>CM072516.1:58799675-58892175 GCA_036898135.1 Oncomelania hupensis
AAACAACAATTAAATGAAATAAAACAATATCTTACTTATGTCCCTATTGAATAAAGTTTAATCCGTTGTTTCTATTCAACTAAACCCGCTTTTGCATTTAATTTGGCCCCTTTTCGCCGGACTTGAGAAGTTTGATTTACATCTTTCGTGAACTAGTGTTTCTAGATCTTTTTTTAAACTAACTACCGTGCAGTTCAATTGTTTGTTTTTTTTTAAATTACAATTTGCCAAGCCCGTCAAAATAACTGCAATTACTCAAGTATGATATCTACTTGTCTATTATTTAGACAACCAAAGTAAATTACCATACGCCAAGACCATCAAAATCACTGGCAGCCGCGTAATCGTGTTTAGACGCATCTTCAATGGAAATTAATTATCTAAGTTGTTTTTACTTCTTCACAACGTTTAATAAGCGTTATATGAACATTACCACCCGCCATGTTCCTTTTTATATCATCAAATCTATGTTATTTTAATCTGAGTATAAAATCCACCCCCGCTTACCTGATCAACGGATGACAAACGCAATGATGAGGTCGACGAAACAAAAACCTAAAAAAATAGCCGTGAGCAAGACTGATGAAGATGAGGGTTGCTACAACGTAGGAATAGTTTTACCAACAGCATCTGGGTTACTCTCGCAGAAACCTAAAATACGCACGCGTGGTCAGAAACTACAAGGACCTGCTTTAGGGATTTGCTTCTTGCTTTATTTAGCGGTATGACACCTGCCTGCCTCAGCAGCCGAAAGAGGATTATGTTATGCTCGATGTCTCAACGAATTCCCGATGAAGAGGCAGATTGGATTCCGTGTGCTTATCTTCGACGTCAAAACGCCGGATTGACCGTACATGGCTACTTTAAGCATGCTTAACTATGAAATACAGTTAATAATGGATGAGAATTTGGTGTTGACATCCTTTGAGGCCAGCATATCATGTACTGAATCGTTGTCATTAATTAATACAAAAGAGCCTCGTCGACAGGATTGGAACGCAGAACTAGCGATAGTTATTCTGAACTGCACAACGTCATCGAAGCTGAAGGCACGGACAACTGTACGAGTCGCACGCAAAGTGCAGCAGTTAACTACCGCTTCTGCGCGAAATTATCGATCCGTTTGGAAATTGTTGGGTTTTCGTGATATAATTAAGTTCATGTTTGGTTTGAGTAAGATGAAGTTAACTTTACTCGTTTCAGGTATTTCTTTCATTAGATGGAGTAGCTCATGAAAGATACCTATATCTATTTTAGAGCTAAATAGTGGGTTCGAATCCTGACTTCAGCAAACTATTGTGTGATTGCGGGATATTACGGGCCAGCGCTTTGAGAAGCTTTCTGAGCTTGTAAGTGCGCTATATAAGAGAAATCTCTTTCTTTCTAAATATACAACAAGATGGCAAGCCATTCAAATGTATTTCCAGACACTCGCACGCTCACACACGCACTCACACACACACACATGTGTGTGTGTGTGTGTGTGTGTGTGGGTGTGTGTGTGTTAGTGTGTGTGTGACTTGGAGAAATAAAATCTGTTAACTGGCAGCAATACCTCATTTTAGGGAGCGGCTGACAGTGCTTGTTGCAATCAAGATTGAACTCAAGCATCCCAAGATGATAACTTGCTACATCAAGAGCACTGTCACACCGTCAACATCTGTGGAAGACAATACTACGTTTCTACATGATATATATATAGCCGGTGGCCATGAAGTGTAGCAAAAGTTACGCACAGTTCGTCACTGACTCAGTTTTCTGTAGCGCTCCCGCTAACCCTACCACCCACCACCCTCTCTAGTTTATCTTCTACATCACCGACCCTCTCCCTCCTCTTCTGATACCCCTCTTCCCTTTCTCCCACCCTCCGCATCCATCCCTGTAGATTTTCTTCAATAATCCAAATTGATTAAGCCTATTCCTTCTCCTGCTACCAAAAGCCTTCCCTACTTTTTTTTTTTTTTTAAAATTACCCCAGACCCGCCTGCCCAGATCCTCCCCCTCCCGCCCACTCCACAACTTTCTCCTGATCCTCTCTAGTGACGTCATTGACTTCGATTACGTCAACTGGATCTGTCCTTGAGAAGCTGCAAACATCATCATTTTTTTCGTGTCAAGGTAGTATACAGCCTCTGTCACCTCCCCTGTTGACATGTAATGACGTAGTTTGAACTGTACTTGTATCAAACTATAGTAGGCTTATAACTTTCACCTCACTGTCTACGACGCATTGCAATGGATAGGCCGCGTCAGCGTTATGGGAACACGTTGACGCACGAACGCACGTAAGTTACAGAGCAGAGGAGACGAGAGGGATGGGGTGAAAGGATTGGAGGAATCAAAGGGAAGGAGATTGGATGTGGTTGCGCTCGTGATGGGGATGTTGGGATAAGAGGTGGGAATATGATTTTGTTGTTGTTGTTGTTGTTGTTGTTGTTGTTTGTAGTTCGTGTTTTTAAACAAAAAGAGCTTTCCTTAGAAAGAGACTAGGATTTCAAACACAATCTAAAAAACAAAACAAACATGTTTACATTGAAAGTCGGGCCATCATTATGCAACTTGCAAGTGTGGAGGACACACTGTCATCCTCTGATCGCCATCACACGATCATTAAAGGGGGAGGAGATAGAGTAGGAAGAAAGAGAAAGAGAGAGAGAGATTGATTGATTGATTGATTGAGTGATCATTTATTCAAAATAGGCCATAGCCTCTATTGAGGGGAGAGAGAGAGAGAGGGGGGGGGGCAGAGAGGCAGAGACGGACAGGGTGAGAAAGACAAGAACGACACAAAAGAGAGGGACAGACAGGGAGAGAGAGAGAGAGAGAGAGAGAGAGAGAGAGAGAGAGAGAGAGAGAGAGAGAGAGAGAGAGAGAGAGAGAGAGAGAGATTACATTACATGGTTATTGCTTTAGGTCCGAGAGAGAGAGAGAGAGAAAGAGAGAGAGAGAGAAGGAAGCAGTGCATGGAAAAACACATTCGGAATCACAGAACGATACGAGAGCTAAGAGGAAAGACTTCAATGATACATCCGTTATTATTCATATAATCTTGATACGGCTAAAAGTGATTGCATACCGAATTATTCAATCGATCGTCGCAACTCTCTTCTCTCTTTTTCTCCCACCCTCCTTCTTCAAGCGTTAAAACTTCCCCACCCCCCACCTCTCACCATACACACACACCTACTCTCTCTCCCTCCCCCCTCTCTCTCTCTCTCCATCTCTCTCCTGCCAATAAACTTTAGCAAAGAAACTGAAAGCACGGACTTGCATATTATCGATTTTTTTTAAAAATATAGACGGATGTTTTAAACTATCTGATTTGATGCTAGGAGTTGAATATACACGACATTTGCCTATAAACGTAATTGGAAAATAAGAGATTTAAAAAAAAAAACAACTATGTACGATATGGGGGAAATTAGTTTTTTTAGGCTGCGGTATATTGGCCGCTTTAGTGTCCAGCACTTGATCTTTCTTAGAACAAGCTATGTTCAACCGTAAACATGTTTTACAGGTAATCTCGCGTCTCTAATATTTCGATACTGACTTCTTTTTTTTTTTTTAAATCATTGAGGACATCCAGTAAACTCTTACATCCAACATAGGCTACAACAATATGGTCTTCAAGTATTTTTCCTTCCGTACAACAAAAACAAGAAAGTAAGACATTTTCTTGCTTGCGTTCAACAAACAACGCACTGTAGGCCTGATTTTCTCGCATATTACGCACAGGAAGCGTCAAAGTACGCACTTTCCTTGCGTACCACAAATAACGGAGTAAGCTTACAAGTATGTTGCTCTTAAAAAAAAGAAAAAAAAGAAAAGAGGAAGAACAAATGTGCGATCGTAGGTTCTAATTGCTTATAAAATACAATTCAACACAACTTTATTGCCTCGAAGAAAGGATAGGCAAAAGACAACTGCGTACGTAGGTCTACATACGCATTTATTTTAGCGAATATGCGAGCGTATTTCTTGCTTAAATCTACAACATACAACAAAATATAGCAACGAAGAGGGAGTTGTTTTCTTCTTTCTTTCTTTTTATTTTTTTTTCTTTTTCTGGGCAAATGACAACTGCGTACGTAGGTCTAAATACGCATTCATTTCAGCGAACATCCTTGCGTACTTCTTGCGTAGACCTACAATGTACAACAAAATATTACCTCGAAGAAGGTGTTTTCTTGCGGACAACAAACATTTGAGTACAGGCGTATTTATTTCTTGCGTATATGTATACCTACAACAAGCGTTAATATAGCCTACTTGGGTCCGTAATCAGAAAAGTCAATACCATCTGGTAATTTACCATGAGGAGAGGGTTAAAATCTTGACCTTCCCCGGGTTTGGATTTGCCTGGTATTCAGAGAAGTTGTAACTGCCCTGCCACTCGGCCAAACGGCTGATAATTTTACCGACTCTACCCCCCATCCGGTAACTCGTGTTCTTGCCGAGGTAAAATAGGCGAATGCAATTGTATTCGCAATGATTTTGCATCGGAGACGAAGGAACAGCGTCTTTCGGGACAGATGAAATCCTCTAAATATACAAGATGGTATAGAACATTTCATGAAATTACATTTCGAAGAATCGACATCGTGCGAATTGTGGTTGAAGTATGAGAGGAGTGGTAACATACGAACCGGCATCGTCACTTCTTCCTTCACTGCAACTGTGTTTAGCACTAGGTTTCCAGTTCTATTTATCCTTGTGTCAGGTAAAATTGCCGTAAAATACTTTCTTTTTGATGGTAAATTATTGACCAAAGCGAAGTACGAAAGTAAAATGTCTTTGGTTTCCTCTTTCAATTCTAATTAAAGGAAATATTTTTTATGGGAAAAAGTTGATTTTTCCTTCGTGTGATCCGTCGTCTGCCATGAAAGCTGTTGTGGCGTTGTCATCGAAGAGCGCATGCATAAAAGATGGGGATTCAAAGTTAGCTCGAGGTAGGGACCATGCGTCAGGTAGGCCTTTTTGAATACCGAGCTAAGTTTACCGGCAGTTTTCTCCAACCCTGAGGTAAGATAAAACTACCGCAAGGTCTATACCTTGAGACAAATAACTTATGGAAGGGTTGCAAGCGGGTCTTTCTGAATATCGACCCAAAGGTCGCACATGCGCATTCATTTCAGCGAACTTGCGTACTTATTTTTTGCGTAGACGTAGACCTACAACATTTAACCACAATATAGCCTACTACTTGTTACAGCGCACGACAGAACAGGCAATGGACTTTGGTTTTACAAGTCCCTCCCCCCCCCCACATAATCACACACACACACACACACACACACACACACGCACTTACACACACCCACACCCACACCCACACACCTACACTCACACACACACCCACACACACACGCATCTTTCGCACTTTCAATGTTTGCCTGGGAAATCTTGCGTCATATGTGTTTTTCGCGACGCCATCCAGACCTATCGATCGACAGAAAGACAATTAAGCCTATATTCCGTCAGTCAGTCGATGTAGACAATCTATAGGAAACTCAACAACAAAGATGTTAAAATAATAAAAAATCAAGCAGGATGCGTGTAGGAGGAGGTGGGAGGAGAGGGTAGATGGAGGAATGGGAGGGTTTACAGCATACAAGAACTCCTTTGGCCATTTTATTAAATTGAAGATTTGCTCATTCGAGAACGCACGCACGACACCAACACTCGTGCACTAATACACCGCGAGCGCAAACTCAGCTTTTGCGCACGGACAAACACACACACATGCACACACACAACCACATACACACCACACACAACAACAATACAACCATACGCAGCACACATTCAGACACAAACACACACACACCCACACCATACACACCCCACACAAACACACAATCCATCAAAATGTTGGTTTAAGCCTGAACTGGTTATCGCCTGCCCTTGCTGACGTCAACAGGCATTACGTAATGCTGATAGTTTAGAAAGTAACAAACAAACACAAACTTTGGCTGCACTTTTAATGCCTGCACTTTGTCAACTTCATTTAAACTGTATGTGAGCACAAGTTTATTTAAAAAAACAACAACACATAAGCAAACAAATAATGTAGAAAAGAGGTAAACACTACTACTACTACTACTACTACTACTACTACTACTACTACTACTACTACTACTACTACTACCACTACTAAAAGTAATAATAATCATAATGGAAACCAAGACAAGATGTCAGTATCAAACACCTCGCCTCCACACATCTACACACATACAAACACCCCCACAAACACGCACGCACACACATACACGTACGTACACATAATGATACACTCACACATGTACATTAAAATGGATGCACACACACACGCAGAAACACACACGCAAACACACACACACAACAATCCCCACACACACGCTCTCTCTCTCTCTCTCTCTCTCTCTCTCTCTCTCACACACACACACACACACACGTACACCAGAACACAAGTACCGAAATTGATGTTAGACATTTAAAGTTTTAGTTTATTCTCAAATGTTTATATTTATAACGTAAAACGTTACCGCCGACTCTGTGTGTGTGTGGGGGGGGGGGGGGGTGTGCGCGCGCGCGTGTTGTAGGGAGGTGTGTTTGTGCATGTGGTAGGGAGGGGTGTTTGGAGTGGGGAAGTAAGCAAATAACAGCTTCAGGCGAAACAACAACAAGCAACGGAGGACAGCGCCTTTGATCTCAACAGTGCGCAGGTTAAAAGGGCCTTAAGATCATGTACCTCAGTCAAGTCCCCCTATACGCTTATGTGTCCGGGGACGGTATTCTACCCACTGAACTGAACTACCTCAGCGTCATATACAGATCCTTTTTTTTATTTCACAGTGAATGTTGCCCCATTTGCCAAAAAAAAACAAACTTTCAAAAGAATACTTTTGATATACATCGATGAAATTTGTGCGTTTATGTTGTGCGTATTTAGATGATTGTAAAAGTAGCACCGCAGCGAAAGTGTGTAAATCACATTATGCACAGTGCACGTTTACAAGCGTACTAAGAAGGAACAGAAGCCCAAACTTCGAAGGTTTAACGGTAGGTTTGAGCAATGATAAACTATGAAAACATTTTTCATTGCGACAACAATGCAATTTGTCAAGCAAACTCATTGTCACGTACACACGCACACACACACACACGCACACACACACACCCACACACACACACAATCCTCCCCCACACACTCACACACGCATATATACACACACATCGACACACACACATTATAAACATCCTTATAAGCTGGCCCTTTTAAAAAAAATCCATTTTGAAATTACCAAAAAAAAAGAAAAAAAAAACAGCAACCAACCAACAAACAAAAATAAACAGGAAAGCATTCTTGACGATGAAAAACACGTGGAATAATTGAATTTGTGTTTAGAAGGGAGGTTGCGTCATACATATTAATCAAGGACAAGGGTTTAAAAAGACGTGCAAACCAATTATAAGATGGATCAGAACGAAAACCTTACTACGCCCCAAGTAATAATGTTATAAGCATTCTTCTTCTTGTTGTTTTACTCCTTGTTCCTCTTGTTGTGTTCATACTCCTTCTTCTTCTTCTTGTTGTTCTTCTTCTTCTTCTTGTTCTACTTCTTGTTCTTCTTCTTGTTCTACACCTTGTTTTCTTGTTCTACTTCTTGTTCTACTCCTCGTTCTTCTTTTTGTTCTACTCAATTTTCTTCTTGTTGATGTTCTTCTTGTTCTACTTCTTGTTCCTCTTGTTGTGTTTTTACTCCTTGTTGTTGTTGGTCTTGTTGTTGTTGTTTATTACTCCTTCTTCTTCTTGTTCTTCTTCTTGTTCTACTCCTTCTTCTTATTGTTCTACTCCTTGTTCTTCTTGTATTTCTACTCCTTGTTCTTCTTTATGATGTTCGTCTTGTTGATGTTCTTCTCGTTGATGTTCTTGTTGTTCTACTCCTTGTTGTTCTTTCTTTCTTTCTTTTTTTTCTTTCTTTCTTTCTTTCTTTCTTTCTTTCTTTCTTCTTCTTCTTCTTCTTCTTCTTCTTCTTGCCCCTCTTATTCTCGTTCTCTTCGTTTTCTACGCCTAATCTTTCCAACTCTTCTTCAACATTATCGTTCGTTTAATCTTCCTCCTTCATCTGTTCATCATGCTCCCTTCACTTTCTTTCTTTTTTGTATTCCTCCTTAACTTTTCATCATTCTCTTTGTTATCCTCCTCCACTTCATCTTCATTCTCCTTAATCTCCAGGAAATGAAATGTTGAAAAAATCAACAATTTAAGACGAGCACATGCCAACTTTTCATAAGATTAATCTAAACTTCTAGTCGGGAGTCATCTAATTGTCCATTTGTTTAAGGTAAAAAACAACAACGAACAAACATGAGAATTTAAGGAAACTAGATTATACACATTAGAAGAAGAAGAAGAAGAAGAAGAAGAAGAAGAAGAAGAAGAACAACAACAACAACAACAACAACAACAACAACAACAACAACAACAACAACAAAAGAAGAACAAGTACAAGAAATGAGATGTTAGAAGAAGAAGAAGAAGAAGAAGAAGAAGAAGAAGAAGAAGAAGAAGAAGAAGAAGAAGAAGAAGAAGAAGACATTGCATGGCATGGCACTGCAGGGTCAAGGTTGGAGACGTGCAGCCTCTTCGAGCCTGGTTATTGACTTCAGTGTGAGCAGTGGAAAGCACAGAGAACGAAACAGTGCACAAAGCACACCCTTGCTCACCGATGTATACCGTACCTGGCACTATTTAGAACCGAGAAAGGCAAACCCAGCGTCCTACGAGAAAGATTAATTTAGTGCCGCCCTTGTGAAGCTGACCCTGACAACAAAGGGTAGGGTGGGCGTGATGGGGGTGGAAGGTGATGAGGAGGAGTGTGTACATTACATTACATTACGTTACATTACATGATTATTGCTTTAGGTCCAGCGAACTCTTCCGAGCCAAATCAGGACCGGACAACCCCCGATCCGCATAAAAGATCTGCTGAAACCACCCTAGAGGTAAAACTGAAAGCTCTCCACCAGCCAGTCACTTTACAATAAAGACATCCCACGCAGGGGACGCTGAGGTTATACTCTAATTTATCGAACCCCCGTTTACAAAAACAAAATAGATTACAAACATGATTATAAATTATCAACAAAACACATACATATAAAATGCCTACATTGCTAAATAATAACATCAGAGGAAGCCCTAGTGACCACCTGGCAGAAATCGTCCAATATTCCCAAGCTGATCCGACAGACCGCACAGTGGATAGGGCGCTGGTTTCCTATGCCGATGGTTGCGAGTTCGAATTCCGCATGGGGCGAACTTACGTGACTTAGGTATGAGAGTTTTCAGGATATCGAGGGTTTTCCGGGTACTCCGGTTTCCTCGTTCCATTCAATGATGGTTGGTACTGGATGCAGCGCAGTCAATCTAAATGTTAAAATTAAAACTTGATTTCTCCTCTGCCTTCTGTAAGAGCGACCTCTTTGAGTTCGACTGAATAAAAGACACGTGACAGCATCAGTATTAGTATTAATCATCTTATACCTTTCAGTGCCTTCAGTTGTTAAGATTCGCTTCTTTACTTCAAACTTCACAACGTAATTATGCTCTCAGACGATAAACTTAAAATGAGCCTGATCTCAAATGCTCATTAATTACACTAAGAAGCATAATGATAAAAGAGTACAATAAACCAAATTATTATGGTAAAAGCTCTTTGTGGCGCGTAAATAGCTTAAAAAGACATTGAGTTCGCGGCCCGAATAATAGCAAAGGGGTCCATGATACAGCCAATAAGCTTCACCCGATGCCTTTGGCTCCACGATACTCTCTTGGGGGGTAATTCACAACAGCGCCTTGAAATATATTGGTCACGTTTGGCTGTGTTTTGCCTGTGTCCGCTGGCGTCTACATTCTGCGGTGGTCAGCCATTCCCTCCTATAGTAGACGACGTTTCGTTTAGAATCAAATATCACAAATGTTAGACACAAGCAAATAGTAATCTCTCCCTTTACGTGAATTATACATTTTATATGAGTTTTCTCGCAATTTCGATATCGACGCCAGAGGCACTTTAATAATAAATAAATGTGTTTTTTTTTCATACAAATTCACACCGCACCCAATCCAATATACAGCAAATTCAACCTACAAATGTAATTCATCTGAAACGTAAGTGCTTATTTCCTCGTCCACAAACCATTGCACAGTACGATGCAAAACAAACTCATTTCAAAAGTTTATAAGACCACGACTTCCGTATCAGTTGATTCATGCTACACGGATTATTCTGTATGCACCTGCAATTTTCCATTTTCAGATAGACGTTTTTAGACTTTAGAATGTTTTATTGAATACAGCAATTCGCTCATATCAATGGGATGGGGAATACAATGGGAATATTAAGAATAAATAGATCAATCAAAACAACAACCAAACCCCATCTATTTTGCATGCCGATTATGAATATAGTTGTTCATAAAGACTAATAATTAAAATATATCTCATTCACATTACTGTGCAGATCCAAATTCAATTTCCAGAGAGAGAGAGAGAGAGAGAGAGAGAGAGAGAGAGACAGACAGACAGACAGACAGACAGACAGACAGAGACAGAGACAGAGACGGAGAGTGAGACAGAGGGAGACACAGAGAGTGAGACAGAGGGAGACAGAGAGAGATGGCATTAACAAACAAACTGACAGGAGGACAGACAGACGGTCGCATGCACGGATAGGTAAAGACAGGCATGTCTTCAACGTCGAAACAACAACAACAACAACAGGAGGAGCGTACAGACTTACCCGGCTTCATTCTACGCCAGCGTTCGCCCTTGACCTCCTTTCGCACCGTCAAAACAGAAGTGTTTCTAGGGTGAGGCGATCCGCGGTAGCGCAGAGATTGGTGTAGAAGGCTACATATTAGCAACAAACAAATACAACCCCCCCCCCCCCCCCCTCCTCCCCATAAAAAAAAATTCGTGCTTATAAATTGTTGGGAGGCAACAAACAGTACATATATTGGTGTGTGTAGTTGTGGGTGTGTGGGTGGAGGTGGTGGTGATGGAAAAGAGAGTGAAAGTTAAAGAATGGGGAGGGGCTCGTGTAAGAAAGAGTGTGCATGTGCGTGTATGTGTGAGAGAGAGTGAGAGGGAGTGAAAGAGAGAGAGAGAGAGAGAGTGTGTGTGTGTGTTTGTGTGTGTGTGTGTGTGTGTGAGATAAGATAAGATAAGATAAGATAAGATAAGATAAGATAAGATAAGATAAGATAAGATAAGATAAGATAAGATAAGATAAGATAAGATACAATTTTATTTTGCAAGGGTAAAAGAATGAGCACTGGGTGGGTTTTTTTTTTACATCTTGCCCTTGGGGCTTTAACAATAACTATTAAATACAACTCAAGGTTATAACATTCACATCATGGAACAATAACAAAAAAAAACAAAGTCATCATTAGATAAAATCCTTTTCAAACAATTGAAATCAAATTAATGTTGTTAATATCAACCAACAACATTAACAATTAATGTGTATTTCATTTTTTATGAGTTTTAAGAGACTTGTTCTAAATGATGAAAATTTAGATGCTGGAATGAGGAGATCTTCAGGAAAGTTATTCTACAAAGTGGAACCGGAATAAGCTAGACTAATTTTGAAGAAATCAATTCTTGGAATTGGAACATTTAATTTTGTGGACGATCTGGCAGTTTTTTTTTTTTTAAACAGAAGAAAGATAGGAAAGGTGCATTGCCAGAAAGGACCTTGTGAATGAAAACACCTTTAATAATTTTTAGTCTGTCGATAAGAGGTGGAATATTGATCCGTTTATAGTCATCTGGAGAGATTTTTTTTAAAAGAATAACTTGTTTAATGGCACGTTTGTGAATTTTAATTAAAGGCTTCATTGCATTGCCACTAGCAGAATCCCAAATAGTAGAGGAATAATCAATAAATGATTGAATATGACCGGAATAAAACAGAGAGAGAGAGAGAGAGAAAGAAAGAGAGAGAGAGAGAGACAGAGAGAGAGAGAGAGAGAGAGAGAGAGAGAGAGAGAGAGAGAGAGAGAGAGAGAGAGTGCGACAGACAGAAAGACAGAGGCATACAGAGAGGCAGAGACGGAGAAGGAGCGAGAATGTATGTGTGTGTATGTGTGTGCGTGGGTGGGTGTGTGTGTCGTGAATGTAGAACAGAGTTCGATAGTAGGGTAGGGGACGGAGGAGGCAAGGGGCGTGTGTGAGAGCGACGGTGGGAGGGGAGGGAGGAGTAGGCCATGGCCAGAGGTGATCGATGGCATGTGTATCAGTAACGCAGTGTTACCTGTTCTCTTATGACTGTTGTAGTTGATGTCACCGTAGTTGTATCGGTCAGATCGCTGTGTCATATTTTGAGGGCAAGGACTGTAAGGTGAACGAACCTTTAACAGAGAGAAGCGAAAGCAATAAAAAGGATTGTTTATTTGGTGTCTTCGTCCCAAACAATCCTTTAACTTATGCAAACAGCGCCAAAATCGTAAAAGTGGCGAAACATGGAATTTTTCGTCAAGGCGAAATAAAAATATGGCTGTTACAGACCACAGGGTAAAAGGCCGGAGGGTAGGTGGGAGAAAGAGAGAGGCCCGGGGAGAGAAAGGGGAGAGAGAGAGAGAGAGAGAGAGAGAGAGAGAGAGAGAGAGAGAGAGAGAGAGAGAGAGAGAGAGAGAGAGAGAGAGAGCATTCGTCTCATCACGTAATAATATTGTGCACTTGTGGTTATTGTGAAAAGGAATGAATGTATAATGAGCTTGTTTACAGGTGTGTGTGTGTGTGTGTGTGTGTGTGTGTGTGTGTGTGTGTCAATCTTTATTACGGGACACATCTCTAGGCGTTGTTTCACTAGTTTCAGCCTCGTTTCACCTTGAGAAAGATTTATAAATAAACTGGAAAGCTGTCTGAAGGCTCGCTAGGTTGCTGGAATACAATTTTTCCCCCTTTTCTGCCCGTGTGTTTGTATGTAGATTATAGTCACACGACACTTTCGCATATAGGTGACTACTGGACCGATTTATACTGACACCAGCGGGCCAGTTGTTGGTAAAGGGGAAAATAATATGATCACACGTTGACCAATCCGGGATTCGAACCAGCGACCTTTCGGTTACTAGCAAGACGCTCTTACCAACTGAGCTACCCGGCCCCACATGCCCGTGTGTGTGTTACACTCGGTTCGATGATGGTGTTTTTCTATCAGTATCTGATTCAGCCCCGATGCTTGAATTCCTGATAGTTGTGTAACTCAGATTCGTTTATTCACGCAACCCGTCCAAACAGCATACAAGTCACAAAGTCCACGTATGAAGTTTTCCGCTTTTATTCAGCACACATCAACAACTGCATACAATTCTCAATTCCACTCAACAACTTTCACAGCAGCTCTCAGTTTCACTATCAACAACAATCTCTCAACAACAGTGCGGCACACAATTTTATAATCTCTCTCTCTTCCGGAAGAATTTCGAACAATGTAGAAATGACGCACTGCCACCAATCGAATAAAAGATCGTCATCACTGACTTACGTCATACATTATTATTTCTCCTTCTGGAACGACCTCTTGCTTCGACATGTATCGGGAAATTTCTATAGAAAGTAAACACTCAGATCCAGAAACTTCTACAGTAATATCGACCAAAGCAAATTATCAACGTTATACAAAGCCTCTCCTAACAACAATGCAAACTCAAATCAAAGGTAAATAAACTCCATTATTGAATACTTTGCAAATCAAAACGATTAGATCTATCGTACACGCTTCCGACATACTTTCGTTCGCGTTTCAACGTAACAGTGTGCTAAAAGCGCCTGTTCTTATACAGCGCACTTACAAACTCGTAGAGCTTCTCAAGGCGCTGGCCACTAATATCCAGCATGCACAACAAACAAAAAAAACACACACACACAAGTTTGGTGAAGTCAAGATTTGAACCCACGCCGCGCAAGACGCACGATCACAAGCCTTGCGCCCTGAACCGCGAAGCTATTCCTTCCAAATACTGTACTTGGTGGAGTTAGTAACAGCAGGGGTGGTCTGGCCGCACATATTTCTTTGGCGAACGTCGCGGGTTCGAACCCCTCATGGGACCAACTTACATGACTTAGGTACCAGACTTTTCAGGACGCCGAGGGTTGTCTCCGAGTACTCCGGTTTGCTCTCTCTCTCTCTCTTCAATAATTTTACTGGAAGCAGTCCATCTAAGTTTGGTAAATAAGAAAAGATCGCTGCCCGTAGAGTTCGATGGCAGAAAATGGGCGTTGTAGCATCCTGTTATATTTATCATCCTCATCATCATCATGGAGTTAAACCCTCTTAACTATTAACCACCACGCCCTTCACCCTTGGAGTTATACTGGGACAGGTCTAGAATAGCCCCCTCCTCCAACACTAAATAAACACTGAGAAGGGGAGTTAAACTCGAACAGGTCCAGAAAGGCCCCGCCACCCGCCCCTTGCCCTCCCCCCTCCGCCCCCTTGCCCTCCCCCACCCCCTCCCGCCTTTCAACACACTCATAAAATGCAGAGGAACATAGAAGAGAAGTTAGAAGTTAAAAGTTAAACTAAAACAGCCTCTCCACACAAACTCACATATATACCCAGCCCATCACAAACAACGAAGTCCGACAAACCCATCACACAGGCCATTGGACAACATGATGACATGCTCACAATGGTGAAAAAACGAAAACTCCGATGGTATGGCCACGTCAACAGAGCATCAGGTCTTGCAAAGACCATCCTGCAAGGCACGGTGTAAGGAGGCAGAAGAAGAGGGAGACCTCGTGGCGCAGTGGATAAGTCGCCGGTTTCCTATGCCGAAGGTTGCGGGTTCGATTCCCGCAAGGGGCGAACATATGTGACTTAGGTACCAGACTATTGAGGACACCGAGGGTTTTCTCCGGGCACTCCGGTTTCCTCCCTCCCTTCAATAATGGTACTGGATGCAGTCAATACACAATTTTCAAAACTAGAAATTCGATTTTTTTTCGTCTTCCAATAGCGATCTCCCTGCCTTTACACCATCTGTTTGAGTGATGGATGTGTATTTGTTGTGTGTGTGAGGGTGGATGAGACAGGTGAGCGTGTATGTTGATACAGATCGCCGCGCTTTGAGCCTGATTGATTTGGGGAAAGGCGCGTACATAGCATCCTGTATTATTATTATTATTATTATTATTATTATTATTATTATTATTATTATTATTATTATTATTATTATTATTATTATTTAAAAAGAGGGGGGAGGACAACATTCGACAATGGACTGGTTTGACACTGAACGAAGCCATGAGGGTTACTGAGAACAGAGAAAGATGGAGTACGCTGGTTAAACGATCATCTGTGGTGCCCCAACGACCTCTGAGTTACGGGATAGGATAGGATAGTGTTTTATAGGTGTTCCTGGATGCTCTTCTGAATCTGGCCTTCTTCTTAACCTGTCCCAGTTTAACTCTCTTTCGTATCAGTTTAACTCCCTTTTAGTGTTTTTTAGGGGTGTGGAGGAGGCTATTCTAAACCTGTCCCAGTGTAACTCCTCTGTAATGTTTTATTGAGGTATTGAGGTGTGTGTGAGGGGAGGGGGGGGATATTCTTGACCTGTCCCAGTTTAACTCCCCTTAGTTTTCATAGAGGGATGGGGTGGAGGTAGTGTTCAGTACCTGCCCCACTTTAACTCCTCTGTAGTGTTTTATAGTTGTGTGTGTGGAGGGGGAGGGGAGGGAGCTTTCTGAATCTGACCCAGTTTAATTCCCTGATATATTTTAACTGTGTGTTTAGGGTTGGTGGCTGTTTTGGCCCTGTCCCAGTTTAACTCCCCTGTACTGTTCCCTCTTTAACTTCCCTATAGTGTATTATGGAGATGGGGGAGTGGGAGGGGGGATAGTTCTGAACCTGTGCCAGTTAACCTCTCGTGTTACGTTTTCTAAGAAAGCTAGGGGTTGTTCTGGACTTGTCCCAGTTTAACTCCCCTGTTTAGCTTTTGTGCATTTAGTGTGCGTTTGGCTGACATGGACCTGTCCCAGTTTAACTCCCCTGTCGTGTTTTATAGGGGGCTGTGGACCTATGCCAGCTTAACTCTAGTTTTTAATTGGAGTTAGGGGTATGTTTTGGACTTGTTCTAGTTTTACTCCCTGTAGCGCTTTATAGGTGTGTTGAGGTGGGAGTTGTTCGGTCCCTGTCTCAGTTGAACTCCCATGTGGCCTGTTTTGGACTAGTCTTTGTTAAACTCTCATATTGTGTAGGGAGGGGGTTGTTCTTGACCTGTTTTGTTTTAATTCCCGAATGACTGGTTGTTTTGAGTAGAAGTGTATCGGTTATACTGGTGGAGGCTGATTTTGGAATACTAGGGGGTCCATTCTGGGCCATAACCAGACTAACGGGGAGTTAATTTGGGCATGGACTGAAACTACTCCTGGGAGTAAAAGTGGTGAGGGAGTCATTTCAGCAGGTCACACCGGCTATACCAATACACCCAGAAGGCACTTGTCCCCTACCCACCGCGCACACACACACGCACACACACACCCACACACACACCCATACACACACACACAAGTGCGCGCTGTCGCCCAGGATTGTGCTCAGTTGTACCTGAATATTATCAATAAGGACAATTATTAATTACTAGTGGTTTTGTACCCTGGCAAGCCAGGGTACACAGGTGCTGTTTAAAATGTAGACAGAGAGACAACTGTTGTCTGCGAGTTTCATTTGGACGATTTTGCCTTGGCTTCTAAAAGTATCTTCATTTATTATTTTATTTTTATGTTTTTGGGAAAAAAATAGGGTTGGTGCAAAATGTACAGGGTCGGTCAGGTGACCGTAAACGGACATTTTTTTTCTTTGGCCTAAGTGCTGCACATAGGAATAAAAAAAGTAAATATTTTAGTGCATTACTCAAACATGAACCTACACTCTGTTCTGCAGTACATTGCAATTATCATTTTAAATTAAAATAGTTAAATGCATTGCTCGAACAGGTACCTTTACTCTGTTTTGCAGTGCTTCATCATTCGACCCCTGCAAGCAAACTATTGCAATCATTTCAGTGCATTGCTATTGGCAACGGCACGTTCTTGACAGGGGTTGAATCGGAAGTGCGTGGAATGAGGCTATTGCAGTTTGTGGACATTTTGTTTATTTATTTATCTCAGAAACGGTTAAACGTTCGGGAAGGAAATGTCGGCTATAACGATTTTGCGGGTTTTGAGCGCACAGCAGGCCGATCCGCAGCGCCCAGCACCTGCCCAGATCAGCGTCCATACCGGACAAACTTTACAGTAGAGGCGAAGAAGGACTTCCGGCTAAGCAATTTATATATATATTTTAGATACTTCCAGTAAAGACGTAAACTGTCAGTAAATACGTACACTAGTAAAGACATACATTTACACTAAAGGCGTACACTTACAATAAAGGCGTACACTTATAATAAAGAGAGATATACCGTTTAATGGCCTCCCATCAAGTGTACATCACTCAATAATGATGTACACTTTCTTTAAGTGAGATAAGCATAAGACTGTCATCGAAATTATTAAAAGTGATTCTCACTACCTACAGATATTTTGCATAACACTTGCATAAAAAAGATAATGTAATTCAATAAAGATGTACTGTACACTTTGCCTTCGGAAATATACGAGGCCTGCCACCAAAGCCTTTAAAGGTGAGTATCACGCAATAAAGATGTACGAGCGTGTTCACTCGCCTTAAGTCAGATAAACACACACTATCTGCAATCAATCTTCTAAATGTCCTACCTGTCAAAGGTTTTACTGGCGATCGGACATTGACTCGAGGAAATAGGTGGACACTAGTTTACAGCGCAAGACGTTTAATGTATACGGTCAATGCCCTGAGAGGCCCATATCCGTGACTTGCAGTAAGTCCCGCTACGAGTATACACACAGACCGAGTTGAGTGCGCAGTAGTTAGATAATAGTGAGAGAGGGAACTTTGGCAAGTACTCTTCATGGCCCGTTTAACCGTTCTAAATCCTGGTATCGTTTTATCTCTTTACAGTTAACATCTTTGACCTGTGAGGAAAGAGAAGGAGGAGGAAGAGAAGAAGAAGAAGAAGAAGTTGTTGTTGTTGTTGTTGTTGTTGTTGTTGTTGCATCAATTTTTATTCATCAGACTAACATAATGATTAATTTATACGGTCCATTTAATTTCATTAAATATATTTTAAATATATTTTAAATATATTTTATTAAATATATTTTAAACTTAGAAGAAGAAGAAGAAGAAGAAGAAGAAGAAGAAGAAGAAGAAGAACAAGAACAAGAAGAAGAACAAGAAGAAGAACAAGAACAAGAAGAAGAACAAGAACAAGAAGAAGAACAAGAACAAGAAGAACAAGAAGAACAAGAACAAGAACAAGGACAAGAACAAGAAGAGATTGTGAGTTGCACGCACGCCCGAACATTCCGTTCTGTTTGCAAGTCTTTTGCATTTATACCTCCCGCCTTCCCCTAGCCCTTGCATTCCCCACTCTCTTATAACACCCCCCCCCCCAACCCCCCCTACATCCATCCTGTTTTTTTGATCCCACGCTCTTGTCCGCACATGCATACACGCACACACACACGCGCGCGCATACATACACATGCACCCGGACACACGCACACACAAACACACATACACACGTGCGGGCGCGCGCATGAGTACATGCGCACACGCAACACTTTAATAAGGGAAGCGAAATGTGTCATCATGGATCTCCATTTAAATCGTATCGTCTTGATAAATGCTTTGAGCATGAACTTATTACTTCGTGGATACCTGTGCTATTCATCATCATCATCATCATCATCATCATCATCATCATCATCATCATCATCATCATCATCATCATTAATATTTAAACACCACAAAATCCCAAAAAGCAAAACTTAAACAAGCGAGAATAGAAAGGCTTTCTGGCGGTTTTTACGCATGCATTGTCACGATTCCCTAGCACGTGTGTGAGCTTGCGTTGGTGTTTACGTGTGTTTAGGTGCAATATTCTGCACGTTACAAGTGTCATTGTGTCCACTTTCTTTCAAGCCCTTTCTACCAAAAAAAAATAAAATAAAATAAAAATAAAATAAAATAACATTTTACTATTGCCTATTGTTTACTGTAATGTTTTTATATTAATGGCTTGTAGCAAAAACAAAAACGTTCTTAAGTTTTATTTTTATGTAAACTCCACCAAAACCAGTACAAACAATACACAACAACTCAGACTATATTATACCACGGAGGACTATCGAGAAAGCACTCAGCATTACCTCACACCCTCTAAACCCGTACTACACTCCAGCTCCCACTCCAGCCTAACAGAGCAGGTAGATAAGATAGGTAATTGGCTTACTTACACACATGTACACACTTCTATGTTGTACAGCACTTTAAAACAAAAAGGACCTGGTTTATCTGATAGCCGACGGAACGCTTGACATTGATTTTAGCATTCATTAAATGGTCATACACATAATTAATCAGTAACATCGCGCTAGAACGACGGCAGCATTATATATATTATGCTGCCGTCGTTCTAGAGCGATGTTATATATATATATATATATATATATATATATATATATATATATATATATATATATATATATATATATATATATATATATATATATATATATATATATATATATATATAGATATACCCCCTTGCTTTTGGGTACCCCCACTATAATTACATGTAAATTATCACTTGTAGACGGACCGCTAACCCTAACCCTAACCCGTTTCGAGCGCACTGCCTTACCCTAATCGTCGAGGCACTGCCTTACCCTAATCGTCGAGGCACTGCGCTTACCCTAAGATCGTTTTCTGGGAGCCGCCTTGGATCCGGGGACCCAGCTGGGTCCCCAGATCCAAAGCCGGGTACCCAAATGACCGGCTGGTGACTTTTAAGGTGCCCAGAAGCAATGGTTTATAAGCCTATATATATATATATATATATATATATATATATATATATATATATATATACAATATATATATATATATATATATATATATATATATATATATATATATATATATATATATATATATATACTCTCATACTACCTGGTTTCTGGCAACACGTGCATGTTACGCGACCTTACTTGTGTCAACATGGATAGGAAAGTGTCAACATTGAAATGTTGTCAGAAAACGGGTACACTTTTTTTGCTGTTTTGGATTACATGGGACATAAATCGTGTTTTTTTGACATGTTGACAAAAACCTGTAATATGAATGCAGTTAGTTCCCTTGCTACACTCTGTCGTGCTTCTGAGGATCCATATTAAGTTTTGATGAGACAGGCTAAGACTGAATCAGAATGAGAGCACGCGCTGTGAAGTGACGTCTTGTCTGTGATGTGTGACGTTGCACGAAGACACTTTCTCAAAATGGCGGAGCTCAAATCGGTGAGTGGATATGTCTTTTGTAAATACTTATCAACGTTTAATTTGTTTTGAAATAACTTTAATAGTACGTAAAGCTCTGCTCCATAGTCTGCTCTCTTCACTTCTGACTTTTACGACCCTCCTGGCGCTCTTGTCTCATCTCTGTGGCCGCTTTGTGCGCTCCATATCACCGTCATCGCTACCTTCAGACTCAATCAATGCATTTCCTCCTTCTGAAAGTTGTGTATAATGTATATCAAAATGTAAGTAGGACGTTTAGACTTTAGTTGGTTTTCAGCCTCGGGGATGCGGTTTTATTGTAGGTATATTTTCTGTCAGTACAAGTTGTTTTGTGTGGTGTTTGAATATATATCAAGTATTTTATTTTTTAGCCGAGATGGTGTGTGTATTATGTTCTTGACCATATACATTGAGTACAGTGATTCTTAATTACATATATAATAGAAAGGTCCCCGACTATGACTGTTGAATATGAGTTTCTCGGGCGTTATGATTGCTTGGGGGAGTACATTTTTAGTTCAGCGCATCGAGTTACAATAGACTGAGACTCAAGTTGTTGGGTGGTGAGTTTCTCGGGCGTTATGATTGATTGGGGGAGTATATTTTTAGTTCAGCGCATCGAGTTACAATAGACTGAGACTCAAGTTGTTGGGTGGTGAGTTTCTCGGGCGTTATGATTGATTTGGGGAGTACATTTTTAATTCAGCGCATCGAGTTACAATATTGATTGATTGATTTATTGTTGCTTTAGGTCCAGCGGACTCTTCCGAGCCAAATCAGGACCGGATCGAGTTACAATAGACTGAGACTCAAGTTGTTGGTTGATGAGTTTCTCGGGCGTTATGATTGATTGGGGGAGTACATTTTTAGTTCAGCGCATCGTGTTACAATAGACTGAGACTCAAGTTGTTGGGTGGTGAGTTTCTCGGGCGTTATGATTGATAGGGGGAATACATTTTTAGTAATCATATTTGGTAATGTGGTCATTGTAACTCAGGAGGGAGAGTCAGCATGTATGTTACTTGATATATTGAATGGAGATGGTTTATATGTTTTGTTTGTTCGGTTTTCTTTTCCAGAATAAAGGATATTTCATGTGGGGTTTGGGGTGCGGATTCAAGATGTGGAGTTAAGGGGAAGGGGATAGGAATGGAGATAGGGGGCAGAATATTTGATAGTTACGTTATAGAGTTTAATTTTTATGCTGTTCAGTGTTTATACTGTTCAGTGTTTAGGGTATGCGAGTTCTTTGTTGCAATTGAGCCTCATTTCGGCGAGAAGGGGTGCCTTTTCGTCGAAAGGGGGAAGAATGTAAGGGTGAATCAGAAAGAGAGCACGCGCTGTGTTTAGGAAATGACGTCTTGTCTGTGATGTGACGTGCTGTGTGACGTTTGTGTGTGTCTGTTGGTTTACCTTCTCCCCAGAGAGCACGAAGACAGTGACTGGACTGTGGACACTGACGGTGGACAAAGACAGTAGTTAGTTAGGTTAGACAGGTATGTTTGGAGTACAGAAGCGTTGTAAGTATGGTTTGTTATATTTGCAGTGAATGAGAGTGTGAAAGAAGGTGCAGGCAGAGGCGAGATTGGTGATACCCATGTTGCGTGTGGTGTGTGGTGGCGTTGTGTATCTTACAGTTGTAGCACCGCTCCTTTTACACGTGCCATTCTACTGCATATTGACTTCTTATAACAACGGCCTCCCTTCAACCAAGTCCCCTATGCGCTAATGTGTCCGGGGACGTTAATCTAACAAACGTGAACGTGCAGGAATGCATTATATACTATGTAGCCATTCTTGCGTTGTAGTTGCACTTCAGTTTTGTAAAATATGAAGTTATAGTAAAAATTGACTTGTTACAATTTGCCATTAATTTTTGGGAAATGCGTATTAAATATTAATATTGTAATGTTACTATGGTAAATATTGCCCCAATTAGAATTCCATAATCGTATAACGCATTGTCTAAAGCAGTGTCGACATCCTGTCTGTACATGTCGATCCTCTTGTCTGCTGTATCAACATAAAGTTTTGCATGGAAAATACACTACAGGCTGTCAACAATTGTCGACCTTGGCATTGTGAGGGTTAAATCAGAAAAGAAATATTACTTTTTTTTTAGATCTAAATGTCTAATCTGGCTGGGCATTGAATGCTCAAATTTGAGATTTGTTGACTGGCTGTTGTATCTAATTTCTCTCAATATATTTTTAAATCGTTGAAGTCATTATAGACGTATATCTGGTTGTTTATTTTCTTATGTTTAAACAGCGAGTTCCGAGGATAAAGTAGCAGCCTAGCTGGAAACATTACCGTTAGCCCGCAAAAAAGCAGCGCATCGGTCTGTTTCCACTGCCCCATCTCAAACTGGTAGTGTACACTTTTTAGTGTTGTCAATTGGACCTGAGTTTGATCATCAGTAAATTATTTTCAGACTTTTACAAACACCTGTTATAATAGTGTACATAATGTTAATGCAATAACAGTAAGTCAAATGAAACATAAGCTGGCTGTTGTAGTATAGTCAAAGTTCAGCGCATTAACGGAGCAAGAAGCTTCTTCTGCTCTGATCCTCAGTCATGGAATTCCTTATATGTTATACAGTATGCTATACTTCCAACATTTAAAAAAAGGCAGTTGAAAATCTGTTTGTTTTTTCAAAGAGTATTTTATGTTACAGTTTCTGATCAGATAGCAGGCTCATCGATTTGTTTTTCAATTGTTGTAATAATTAATAATAATTTTGACTAGTTAAAAACAGGTAACTTTTTTTTTTTGGGGGGGGGGGGGGTGGGAGGGGGGGAGGAGGAGAGGGGAAGGGTGATGTGTTTCCAGCATGTGTGTATGGATTCTTCTGACTGGTTTTAAATTGAAATGTTTGTTTTTCTTGTAACCGGTCAAAATATTCAGTTATTATTATATTTATTATTATTATTATAATTATTATTTTTTTATAAATAATTTTTTTTAAAATTTATTATTTATTTTTAAAATTTAATTAATTTATTTATTTTTTTATAATAGTTCTCGTTATTTGAAAACAGCAAGTCTACCGTACATCTAGATGGGAGGCAAACAGATTTAAATTTTAATGTAAATCACTTGTCAGTCTTGTAAGTTTTTTGTTTTTTTTCTTTTCTGATGTACTGTGTAAATTGTTTTTAACAGCGAGTCCTAAGGAGAAAGTCGCAACAGTGTTGGAAACATCACATGAAGGGGACTGTACATGAGGCAGCATCATCATCTCTTTCCCCTAGCTCTGCTCTATCTTCAGTTGGTAAGGAGGTCAAATTTTCTTTAATGTATATGTACTTTAACTGACACTTATACTTTTTTCTCTCCATGTACATGTATTTTCGATTAACTAAAACAAAGGTAACTGCACAGAACTGGAGGTAATGTTTTACTCTTTACAAAAATCAACAATGACATTCGAAAAGGCATGCGCACAGCAAAGGAGGACTGGATAGAAGATCAATGCCAGGAAATAGAGAACAATCTTAACAAATACAACAGCAAGAAGGTCTACAAGACTCTAAAGCGGCTGACAAGTGTTAAACAGCCCAAGGTCTCCACGATCCAAAGCAAGTCTAGCATGTACCTTCAGCCTAATCAGCCATCCCAGCAAGGTCCTCCTGAAAATAATACTCAACAGGTTGAAACCCAAGCAGGTTCAGGGCAGGGCGAAGTACCACTGAACAGATTTTCAACCTCAGAGTAATCTGTGAGAAATACCTACAGCACCAACAACATATATACCATGTGTTTGTAGACTTCAAAAAGGCGTTTGACCGAGTCTGGCATCATCGCATGCAGCTTTGTGGGCAACAATGAGAGTGTACAACATCAGCCCTAAAATTATTGAAGTCATCAAACGCCCGTATGACAAGGCTAGCAGTGCAGCCCTCTACAACAGCGCCATCGGAAACTGGTTCAGAACAACCATCGGTGTGCGTCAGGGATGCCTACTCTCTCCAACACTTTTCAGCATCTTCCTAGAGCGCATCATTTCAAATGCCCTTGCAGATCACGAAGGCACAGTCAGCATAGGGGGAAGAGCAATCTCCAACCTTCGTTTTGCGGATGACATTGATGGATTAGCTGAAGAGGAACAAGAACTTGAACAGCTGGTACAGAGGCTTGACACCCCCTCCAGAGCCTATGGAATGGAAGCAGAGAAGACCAAAATGATGACCAACAACACCAATGGCATCAACACAGACATCAAAGTCCAAGACCAATCCCTCAACACAGTGCATAGCTTCAACTATTTAGGAGCCATTGTATCAGACATTGGATCCCGAGAGGAAGTCCTCTCCAGGATCGCACAAACAACTGCTGCCCTGGCGAGGTTGAAGCCCATTTGGAAAGACAGGACCATCAGTCTACATTCCAAGGTAAGACTGCTGCGCTCTGTTGTCATCTCCATCTTCCTACACGCTTGCGAAATATGGACCCTCACAGCAGATCTACAACGAAGAATACAAAGCAGTGAGATGAGGTGCTACAGAAGACTTCTGGGCATTTCCTATACCCAGCACATAACCAACGACGAAGTCCGACAGACCATCACACAAGCCATTGGACAACATGATGACCTGCTCACAATGGTGACAAAAACGGAAACTTCGATGGTATGGCCACGTCACCAGATCATTAGGTCTTGCAAAGACCATCCTGCAAGGCACAGTGCAAGGAGGTAGAAGAAGAGGGAGACCGAAAAAGAGGTGGGAGGACAACATTCGAGAATGTACTGGTTTGACACTGAGCGAAACAATCAGGGTTCCTGAGGACTGGGAAAGATGGATTACGCTGGTTAAACGATCATCTGTGGTGCCCCTACGACCTCCTAGTTACGGGATAGGATAGGATATATTACAACGCTTAATATTAATGTGCTTTGAAACCGCACTGTTTCTGTATTCGTTTTGATTTATGATGTTATAAGCCACAAATTTTGTTTCAAAATTGTCTTCTCATTTCCATCTAAATGCTTTAAATGTAGCCCCTTTTATGAACTTGGCAAACAAATTTATCTGAAATTCGGTAAAAGGAAAAAAGCTTAAGACATCCTGATACTATCATACTAACAAAACATTCCGACGTCTGCAATTCTGAAAATCAAAATGTGTATTCTAAAAATTGAGTGGAGTAATGTTGTTTGTTTTACATTTGCTCTTTGGTTTCTTTGGTAGATGATGACAATAAATCAAGCTCTGGATGGACCAGTGTTGGAGAGCAAATTGATTCTGGTAAGTCATCACATCGGTTATTGAAAAAAATCAGCACTGTTTTTCTCTTGTCAAGAGCAAGAACATGGATCAATCTTTCCCAAAATGGCAACTGAAACCATTCGTACATTTTTGTTTGAGAAGGAACATAAGTTTTTTCAAAATTCTGACGATCCTGGATTTTGTAGATGTTTGTCTGCTAAACTATTGAGTACTCATTGAGGCGCCTGTGCTCAGTTAAAAGTGATCTTTACAACAGTACAGTAAAGTATGTTTTTACAAATGTTAAAGCGCCATTTTAATCTGTCCAAAGAGTATCTATGTTTGAACCACTGATCTGAAAATAGTTTCAACTTAATGCCACGGTTAAAAGAAGGTGAATCAGTTTCAGTGGTCGATGCTAGTGTCAAAACTAAGTGCCGTTGGCCATGGTTAAACAAACAGAATATCACAATAGAGCGAGTTTGTTGTATGAAGTTAAGCCGTCCGAGTCTTCTGTATTGTTGGGTCTGCAGTTTGTGTTGACTATTGCCCCCGTTCTGTGCAAGACATCGTGCAACACACCTATATGAACCAATTTCCAAGACATATTAACCTGAACTTTTCTTTAAATAAAAACTGGAACTGACTGCTTTTTGTTACACATGTCTTTGTTTCTCAGATGTTATGTACACATAACTTATTTTATTATATAAATGTGTTAGTTAAATAGCAATCTTTAACCTCCTGATTTAAACAGAACATTTTGCTTTACAATATTGAATATATATGTTTAAAATAAATAATTGCTGGCCCCTTCTAATTCCCTAGGTTTTAGGATTTATGCGTGTGTGTGCTAGAATTTGAAACCACAAAACATTGTGAACTTTAAACTAAATTGCCCCTGATCCCTCTGCATAGCATAATGATCAACAAAATGATCTCTTTTATGAAAATATTCTTACCAGTGAGTAGCCTCACTACATTCTCTTTCAATGTTCCTTTTCAAGACTCTACTGCTTACATGTATATTGTCTCAAATTCTGTCGTTTTTTCATATTGCCGAGGTTCGTAATCGAATCCTAAAAGGCGGGTGGAGTATTAATGACACTTTGGGTCAAATACATGGGTTTTGTGTGTGTGTGCAGTTGAACATGCCAAAGCTGGGACTGGGAAAAGAAAATACGTCCTTGACTAGAAGCAATACTGCATCTTCTGCAACAAAGGACAACTGGCTCTCCCAAACATTTTCTTATGTGATACAGACACAGAATTTACCATCTTGTCTTGATGCCTGCTGTGTGGGTGGGGTTGATTTAGCAAGATTGTCATCTTCAAACACAGAACAATCTGGGGTTTCTCCACTGTCAATTTTGGCAAGCAATCTTCCAACTTTGGTGATCTCAGTGGTACTTTCATAATAATAATAATAATAATAATAATAATAATAATAATAATAATAATAATAATAATGAATGGTACTTATATCGCGCAAATCTCACATTGTGACTCATTGCGCACCCACTCGCATTCATCCATTGTACATCCTGTCATTACAACACATATGGCATACTATTACAATGAAATAAAAACAACAATGCAGGCGATAGTACTCTTTTTCAATGTTCAGAGAGTGGCCCATGTGATTTGCTAGCAATTTCTGCTCATTGGGTGACAAATCAAACAGTTGAGTGATTGTAGCTCCATACTTTCTGCATTTCGTCGATGTGATCAACTCTGGCTTCCGTAGCCCAATATCTGATGTGAGTATCCAGGTAACCGTTCACAGACTTAGATGCAAAGAAAAATGGATTCGATACAGGTATAGCTACATCAGTCATCATTTCAAGAAGAATGTACAGAGATTCTTTCACCTGGGGAGGCAGGGAGTAAGGGGGGCTCACACGGATTAGTTAGTTCTTCATTTTAAGCCCTAGTGCTCCCGTTTCTCCTGTGAGGTCGTTTATCGCCCCCCCCCCCCCTCCCGCCCCCTCCTCCTTCGACAGTTGATGGTTCGGGTGCATTGCCGCACCCCACAGTCAAAGAGACCGCTAGGGATTCGAACCCTTAAGTGACAGGTTCTGCGCCTCCCGATGACAGTAGAGATCCTGGGCTGCCTTACTCAGGCTCGAAGGCTTGGCGGAGAGACTTGTTCACACACCGTGGCTGGGCTTGTCGTTACGGTTCATAGCTTGGCTGTGGGAAATCCGTCTTCTCCCGGTCACACAGCCAGTTCACAGTCCGACTCCAAGGCCCCTGCCTCGAGCCCAAATAGTACGCGGGACGGAATGTCGTAGACCCCCCCCCTCCCCGCACCCCGGCTCTGGCTCCCCTGTGGAAATAGCGGAGCATTCCTTTCCTAAGGGACGCCGTCTGTCCGTTTCCGAATTTATTAATCGGCATGATAAGCCCATAGCGGAGTTTGTCTCCATCTACAACCAGCGTTCGGCTAAAGATGTAGTCTATACATTACGGCTGAGACTCAAGTCCGTTTTACCCCCGTTGGGGTGCCGGGGGTTTCAGTATAAATAGTATCCTCACTTTCTGGAAATTTAGTGCTTTAAATTCCCACTGTCGTTGTCTTTCTCATTTGCTCTAGTCTTTCTCATTCCTGCTCTGTTCTATCAATCTTCTATACTATCTTCTTCTTCGCTAGACCAGTCATCTACTTTTTTTTTTGAAAAACTTTCCGGGACAACACGCCTTATTTGTGTATGAGGTCTGTTGGATCAGCTTGGGAATATTGGACGCTTTCTGCCAGGTGGTAGATGTTATTATTTAGCAATGTATGCATTTTATATGTATGTGTTTTGTTGATAATTTATAATGATGTTTGTATTCTATTTTGTTTTTGTAAACGGGTGTTCGATAAATTAGAGTACAGCCTCAGCGTCCCCTGCGTGGGATGTCTTTATTGTAAAGTGACTGGCTTGTGGAGAGCGTTCAGTTTTACCACTAGGGTTGTTTCAGCAGATTTTTTATGCGGATCAGGGGTTGTCCGGTCCTGATTTGGCTCGGAAGAGTCCGCTGGACCTAAAGCAATAATCATGTAATGTAATGTAAAGTCCCTTTTGACGGAGGCTGCTCTCAAGTCTATGGGCGTGGTAATCCGAGACAATCCTGACCCAGTGGTGGGACCGGATCCTACCTAAACTGGCCTTCCCGCGTGCCCGCTGGCTGCCGCTCTGGTTCAAGCTTGATCTGGTGCAGTTTTCTTTTTAACCCGCTTTTAATCTTACTCGGACGTGTTTTATCATTAATTTTAGATTAAACTTCTATAATTTGATTGTTTTTATATAATATAGGCCCTATACTGTTCCGTGCAATAACCCGGCAGACCTGGTCTGTCTTCATATAAAAATTATTTTATCTCTCCTTAGACATTAAATAATCCGCTCACTCTGCCCTCCTAGTCGCCCTTTGGCCCTCCTCCCTCCCTCTGCTATACCTTTGGCGGCCTTGTCTTGGCGTCCCTTTTGCCACCCTTGTCACATCTTCACTCTACATTATTGACGCCGTCTTCCTTCCGATTCAACGCATCTTCCTGCTGGTTGTTGTAGCAGCTTTTGCGCTCCTTCTTCATTTGACTCCATTCTGCAAAACGACTTCTTATTACATCGGCCCTCGTTCATCCAAGTCCCCTATATGCTTATGTGTCTGGGGACGTTAATCTACTTGCCTGACTGCCTGCCTAACCTCAGTGGGGAATTGCCTAACAACAGACAGGAAAGGCCAAATAATTTGGCAATTGCCTTACTAGGGTTTAGGCAGAAATTGCCTTACAGACAGAAATTGCTGTACAGGTGAAGATATTTGTAGATTAGTTATTGCCAAGAATACGTTTGTATGAATATGTGTTTACTGATGGCAGGCATGTGTTCACGCTTTCCTGATGTGTGCTACATTTTCTTGCTTAATCACATAAGGCACAAATTGTCTAATGTACATGAAGTATGGTTGGCGGTTCTCCACCTGTCATTATGTACAATGGTATGTAGTATGCATTGCAGTTTTGCTATACTAGACAACCACTTACTACCAACATCATCGTCTGGGTTTGCTGTCAGTTCCCCCCCCCCCCCCCCCCCCCCCCCGTTCATTTCCTCCCCGGTCATTTCCTCCCGTCAATTTCCCACCTGGTCAATTCCCCCCCAGGAAACTTACTCCCCGGTTATTTCCCCCCGTTCTCAACTTCATCCCCATAGTCACTTCCCCCCATTTTTTTTACTCCCTGGTTATTTCCCCCCGTAATCAACTTCAGCCCCATAGTCACTCCCCCCCCCCCCCCCCATTTTTTTTACTACCCGGTTATTTTCCCTTGTTATTAATTTCATCCTCAAAGTCACTTCCCCCATTTTTTTACTCCCCATTTATTCCTCACTCTCATTCCCATCTCAATTAAAATATTGTTGTTAGTTGTGTTGACATTTTTTTAGGGATCACTGAAAATCACTGAAAATGAACATAGCTCACTGTACTCACTATTTCTGTCTCCAATTTCTCATTTCTATTCACATTTTCAAAAGTCATTGCTTCAAAATCGCAACAATATGGCAGAGGTGACACACATAGAAATTGGTACATTCATGACATCGACAAAAGGCAAGACAATGATTGCGGACACTATCAGAAGCCATTAGCAGGAAACAAATAACGTTTGAAATATGAGTTCCACCATGACACAAAATGCAAGGCAGCAGTGCACGTGATGGTAGTGTTACTTATTGTATTAGTAGTGAGGCACGGTGGCCTAAAGGTAGAGCTTTGGCTTGCGGATCTGAAGGTCCCGGGTTCGAGCCCAGGCCGGGGCATTGTGTTGTGTCCTTGGGAAAGGCACTTTACTCTGTTTCCTACTCCTTCGGATGAGAGTATAAACCGAGGTCTAGTCTGTGTCGCATACATTCCACCATAACGGACTTTAAAGATCCTGACGCTCATGTCCTAGACGGGTGAGTGCCGGTGACAAGAACACACCCAGCATGCACTTAGGTCCTTCTCCCCATCCCTGGCTGCCCAGGATTGTGCTCAGTTGTACGGGCGTCAGACCATGCGCCCAAAGGCTGCGGGTGGGCGTCTCGGGCGGCTTGAGTTAGATCCTGTATCGGCCAGCGCCTTGAGCAGCTCTTGAGCTGGTAAAGCGCAATATAAGAACGATTAGTAATAGTAATACCGGGTGCTAATACGCGCTTTACATCGAATGATATCAAACTCAAAGAGCGGCGACCTATACCAACACATACACGCTCACGAGGATGAAATTACGACAGGGGGGAATTTTGTGGGGAGGAAAATCCTGGGGGCACATAATCCCGGGGATGAAATTGTGACAGGGGGGAATTTTCTCGGGAGGATAAGTCCTAGGGGGAAATAACCCTGGGGATGAAATTGCGACAGGGGGGAATTTGCTCGGGAGGATCTATCCCAGGGAGGAAATGATCTGGGGGGAAATGACCGGGGGGAAATGACCGGGGAGGAAATCACTGGGGAGGAAATGACCGGATACCCATCGTCTGTGGAGTTTTGATATATGCTTCAGATGTGTTGGCTTCCAATCATTGCCTATATATATGCAGTTTTCCATGTTTGAGAATTGCTATTTTGGAGACGTTTATAAACATTTTGAAGAAAAACTGTTCAAATGAATCATTGCTTATCTGAAGTTGTTTGTTGTTGTTGTTGTTTTAAAGTGAAGCAACGTGTGTTCATTTATGTGTGTACTGATGTGACAGTGACAGATCATAGATGTGAGACAAGTTTCATGCTTCCCTGATGAGGGACCACGGTTTCTTGCCTTCTGATGTACATGTAATGTCTTACAAAACATTTGTATGTGTATGTTTTCTAAAGGTATTATGGAGACATTTAATGTGCAAGTGTGATTGTTTTCGGAACACCCCAGTTGGAGTGCTGGGGGGAGGGGGAGGAAAGGGGGGGGGGGGTCAGTATAAATAGTATCCCCACTTTCTGGAAATTTAGTGCTTTAAATTCCCACTGTCGCTGTCTTTCTCCTTTGTTCTTTCTCATTTCTACTCTGTTCTCTATCAATCTACTATACTATCTTCTTCTTTGCTTGACCAGTCACCTACCTTTTTTCGTGAAACTCTTCCGGGACAAAACTCCTCATTTGTGTGTGGTCTGTTGGATCCTATCCTATCCTATCCTGTCCCGTAACCCGAAGGTCGTAGGGGCACCACAGATGATCGTTTAACCAGCATACTCCATCTTTCTCTGTCCTCAGCAGCCCTGATGGCTTCGCTGTGTCAAACCAGTCCATTCTCGAATGTTGTCCCCCCACCTCCCCTTCGGTCTCCCTCCTCCTCCACCTCCCTGCACCGTACCTTGCAGAATAGTCTTTGCAAGGCCTGATGATCCGGCGACGTGGCCACACCATCGGAGCCTCCGTTTCCCCACCACTGCTAGCGAGCCATCGTGTTGTCCAACGGCCTGCGCGATGGCCTGTCGGACCCCGTCGCTGGCGACGTGTTGGGTACAGGAAATGCCCAGAAGTCCTCTGCAGCACCCCATCTCCATGCCTTGCACTCCTCGCTGGAGATCCGCCGCGAGGGTCCATGCCTCGCAAGCACATAGGAAGACGGAGACGACAAGGGAGCGCAGCAGTCCCACCTCGGAATGCAGACCGACGGCCCCGTCTCTCCAAATGGGCCCCAGCCCCGTCAGGGCAGTAGCCGCCCGCGCGACCCCGGAGAGGACCCCACGCCGGGACCCACCGTCCGACACAACGGCTCCCAAACATCCGAAGCCACGCACCGCGCCGAGGGACCGGCCCCGGACCCCGATGTCCGCACCGACGCCACCGGTGCCGCCGGCCACCACCCTGGTCCTCTCTGCACCCACCTCCACCCCACAGGCTCCGGAGGTGGTGTCAAGCCTCTGCACCAGCCGCCCAAGCTCCCGCTCCTCTCCAACCAATCCATCGACGCCATCTGCAAAACGAAGACCGGAGACCGCCCCACCCCCCACGCCGACCGCGCCCCCATGGTCCGCAAGAGCATCCGACACGATGCGCTCCAGGAAGATGCCGAAGAGTGCCGGAGAGAGCAGGCACCCCCGACGCACACCGACCGCTGCTCCGAACCAGCCCCCGACGGCGCCGCCGCGGAGGACCGCACCGGCAGCCCCGCCACACAGGTCCCCGATGACTTCAACAACTGTAGGGCTGACGCCGTACACCCCCACCGTTGCCCACAGAGCCGCACGCCAGACTCGGCCAAACGCCCCCCCCGAAGTCCACGAACACACGACACAGATGCCGCTGGTGCCGCAGGCATCTCCCACAGACCACTCTGAGGCCGAAAATCTGCCCAGCGGCACCCCGCCCCGCCCCGAATCCCGCCTGCCCTTCAGCCACGACCTGCCCAGCCCGGGGCCTCAACCCGCTGAGCACTACCTCCAGGAGGACCCCGCCGGGATAGCCGACGAGGCCGACGGTCCGGCAACCCTCACACTCCCGAAGGCCACTCTCCCCGGGAAGAGTGACGACAAGCGACCGGGTCCACGGCACAGGCCACCCCCCACCCCGCCAGATCCCGCCACAGACAACGGCGAGGGCATCAACCATCGCCTCTCCCCCCGCCTGCAGCAGCCCCGCGGGCATGCCGTCCACCCCCGCCGACCTCCCCCTCCCCAGCGCTTGCACTATTGGACGCTTTCTGCCAGGTGGTCACTGGGGCTTCCTATGATGTTATTATTTGGCAATGTAGGCATTTTATATGTATGTGTTTTGTTGGTATTTTATAATGATGTTTATATTCTATTTTGTTTTTGTAAACGGGGGTTCGATAAATTAGAGTATAGCCTCAGCGCCCCATGCGTGGGATGTCTTTATTGTAAAGTGACCGGCTGGTGGAGTGCCTTCAGTCTTACCACTAGGGTTGTTTCGGCAGATCTTTTATGCGGATCAGGGGCGAGTTCTCTTTCAGCGAAGTTGTGGTCTTGATTTTGTGGATCTGGTTCGGCTACACTTGTCCTGATTTGGCTCGGAAGAGTCCGCTGGACCTAAAGCAATAATCATGTAATATAATGTAATCCGTGTGAGTGAAGTGAGATAAATATAATTTATTTTCATTATCATAAAAGTTATTAAAAAAATTTAATTCTTTTAATACTTTTATATTTTTATGCTATTGACTCATTTTGAAAAAATGTTGAATGTTCCCTTGATCTCATGATTTTGGAAGCCATTTTGGATTTTCATAATTACTTAATAATTTTTGCCTAAAGTTCTGAGCTTATTTTGTAATTGTTCTAAAGCTTTTACAATGGATGATATTCATTACATTATATGTTTGGCTTATTTGATTTATAACTGTAAAGTTTTGCATTTGTCATTAATTCAAGTATCATCTTCATGTTGTTCATAATTTTTTTTTTATTCAATTTTAAAAATTCTGTTTAGCCTTGGTCTTTATTGTTTATTTATAGAGGGTTGCTTGCATGATCAATTGCTTGATTGATGATGTAAATCTCATGCAAACTCTGAATAAAATCAAATCATCCCAACCAAGTGTTCGTCTTATTGGACAAAGACTGCGCGATATCACTTTCTACTTTTAATCACTCATATGCACACACCCTGCAGCATTTATAATGTATTATTATTTAGATAACAAAAAAAACCAATTCTTTTAGTACAAACAAATTGCCATAGCTTTTGGGCTTAAGTAATAACATCTTTGACTTTGACAAATAAATACATGTTTTTTTTTTTTTCTTACTTTTGTTATAATTGTTTTGATCATGTGCTCTCTCTCTCTCTCTCTCTCTCTCTCTCTCTCTCTCTCTCTCTCTCTCTCTCTCTCTCTCTCTCCCTCACACTAATTGTATGTGAAGTGAAAAATACCACAGCAAACTATCCTATCGTATCCTATCCTATCCGGTAACTCGGAGGTCGTAGGGGCACCACAGATGATCGTTTAACCAGCGTACTCCATCTTTTCCTGTCCTCAGCAACCCTGATTGTTTTGCTCAGTGTCAAACCAGTCCATTCTCGAATGTTGTCTTCCCACCTCTTTTTCGGTCTCCCTCTTCTTCTACCTCCTTGCACTGTGCCTTGCAGGAAGGTCTTTGCAAGACCTGATGATCTGGTAACGTGGCCATACCATCGGAGTTTCCGTTTTTTTCACCACTGTGAGCAGGCCATCGTGTTGTCCAATGGCATGTGTGATGGTCTGTCGGACTTCGTCGTTGGTGATGTGCTGGGTATAGGAAATGCCCAGAAGTCTTCTGTAGCACCTCATCTCAATGCTTTGTATTCTTCGTTGTAGATCTGCTGTGAGGGTCCATGTTTTGCAAGCATATAGGAAGATGGACATGGGAGCGCAACAGCCTTACCATGGAATGTAGACTGATGGTCCTGTCTTTCCACATTGGCATCAACCTCGCCAGGGCAGCAGTTGTTTGTGCCATCCTGGAGAGGACTTCCTGTCGGGACCCATAGTCTGATACAATGGCTCCTAAACATTTGAAGCTATGCACTGTGTTGAAGGCACAGTCAGCATTGGGAAAAGAGCAATCTCCAGCCTTCGTTTTGCGGATGGCATTGATGGATTGGCTGGAGAGGAGCAAGAACTTGAACAGCTGGTACAGAGGCTTGACACCACCTCCAGAGCCTATGGAATAGAAATAAGTGCAGAGAAGACCAAAATTAATTATGACCAACAACACCAATGGCATCAACACGGACATCAAAGTCCAAGGCCAATCCCTCAACACAGTGCTTAGCTTAAAATATTTAGGAGCCATTGTATCAGACAATGGGTCCCGACAGGAAGTCCTCTACAGTATCGCACAAACAACTGCTGCCCTGGCGAGGTTGAAGCCAATGTGGAAAGACAGGATCATCAGCTTACATTCCAAGGTAAGACTGCTGCGCTCCCTTGTCATCTCCATCTTCCTATATGATTGCGAAACATGGACCCTCACAGCAGATCTACAACGAAGAATACAAAGCATGGGGATGAGGTGCTACAGAATACTTCTGGGCATTTCCTATACCCAGCACATCACCAACGACGAAGTCCGACAGACCATCACACAAGCCATTGGACAACACGATGACCTGCTCACAGTGGTGAAAAAACGGAAACTCCGATGGTATGGCCACGTTACCAGATCATCAGGTCTTGCAAAGACCATCCTGCAAGCACAGAGCAAGGAGGTAGAAGAAGAGGGAGACCAAAAAAGAGGTGGGAGGACAACATTCGAGAATGGACTGGTTTGACAATGAGCGAAACAATCAGGGTTTTTGAGGGCAGGGAAAGATGGATTACGCTGGTTAAACGATTATATGTGGTGCCCCTACGACCTCCGAGTTAGGGGATAGGATAGGTATTAATGTATGTACTATTATTACTGCGATTATTTGAGAAGGGAGATGTAGCAGATCTTGACTTGGAACTGTATGTGTGTGTTTTATTTCCATGTGCGTCATGGTGTTTATTTTACGTCATTGTATGTAGGAAGTGTGACGTAGGAAGAAAGAAGGAGAAGAAAAATAAAAAAAACGAATCAGCTAGCAAGCTGCCGTCTTCACGGTCTTTTACAGTTTGAATGCATATCTTCCACAGTTCCAAGAACATGTTTCATTTTATTTTTAAAAAAATATTGTTACGTATTTATAATGACAGTTGTCCATAGATTAATCTTAAATGTATTTGTTCAATCAGCATGCCCGTTATAAATATATAAATATATATAGTGTATATGAGTCGCATAACCGTTTTTTGACGACATATGTCACAGACAGGGTGTTTTGGCAACCTGTTTGTTTCTCAAATTTCTCGAGGTGTAATATATATATTTTTAATATTGACCCATATTTATAATCACAGATGTCCATTTAACAGTCTGACATCAAATTTGATTTTATATGACCAGTAGAAATAGGTGTTGCCAGAAAACGGTGCCAGAACACATGTCGCGGTAAACCATGTATTATGCGTATATATATATATATATATATATATATATATATATATATATATATATATATATATATATATATATATATATATATATATATATATATATACAGAGAGAGAGAGAGAGAGAGAGAGAGAGAGAGAGAGAGAGAGAGAGAGAGAGAAAAGAGAGAGATGTAGCCTACGTGTGTTTGTTTGTGCGTGTGTGTGTGCGTGCGTGTGTGTGTGTGTGTGACGTCTCACCACTGTCGCAAAAACACATGCACACCCACAGTATTTCCGTCTGTCTGTCTCTGTCTTTCTCTCTCTATCTGTCTCTCTTTCTAGCACGAACACACACACACACACACACACACACACACAAGCACACGCTGCGGTGAATGGTGATTCCTTACAGGAACTAACTTTTACACATTTCAGCGTCACGGATCCTTTTAAAATTCACAGTAAGGGTTGCCCCTCTAAAATAAATTGTGGGTAAAAAATATAGCAAACAAAACAACCTATACTAACCGTATGGTTTTGATATAAATCGATCCACTCTTTCGTTTATGAGTATATTAAAAGCATTATCCATGATAATTCTAAAAACGGCACCGCAGCGAAGTGTGTGGCACAGCACAGTTGTTTGTTTATAAGCAAGGAAGATTGCCGACTGTCCCTAAACTAGGCGGTTTGAGTAACGAGTGCACATTATGTCGTTCATTAATGGGACAAAGATGCACATTCCACGAAAAATAACCCAAATTCCTTGAGACCCAGGCCGATAAAATAATAATATGATCAGCTGTGAAGCTATTCTGAAGAAAATGTGAAGTATTGTTTTTTATGAACTATTGTGATTGGATTGTAGAAGAATCCATTGTTTGAAAGAAGTACGGTAAATAGTGTAAATACCGTATTTATTCATGTAATTTTTATGTGGTGATACAGTTTATAATTATGATGCCATGTTGTATTCCTTCATATGTGAAGATATGGGGCTGAAATAGAAATGTAATTCAGTTGTATAATTTATACTAATGATGAATGAATGTGTAGTAAATCTGTTATAAATTGAGAGTGAGCTTTGATTATAAAGTTTGGTTCATAGCCACTTGTGATGTAGGCTACACAGGGATGCCTACGCTCTCCAACACTCTTCAAAATTTTCCAGGAGCGCGTCATATCAAATGCCCTTGCAGATTACGAAGGCACAGTCAGCATAGGACGTAGAACAAACTCCAATCTCCGTTTTGCAGATGACATTAATGGATTGGTTGGAGAGGAACAAGAACTTGGACAGCTGGTACAAAGGCTTGACATTACCTCCAGAGCCTTTGGATTGGAAATAGGTGCAGAGAAGATCAAAATGATGACCAACAACGCCAATGGCATCAACACGGACATCAAAGTGAAGGCCAGTTCCTCAACACGGTATATAGCTTCAAATATTTAGGAGCCTTTGTATCAGACAATGGGTCCCGACAGGAAGTCTTCTCCAAGATCGCACAAGCAACTGCTACCCTGACAATGTTGAAGCCCATTTGGAAAGACTGACCATCAGTCTACATTCCATGGCAAGGCTGCTGTGCTCCCTTGTCATCTCCATCTTCCTATATGCTTTCGAAACATGGACTCTCACAGCATATCTACAACGAAGAATAAAAAGCATGGAGATGAGGTGCTACAGAAGACGTCTGGGCATTTCCTATACCCAGCACAGCAGCAACGACGAAGTCCGACAGACCATCACACAAGCCATTGGACAACACGATGACCTGCTCACAGTGGTGAAGAAACGGAAACTCCGATGGTATGGCTACGTCACCAGAGCATCAGGTCTTGCAAAGACCATCCTGCAAGGCACGGTGCAAGGAGGCAGAAGAAGAGGGAGACAGAAAAAGAGGTGGGAGGACAACATTCAAGAATGAACTGGACTGACACTGAGCGAAGCCATGAGGGTAGCTGAGGACAGAGAAAAATGGAGTACGCTGGTTAAACGATCATCTGTGGTCCCCAACGACCTTCGAGTTACGGGAGTAGGATATACCTGATCGGGCGGCTTGAACTAGATCCTGTATTTGGTAGCGCCTTGAGCAGGTTGTGAGCTAAAAAAGTGCGATATTAAAGGAACTGTTACACGAAAAATAATAATAACTGCAATATAAAAACAACTCATAAATTATTATCTTTGAATAAATCTTCTTACCCACAAACACCCCCCTCACACTCCATGTCCTCTTCTTACACTGTCATTTCATTATTGGGCGTATGCTAGGTTAACATGAACTCTTTCTAGGGCAATTTTATCGGGCCAGTTAATTACAACAAGCATGGCTATAACATGTAAGTGGTCCCTGGAAATAACGGTGTCAAGGTAAACGTAAAGGTGTTTCCTTAACTTTTGGGTCGTTGGAAGAGACAGGCGTTTAATAATTGGGACCTCTCTTTTTTCTGGGCCAGATTAAATTATTGTTTGCTGATTATCTGCTCTCTCTGTCCACCTAACCTTTTCTTCTCCCCGGTTCTAAACAACAGCCAGGTACCCATACAAGGCTGGGTGAACCGGACTGTGTTGTGCGCTTGCTTCATTTGTTGTTTTGTTCAGTGGTGGCACCCAACCAGGTTACAAACCAGTCCCATCGAGGTCGTAACTGCACTGCGCTCGACGCTGCTTAACACAACATTTGCATCGTGCGCCCAAACGACTTCGCTATTGCTCCACCCCACCACCCGAATTATTTTTAAATTTCCAAAACAAATTTTGTTAGTTTGCAACTCAATAGCTCTACCCAGACCTGTTCACCCCTACCAATGCCAGTCAGGAGTAAGCAGATTGTCTGTCAGGAGTTTCATCTGTCTGTCAGGAGTACAGTACTGGAATACATTTTTTTGAGAGATTGAGAAAACAGAAAACAAAAAGACAGTTAAATTTACTACAAAACACACCAAAAAGTAAATTTGAAAAAGCATTCACTTATTTATTGCTTTAGCAATAAACGAGCTTATTGTGCGTTGGTTAGCCTGCTCTTGTTGCAAATGCTTGTGTCTACCACAGTTCACGTGCATTTCAATGTCATTTCTACCGCCGTGCGCAACGCTGAAGTCAAGTTTGCAAATTTTGCAGTAAGCATAGTTTTCAGACCTAAGCATTCCACTTCTGCGTATGAAGCATCTTCCTTTTGGGTGGTGTTTGTCCACCATCTTCTATTCTGCGGTTTTTCTTTTCGGTATCGCGAACAGACGGGTCACTTCGAAAACATGCACAAATGCTCGATCACACACGAAACAAAGTGCGAGAGCCGGAAATCGAAACTTGTACAGGAAATTTCAGTTTTTGTCTTATTACGGAAAACTTATGAAACGGAAGAAAGAGCGTCTTACTCGCGTTTGAAACCGGAGTTTTTGTTCTCAAAACGGATAAGCGGATTTTTACACTCAAAACGGAGAAAATCCGGTCAAACCGGAGGACTCTACTCTACTAGACTCTACCCATAATTTGAATTCAAAGCAGAGGCATGTATAACTATCAAATTAATTTTCCCATGTAAATTGTTAGCAAACATCAAAACAACTCTTTTTGTGTGTGTGTGTAGTTTGCAACTCGACCGTTCTATTATTATTTGAATACAAAGCAAAGGCAATGTAATGGCCTACGATTATAGAAACAATACAGAGGTATAAAGTTCACGTCGTTCTCATCTAGTTTAGATCAGTCCATTTCCAATGTACAGATAAGCCCCCAAGAAAAGGTCTTTAACCTGAGTAAGCCAATACCACATATAAACAGAAAATAATGTGTCTGCAACTGACATGATACCACTGTCTATTCATAGAAACGTACATTTTAATCGATCATGTACTTTCCGCCTTCCTTCTACAGAACGGTCCATTCTATTGCTGATAATCAGATACATTTTATGTACATGTAGTTAGTTTGCCACTTTAAACCGTTGTCTATACACAAACCCGTAAAATTGTATCAATTACTTTGTTTTTCACTTAGGTCAGTCGTGGATAGAAATCTCAACTAACTTTAACAGAGAGTCGTGTGACTTCCCAAGTTCAATTACTTGAACAAAAAACATTAGTTTGCAATACGATACTCGCAGCCTAATTGTACAACACTATACGATTTCACCGACTAATTCCTCTGCACTTGCTTGTAGGTCAGTCTTTACGTACCACGAATGGTTTTTACCTACCCAAAGTAGGTCATGCTTGCCCTGCCGCATAATAGTGACTGCTCGCGTGCACTCTCGCAGACGACGCATATGGCACCTGTGTATTTTTATCTCTCGTTTGACACAGTTTTAGCAAGGGGAAGTAAGCTTACTTCGTGTACGGACGTCATTTCTGTCCTTGACACCATTTTTGACACCAGCATAATTTGTATGTCAGTAACGGTCATTCGTCTAGATAGGCTGACGTTTCGCCATCTGGGAAGCAAAGCAATGGATTAGGCTTGGGGGCCTATCTTATCCGTACGACTATTTCACGACTACTTTACTTGTTTACGTAGTAGTACTGTAGTGCATATGCGACCTACCAGAAAATTGATAGTCTTAGTAAAGTTACATTTAATTAATAATTAGGGCAACGGTATACAATGATGCATCTGGTTTAGAATAGAGGTGGGGGGAGGGGATGGATGTGAATGCCAATGCGGAAGAAGAAAAAGGAGCGCGAATGCTGAAGAAGAAGAAGATGATGATGAAGATCAAGGAAGAGGAGTAGAAAGACTAAGAAGACGAGGAAGAGGCAGAAAAAAGAGAAGAATTTTAATGTCTGTGAAGAAGTAGTAGTAGTAGTAGTAGTAGTAGTAGTAGTAGTAGTAGTGGTAGTAGTAGAAGCAGTAGTAGTAGTAGTGGAAGTAGTAATAGTAGTAGTAGTAACAGTAGTAGTAGTTGGATGCTGAAGAAGATGAAGAAGAAGAAGAAGTAGTAGTAGTAGTTTTAGTAGTAGTAGTAGTAGTAGTAGTAGTAGTAGTAGTAGTAGTAGTAGTAGTCGTAGTAGTAGTAGTAGTGGGGTGGCCTCGTGGCGCAGTGGATAAGTCGCTGGTTTCCTATGCCGAAGGTCGCGGGTTCGATTCCCGCAAGGGGCAAACGTATGTGACTTAGGTACGAGACTATTGAGGTCACCGAGGGTTTTCTCCGGGCACTCCGGTTTCCTCCCTCCCTTCAATAATGGTACAGGACGCAGTCAATATAAAAATTTCAAAAATAAAAATTAGATTTTCTTTCCGTCTTCTAATAGCGATCTCCCTGCCTTTACACCACCTGTTTGAGTGATGGCCTCGTGGCGCAGTGGATAAGTCGCTGGTTTCCTATGCCGAAGGTCGCGGGTTCGATTCCCGCAAGGGGCAAACGTATGTGACTTAGGTACGAGACTATTGAGGTCACCGAGGGTTTTCTCCGGGCACTCCGGTTTCCTCCCTCCCTTCAATAATGGTACAGGACGCAGTCAATATAAAAATTTCAAAAATAAAAATTAGATTTTCTTTCCGTCTTCTAATAGCGATCTCCCTGCCTTTACACCACCTGTTTGAGTGATGGATGTGTATTTGGTGTGTGAGGGTGGAAGAGACAGGTGAGCGTGTATGTTGGTATAGATCGCCGCGCTTTGAGCCTGAATGATTTGGGGAAAGGCGCGTATAGCATCCTGTATTATTATTAGTAGTAGTAGTAGTAGTAGTAGTAGTAGTAGTAGTAGTTGGCTGTGGACAAAAACTAAGAACAACAACAAAACAACAACACAAAAAAAGAACAACAACAACAACAAAGCAACAACAAAAACAACACAACGAGGAGAATGAAGGAGGAAGAAAAAGGTTGTAGCTAACACGCATTAACAATGTACTCTTACAGGTATAATAGATCAGTCGCTCAGGTAGCTACAGTTGTACGTGACCATCCTCTTTATTTTCAAAGAATTTGTCTCATGAATGGCTGGTCAGTCGACTGCGCAATGAAAAGTCATAATTATATTAGTATCCCCCCTCCTGCCAAACTAATAGATTGATTAAGCAGTTGCCATAAATAATGATGTTGTGACATGTAATTAGGTCAAGCAGATCCCTTTCTCTCTCTCTACCATCCACTTCACCCCAAACATCCTTGCACCTCATTCCCCCCACACCTCCTCATCATGATATCAACATTGTGGTAGAGACAATACAATACATTCAAATCAAATGATATTCCGCAAGATAGAATTTATAAGAAGACACATGCACAGACAGTGAACATGGTTTGTTTTGATTTAGCTGTAGTGCAAGTACTGTTTGCGTCAAAGGTCACGTGCCATCATGCTGAAGCGAATACAGACATGTTCTTGTCGATAGCAAAAGATGCCGCTCCATCAAAATTCACCTCTGTTGGTACTCCGCACATTTCACAAAATATTCGCAGAAGTCTATTATTGTTGCGTATTACACACAGGAATGGCGAAATAATGTCCATGTCTCGCAGTTATGTTGATAGCTAAACGCACACTCTTCCACACGGCTTGGTCACGCAAGCAGCAGCTAACTCTTCAATCTAGGAACACACTTTTGGACTCGATTCCCCCACATTTGCATATAATACGACTTTGTCTTGTCCAACGAATGCATTCTTTATTTTTGTATTACTTTTTATTACATGTTCTACAAATCGTTCATTAATTTATGGGACGGTTTAAATACGCTAATTAATGTACCTATTGTCTGGCATTATGCATTGGGAGGTGTGGACGTGTCAGGAAAATACTTTAGTAGGCTTACGGCTGCAGGGTGAACCCCGTCTATTTTTAGTACGGGCGAAAGTGTCCGGGGACGTTAATCTACACAACCAACCAACCAGAATGACTGATGAATTTAATGTGTTTGAACAGCACGTCTAGTATGGTCAGGTGCGTGCATGTGTGTAGATAGTGTGGTTAAAAAAATGTGTGGATGCATTATGTCTTGTATGCTCTGATCAATGGGCGAATGAAACATGTTTTATGTTCTTGCCAGTGTGCGGTCACGGGCGATGATGCTAGACTGCATAAAGCGGATGCAGACTTGTTCAGGATGTGTGTGTGTGTGTGTGGGTGTGTGTGTGTGTGTGTGTGTGTGTGTGTGTGTGTGTGTGTGTGTGTGTGTGTGTGTACATCGTCCTTCCCATCATCATCATCATCATCATCATCATCATCATCATCTCCACCATCACCAATTTTTTTTTCACCACTATTTTCTTGACACCGCTTCCGTGCACACAAGTGTTCCACCGTACGAACTTTGTCTACATATCCATCCAACTGTTAAACAAACGTTCATAATAATGTATCTTGGGTTGTCTTAATTTTGTCTCTCCTGCAATTGTTTTCAATTGGGGACTTTGAGCATTTTATTACTTTATTGTTGCTTCGTTATAAACTATGAATTTTTCAACTTTTACTGAGCGAATGTTTGTAACTGCCTTTTCTTACACAATGATTGCAATTTGTTATAGTACTATCGGCGAAGCATGCCTTAATTTCTCTGTTTCAGATGATGAAGTATTAGTGAATTTAATCTTGAATCTTCCGCTTCACTCCCATCAGTACCTTCAATAATGGTACAGGACGCAGTCAATATAAAAATTTCAAAAATAAAAATTCGATTTTCTTCCGTCTTCTAATAGCGATCTCCCTGCCTTTACACCACCTGTTTGAGTGATGAATGTGTATTTGGTGTGTGTGAGGGTGGATGAGACAGGTGAGCGTGTATGTTGGTATAGATCGCCGCGCTTTGAGCCTGATTGATTTGGGGAAAGGCGCGTATACAGCATCCTGTATTATTATTATTATTATTATTATTATTATTATTATTATTATTATTATTATTATTATTATTATTATTATTATTTATTATCAATCATTCAACGAATCATCGTCATCATCATCGTCAGTGTCTTTGCCTCCTTCTTTCTCGTCCTGTGTTTTCTGCTTCTCCTTATTTATCCTTCCTCCTATCCTACTCTTCGCTCCTTCCGTTTAACCCGTGTTTCACCTTCTTTTTTTTTTTGCCTCCTCATCATCCGAAGTTATCTCCCCTGATGTCTAGACAGAAGGTTTGTGGATCATTTTTCATATTCTCTATATCTGTTAAAATATTCCTAGTGAAGTAAACCGTTCTTGCTCTGCATGAAGATGGTGGGGGTTAGGGCGCATGGGGTGGGTGTGGAGGGTGGTAGAGGTTTATTTCCCTTATGGAAATATCTCGCAGGACACGCAACGTTTAGTGAAATCGGGGATATGGATCTCCCTAAAGCCCTAGCTTAACTGGCCGAGACAAACCCGAACCTTGTCTCGGCGAGACACCCGAGACAGTCTCGGCGAGACACCCGAACCATCCTTGCCCTTAACTAGGCTCGGCGAGCAATCCGAGACAGGATCGGCGAGAACTTCGAGACGTGTCTCGCCGTGTCGCGGGCCGGCCTTTTGTCTTGCCGTTCGTGCGCAGCAAACCTGCCCGAGACACTATTTTGTTTTGCTGAAAAATCTATCTATGGCAATGACAACTGATCTAAAGAAATACTACAACACTTAAAATAAGTAGGTGCACCAAATCCAAACTTAATTTAGACTAGAGAACAGTGAAAATACTGAATCAGTAAAAATAATAAATCATTGAATAGCCACTGAGCTGTTCAGCCAACTCTTGCACCAGTGCATGAAATGCACTTTGCTGGTGCCTTTGTAACACATAGGAAAGTGTTGCCTTTTGCTTTCTTTCTCTTTCTGCTGCCCCTTCGTTCTCGCTTAGGACATACAGCGCTAGAACAACGCCAAAATCTTCTGCAGTTTTCAATTCACGATCGAAGGCCGCCATTGTTGCTAACGTAACTTTGTCAGGTATGTCAGTTTCGACGCAGCTAAAAATAGACCCAGTTCAGAAACGAAAGAGCTCGCCGTGACGCCCGATCTCCTGTCTCGTCTCGGCTGGTCTCGGGAAGACCCAATTAAGAATAAAACCGCATTTTTGACCTTTGGTTCGCCGAGACAAGGTTCGGTTTGTCTCGCCCAGTTAAGCTAGGGCTTTAGGAACATCCCGGATCAAGGCTAGAATTATGATAAAGTATATCCCTACGATAATTTTACACCTTTCCGTGGAACTATATTAATTATTAATTAATTTTGCTTTTGTGTGCCCTGTATACCTCACATGTAGAATATTGTTGGTTTGTTATTAAACCGTTTTGTTAAAACCAAATTGTGTTTTACCTTACAGAACCTCCCAATTTTGGTTGGCATGCTTGGCTTTAATGAATAGCAGCTTTTCTGTTAATTCTAAGGACAAAAATTGCTCGTAATAATTCCACTGGACCCTAATGTTTCCGAAAATTAACAAAGGTATTTTTAAAAAATGATACGTGGATTCTTAGACAGAATTTTTAAACTATTCTCGTGGAATAATCATCAACGTAAAATTCGTATCTCGACAGGTAACAGATTTGCATATATATATATATATATATATATATATATATATATATATATATATATATATATATATATATATATATATATATATATATATATATATATATATATATATATATATATATATATAAGAACGGTTAGGCTGATCCAAAATTAGTTTACAAAAATACACTTATTATTATATGGTAAGTCGGAATCTCATTTTTTTTTCGTTTAATAAATTTAAAACATTCGAAAAATACCTACAGCACCAACAACATCTATATCATGTGTTTGTAGACTTCAAGAAAGCGTTTGACCGAGTCTGGCATGCAGCTATGTGGGCAACCATGAGAGTGTACAACATCAGCCTTAAAATAATTGAAGTCATCAAAAGCCTGTACGACAAGGCTACCAGTGCAGCCCTCCACAACAGCGCCGTAGGAACCTTGTTCGGCGTGCGTCAAGGATGCCTACTCTCTCCAATACTCTTCAACATCTTCCTAGACGCATCATGTCAGATGCCCTTGCAGATCACGAAGGCACAGTAGTATAGGGGGAAGAGCAATCTCCAAACTCCGTTTTGCGGATTACATTGATGGATTGGTTGGAGAGGAACAAGAACTTGAACAGCTTGGTACAGAGGCTTGACACCACCTCCAGAGCTTATGGAATGGAAATAAGTGCAGAGAAGACCAAAATGATGACCAACAAAACTAATGGCATCAACAGTTACACGGACATAAAGTCCAAGGCCAATCCCTCAACACAGTGCATAGCTTCAAATATTTAGGAGCTACTGTATCAGATAATGGGTCACGACAGGAAGTTCTCTCCAGGATCGCACAAACAACTGCGGCCCTGACAAGGTTGAAGCACATTTGAAAAGACAGGACCATCAGTCTACATTCCAAAATAAGCCTGCTGCGCTCCCTTGTCATCTCCTTCTTCCTATACGCTTGCGAAACATAAGCCCTCACATGAGATCTATAACGAAGAATACAAAGCATTGGAATGAGGTGCTACAAAAGACTTCTGGGCATTACCCAGCGTATCACCAGCAACGAAGACCGACAGACCATCACACAAGCCTTTAGACCACACGATGATATGCTCACAATGGTGAAGAAACGGAAACTCCGATGGTATGGCCGCGTCACCAGAGCATCAGGCCTTGCAATGAACATCCTGCAAGGCACGGTGCAAGGAGGAAGAAGATGAGGGAGACAGAAAAAGAGATGGGAGGACAACATTCACGAATGGACTGGCTTGACACTGAGCGAAGCCATGAGGGTCGCTGAGGACAGAGAAAGCTGGAGTACGCTGGTTGAACGATCATCTGTGGTGCCCCAACCATCTTTGAGTTAGGGGATAGGATAGGATAGGTTTGGATAAACACAAATGTTCGCCTTATTTGAAACAGTTTGGCCAAGTATACTATAAAAGACATCAAACACTACTTTGTATCTCAATATAACGTTATTTCATACTTATTAGGAATAACCAGCATAAATCCGATGCCATCATTTTCTAGGGGTAAACTGGAGTGTATGGTAGCACAGTTTATAGGATGCTGGTTTTCTAAGCCGATGTTCGCGGGTTCGATCCCAACATGGGCCGATCTTGCATGACTTAGGTACGAAACCTTTCCAGTTTTATTTTTTCCGGGTACTACGATTTCCTCTCTCTCTTCAATAATGGCATTGGATGCGGTCAATCTCTTCAGATCGCCGCGATTTGTAACTCGATTGAAGACGAAGCGCATGATAGCATCCTGGAGAAAATAATAATAATAATAATAATAATAATAATAATAATAATAATAATAATAATAATAATAATAATAATAATTCTTATGATGATAATTACTCATTATTATTATTATTATTATTATTATTATTATTATTATTATTATTATTATTATTATTATTATCCTCATTATTATTATTATTATTATTATTATTATTATTATTATTATTATTATTATTATTATTATTATTAAGAATTGTTAAATTGAATTGAATAATTGCTTAGTTTAACCCTGTATTCTTATTACTGATGGGATTGTTCGCGTTACCAATGTGAATTAGATTAGATCAGATCTTCAATGTTTATAGTGTCCAGCGGACTGCAAAGAGTCGAATCAGGACCACAAAAAAGTATTCAAAATCAGACTAGAACACTAACATAAAAAATATGATAAAAGATGTACATAAAACTAGCATTACGAATGAAATTTAACCAAGTATGCAAACAAGATGATATGACCTATATGCAATGAAAATAAACCAACATCAGATTTTTTTTTTTAAGTTAAAGTTTTGACCATTACACATTTTAAAACGGAATGGAACCAAAATATCTCGTGATTATGTTTATATATAATTTCGCCATTCTTTCAAGGAGAGAAGGAAGAAAGGAAGGAGAAGGAGAAGAAGAAGGAGGAGGATGAGGAGGATGAGAAGAAGAAGAAGAAGAAGAAGAAGAAGAAGAAGAAGAAGAAGAAGAAGAAGAAGAAGAAGAAGAAGAAGAAGAAGAAGAAGAAGACAACAAAAATAAAACTATGTCAAATATTAGTTATTGCTACAGGGTCCAGCGGACTGCAAAGAAGAAGAAGAAGAAGAAGAAGAAGAAGAAGAAGAAGAAGACAACAAAAATAAAACTATGTCAAATATTAGTTATTGCTACAGGGTCCAGCGGACTGCAAAGAAGAAGAAGAAGAAGAAGAAGAAGAAGAAGAAGAAGAAGAAGAAGAAGAAGAAGAAGAAGAAGAAGAAGAAGAAGAAGAAGACAACAAAAATAAAACTATGTCAAATATTAGTTATTCATTGCTTACAGGGTCCAGCGGACTGCAAAGAGCCGAATCAGGAAGGAGGAACATGTGTGAGGCGAGCAAGAATGAGTTCTAGTGAAGAGTGAGCGAGCGACCGAGAGTGAGAGAAACGCAGATAAAGGGACGAAAAGGCACACAGAATAAACTCCAAATATCAATTGCATTATATTGCCATGTTTTGTTTATTCCAAAACAATCCACCAATCGTACACATGATGTAGACAACAAACCAAGCCCTCTATTCCCCCACCCACCACCCCCCCCCCCAAAAAAAAATATCAGCATTGAATTAATTATTAATATTGTTTCATGTTCAATGATATTACATATTGAGCAGCAAAACCCGCTGCGGTAGTGAACGCTTTTTATTTTGTTATTGTTAAACTTTCAATTCCTGAGAAAGGTACCGTAGCTACCGATGAACGAATTTGATCATAACATGTGCAAATACAAATGCATTGTTAGTTAGCATGATGGCAAAAGGACGTCAGTAATAAGGACAGGCAAAATTAATTATCTCATGTAATCAGTTTTCGTCATACTATCCAATCATCTACGAACATTAAGATTATTAATCTTGGCTGTTTTCACAAACAAACATTAGTGAGAAACCGATATATGGTTTTGACATGTACAAAATAGATCCAAATGAACTTTTTTTGATTATCATTAGTATACGTTGTTCATATCGTTCATTTTACATGTATGATTCTACTATAATACTACCTCTTTCACTAACACTGATCAAACATCACACAAAAAAATGATGATGACAAAAAGTGAACATCAATTCATGAACATATAAATTTAACATTGTAAACGTAATTAAATATCTCTTACATATATATCTCTCTCCTTAAAATACGAGCAATGACATTTTGATATTCCGACGGCAAATTTATATGAGCTTGAGACTTGCTGAATGATGGTATTAAAAGATGTATTACACATTCATGTGACAAAGTGGCGAAAAAAATCGGTAGTAAAAAAAACATTCATTTGTATCATTATGAAACGATATGATATGAGAATATGATACATTTTATCATATGGTTTCTATATATATGTACATCTGTAATATTTTTTCAACGTGAATCGGCGCGAGATTGCAGGTGGGTGGTTTTGGAGAATGGATTTTCCAGCGTACATTAAACAAGACGGAAAGACCAGAACAAAAGGTTTGTTGAAGTAAGGCAAGTATTGCGCGTGACTTTGAAAACAAAAGAGTAAGGGATCGGAAATCAAACCAGAGTTAGCGAAACGGTAAAGGGACTAGTGAGCAAAGACTCTTAAGGTACTACTACTCAGAAGCGAGTGAAAGACTCTTCGGAGACTAAGGATGAGTATATACCGACTGTTTTAATTGACCAACTAACCCACAGACCGAAAGAGAGTAAGAATGACGTTGAAGTGCATGAAGACTCTTTTCAAGAGTTTACTACTCAATGGTCTCCACGAAGTGTCATACATTACATACGACCACGTGGGAGTAGTCCACAGAAGAGGTGGTTACAATCCCTTTTGGATTTCTCTCGTCTTTTGGCTATTCAATCTTACAATCACTTTTTTAAAAACTTATCTCTTACCTTATAACTAACTATGTTATACCAACTTATCAGTTCTAATTCATGTCACGGCATCAAAGGATTTATCCAGTGCCGGACCAACATGATTCAACAAAGAAGCAAGAAATATTTCTTCTATTCTATCATAACTTTGAAGGCATCGTATGGAACAGCTAAGGGGACATTGTCCCTATAAAGCGGTGGTTCAATTTTCTGAACACAGTCCAAATGGCTGAAAACATTACTGAGGTGTTTTACACAAGATCTATAAACAACTACTACTGCACACGTTGAAAGCATCGAGGCATTCGTATTTTGTGGAAAATGTTTTTTTTTTCAACAATCAAAACAGAATTGGCATGCACATTACAATTTTGTTTAAATCGCAACCTCTCTGTGGAGTACAAGTAAAACAAAACAGAATTACAAATATGCATGCTCATAGGCCTGATAAAATCTATACAGGAATGTAATATTGTGAAACAAAGGAATAAAATCTACTAAGCACAAAACAAAACTAAGGATGATATCAATTTAAAACGATTCGTTGGGCCTTTGCAAAGCTAAATTGTGTATGTCCAACGAACGTTTCATGAGCAATACATACTATGTGTCATACTTTAAAATCTACCGCTAATAAAAGTGTTTAAGACCTTTTATTATTATTATTATTATTATTATTATTATTATTATTATTATTATTATTATTATTATTATTATTATTATGCTTTTAAGGCTATTATAGAATTATTTCCTGACTTTTCCTGAGGTGTAATCATAGTAAATGCTGATACATAAAAAGTTGAACTTCATTCAATGGAACTAAAAAGTTACTGTAAATAATTCATGACTAAAAAATATAAAACTATCAAACTACTTCAACTTTAAAACGGTGCAAATAACGTTGCATTTCGTCAGTCAAATTATCTCTCTTTAAGTAACACTTAAAAGCCAGATTTATACAAATACGTTTAAGGACACTGTGACTGTGCACGTTTCTGCAGGCACTTTTCAAGCACAATACAACATATATACGCCCAGCTGCACTGATTTGAATACACTTTGTTATCACACAGTCGCAAAGAAAAGATCCCAATAAACCATCTTCGTGATAATAAGGCTCTGTTGTAATATGACCTATTTCCTGCTAATCAGAATAGGGGTAGGGACTATGTACATTGCAAATCGTTATTATTTAAACGGGGGGAATTTTTGTGAGAGAAACAAGTAGTGACAGAAGTTTCATACAGCAAACAAAACGATCTCAGTTTCACTGTTTGAAAACATTCACAGAAGAGTTTTTTTGTTTCATTCACAGACCTCCAAAACACTTTCAAGAAAAACAAGCTGGTCCCTCCTCAAAGGTTAATTTGAGCTTGATTCACGTTTATAACGGAACAAACTATGTACATTGACAAATCATCATACATTGTATTGCATAAAACAGCCAGATTTAATGGCCTGACTGTTTTGTTTTGTTTTGAAGTATTGTTTTGCACATGGCCCACATAAATACTTGGTCAACATGAGACGGATAATGTCGAATAAAGAATAAAAGTTCACAACAAGGCGCCCATGACAAGACATGAAAATTCTTGACTCTACAGTCAGACCACTCTTAACCTTGTCTCTCTGACTTTGTCCACCAGTAGCAATCAAAATACTGATCGGCTGCACGATTGTCACCTTCAGACACTCCTGAATTTGTCATGGTCATTTACTAGAGAAAACAAAATGTTGCCAGAATATGAAAAATGCCACACAACGAATGACACAACTGTCCGTGCTTTGAAGAACACGCACATCCGCAGTAAGGGGTTTTGGGGTGCTTGTTGATAAAACTAAGAGAGATTCAGTCACAGTTTATACATCCACATCGTTGATGATGATTACAGATGATAAAAAGTTTCAAATGGCTCGATACGAATTTGAGAAAAAAATGAACACTGACGGTTAGTTTGTCGACCTTTTCAAGTCTCTCGCTGTTTGATAAAGCGGTAATGCAGTTTATTCGTATTGCGTGCCTACACAACGTAGATTTCGTTGACTTTATGATCCACGGCGGGAAAAAAAAGTATTTCAGTACTTTCACCTTGTACCCTTACACACTCGGAATGCCCCCGAAAAGCCCAAAACGACAAGTGGGCTCAACAACATGCCTTGTCGTTTTCAACACATTCTTGTTATCACACCGTGTCCAGCACACTCAGTCCTCGACTGCAGCCAACACTGTCATCATCACATCCCAGTCCATCACAGGCACAACGATCAAAGCAAGTGGTCCAGTCACAGTTCAAACACACACCATTCAAAGTCTATAAAGTCATTCGAAGATGTCTTCGGGGGGATATTCCGAGATGGGGCCCAGCATCGTAAAGTCATTGTTGAGCAGGTCGAGCTGGACTGCTGGCTCGGGATTGGGTTCAATTTTGACTTGCAGGAGATGATTCTGCACGTCGTGGAGATGGTTCTGCGGTGCGTCGTTCATAGGTTCGAACACCAAGGGGTCGGCAGTGTTTAGTAAGGAGAGGTAGTCTGACATGTCTATATGTTGCAAGATGGTCGGGTCGGGCAGCTCCTGTGTCCTGCTGCTGAGTCTGAAAGCACACCACAAGAAACGTCCGATAAGAAACCATGCAAAATAGTCTTCAAATATTCATGACACCGACGTATATGAAACGTAAATTAACCGACGAATATTGAAATTGCATGTGAAGTCAAAGATAAGCCATCCAGAACTGTTGACATTATTGCTAAAAGAACGCCCAGATTCATACCAATCTTAAATCTTTTGTTTAACTACACACTGCCAAAGGTAGGAAAGTCTTTATTTCATCTCTATGCTTCCACCGTACATTTTCGCATGTCCGCGAAAGGTAAGCCTACACCTAGACTTCGCTACAAGTCAAAGTTTTAAACGCAACATAAACCAAGATCCTTAACATTAGGTTCGAACTCCAAGGGGTCGGCATCGTTTAACCCGGAGAATATTAAATGTTGGTGTGTGTTAACTAGGTTAACCGTTAATTATTCACGAGTTTTCCTCGTTTTGTTTTATAGCTAAGTTGTTCCGTATTCATTTAAGCACCTAGTGCCAAGTTTAGATTAGGCTAATACAGCATCATCATCATTAATAATAATAATAATAATAATAATAATAATAATAATAATAATAATAATAATAATAATAATAATAATAATAATGTATTTGAAGTAGTATTCATTCTTGACCCACTGACTTCAATTTGCTAGTGTGATTACAGCTAGATTTAACACCGGGCGGACGATTGAACAGATTCTGAGATAGGGATAGATTTTGTACACAATGTGACGGATAATAATAAGAATACGAGACCGAAATTTACGTAGCAACTTAGTCCAGTTGTTAGCATAGTTTCGTCCGGGATAAATAACACCTCAAGAATATTTATGTACAGAACTGTTCAGTCTCAGAATCTATTAAGTTAGCCGAACTAGTTTACCGTTATACGCAGATAGCATTCATTACAATGTGTAAGAATATCTTGCTGATTTCATTCGCTTCGGCACCTTCCTTATCAAACCCATAATCTCCAAGCATCTTTAAAGGAGATTCAGATTTATGGTCAAAAGTCACTAAAGGCGATGATAGCACAGGTACAAGCCAAACACACACACACAAACAAACCAACAACTGAAACACATGCAATCGTTAATAAACATTTAGTTTAACTGTTTCAAACGCAATGCCTTTCAACTTTTGAACGCACATTTCCAAACTACTAGGTTATTATTCTAAATAATACAAACCATTCTCGTACCTGCTCTGGCAGACCGTTCAGACGGGAGGTGGGGGCATCGACGACGATGCCACCAGAAATCTTGAAGCGTTGTTGAAGACGCGCCAGAGATATCTCTGTCGCGGACGCAGCATCAATGACCAGCGCTCTGGTCGGCATTGACGCTGGGACCGAAAGGTCAACATGGTCACTGTCCCCTGACAAAGAAGGCGCGTAGATGGGGGCGTCGTAGGTATCAGCCACCGATGACGGAGACGGAGGCAATTGCTCCGTGTTTTTGGCTTTCTTGATTCTGCTGCCGCCAGACTTTCTGGAACGGCTAGCTCGCGGCTTCGCGTCCTGGGCTTTGGACGTGGGCTTGCTGATACGGCCGCTTTCAGTGGTAACTTCGGACGCTTTGGTCTTCTTGTTCTTGCGCGGACGATATTTGTAGTCCGGGTATTGAAGCTTGTGAAGCTCTTTCAGATCTTCCGCCTTATTCTTCCAGTATTGTTGTTTGTCGGGCTCCAAACCTTTCCAAATTTTAGCAGAGTATTTTGAGATTTGCGCATTATGAAGGTTGGGGTTGGCTTCGCGGAGATCGTTGCGCATCTTTGTGGCGAAAAGCATAAAGGCGTTCATTGGCCTTCTGACGTGGTCGTTCTTGGGTGCCTTCCTAGGCTTTGTCACGTCGGTGTAAGGAGTGGTGGACTTTTCTAGAATGTCGCTAGCGTCCATGTCCATATGATTGCTGTTCATGTACTGCGTGTGCTGCATGATCGTATCGGGATCCTCCAAGTCCTCCACATGAATCTTGCGGGCATCGACTGCTGCTTCAGGAACACGACTAGACAGCTCTGTATCGTGTGAGAAGTTGCTGCACGTGCTGATGCCATCGTCCAGATTCTTCCCCACGGAAAAACACATCGAACTTGGGATTGCATATTTTGCCATAAACTGCATTTCCATCGATGAATGCAGCATCTGTGTTGGTCTCCGACCATCAGTTTGTCTCTCACTGCTTGTTTCAAGAAAGTTGAAGACGCTGAAATCCGCAGGCCCAGGACTGGGAGAGTCTACACTACTAGGCTGACCTGGACTGTTTGTTTCTGACATGTCAGTATGGAAGGGGCTGCTGCCTGTGGAATTACGAGACATAGGCCGTCGCTCCATTGCGGGATATGACGCATACATTGTAGTATAGGAAAACTCAAAAAGTTTTTCAACTAAAAAAACAGTCAAGTTATCAAGCACAGCAACAGTAGAAAATAGTCCCAGTGTCGTCAATCACAAACTTTTTCAGTCACAGAATAATCTGCCTTGGAAAACTCCACACTTGCTACATAATAGCTGAACACTGCCACAGTATACATGTATGAAGTCCAGTTTGGGCTTTTCCCTTTTCAGTACTGCAGAAAAGGACATCAACTCTTAAGTACTCTCCAAAAGTTTGAGACAGCAGACGGTGTACTACTGCCAAGCGCGGAGAGTGTGACCTATATATACCGTCACCCAGTTTCTATGTCAGCCAATCGTTGTAGCCCCGTCTCGCCACTATCCATAGCCCCCACGCGAGTGAGACAGTTCGAGCAAGCGTAGTATTGGAGCGAGAGTAAATCTGACATGGTCCCCGCGACTGCGCTCACTGCTTTTATCTCCACTATTCTTCTAGCAGCCACCATAAAGCGAACTCATAAGGCAGACACACATACGAGAGAGAGAGAGAGGGAGGAGAGAGAGAGAGAGAGAGAGAGAGAGAGGAGAGAGAGAGAGAGAGAGAGAGAGAGAGAGAGAGAAAAAGAGAGAGAGAAGTAGAGTTAGTAGAAAAGTTCAGAACGTCTCTCTTTTCCCGTGGTCAGTGAACAATGCTACAACTTTTTAAGAAGAAGATAGTCTATAATAATACAAGAAGTCTTGGCGCGCTCTTTCTTCAGTCAAACTCAAAGCACGGCGATCTGAAAAGATCGCTATTTCTCAAGGCGAAAAATACATCTTTTTTTTTTAAATTTAGATTGCATCATTACTGAAGTTGCGATGATTGAAGAAGAAGAAGAAGAAGAAGAAGATGAAGAAGAAGAAGAAGAAGAAGAAGAAGAAGAAGAAGAAGAAGAAGAAGAAGAAGAAGAAGAAGAAGAAGAAGAAAAATAAGAAAATGAACAAAAACAACAACAAGAAAGAAGAAGTAGACGAAAAACACCAACACCAACAATGCCACTAACAACTTCGATAAACAAGAGGGACAATAGACAACGACGACGACGACGATGATGATGATGTTGTTGTTGTTGTTGATGATGGATGACGATGATGATGAGGATAATGATGATTTGTTTCTTCGGTGCACCATCCTTTTTTACATCTCTCTCTCTCTCTCTCTCTACCTCTTCTTCTTCTTCTTCTTCTTCTTCTGGTATTTCAGTCGCAAGACGAATACAGCATATATAATATCAGTCATTCCTTTAACACGCTTCATCGTGATGATGAGAATAGCGCAGGTATCCGCAGGTGAAGTTCAACTGTTGATTTGGTTGGTTGGTTGTTTTATTAACGTATTCTGTATGGAAACGCACACACATTATCAATGTATCAAACACAATATTAAAATAGATACATAACTAAAGCAGTAATTCGTGAATCTCTGAAAAAGTAAATAGTTACATTTTACATTCCTCACCTTCTTAGTAATTCGTTAACACACTCGCTTACACACGCACACACACACACACCCAGCCGCACACACCCACACACACCCAGGCACACCCACACACACACACACACACACACACACACACTCACACAGCGTTCAGCTGTAGTTTCCCGTCGTTAATGCATTCGGGCGCATGTATGTCCTCGTCAACAATGCGTTATCAGCTGCAAGTGGGTCAAGCAAGCAGATCAATAACTGGACGCTAATAAATTTGTGTCAGAGCTATCGATTCCTGCTGACCTCTTTACTGTCCACTGGCCGCTTTCTCTCTCAACCGCTTACAGTGGGCGGGTGGGTATTTTTATTTCCAGACCCACTAAACGTGGTATAAAAACGGGGGCACCGCGACCAAATTTTAAAAATGGGTCACGATTACATGTCAAGCGTAATAATAATAATGGACATTTATATAGCGCTATTACTTGTCTTTTTATAGACGAACGCATAGCGCTTTACATGAAAAGAAAGAAACAAACATGAAACAACTTACAATATTGCATTAGAAATTATACAATGAAAAAAAAACATACACACACACACACAAAATAAAAAAAAATGCGTACCTCTATGCATGTTGAGAGGGCTTACGTATAAGAACTGCTTCACAGTTTGAGGCTGAAGTTGTTTATATATTATATTTTCTCTGTCTGTCGGTCTGTTTGTCTTTGTCTCTCATGACAGGTTGTAAGGTTATGCAATTCCTAAAACCTTTATCCAATTAAAGTTTAAAATCTCTCTCTCTCTCTCTCTCTCTCTCTCTCTCTCTCTCTCTCTCTCTCTCTCTCTCGTCTCTCTCTCTCTTTCTCTCTGTTGTTTTTCTACCCCCAACCCTCTCTCTCTCTTTCTCTCTCTCTTTCTCTCTCTCTCTCTTTCTCTGTTATATATCTCCCTTGTTCTTTATCTCTCTCTTTCTTCTCCCTTCTTCCTCCTTCACCCACCCTCTTTCCTAATATACCTGTTAACAAAAGGTTGCACCACTATTGGCTTTCTGTCAGCTCCAGTGGAAGTGAAAACGGCTAGACGTATTTACATGAACCACAAATTCCACTCGGACCTACACTTTTTAAACGTAGAAAACTCCGACGCTATTAATAGGTTCTATTGGTAGTGCTCTTTTGGATTACATGTGTCTGTACTCTTTCTAAAATGTAATTGGAAGTGGAGTTGAATTAATCTCCGTTACTGCTAGCGTTTATTGTAAGAATTCTCTCTCTGTGGCTTGTCTTTCATTGTCCCTTCGTCTGCCTGTCTCTCTGTCTGTCTGTCTGGCTGTCTTCTTTTATTTATCCATCTTCCTCTCAATCTCTTTTGGGAGGGTTATCTTTCCGTGTGTCTGTCTCTCTTCTTGTTCTGTCTCTTCTTGTTTTGTCTCTCTTCTTGTTCTGTCTCTCTTCTTCTGTTTCTCTGTCACTGTCTCTCTTCTCCTGTCTCTCTGTCACTGTCTCCCTTCTCCTGTCTCTCTTCTTGTGTTTCTCTGTCTCTGTCTCTCTTCTTGTGTTTCTCTGTCTCTGTCTCTCTTCTTCTGTCTCTCTGTCTCTGTCTCTCTTCTTCTGCCTCTCTCTGTCTCTCTGCCTCTGTCTCTCTTCTTCTGTCTCTCTGCCTCTGTCTCTCTTCTTCTGTCTCTCTGCCTCTGTCTCTCTTCTTCTGTCTCTCTTCTTCTGTCTCTCTGTCTCTCTTCTTCTGTCTCTCTGCCTCTGTCTCTCTTCTTCTGTCTCTCTGCCTCTGTCTCTCTTCTTCCTTCTCTCTGTCTCTCTTTTTCTACCTCTCTCTCTGCCTCTCTTCTTCTGTCTCGATGTCTCTGTCTCTCTTCTTCTGTCTCTCTTTTTCTGCCTCTCTCTCTCTCTCTGCCTCTCTTCTTCTGTCTCTCTGTCTCTGTCTCTCTTTTTCTACCTCTCTCTCTCTTCTTCTGTCTCTCTGTCTCTCTTCTTCTGTCTCTCTGTCTCTGTTCTTCTGCATCTCTGTCTCTATCTCTCTTCTTCTGCCTCTGTCTCTCTTCTTCTGTCTCTGTCTCTCTGTTTCTCTTCTTCTGTGTCTCTGTCTCTTACGTAATCTTTGTCTGTCTCTGTCTGCCTGCCTCTCTCTCGTGTTATCCTGGTTTTAGTGTTACTGTTATTGCAATTTATTGATACACTTTTTCTGTTGGAGACTCCTGGCACTGTGACAAGGTCTAACTGATATACATATGGCTCCTCATTAGCTCGAGACTTACTTTTTGCGAGCATACATTATTTTGCATGCTTCATTGTTATGTTCGGAGCTTTTTATTAGGGCAAAGTTATTGTACATTATTATGCGAAATCACGGTAAGACCATTCCGGTAGAGATTATTGGAATGTTGTAATAAATGAAGAATATTTTCTTTTTTAAAAAAAAAACACGTTATATGACAGCTGTATGATATAATCTCTTCCTCGCTATCTATGTCTGGCTGGCTGTATTTTTATTTATTTTTCTGTCTGTCTGTCTCTCTATGTCCCTTGATCTCGAGAGTAGCTTTCTGTCTCCTGTCGGTCCTGATTTGGCTCAGAAGAGTCCGCTGGACCTAAAGCAACAATCAGTCAGTCAGTCTCCTGTGTCTGCTCCTCTCTATATATCATTCTGCCTCTGTGTGTGTGTGTGTGTGTGTGTGTGTGTGTGTGCGTGTGTGTGTGTGTATTTGTGAGAGAGAGAGAGAGAGAGAGAGAGAGAGAGAGAGAGAGTACAACAGAAGCAGCACTACTGCACGATACCGCTGAGTCATCGAGGATTCAGTGAAGGGAGCGTCGCCCTCGGTGACCCACTCTCCGTTTAGCTTACAGTACTATCTGAGCTTACAGTACTTTCTGAAATACATTAGACAGGTGGGGGGAGGAGGGCTGATGTATGTATAATGAGGAAAGATGTCTCGCCAAACGAAATGGAACCGGAGCTAGATCTAGCGAGATCCATTTGGACATATGCCTAATCATGGGAAGAAGAATAAGTAAATGATAGGGGGAAAAAAACCAACAACTTTGTGTGCCTTAAAAACGCATTTATGAGGTAAAACGGTTGGAAGAATGTATACAACATGGCCTTTGGTGAACACTCCTTCAGTGGGCTAAGCTGTTATGACAACTGAAAGAAAGAGTCGTATAAAATGTCACCTCCGGACGGACGCCGGACACTGGACGGACGCCGTAAGGACGGACAAAGCCCAAAACAATATATCCCGCGCTAAGTTTAACTTTAAAAACACACACACACACACACACAATGAGGTTTAGTGTGCTGCACATGCATGCATTCCATCGCACGGATTTCAAAGATCCTGACGCTCATGTCTTAGACGGGTGAGTGGCAGAATTCACACACACGCACACACGCATATCCACACACCCACCCCATAGACCCAGCATGTCCTATAGATACTATTTCCCTCTCCTCTTGGTTGGAGCTGTACTTGCAACTGCCGCCCTTTAAATCTAAAATGCGTACGACTTTAGATAGCGAAAGAACCTTGGAGTGTAACTTCTGCATTCAACATTGAAGTGTAACTTCTGCATTTAATATTGGAGTGTAACTTCTGCATATAATATTGGAGTGTAACTTCTGCATTTAATATTGGAGTGTAACTTCTGCATTCAACATTGGAGTGTAACTTCTGCATTTAATATTGGAGTGTAACTTCTGCATTCAACATTGGAATGTAACTTCTGCATTCAACATTGAAGTGTAACTTCTGCATTCAACATTGGAGTGTAACTTCTGCATTCAACATTGAAGTGTAACTTCTGCATTCAACATTGGAGTGTAACTTCTGCATTCAACATTGAAGTGTGACTTCTGCATTTAATATTGGAGTGTAACTTCTGCATTCAACATTGGAGTGTAACTTCTGCATTCAACATTGAAGTGTAACTTCTGCATTCAACATTGAAGTGTAACTTCTGCATTCAACATTGAAGTGTAACTTCTACATTCAACATTGGAGTGTAACTTCTGCATTTAATACTGGAGTGTAACTTCTGCATTCAACATTGAAGTGTAACTTCTGCATTCAACACTGAAGTGTAATTTCTGCATTCAACATTGGAGTGTAACTTCTGCATTCAACATTGGAGTGTAACTTCTGCATTCAACATTGAAGTGTAACTTCTGATTCAACATTGGAGTGTAACTTCTGCATTCAACATTGAAGTGTAACTTCTGCATTCAACATTGGAGTGTAACTTCTGCATTCAACATTGGAGTGTAACTTCTGCATTCAACATTGGAGTGTAACTTCTGCATTCAACATTGGAGTGTAACTTCTGCATTTAATATTGGAGGTGCGGCAAAGAGGAACATAACCAATCCAAGGGAAGAGGTGGGGGAGCGAGGAGAGGAGGATAGGGGGGGGGGTGAGGTGATAGAGACCTAAATCAATACTGAACCACCGGAACAACCATACTGCTAAAATGGACACTGTTACCACGTCCACTAAAGGGACTCCAACATTGGGTCATCGATGTGTCAGGCGAACGCTCTCTACCACTGAAGATATGGCAATGAGTAACAAATATGATGATGATGATGTAGACTTGTATAGCGCAGGTATCCACGATTACAAGGTTCATGCTCATTGCGCTTGTGGAGAGGAAACAAGAGATTAAGATGTGGCCATCAGACAAAAACTATGTACAGCTGATTTCTTAAACGTTTATTTGGTAGATGTGAAAAAGAGCGTTTTCAAGGCTCTCTTAAAAACCGCCACAGAGTTGGATTGTTTCAAGGTCATGGGAAGACCATTCCATAGCATTGGAGCTGTGTTGGAGAAGGCCCGATAGCCAAATGTTTTCTTATTGGTGTTGCCAGACTTCACACTTGGAAGTCTTAACCGTTGTTGTGAGGAAGAACGAAGACAACGTTGGGGTTTGTGTCAATAGTGTCAACGTCGAGGTCAATACTACAATAATACAAAATAACACTATATTACAATGAGTTGAAGCAAGGGGGGGGGGTAATTTAGTGGAAGAGGGTGTAATCGGAGAGTTGGGAAGTTGGGAGGCACGGTGGCCTAATGGTAGAGCTTTGGCTTGCGGATCTGAAGGTCCCGGGTTCGAGCCCAGGCCGGGGCATTGTGTTGTGTCCTTGAGAAAGGCACTTTACTCCCGTTTCCTACTCCTTCGGATGAGAGTATAAAGCGAGGTCTAGTCTGCGTCGCATACATTCCATCATAACCGACTTTAAAGATCCTGACGCTCATGTCCTAGACGGGTGAGTGCCGGTAACCAGAACACACCCAGCATGCACTAGGTTCTTCTCCCCCATCCCTGGCTGCCAAGGATTGTGCTCAGTTGTCTGGTGCGTTATTACGATGCGCCCAAAAGCTGCAAGTTGGCGCCTCGGGCGGCTTGAGTTAGATCCTGTATCGGCCAGCGCCTTGAGACGCCAAGTACGGTGACATATGTGCGCTATAATAATAATAATAATAATAATAATAATAATAATAATAATAATAATAATAATAATAATAATATTAATAAAATGGGAGTTGGAAGAGAGGGGTCACAGACATCAAGGGTTCCGTTTATGAAGCCTGAAGGATGAAGCCTTCAAAACAAGCACGTCCGTTTGACATTGATGATGATTTATGAATTATATTGCAGTTAAACTTTATCTCAAGTCCCATATCATCTGGTCCACTTCGTTTAGGCTCACGACCGTCTCAGCTTCAGTCTTGGCACGAGACTTTAGCTTCAGCTTTAGTTTGCCAGAGGAAATCGCCGTTGCTATGACAATAATATAGAAACTTCACTCAGTCTCCTGATTTCTGTCTTCAGACCCCTTTAACTTCGTTTACATAATATTAATAGCATTTGCCCTTCAGAAAAATAGCTTACATACAAACCTCGCCATTTTTGCAGTGTCTGCTTTGAACTCGCTGTTTGAAACAAGAATAGTGCAAAGTAGGCTTGTTCTGAGGCGAAACTTGCGCTCTTGCGAACTGTGACGGGAAGAAGAGCGCGATTTGGCATGCTGGGTCCGTGCAATTCTCGCTGTACTCAATGTAAGCGGACAGTGACGTCACGGGCAGGTGTGGGCGACCTGCTGTCAACTTTTGGGTGGCACGCGCCCCTCGTGCAGCTGTCGGGGGAGACGACCAATGACAGGCGAGCATGGCACGAGGCAAAGAGATTAGGTACCACCAGACGTACAGAGCTGTATTGTATACGTGTTCATGTGGAAGGAAGGACAGCAACGGACGGGGAGAGAGGAAATGGGGAAGATGAAGGCGAGGGGGTGTGAAGGGGGGAGGGGATAGGATGGAGGGGTGAGGGGGGGGGGCGGAGAAGTAAAGCTTACAATAAACGTGTAGAAAAGGCTGGAAGGATGGCAGAAACCGAGTAAGGGGGTGGGTGATGGTGAGGGGGAGAGATGATAATAGAGTAAAAGGAAGACGGGATTGGAGTGGAGAAAGAGAGTGAGAAAGACGAACGAGAGAGAGATTAAGAGAGAGAGGATGGAGAGAGAGAGATTTGGAGGATGGAGAGGGAGATAAGTGAGGGAGAAAAAAAATCCCTTACAATCAATGTTAGGAGAGAGGGATAAGAAATAGAAATAAAGAAGAGAGAGAGACAGAGACAGGGAGCATGAAAGAGAGAGATAGAGAGAGAGAGAGAGAGAGAGAGAGAGAGAGAGAGAGAGAGAGAGAGAGAGAGAGAGAGAGCGGAAAGTGTAGGGTGGGAAGGGACGAAGGGGAAAAAGGAAGGTAAGCAGAAGCCGGGGGATGTAGAGAATGAAAGAAGGGGGGTTGTGGGAAGGGAGAGAGAGAGAGAGAGAGAGAGAGAGAAGAGAGAGAGAGAGAGAGAGAGAGAGAAGGGGCGAGGGACAGAAGTCTTGTGTTGGGGTGGGGGAGCGTTATTAAGGATTGGAGAGAAGAAAAAAAAAAGATGGCTTACCTGGACTAACTAATTATATGGGGGGGTTACTATGGCGTGTGGATGAAAGATCTCTTTCAGTGCTTGGTGAAGGGAAAGTGTGCTATAGGGTCCAAAATGAAAGAGTCAGATTGTCACCAATGTTTTGTTCAATTTTGTGGTGACAATGAGTCTTCTTGGGAAATTGCATTGTTGTTTCATTAAACACTACGATAATCATAATGGCCAATCGCTGGTCAAACCGACCGGTAAGTTAGTTTGTTGTTTATTTATTTAAGTTAAAGTCTATTCACCGAAGTGGTTTTAGACTAGGGAGGGGGGGGGAGGGGAAGAAGGAAAAAAGGAGGAGGTGGGATGGAGAGATGAGAATGGGGAGGGGGGGGGGTGCGACCGACTTGTAAGCTTTCCATTTTTAACGTCTCTTCTTTGTGGTGTCAACAAACAACTGTGCCTAGTGCACACCCAATTCGCTGCTTTGCTAATTTTTGAACCCACCTTGATGCTATTAAATTAATAGATTCATTAGCAAAAGACATGTATGGGTGAGTATCTTTTTTTTTTAAAAACAGGTTAATTTTGGGAGCTTACTCTTAGCTTTGTTCTGGTGTAGGGCAACATAAATTGCGAATTTGAAAAAAAAAAAAAAAGGTCTATGACGCTGACATGTGAAATCTTTGTACTCTTTGATGACTAGCAGGAGCGGGATGATGGAAGTGTGTGTGTGTGTTTGTGTGTGCGTGCGTGCGTGCGTGTGTGTGTGCGTATGTGTGAGAGTGTGTGAGGGTGTACTTGTGTGTGTGTGTGTGTGTGTGTGTGTGTGTGTGTGTGTGTGTGTGTGTGTGTGTGTGCGAGTGGGGAAACGGGGATGGGGGCAGGGATTGGGGTGAGGAAGAAGACGAACGTCATGGCAAATATGATGGCACGTGAGGCAGGCCTCTAACGTGAGTAATATTTCTTGGACGTGTGGTTAAAATCCGTTCAGTGGTTCCTAGGATATGGCTTTCAACGGCCCCACGGACGGACCGACCGACCGACAGACCGACATTTGGCTCGTTCTGATTTCCCCCAATTACTTCGAAGTATTTCCTCCAGATAAGTCTGGAAATACAACGAGAAAGAAGAGAGAGAGAGAGAGAGAGAGAGAGAGAGAGAGAGAGAGAGAGAGAGAGAGAGAGAGAGAGAGAGAGAGAGAGAGAGAGAGAGAGAGAGAAATATTTAAAGAAGAAGGCCTTCAGTTCATCGGGTTGGACAGTTCGTGTGCGCGTGCGAGGTGGCGATCAAATAATTCTATTCATGGAGAAAACAGACTTAGTAGTAACTAGACTGACGGCGGGGTGGGGTGTGGTGGGGGGAAGATACTTGTCTGTGAAGGGGGAGAGGGGGAGGGAGGCGGTGGAGTGAGGGATCGGGTGTCGGAGTTCCGAACGGGTGCATGGAGAAGGGTCTGGTTAATGGTTGGTGGAGTAGCTAGCAGGGTACTAACAAGTCTTGATAAGGGTAGAAGATAAAACGATCAAAAACGTGTCAATGACTTGAGAACAATGCGTCATCAAATTTAAAGGTAGCATTTCCAGCGGAGTCCGGTAAGAAGAGCAAAAGCGCTGAGAATAAATTCTCGAAATATATGCTTGTGTGTTTGCGCGCGTGCACGTATGAGTGGTGTTTGTGTTTGTGTATATATGAGTGTTTATTCATGTGTGTCTTTGGGATAAAGGGGGAGCTGTATAGTGTTTGTGGTGGGGGTTAGGAGACTGTATATATAGCCCACCCATCCCCACCCCCAAACACACACACGCGCGTGTGTTTAAGACAGAAAGATAGTGATTAAGAATTGGCTAAATGCAAAATTCCACTTGACGCAGTGGAACCACTAATAATTATAATAATTTTTTTATTTTCTCCAAACTGGGTTCAGCAATATATAAAAATATTAAGAAAGGAAGGTAAAGGTCTTCCCATATCTTTTCGTGTTTTTTTTCGGCAAGAAAAAAAGATATATTAAGGGGAAAAAAGTTACAACGACTGCACATGCTCCCTTTAATATTTTTATAAAATCAAATCATATCCTTTGTAAGTATGTTACTTGACGAAATAAAAACTGTTACATGTATATGTAACTAACTACAATCTGTTATTTGTAATCCGTTATCTGAAAAAAATGAACACACACACATACACACACACACGCACCCACACACACACCCACACCCACACACACACACACACACACACAAGAACCGCTCCACTACGCTGAAGGTGTCTTAATCTCATTAAAGGCCCTTTTCACCTCGAATAAGCCGTGGCTTGTTTGAAGCTGTCGAATGACAACAACCCATTGCCGTTCTTTTATTACCAACTGCATAACTTGTGTCGGCAGCTTGAAAAGGCAGAAAATAGGCTGGATAAACCTTGAAGAAGAAAATAATTAAAGAGGATGGAGGTGGTGGATAATATTAACTGGAACATCGAGGGAGAAGAAGGGGACTTAGGGAGGAGGGGGAGAGAGTCGGCTCAGATATCAGGGATCAAAAGTGCCGCTTAGGTCGAGTGGGGTCAAACTCAACTCTGTCACCTGCTTTCAGCAAAAACGCCGCTCTATTACCTGTCTGCCAGGTAACTTTACCCAACACACACCAGACACGAATTGTTAACACGCCAAAAAAAGAGAAAAACACACCTTCGCTTTAAGCGCCCTTGAGAGAGAGAGAAAGGTGAGAGAGAGCACCCGCGTGTAAAGAACCTACTCTATAAGCATTTAAACTAAACTGTAAAAGTGAAAATGTTAAATCGTGGGTATGTGTATCCTTTAAAGGAACAAACAATAGACTGCAAATAGACCATACCACGCTCATAAATCTATACTCGTCATAACATCTGCGTAAAAAAAACCGTACCCGTAACCCGTTGGCTTTTGCAAAATAGATTTTAAGTTGTCTCTTAAATCGGCGGCATTCTTAGTTTAAGAATAAATTGCAACTAGATCGTATGATTATATTCCGTAAATCTAATCTTCATAACTCCTGCATAAAAAATACTTAACATTCCTAACCCGTTAACACTTAAAATAGACTGTAAATGCTCTCAGAACTCTGCGGTACGTCTACCCTTTAAGAATCAAAGAATAGACTGCAAACAGACCGTGACTACTTCGGTAAACTCCTGTGTAAGGATTGTAAAGAATGTACCCTGTTGGAGCACTTAAAATAGATTGCACATTAATGGTCTATAAACTCGACAGTAGTCTATCCTATCCTATACTATCCTATCCCGTAACTCTGAAGTCGTTGGGGCACCACAGACGATCGGTTAACCAGCATACTCCATCTTTCCCTGTCCTCAGCTACCCTGATGGCTTCGCTCAATGTCAAGCCAGTTCATTCTCGAATGTTGTTATCCAACCTCTTTTTCGGTCTCCCTTCTCTTCTACCTCCTTCCACTGTGCCTTGCAGGATGGTCTTTGCAAGGCCTGATGCTCTGGTGACGTGGCCATACCATCGGAGTTTCCGTTTCTCCACCACTGTGAGCAGGTCACCGTGTCGTCCAAATGCTTGTATGATGGTTTGTCGGACTTCGTCGTTGGTGATTTTCTGGGTATAGGAAATGCCCAGAAGCCTTCTGTAGCACCTCATCTCCATGCTTTGTATTCTTCGTGGGTCTGTTTCGCAAGCGTACAGGAAGATGGAGATGACAAGGGAGCGCATTGTATTGTATGGTATTGTATTATATTATATTGTGTTGTATTGAATTGTATTGTATTATATTGTATTGTATTGTATTGTGGGGTGTCGGATAGCGCAGTGGTTGGAGCACTCGCTACTGTGTCGCAAGTTAAGCACCGTCCAGTGCGGTTAGCACTTGGATGGGTGACCGCAAAACGTGAAGCGACAAATAACAACGCCCCCAGTTGACTCAACTGTGACTGAGTTCCTACTCTCTTAAGGGTGGGGAAGGTAAAGCAGCGAGGGAGAGAGATGGGCATCACCCTCATTACGTTGGCCCAGGATAAGTGTGATCTTCAACATCACACTCCCCTACGGCCACAAGGCTATGGGACTACCTTTACCTTTACCTTTTATTGTATTGTATTGTGCGTAATCCTCTGGTTAAATACTTATCAGTCTTCGTCGGTGTTTGGAAAGAACGGCGCTCGTCAGTTCAACAGATTAGAAGAGCTGCAGCATTTTCTCGCTTTGGTATCGTCCCCTTGTCGGCCTTGGAGCTGGCGAGAAATTGCACAGAGGGCACAAGAGGCCATTTGTAAGGGTAGGGTCATCAAGAGAAGGATGAAAAATTGGAAGGGGGACGTACAAGAAATGAAAAGGAATGGATGAAAACAGTGGGAGGGTCCCGAGGGAGCGAGGAACGACGAAAGCAATTCAATTCCCCATCTGATAAAAAGCTGAAAGGCCGGTAATCATAACCGACACAGCTATAGCAAGGATCTCTCTCTCTCTCTCTCTCTCTCTCTCTCTCTTTCTCTCTTCACACAGCTCCTTGTCCTTAGCCTGGGTGCTGGGATCGCTGGGACACCGCCCGCACGTGCTCTGAACCCATGGCAACATGGCCACGTGGACCCGGCTCGGCCAATCAGAAAGAGCAGATGCGGCACGCGCCCGCACGCGCCACGAGGTCAGGATCTTTTGCGGTGTCCTCTTAAAAGTTGGGACATGATTTTTTTTTGGGGGGGAGGCACGCAACTTCGAGGACAGGCCGATAAAACAGTAATAGTAAAATACCAGAGAGAGAGAGAGACCTAGAAACCTAGGACTGAGTGGTGACGGCACGATAAAGCTACAATATAGAACTCAATTTGGGGCGTTCAGGACCTGTGAGTGTCATTCTCGCCACCCTGGGACGTTCAAACAGAAGTGATGGCGCAGTTATTGATGGTGGGGCAACACAGAGATGTGCGTGGTTCCTTAATAAGATGAGGGCTCAGGGTCGAGAGGTTATGATGTTTATGTAGCTCGTAAAATCGGTGGATGGTATAGCCGGGTGGGCAAAAAAGAAGGGTGTAAAAACAGCGGAGGTGGTGGTGGGATGGGTAAGAGATGGGAGGATGGGGGAGATTATCAAAGTGGACGTTTAAAATGGTGCGGGTATGTGTGTGGGGTGTGTGTGTGTGTGTGTGTATGTGTTGCGAATAAGTTTGTTTGCGTGTGTTTGTGTGTGTGTGTGGGTGATTGCGTGTTTGTGTGGGTATAAATACGTATGTGCGTGCGTGATTGTGTGTGTGCGTGCGTGCGTGCGTGCAAACGTCATCTCTATTCCAGAACTTCTCCCAACTCCCAACCCCTTTCTATCTTATCTCATCTGTCTCAAACTATTGGGACTACACTGGCGCGAGCATAACTCAGGACACTGCTCTATATCATTTATTTACGTATTTATTTATTTACTCGTTCTTATCTAGACCTTTTCCAGCTCAAGAGCTGCTCAAGGCGCTGATCGATACAGGATCTAACTCAAACAGCCCGAGGAGCCCACTTGCAGCCCTTGGGCGCATTGTCTGACGTCCAGACAACTCAGCACAATCCTGAGCAACCGAATAAAGGGGAGAAGGGACCTAGTGCTTGCTTTGTGTATTTGTGTCGCCGGCACTCACCTATCTAGAACATGAGCGTCAGAATCTTTAAAGTCCGTGCAATGGAATGCGTGCGTGCACAGACTTGACCTTGGTTTATACTCTCATTCGAGGGAGCATAATATATAGGTTCACATTATTATTATTATTATTATTATTATTATTATTATTATTATTATTATTATTATTATTATTATTATTATTATTATTATCATCATCATTATCACTAGTATTATTATCATCATTAGTATTAGTATTATTAGCATCATCATCATCATTAGTATTAGAATTATTAGCATCATCATCATCATTAGTATTATTATCATCATTAGTTTTAGTATTATTATGAAATCCAGTTTGAAAAACTCTTCTTACTTACTGATTAATGAAACTCGCGATAGATTTTGTTTTGTTGTTGTATTTGTTGAATAAATATGAATTATTCATTCAATCATTCTTTCATTCATCAATATAATCATTTAAAGAATATAAATTGACAGTAATGTTTGAGGTCCATTTACAGATAAAGAGACAATAAATTATTTGTGGGAACAATACTTTAGTTCATTAATGTGTCTTATTTTACACATTCCGTAACAGTTTAATCCTTTTAAAAAAAAAAAGAAGTTTAATTCATTAATTCATTCAGTCAGTCCGTAAGTCAGCCCAAAGACAAGAAACTGACAATAATGCATGAACTCAATTTAGAAGAAAAGAAACACGTCAATTCTTTTTGAGACAAACAAAATCGACAATAATTGCCTATCTTGAAGCAAGCAGAAGCAATTTCAAACTAATGAAGCAAATATAATTGCTTGACATGTCTGACAATAGGGAAGAACGAAGACAAATGGATCAGCAGAAGGAGGGGGGAAATTGGGGGGATGGGGAAAAGCTAAAAAAGGGTTTCAAAGGGTTAAACCAAAAAAAAAAAAAAGGTCGGCATTTCAGTTAGTCATCACTGATGACTCCCATCTGTACCCAGATAAGTTTGGGTGTCCTGGTTTCACTAGAAACTCCGAATGGCGACGGATGGGAGCCCGTGTCAGGCGGATGCTCACATCTTGTGCCTGAATGCGTGTTGTGACAATCGACCAGACGCATAATGAATCCTCCCTGCACAGGGAGAAGTCATTGATTTCGTCTCCGATTTCCTCTACATTTCCTGACTGGGACTAAAATGGGAGGTGTCCCTGGAGGTTTTTCGTCAGTGTGTTTATTTATAAAGTATGAACCCGACATAACCCGTTTCTATAGTATGGTCTGGTAACTTGTAAGGTGACTATACTATAAGGTATTGTTTCTTTAAATAGTGTAAGGCAATATGTCGGAGCGGTTTTTTTAATGGGTAAAACTCGGTTAAACAGTTTCTACTCTAACGCTAGTGTAAGCCAAAATATGTAACGTAAGGCGGTATCTGTTATCAGTTTAGTTAAAACAGTATATGCACCAGACAATACCGCTTAAAACAGTTTGCGTTTCATTCTAACTCAGTTAAAACAGTCTCTGTATCACGTGGCATTAATTAAAACAGTGTGCGTTCCATGCTAGTTCAGGGGAAACGGTCTCTTTTCCATGCTAGCAGTTAGAGCAGTCTGTGTTTCCTATGAACTTGGTTAAAACAATCTCTTTCCTTTTGTTAAAACAGTCTATGTTCCATGCTAACTCAGTTAAAACAGCCTCTGTTCCATGCTAACTCAGCTAAAATAGTGTCTGTTCCATGCTAACTCAGTTAAAATAGTGTATATTCCATGCTAACTCAGTTAAAACAGCATCTGTTCCATGCTAACTCAGCTAAAATAGTGTCTGTTCCATGCTAACTCAGTTAAAATAGTGTATATTCCATGCTAACTCAGTTAAAACAGACTCTGTTCCATGCTAACTCAGCTAAAATAGTGTATATTCCATGCTAACTCAGTTAAAACAGACTCTGTTCCATGCTAACTCAGCTAAAATAGTGTCTGTTCCATGCTAACTCAGTTAAAATAGTGTCTGTTCCATGCTAACTCAGTTAAAACAGCCTCTGTTCCATGCTAACTCAGTTAAAACAGCCTCTGTTCCATGCTAACTCAGGTAAAATAGTGTCTGTTCCATGCTAACTCAGTTAAAACAGCCTCTGTTCCATGCTAACTCAGTTAAAACAGCCTCTGTTCCATGCTAACTCAGTTAAAATAGTGTCTGTTCCATGCTAACTCAGTTAAAATAGTGTCTGTTCCATGCTAACTCAGTTAAAACAGCCTCTGTTCCATGCTAACTCAGGTAAAATAGTGTATATTCCATGCTAACTCAGTTAAAACAGCCTCTGTTCCATGCTCACTCAGCTAAAATAGTGTCTGTTCCATGCTAACTCAGTTAAAATAGTGTTTGTTCCATGCTAACTCAGTTAAAACAGCCTCTGTTCCATGCTAACTCAGTTAAAACAGCCTCTGTTCCATGCTAACTCAGTTAAAACAGCCTCTGTTCCATGCTAACTCAGGTAAAATAGTGTATATTCCATGCTAACTCAGTTAAAACAGCCTCTGTTCCATGCTAACTCAGGTAAAATAGTGTATATTCCATGCTAACTCAGTTAAAACAGCCTCTGTTCCATGCTAACTCAGCTAAAATAGTGTCTGTTCCATGCTAACTCAGGTAAAATAGTGTCTGTTCCATGCTAGCTCAGCTAAAATAGTGTATATTCCATGCTAACTCAGCTAAAATAGTGTATATTCCATGCTAACTCAGTTAAAACAGCCTCTGTTCCATGCTAACTCAGCTAAAATAGTATCTGTTCCATGCTAACTCAGCTAAAATAGTGTATATTCCATGCTAACTCAGCTAAAATAGTGTATATTCCATGCTAACTCAGTTAAAACAGCCTCTGTTCCATGCTAACTCAGGTAAAATAATGTCTGTTCCACGGTCCATCATTTAAAATAGTTCACCTCCCATTTTGGCTTAGCTCAGTAAAACAACAATCTCCGTTCCATCAATGCTACTTGTTTGTGTTATGAATTACAGGACTATTATAGTCCTTCGGCACCGGATGTCAAGCAAGGTTCAGTGCTAAATAATCTCATTGGACTGCTTCAACAGTTTTTGTTTTTGTGTTGATTCTCCTATTTCCTCTCTTGGGTAAACAGTGAAGTCAAAAGTTTAATGAAATTCCCTGCAAACCCTGCCATCAACTTCCCCCACCCCCATTTTCCTCTTCTCCCCTCTACTCTCCCCTCGTTACCCCTCCCCCCCAATCACCTTTTTTTGTTTTCCCTTGTAGATTTAAAGTCCGCAGCTAGCCTGTAAGTCACAGTGAACTCTACCGGTTTAAAATAAACAAGGGCCTCCTAGTAAGGGATTTAACAGTGTAGCAACAGAAAGTGCCGCTAAAAAACAAGTTTCCACCAATAAGACTCCACCATCGTACCCGCCAATGCCGAGGGTAATCAGGATTTTCTATTCCTCGGTGTTGTTCAAGGTTTCTTCTGGGGAGACACTAACCTTTTGATTCAGATAATAGTGTAGTGGTACGACCACCCCTACTCTGTCAACCTGCCGGCAGACTATCCACACCACCTGCCTCAACTAGGAGGATCAAAGGCAAGTAGCCGCCAGGTCGACAAGGAGGGGTGAGGAGGGGTTGGGTGGGGGGAATATAGGGGGTGATTTGAAACCGTTTTGCCTCGCCGCCTGTCTTTGGTGGAGCCACGTGGGCCGAGTTTAAAGCACCCAACCATGGCCTTGTGACAGACAGGTGGATTGAGAAGTACACGAGAAATAATTGTATAGACGGGAGGCCTGATGGAAGAGGCTACCTGAGGGGGTCAAGTTAGATAGTAGTAATGGTGATAGCAAGCAACGAACGAATATACAATATACCAGCTGTTTCACGTTCTAGTTTTAAATGCAGAAACGGGAGGGGGGGGGGGAGTGGAGTGGTGTGTGTGTGTGTGTGTGCGTGCGTGTGTGTGTGTTTGTGATAGCGCGTACGCGCGCGAGTGTACCATGAATCGCCGTGAGATTATGTGCCCTAAATAAATCGTTTGTATTTGTTTCTTCTTCTTCTTCTTCTTCTTCTTCTTCTTCTTCTTCTTCTTCTTCTTCTAGCATAGGATAGGATAGGATTATTTCATCATCATCATCATCATCATCATCATCATCATCATCATCATCATCATCATCATCATCATCATCATCGTCATCATCATCATCAACAACAACAACAACAACAAGATCGTCGTTATTATTATTATTATTATTATTATTATTATTATTATTATTATTATTATTATTATTATTATTATTATTATTATTATTATTATTATTATTATCAATGCGTAGGTGTATGTATGCGCTTACAAAGGTGGGTACGCGTATTTTTAGGGTGAGAGGAAGGTGGATGGGTGAATGGTTCTCACATTAATGTGATAGGAAAGTGGTCAGATGGCGGTGATTTGAATATCACATTGTCTCTGGTTTGACAGACGGACGTTTATTGCTGTGCAGCTGCTTATCTAGAAAGCCCTGGTTGCCAGTTAAGTTGGCTAACATCTCTCATGCGACTGTAGTACAAGGAGGGTTCGTTCGTTTATTAGATTATAGTCCCCGGACACTTGCACATATATGGGACTACAAGGAGGGGTTGATGAACAGTCTACTATAGGGAGAAGTACGAGGGCAGTCCGATAAGTACTTAACCTCACCGCCCGATGGCGCCAGTATCGCAAGAGCAATTGACTATCGTGTAGTACATTCTCGTAGACCACTACTTTCGAAATTTTAGCCGGATCGGACTCGTAGTTTTATTTTGACCGCGTGTGGAAGCGGGCGTGTCTGCGGATTTTATAAAAATGGAAAAAGAGCAATATCGATCCGTCGGTGATTCGATTCTTGTTTTTGGAAGGGAAATCGCGCAGCGAAATCGAAGAGCGTTTGGCCCCGTGCGACTTCGTTTTGTTTCCAAACTTAAAAAAGTCACTCCCCAGGCAGAAATTTGAGTCGAATGAGGAGGTCATCGCCGCCACGGAGGCCTTTGCAGACCTCGAGAAAACGTATTTTCCAGACGGGTTAAAGAAGTTGGAGCATCGCTGGGTCAAGTGTATCCAACTAAAAAGAGACTATATTTTAAAAAAAATAAACCGCCACTTTTTTTTAAATTTTCGTGTTTTTTTTTTTGTAGGCTAAGTACTTATTGGACCATCTCGTATGTAGGTAGGACTGAATGGAGGGGTCGAGTTGGCTATTAGACTGCTACCAAACGAGCAAGAGATTACGATACTTTGATTGGGGGTCGGATGAGGTTGGATATAACATGTTGTTTCATGTTGCAGCGGGTATGATACAGTTTAGTAACTTTGGAACTTTGTCCTTTTCTTTATAACCTAAACCGAGCACATTTTCAACAACATCAATAAAACTTAGGCTCATAGACCAAGGGGGTAAGGGTGCAGATGAACATTGAGGATTAACGTCTACACCCACCATTGGCGATATGGCAGACGGGGATAACCATCCCAGGGAAAGAGGGGTTGGGACCTGAATAAACACTGACCCACCAAAGCAATCATACTGCTAAAATGGACAGTGAAAAAGGCCACATTTTATATCGCCCACCACGGGATTCGAACCTGGGTCATCGGTGTGCCAGGCGAACGCTCTACCAATTGAGCTACGGCGGTGGGACAGGGGTGCAGAGGTGGTGTGGGGACATTTTAGCCAAATAGGGAGAGAGTGCGGGGTGGGTGGGTGAAGGATGACTACAAAAGAAAGAAACTTCCACACACAAAAAAAACTTTAAACAGAACCAACAAGGAAGTAGGCTATTAGGAAGAACAGTCATTAGATACAATACAATTACTTTCATATAAAATTTGGGGAGAAAACAAAAAACCCACACCGTCCGGCAGCAAGACCATAAACCGTGAAAGTCGTTTGGACGGCGAAAGTTTAAAAAAAAGAGTAGTGGTTACGGAAGGGGTGGTGGGTGGGAAGACGAACAAGAATAAAACAAAACGAAGAAGCCTGGATAAATTTATTGTTTCAACAATTGCTGACAGTTTGTGTTTGTTTTCGTTTCATTAGTTTAGAGGAACAGCGGAACCGCGACTCATGTTTTCAGAAGTCCGACCAATGTCAGTTTCCACTTCGGAGCTTCCTCGGGTAACGGGGACGAAAACAGTCGACTTCCACCTCGGAGGTGTTCGGGTGACGGGACGACACTTTGGAGGCTTCCGACCTCTTTCCGATCTTCACGCTACAAGAGCTCGCACCTGCGCGTGCGAGGCTCGTGACGGCCACGCGCTCATTTGACTGGTTGCTGTTGTCAATGGTCATTTGACGGTGGAGCGGGCATAATTAAAAGTTAGGCGCCGACGTCATATTCATAACTCTAACAGCACTCCAGAGATCGAAAGTCATTGTGCTTATGTACATACTTCATTAATTTGACTCTGTACTGCATGTACAATATTAACATTATTCAGACTGATTTGTATCCCGCTGCCATTCTCTCCTCTTTTGTCTCTGTCTGATCCGTAAGTGTATACACGGCTGTAAATATTTATACTGTTTTCCTCCTGGGCCTAACCGGGCATATAAATAGCTGTGAATAGGTTTTTGCTATTCTATTTCTGTCTTTTTTTGTAATTTGTGTACATAGTTGTAAATAGTCTATTTCTGTCTTTTTTGTAATTTGTGTACATAGTTGTAAATAGTTTGTACCTTTACTGTTCCGTCTTTTGGTGTATTGTAGCAAAAGCGATGTTTTATCATGTGCATGTATTTATATGTAATAACTATGTAAAGCGTGGTGAGTCTGGTCATAGGCTGGAGTACGCTATATAAAAATCCGTTATTATTATTATTACAATAGCTATTGAGTACAACAGAGTAAATTATACAGAGCAGAGATGGCGGAATCGCCCCATGCGTGAAAGCTTTCTGCACAAACGCTGCAGGTGTGCTTCTGCTGCACGTGAGAGAACTACGGTTAATTTTAATAGCACTTACAGAAGAAGAAGCAAAGGAAACAACTTTACAACGTTTTGTTTGTTTGTATGTAGATTATAGTCTACAGAAGAAGAAGCAAAGGAAACAACTTTACAACGTTTTTTTTTTTTTGCATGTAGATTATAGTCACACGACACTTTCGCATATAGGTGACTACTGGACCTATTTATACTGACACCAGCGGGCCAGTTGTTGGTAAAGGGGAAAATAATATGATCACACGATGACCAATCCGGGATTCGAACCAGCGACCTTTCGGTTACTAGCAAGACGCACTTACCAACTGAGCTACCCGGCCCCACTAACAACGTTTTGTCAAGTCCTTTGTCCCTTATTCCGCTCGCCAGCAGTTACTTTTCTAAACATATTGTAAATAAAAACCTGTTCAAAACTACCAAAACTGCAACCCTAGAATTGTTTAACTATTTTTGGCAACGATTTCTCTTTCAGAAAGTTAGGTCTTTTTCTGTTGCCAGCCAGTGAAATTGTATATACTTTTTTGTCGCATGAAGTTGTTTTTCCTGAATACTTCATTCAGGTCTCTTCTCATGCTTGAATGAACATTGAGGTTTAACGTCTACACCCACCATTGGCGATATGGCAGACGGGGATTACCATCCCAGGGAAAGAGGGGTAGGGAAATTAATTCTCATGCTTCGTTTGTTTGTTTGCATGTAGATTATAGTCACACGACACTTTCGCATATAGGTGACTACTGGACCGATTTATACTGACACCAGCGGGCCAGTTGTTGGTAAAGGGGAAAATAATATGATCACACGTTGACCAATCCGGGATTCGAACCAGCGACCTTTCGGTTACTAGCAAGACGCTCTTACCAACTGAGCTACCCGGCCTCATGCTTCGGAAAATCAGTCCTCCAATACACTGACGAGCTCAGAAAACAGCGACATGGCCATCTATATCTATGGCACAAGTTCAAACTATTGGCAATAGGGAAGGGGTAGATTGATATATCTGTCTTATCATTTCCATATTGTACGAAGGGTAGCATCGAATGAGGATTTTATCCAAAATGCTATTAATATACCTCAGGTCCATCTCTTTAGGCGAGAGTTGTAACACTTGTGTTACACACAAACTTGCTGTCTACTTTAACAGCAAACTTGGCAAATGGGTGGTTGACACTGGTTTGTACTACTGCCATATTATTCATTCATTTTATATCATTTAAGGTCTGTACACATTGTGATTTTAGACCAACCATCGTGTTACACCATGATATTAAACACACACACACACACACACACACACACACAGACGCACAAACACAACACAACACACACTTGGAACACACAACGCTACACACACTTGGAACGTGTAACACCTTCCCGCCCCTCGCCCCCTACCTCCCCACTCCCTCCTGCTGTGCAGGGTCCCTGGGAGACTATTATCTGACATCAAAGCTGGCCGGAACGTGACTGCGACTATGGCATAATCCTAACGGACCCCTGAGGAGTTACCACTGCATAATCAGACTAAATGAACCCCAACGGAGTGACCAGAGAATGGACTCACCTGTGAGTGTTCGCCACTGGGATCTGCCATTGATCTTGACGGCTTGATCTATCCACCGGCCAGTACCTTATGAGTACTGACTTCAGTCTGACCATTAATTTATGACATCAATTCTGACCATTAAATTAAATGTATTTGACCGCTTTTGTTTGAATCTAGCTCTGGCTAGCGAGATGTGGTTTTATAACAAGGTTTAGTTATGAGGGTATGGTTCTAGATTTGTATAATATAACGGGTGTCTATTAGTCCACCAAAAGGCAGGTGGTGAACATTATGCAAACCAAACTCATTTTCCTACACTCAGATACATACATTTTAACAATGTATTTAGAAAGTGGACAAGGCATTTTTTAGGCAATGCCATTTCTTATACAAATAAATGAATAAATCAATAAACGCGATATCTGCACACACAAAAATGAACAGTAACAGGAAAACGCAACTTAATCGAATGTGTGCACGCCAACTTACAGGCCTTCCAAAATACGAGCATCAACTATGTTGCAATGGACAGAGTATAAAACACACACAATCACACGCAAACGCGCGCACACACACACACACACACATCAGTTCTCTAAAGAGTTTGTAGGGTTTCATGCATAACCCAGTCGTGTATGAATGTCACAATAGCTTGTTTTGTAATACCGCATCGAGAGGCAGGTGTGATTTGACAACCTGTGTGGCAAGTAGACTTAAAACTTACAGTAATTATCAATGTAGGGAAGGAGTGGAATGTGAGAATGGAATTATTTTTAAAATTTCTTTTGAGTGTGTGTGTGTGTGTGTGGGTGTGTGTGGGTGTGTGGGTAGGTGTGTGTGTGTGTGTGTGATTTGGAAAGCTGATATTTCTCACTTCAAGGCCTTGTTTTTTCTTCTCCCCAATACTCTTCCCTCCTCACTCTCCCCACTCCTTCCCACTGACTCAGCTATTGTATGGGATTCATACCATGGGCTGTACCAGACACTTAACAAAACATCGATTAACATTAGGGTAATAGAATAGACAGGCTTTGAAGGCTGTGAAATCGTTCCTGCATCCCTTCTGTTACACTGTTGTGTTGGTATCAGTAGTTGATTCAGCCCCGATGCTTGAATCCTGATAAGTGTAACTCGGATTCGTTTATCCACGCAACCTGTTCACTGAGCAGCAAGGCAGGAGTCGTCGTATGAAGTTTTTCAACTTTGTTCAGCGTACATTAACAACTGCATACAATCGCTCAATAATTGCTTTGTCCATTTTCACAACTTTCAACTCTTTCAACCATCAACGAACTTTTTTGAAACAGTGCGATATTGATATAGTCTCTCTATACTCTAGAGAATACTCGAACATTCCAGCGTGACGCAATTAGAGTCAATCATAGTAAAACACGTCACCGGAACTATGCATTGTCTTACGTCATATAACTTTATTTAGGTTAGAAGAATCTCTCAGCTACTAGTAGATCTATCTAGATGCTTCGATCGATAGTAAACAAGCAACCCTATAAAATTCTCCAACAATATCGAACAACGAAAATTATCAACATTATACAAAACTTCTTCCAACAACAACGCAAAATCAAATCAAAGGTAAATACACTCTGTTATTGCATGCTTTGCCAAACAAAACGATCGGATCTATCATGCGCGTCTCAAACGTTACACTTTTTTAATTGATAGTGGATGATTGTCACAGACCGGTTTTATAGTATTTTGGTCCGATGACTTTATATTATTGTAGTCTCTTTCTGTGAGAAGATATTTGTATTTTTTTAAATTGATAGCTAAATTTTGATTGGTTGATCTGGTCACGTGACAGTTCACCAATGTCCATTAAAAAATATATTCATTCATTTCTTGACAATATTAAGCACCGGATGTTCTGACTTCACGCAGCTGTGTCTGCAGGTATAAATTGTTTATTATTTGAAATATTGTATTATAAATGTAATAGTATTAATAAATGATTATATCGTATTGGTTATATAATAAAATTAATAATAAATAATTTTGATATTAGTGTGAAGGATGGAGTAGGGATGGGTGAATGCTCTTTTTCCATTTTTATAAAATCCGCAGACACGCCCGCTTCCACACGCGGTCAAAATAAAACTACGAGGCCTATCCTATCCTATCCTATCCTATCCTATCCTATCCTGTCCCGTAACTCGGAGGTGGTAGGGGCACCACAGATTTTCGTTTAACCAGCGTACTCCATCTTTCCCTGTCCTCAGCAACCCTGATTGTTTCGCTCAGTGTCAAACCAGTCCATTCTCGAATGTTGTCCTCCCACCTCTTTTTCTCTGTGTTGGAGAGCTGTTCTGGACCTGTCCCAGTTTATCTCCCTTGGTCAAGTGTGCAGTGGTTAATGACTAAGTTGGGATTTAACTCCCTGTAGGTTGATAGTTATGATTAGGAGGGGGGGGGAAGTAAAGGGAGAGGCTGTTCTGGACCAGTCCAAGTTTTACTTCCCGGTGGTGTGTTTAGTGTGTTGGGGGGTTGGGGTTAACCTGTCTCAGTTCATTTAGTGTGTCGGGTTTTAAATGTGCTTGGAGGCTGACCTGGGCTTGTCCCAGTTTAATTCAACTGTATTAGGCTTAATCGATACGTTTAAAAAATGGGAGTTTGTTCTTGACCTGTCCCAATTAAACTCCCCGATACGTGGGATGAGAGTGGGGTGGGGCTGTTCTGGATCTGTCGCAGTTTAACTCCCCTGTAGTGGTAAATAGTTGTGTTTAGAGGTACTGTTTTGAACCTGTCCCAATTTAAAACTTCCCTCTTGTGTTTTATAAAATGTGCTTGGTTGAACTCCCTTTCTGTGTTCTTCTTTATTTTATGATTGTGTTGGTGGGGGGAGGGGGAGGTTGTTCTGGACCTGTCTAATTCCTCTTTTGTGTATTTAGTGTTTCAGGGTTTTAAGTGTGCTTGGTGACTGATCTGGGCCTGTATTGGGCTTAATAGTTATGTTTAAAAAGTGGGATGCTGTTCTGGACTTTTCCCAGTTTAACCTCCATGTAGTGGTTAATAATTATATTTAGGGATACTTTTCTGGACCTGCCCCACTTTAACTTCCCTTGGTGGGGGTAATAATGAAGAGCGACCGCTGGCGAGAATAAACAAGGGAGACAACAATATTTTTGGTTGTGATTGTCTCGCCTATGAAGGTGGGTACTGAGTTAAATGACAACTTCCTAGGACATAATCCTTAATCCCATTTCTGTTGCTTGCCAACCAATTTGTGAATATTTGTTTGGCACGAAGATGCTTTAGCTCCGGACTTCACTCAAGCATATTCGTATGCTATTTGGAAATCAAGAACTTGATTTTCACCAAGCCCAGCTGATACACTGGCAAGCTGAGAACACAGGCAAATGGCCATCTGTATCTATGGCACACATCCACAAATGGCCATCTGTATCTATGGCACACATCCACAAATGGCCATCTGTATCTATGGCACACATCCAAAAATGGTCATCTGTATCTATGGCACACATCCACAAATGGCCATCTGTATCTATGGCACACATCCACAAATGACCATCTGTATCTATGGCACACATCCACAAATGGCCATCTGTATCTATGGCACACATCCACAAATGGCCATCTGTATCTATGGCACACATCCACAAATGACCATCTGTATCTATGGCACACATCCACAAATGGCCATCTGTATCTATGGCACACATCCACAAATGACCATCTGTATCTATGGCACACATCCACAAATGGCCATCTGTATCTATGGCACACATCCACTAATGGCCAACTGTATCTGTCACGTGGGGTTTATGGGCTCTGCACAATGGAATTATGGACCCTCACGTTTATTCGGTGGGAACTGCTAGTAAGTCACCCTATGAATTACTTTAATAAATGTATTTGTTTAGCTCGTTCTGTGTTAAGGTTGGGGTACAGAGATAGATAGAAAAATGGTAAAAGATGCTGTCACACTAGCTTTCACACGGCTATGAATCATATGTAGTCCAGCCACTTGATAACAGTTAAAATCCCACATTTATTTCTTCTACTCTATACAAGATTCTCTAAGTACTAATCTAACTTAAAATGTCTCAGTCACTGCTAATAGTTCGATCGCTGATAGTCTAGGCAGCTGTTATATCTTCCTCGGGCACTTGCTATAATATCTCATGTAGATTTGGACTACTGTGGTCCGTTTTACAGTTTCTGAAGAGTTGGACTACTGTGGTCCTGTTATGATCAGTTTAAGTGCACTTTCGGAGATTACACTTAACTTTCTGATGGTGCGGTCGAAGTCCTTCTGTGAGGTAGCTTCTGGTACACCTTTGTAGTTGTGTAGTTGGGTTCCCTTGCCACGCTGTGGGGTCTGACAGGGTGTTTTTCAAGGTAGCTCTTTCCGACTTGTGCGGTAGAGTCTCCTCAACCAACTAGTCGTTTCTGTGGAGTGGGGTGCACAGGATAGCTCGCCTGCTCGTCTGTAATATAAGAGACGAAATTCTGCACAACCCTGAATAATCGGTTTGTGCAGAGCGTCTCACTGAAAGCCAAGTAGCCCTCAGTGATAGCTCCACATCTCTATACATAAGCGACGAACATTCTGCTACTTCCGGGTTCCACTGGAATCTCAACTCTAAATTCCTATACATACATAAATATCAATCGTGTCTAACTATACACATACAGAATTAATAATAATATAAACATTCAGTGGTACAGCCACTGGTCTGCAAACATACATATAAGTTAAACAACAGTGGTTCCGTACGGGATACAACATGGCGGCGCAACCGGTCGTGTTTCGCCTCGTGCTCGGCTTTTCCACATGGTCACGCAAATTCGGATTAACAATTCACATTTATGCATAGCAAATTCCACAAACATAATTTCAACAATAATATAAATATATCACGATGAAACAGAAGGGTGTTCATTTACCTGTTTGACAAGTTCAGGCCCGTGATGACTTGAGAGAATTCTAAGATTTCAAAGTCCTGCTTCCTGGTCTATGAGTGTAGAGATTTCTCTAGCTGTGGAGATGTTGACTCTACCTCGTCTCACACACGACTGATTCAAACTGTGTTAGGCTCTGACACAGTCAATACTGCTCTACCCACTGAGCCTGCTCTGATTGGTTAAAACGGTCCGATTCAAAGCTCAAGTGCTGACTCACTGCGATGTGGGTGGCTCGCTCGCTGTGTGTGGTTTTTAATTGCTGCTGTGTACTATACTAACTCTCTACTGTTACAAATACTACACATGGCTAAATAGTCAATGGGCAGGGTAAACTGCTCGGTTCATGACAGGCTCCCTCAACTGAAAAAAGGCGATGACTACTGGATTCGACCTTTTTCTACTACAGAGCCTAGTTTAACACTGCACTATCCTAGGGTCCTATTTACAAACTAATTAAGTTGCTCTACCTGAGCTGCAATGCTGTGCCAGGTAGCTATGGACACTAGTGACCGGGTTTTTACTGGACGGGGACGAATTCTGGTGCTGTGGCCCTTAGTTGTGTTGGGTGGGCGACAGCTGCTGTGTCCTCCACTAGATGGCGACTGAGGTAGTCGGCTCCGTGGTTTTCTGTGCCGGGGATGTACTCGATCTGGAATGAGTACGCCTGAAGGGTGAGTGCCCATCGCATCAGGCGAGAGTTCAAAGACTTGGAGGCTGCCAAGAACGATAGTGGTTGGTGGTCCACCTGAACTGTGAAGTGGGTCCCATACAGGTAGAGTTGGAATTTCTGTATGGCCCAGACTAGTCCAAGACATTCTTTCTCCGTCGTGGCGTAGTGGGTCTCGGCGGGTCTCAATTTTCTGCTGGCGTAGGCGACAGGGAATAACGTCTCTGCATTCTTGGGGTCGCGCTGTAGCAGTACTGCTCCGAGGCCTAAGTCGCTTGCGTCGGTACGAAGAACGAATGGCTGAGTCAAATCGGGTAGGTGGAGTACTGGCGCCGATGTCATTCTGTCCTTGAGTGTTTGGAATGCCGTCTCACATTCCGCTGTCCAAACTACTTTGTCCGGGGCGATTTTCCGGGTTCCATTTGTCAGAGGTACGGCGATGCTGTTGTAGTTGGGGATGAACTTCTGGTAGAAGCCGCAGAGTCCTAGAAATGACTGCACTTCCTTCTTTGTCTTGGGCCTAGGAGCGTCGAGTAGGCGTTTCACTGTCTTTTCTACCGGTCGCAGGCTTCCTTGACTGATGGTGTGTCCCAGAAATTCTAGTTCTGTGAATCCAATCTGACATTTGGTGGGTCTTGCCGTCAATCCCGTGTCTCTGAGGCGGGCGAGTAGTTGCTGTAGGAGCGTGACATGTTCCTCCCACGTAGGTGTTGCGATGAGGATGTCGTCCATAAACGAGTGTAGGTGCTCGCTGCTCAGGGGTGCCAGGAGTTTTCGCATCATGGCACTGAAGATGCTGGGTGCGTTGTGGAGTCCGAATGGAAGCACGTTGAACTCGAAGTGTCCTTCCATAGTGCTAAACGCTAGGTACTTTCGGACTTGTTGTTGTACTGGTATCTGGTAGTAACCTTTGCTGAGGTCGATGCGTGAGAAGTACTTCGCTCGCTGTAGCTTGGCAAATAGGTATGTCTGGTCCGGGAGTGGCTCTGGCTGGAACTGCGTTACCGCATTCAGGAGTCTGAAGTCGATGCACAGTCGATGCTCTCCGTTGGGTTTTCGCAACAATACCGTGCCTGCGCTGTAGGGTGAAGTAGACTCTGAGATGATTCCGGCTGCCAGTAAGGTGTCTATCTCTTCCTTGATGGCTCGCTGCTGAGACAGTGGCATCGGGTAGAGCTTCTGGCGGACGGATGTTGGGTCGGTCACCGTTAAGGTTACTTCGACGAGGTCTGTCCTCCCTGGTCGGTCTGTGAGCACAGTCTGATGTTGTCGAATGACCTGTAGTACTTGCTGTCGTTGTTTAGCGGCTAGGTCTCCGTTGAGTATCACGTCTTTGTAGGTTTCTTTGGAGTGCAGGGGATACTCTACTGCATTGGTCTCCATGCTTTCTCCTTCTTCCGCGATGGCGATGGCTAGCAAGTTGTGAGTGCTGGGGGTCGCTGGTCGGTCCGTGTACTTCTTGAGGAGATTAATGTGGTGGTATCGGGCTCTCCCGTTCACCTCTACTTGGTAGACTGTCTTGGATTTCTTGGCAGTCACCCGGTACGGTCCTCTCCAAGCGATGTCCAGCTTGTTGGTTCCACTTGGAAGTAAGAGTAGCACTTGATCGCCGACTTGCAGTTCTCTGTCCTTCGCGTGGCGGTTGTAGTACTTCGCCTGACGGGCTCTTGCCTTCTTCAGTGCTTCACCAGCTTTCTTCCACGTTGCTTTGAGGGTTTCCTGCAGGTCTGCGACGTACTTGGTGGCACCTCTTGGTGTGTCGTCTATCTTGGCCTCCGTCCAACTTCTGCGTAGGGCTTCTAGCGGTCCTGCTAGAGGTCTGCCGAAAAGCAAAGTTGACGGGGTGTAGCCTGTGGCTGCATGGGGCGTTTCTCTATACGCGAACAGTGCCGCATTCACGTAGGTGTCCCACGCTTCTGGATTGTCGTCGGCGACTTTCCTGAGGATGGTGAGAAGGGTTCCATTCAGTCTTTCTACTTGTCCGTTGCTGGCTGGGTGGTATGGTGGTGTGCGAATGTGATGAACTTGTATCAACTCGAACACGTCTTGCATCAGGCGGCCGGTGAACTGAGATCCGTTGTCCGTTCTAATGCTGTCCGGGAATCCGACTCTGGTAAAGATGGCGATGAGTGCATCTGCGATCTTCTTGGTGTCGATCGCTGGCAACGGGACTGCTTCGCACCACATCGTACATGCGTCGACGAGTGTGAGTAGAAATCTGTTCCGCTTCTTGGTCATGGGCAGTGGTCCTACTATGTCTACTGAGACTTGCTGGAATGGCACGCCGACTACTACCGATGGTCCTAAGGTAACTGGTACGGTGTGATGTCGCGGGGAATATCGTTGACATTGGTGGCAAGATTTCACGTAGCGCTTGACATCCTCCGTGATTCCTGGCCAATAGTAGTGTGCGCTGATTCTCTGCACTGTGGCTCCAATTCCCATGTGTCCGCTGAGTGGCATGCTGTGGCCTAGTTCTAGTACTTGGGCTCGAAGGGTGGCTGGTAGTACTAGTTGGGTGTGATCTCCATCTCCTTGTCGATGTAGAACTCCCTCTTCCATGTAGAAGTCTCCCTTGTGCGGGGGTGTGTGCGCCTTGGGTAGCTTCTGGAAGCACTTCGCTATCGAGGTGTCTTCTTTCTGTGCTGTTTTGATCTCTTCGAGTCCTGGGTTCGGAGCGAACTCGGGCTGGGGTGGTTGGGTTTTAGCTTGGGCCCTGGTTTGCACTGCAGCTATCTCTACAGTGTTGGGGGGGGGCGTGCCTAAGAACACATACCTACAACCTAGCACTAGATCATACAGGGGTTTCTGTAAAACAGCTGCTTGGATTCGTCCTGTGACGTACCTACTCTCTACTCCGATCCAAGCTATTGGGCAAGTAGTCGTCGGTTCCGTCAAGTCTGCTCCTTGTAAGTCGACTGTCTTGTCTGTCAAGTCCGCGCGCGATACAAGAGATTCGCTAACTATCGCGTCGTATGATAGACCTGTGTCATACAGACAGTTCGCTTCTTTTCCGTTGACCTTGACCGTGTCTGTCACCGATGGGTGATCTCCGATTGTGTGTGGCTTGTTACCGCTGCTTTGAGTTAGAACTCTGTGCGCTGGCCGGCTTTCGCGCTCTTCCCTACGTTGTGCGGCCAACTTGAAACATTCTGCGGTGGAGTGATTGTTTCTGTTGCAGAACGAACAATACCGTCTCTGTTCTGCGGGACCTCTTTTCCCGAATTCCGTGTTGGGTCCTTTATTTTGCCCAGGTCTGGGGTTATTCGGCTTATTCGCGGTGCGCTCTTCCCGGTTAGGGCTTCGTTTCTGTGCCTCTTTCCCGTTAGGCTTTAGGTCTCGCCTGAAGCTCTTGGCTTCTCCGTGTGCGGCCACGTACCTATCTGCGACCTTGACCAGATCCTCCAGTCTTTCCGCGCCCTGCTCTACTGAGAATGTTCTCAGCTCGGGGGTCATGGTTTCCCGTAGCTGTTCCCATACTAACAGTTCTGTCAGTCCATCATACGTCTTAGCCGTGGCTGACTGGCTAATCCACTTATCCAACGTTGTGGACAACCGATCCGCGAACTGCGCATAGCTCTCTCCTTTCACCCTCCGATTGGTGCGGAACTTTTGCCGGTAGCATTCTCCTGTTAGTTCGAATCCCGTTAGGAGTGCCTCTTTTACTTTGTGATAGTCAGTCACTCTGTCAGTCGGTAGCTTACTGTAGATGTCATAAGCCTTTCCTCTAAGCCCTTGACTAAGCTTAAAAGACCAATGAGTGGGATCTAGTTTGTACTCTGTTGCTAGACGCTCAAACCTAGTCAGATAGAGATCTAGACCTTCTTCTCTCTCATTGAATGTTCCCAGTGGAAATGACATTCCTTGTACAGGGTTGGATGCTACCTCTAGCTGATCTGAGTGGGGAGGGGTTGAGGAAGAACTTGAAGCTCCTGATCCCAATCTTCTTAGCTCTAACTCATGCTGTCTGTCCTTTTCCTTTTCTGCCCTCTCATACTCCCATCTCCTACTTTCTGCATCTCTCTCTGCTGCTAATGCTGCCTTCTTCTGTTCTCTTTCTGCCTCTAGCTCTAATTTCCTCTGCTCTCTTGCTGCTTCTAACTCTGCTTTCTTTTGCTCTCTTGCTGCTTCTAACTCTGCTTTCTTTTGCTCTGCCTCTAGTTCTGCTTTTCTCTGTTCTGCTTCGAGTTTCTTCGCCTCTCTCTCTCTGCTGCTCTCTCTGCCTTAGCTTCCTGTTTCTCTACCTCTGCATTGATATACGCAAGTAGGTCTGCCCCTGCTAAGTGTAAAGCTTCTCCTAGTTCCTTGAAACGCAATCTCAAGGCCACTGGGTCCGACATTGTCAAAAGTGTCTATGAACAACCTCTGAATCACGTGGAATACCAAAACACTAGCAATCTTGCAAGTCAATAACAACAATGCAAAGACAATCAAATTCGTAATCAATAATAGAATAAAACAAGAGTCAAATGGCATACAACAGTTACTTAAGCAAAACCTGCAAAAGAACAATGCAACATACAGGCACAAAAATATTTGAAGCAAACAAGTTTTTAACTAAAGAATAGTGCACCACAACTGATCAGTGTTATACCTTTACACTATTCTAAGTTCTTCTACTTCTACTGTTATCTAATTTTATTGTACTTAGGTCCGGTTATACCCAATTCCTATTATACACAGATCCTAGCTAGGCTCGCCAATTAAAGTGTCACGTGGGGTTTATGGGCTCTGCACAATGGAATTATGGACCCTCACGTTTATTCGGTGGGAACTGCTAGTAAGTCACCCTATGAATTACTTTAATAAATTTATTTGTTTGGCTCGTTCTGTGTTAAGGTTGGGGTACAGAGATAGATAGAAAAATGGTAAAAGATACTGTCACACTAGCTTTCACACGGCTATGAATCATATGTAGTCCAGCCACTTGATAACAGTTAAAATCCCACATTTATTTCTTCTACTCTATACAAGATTCTCTAAGTACTAATCTAACTTAAAATGTCTCAGTCACTGCTAATAGTTCGATCGCTGATAGTCTAGGCAGCTGTTATATCTTCCTCGGGCACTTGCTATAATATCTCATGTAGATTTGGACTACTGTGGTCCGTTTTACAGTTTCTGAAGAGTTGGACTACTGTGGTCCTGTTATGATCAGTTTAAGTGCACTTTCGGAGATTACACTTAACTTTCTGATGGTGCGGTCGAAGTCCTTCTGTGAGGTAGCTTCTGGTACACCTTTGTAGTTGTGTAGTTGGGTTCCCTTGCCACGCTGTGGGGTCTGACAGGGTGTTTTTCAAGGTAGCTCTTTCCGACTTGTGCGGTAGAGTCTCCTCAACCAACTAGTCGTTTCTGTGGAGTGGGGTGCACAGGATAGCTCGCCTGCTCGTCTGTAATATAAGAGACGAAATTCTGCACAACCCTGAATAATCGGTTTGTGCAGAGCGTCTCACTGAAAGCCAAGTAGCCCTCAGTGATAGCTCCACATCTCTATACATAAGCGACGAACATTCTGCTACTTCCGGGTTCCACTGGAATCTCAACTCTAAATTCCTATACATACATAAATATCAATCGTGTCTAACTATACACATACAGAATTAATAATAATATAAACATTCAGTGGTACAGCCACTGGTCTGCAAACATACATATAAGTTAAACAACAGTGGTTCCGTACGGGATACAACATGGCGGCGCAACCGGTCGTGTTTCGCCTCGTGCTCGGCTTTTCCACATGGTCACGCAAATTCGGATTAACAATTCACATTTATGCATAGCAAATTCCACAAACATAATTTCAACAATAATATAAATATATCACGATGAAACAGAAGGGTGTTCATTTACCTGTTTGACAAGTTCAGGCCCGTGATGACTTGAGAGAATTCTAAGATTTCAAAGTCCTGCTTCCTGGTCTATGAGTGTAGAGATTTCTCTAGCTGTGGAGATGTTGACTCTACCTCGTCTCACACACGACTGATTCAAACTGTGTTAGGCTCTGACACAGTCAATACTGCTCTACCCACTGAGCCTGCTCTGATTGGTTAAAACGGTCCGATTCAAAGCTCAAGTGCTGACTCACTGCGATGTGGGTGGCTCGCTCGCTGTGTGTGGTTTTTAATTGCTGCTGTGTACTATACTAACTCTCTACTGTTACAAATACTACACATGGCTAAATAGTCAATGGGCAGGGTAAACTGCTCGGTTCATGACAGTATCTATGGCACACATCCACAAATGGCCATCTGTATCTATGGCACACATCCACAAATGACCATCTGTATCTATGGCACACATCCACAAATGGCCATCTGTATCTATGGCACACATCCACAAATGGCCATCTGTATCTATGGCACACATCCATTTATGGCCATCTGTATCTATGGCACACATCCACTAATGGCCAACTGTATCTATGGCACACATCCACTAATGGCCATCTGTATCTATGGCACACATCCACAAATGACCATCTGTATCTATGGCACACATCCACAAATGGCCATCTGTATCTATGGCACACATCCACTAATGGCCATCTGTATCTATGGCACACATCCACAAATGACCATCTGTATCTATGGCACACATCCACAAATGACCATCTGTATCTATGGCACACATCCACAAGTGACCATCTGTATCTATGGCACACATCCACTAATGGCCATCTGTATCTATGGCACACATCCACAAATGGCAACCTGTATCTATGGCACACATCCACTAATGGCCATCTGTATCTATGGCACACATCCACTAATGGCCATCTGTATCTATGGCACACATCCACTAATGGCCATCTGTATCTATGGCACACATCCACAAATGGCAACCTGTATCTATGGCACACATCCACTAATGGCCATCTGTATCTATGGCACACATCCACAAATGGCAACCTGTATCTATGGCACACATCCACAAATGGCCATCTGTATCTATGGCACACATCCACAAATGGCCATCTGTATCTATGGCACACATCCACTAATGGCCATCTGTATCTATGGCACACATCCACGAACATAAACCATGGGCAGCAGAGAAGGGGAGAAAGATCTTTCCTATTTTTTACATTAAACCCCGGAGGATAGCTTCCATGAAGGATTATTTCCTAGGAAGTACCCCCGCTTCCTCCCTTTATATGCGATACAATCACAACCTAAAGTATTTATGTTTCCATGTTGTGTTTTATAATCGTGCTTGGGGGCACTTCTAGACCTGTTCCGTGATCCATTTTAACAATTAAGCCCAATGGAGCCTACTGAGCTGAGCTGTAGTGGTTACAAGTTTATCTCAATAGTGGCTTTTCTGGATCTGTTCGAGTTTAACTATGTAGGCTATGTATGTATGTATGTATGTTTGTATTTATGTATGTATGTATGCATTTTGTGCAAATTCGTGGGTTATTGTTGTTGCTGTTGTTGCTGTTGTTACTGTTGTTGTTGTTGTTGTTCTTTTTCTTCTATTCTGTCAAACCACAGTCAAACACAATTTACCGTTTCTATCATCATCATCATCATCATCATCATCATCATCATCATCATCATCATCATCATCATCATCATCATCATCATCATCATCACCATCACCATCATCATCGTCATCATCATCATCATCATCATCATCATCATCATCATCATCATCATCATCATCATCATCATCATTATCATCTTTTTCTTCTTCTTGTTGTTCTTGAGTATTTTTTTTTAACCTCCTCCTGATCCTTCTCGACCAACACCTCATCCTAATCCTTCTTCCTCTTCTTTTTCTGTTCTTACCTTCTCAATCTTTTTGTATGTGCCAAAAACACCGAATACTAAACAATAAAAATGAAACCTGCTGTTTTTACCTGTAATACACATAAATGAAATACGCCAAACAAAATCAAACGGTCCTGCTGGCTGTCGACTTTTATCTACAGACAATTAGCGAAGGCACTGACCGAAGTCACTGCTCCATCTATTGCCAGCAAGTATACAAGCTGTTGCTAAACTTTCAACTTTCTACAAACATAAAAACAAGGGATTAAAATAACATAAAATGTGAAAACGAAAGTGAAATCTTTTTTTCCTGTGAGTGTCAAGACCAGTTCAAATGTTTGAACGTTCAAAAGGGCAAGAGTCAAGATCACGGTAGACATGGCGATCAGGTAATAAATCCTTCTAGAAGGCATCCATCAATACTTGAGTAGGTACATAATTATAATACGGAATATATATAACACATCGCACAGATGTGATCTGCTGTGAGGGTCCATGATTTGCTAGCATATAGGAAGATGAATGGACCCTCACAGCAGATCTCCAACGAAGAATACAAAGCATGGAGATGAGGTAACCTACAGAAGACTTCTGGGCATTTCCTATACTCAGCACATCACCAACGACGAAATCCGACAGACCATCGCACAAGCCATTGGACAACACGATGACCTGCTCACAGTGGTGAAAAAACGGAAACTCCGATGGTATGGCCACGCCACCATAGACATCAGGTCTTGCAAAGACTATCCTGCAAGGCACAGTGCTAGGATGTAGAAGAAGAGGGAGACCGAAAAAGAAGTGGGAGGACAACATTCGAGAATGGACTGGTTTGACACTGAGCGAAACAATCAGGGTTGCCGAGGACAGGGAAAGATGGAATACGCTGGTTAAACGATCATCTGTGGTGCCCTTACGACCTCCGAGTTATGGGATAGGATAGGATAGGATAGACAGATTTGATAACTACAATGTAACATAACAGAAGGCACTGTGGTCTAATGGTAGTGCTTCGGCTTGCGGATCGGAAGGTCCCGGGTTCGAGCCCTGGCCGGGCCATTGTGTTGTGTCCCTGGGAAAGACACTTTACTCCTGTTTTCCTACTCCTTCGGATGAGAGTATAAACCGAGGTCTAGTCTGTGTCGCATACATTCCATCATAACGGACTTTAAAGATCCTGACGCTCATGTCCTAGACGGGTGAGTGCCGGTGACAAGAAAACACCCAGCATGCACTTAGGTCCTTCTCCCCCATCCCTGGCTGCCCAGGATTGTGCTCAGTTGTCC
>CM072516.1:58897175-58899675 GCA_036898135.1 Oncomelania hupensis
AAGAGAATATTAATAAATTAATTTATTGAAGATCAGGGGAAGGAAGCAAGTGGGGAGGTAAATGGTACGACAGAAGGACGGTGCAAGGGGAAGGGAAGGGGGAAGGGGGAAGGGAGAGGGAAGGGGGAATGGGGGAGGGGGAAGGAGGACTCTGCAAAGAAGGATGTTTTCGAACAGTCCCCTCTCGAAGATAATCCCTAAATGTCATGTTTCTGAATGTGCAACAACCTGGCCCTAGATAGGTTGCGCGCGCAAACTAGCCCTTCTTTCCACACATACACCTGCGGTCATTGGCAACGGCTGCCAAACAGCAGTACTCGTGTACTATTGCTGGTACGGTACTATGTTTAGTACTTACGGGGACGGCTAAGAAGAAGAAGAAGAAGAAGAAGAAGAAGAAGAAGAAGAAGAAGAAGAAGAAACAAATGGAGAAGAAGTAGAAGAAACAAATGGAGAAGAAGAAGATAATGATGATGTGTTTGAGGAGGAGGGGGAGTAGGGCGAGGATCGGAGAAGAAAAAGGAGAAGATGATGATGATGTGTTTGAGGAGGAGTAAGAGTAGGAGGAGAAGAAGAAGAAGAAGAAGAAGAAGAAGAAGAAGAACAAGAAGAAGAAGAACAAGAACAAGAAAAAAAAAAAGAACAAGAACAAAATAAGGAGATGGACTCCGTCCTCATGAAACTGGCCACGATGAAAGAGAAGTTTTTATTGCCTGACACTGTAACAACCGAAAGTAAGTAGGCTATGTGGATACCGCATACATTTGCCTACCTTTAAATAGTATCAGTTGCCTGTAGTTTGATCCTGGGATCAAGTGAGATAACCGATATCTGTTTCAGGGGATCACTGTAATTATAATGATGAATATGTGGAAAATATTTGATAGCCTATTATCTACGTCCACATTTGAGGCAGTCATGATAATTTTTATTTATTTATTAATTTATGCATTTAATTATTATTATTATTATTATTATTATTATTATTATTATTATTATTATTATTATTATTATTATTATTATTATTATTATTACTAGTAGTAGTAGTAGTAGTAGTAGTAGTAATAATAATAGTAGTAGTAGTAATAGTAGTAGCAGCAGCAGCAGTAGTAGTAGTAGTAGTAGTAGTAGTAGTAGTAGTAGTAGTAGTAGTAGTAGTAGTAGTAGTAGTAGTAGTAGTAAAATTTATTTATTTATTTTATTGATTGTTATCTATTTATTTATTGTATTATTCTTATATCAACCATTATACTATTTTTAACAAAATAAAAAAATATTAATGCAATATTTCAACATGGTGTCAGAATCAATAAGTAATATTATAATAGTGTGAAATGCAACGTTTTACTATATATAATGTCAGATTGTGATGTGTTAATGTTCTATTATTACTATAACCAAAGTTGAAGGTCAACATTTAAAAACAAACACGCGCACACAAAACACACACACCGAATAAATGAATACTAAAAATGACCATCAAAATAGAAATAAAAAATATCTTCATCGTTTTGATGGTGTAGTTCATTTACAACCATTAGCTTTGTTTGCGGATTAGTTACACCTACAAATCTGCATATGCAAAACATTCTTTCACACCAAAATTCGACCGGTATCTCATAGTTGTTAAATTATAATTCTGAAAAGAAAACCACACTAAAATAAAAGGTTGATTCATCAGCTATTACTACTTTCAGCACTATTTTGACCACTAGGTGTAGTACCATTTTTCGGTATGACTTCAACATACGAAAGAACAAAACTCAATTCTGTAGACCTATACTGTTTCTACAATTTCCATTGTCCCTATTTCTGTAATCAGTATTTTGATCATAAGAGGGAAAATGTACTATTATTACTTCTTTCTTTTTTTATCCGCAATCCCCATCAAAAGATAAGTCCTGAAAGCTTGAAGCGCCAAAGACTTTAATAAATATCATCATCATCATCATCATCATCATCATCATCATCATCATCATCATCATCATCATCATCATCATCATCATCATTATCATCCTCATCATCATCATCATCGTCGTCGTCATCATCAGCATCATCACCATACAGGATGCTATCACGCGCTTTTTCTTCAATCGAATTGAAAGCTCGGCGATCTGAAGAGATCGCTATTACAGAAGTCGGAATAGAATCTTTGTGAAACATAAATTTTGACATTTTAGATTGACTGCACTCAATATCATAATTGAAGGGTTGGAAAAAACCGGAGTACCCACAGAAAACCTCGGTTTCCTGAAAAGCCTCGCACTTAATTCACGTACGTTATTTCCCACGCGAGGTTCGAACCAGGCATAGGAAACCAGCTCACTATCAACTGAACTACCAGGCCACTCCATCATCATTATCATCATCGTCGTCATCATCATCATCGTCATCATCATCATCATCATCATCATCATTATGATCATCATCATCCTCATCCTTATCATGAATGATCATCCAAAGATGATGAAATGTTTAAGCCGACACGTCTACTTAGCCT
>CM072516.1:58904675-58917175 GCA_036898135.1 Oncomelania hupensis
TAAACGCACGTTTTGGCGCTAGTACGCCGCCTTAGCCAGAGTTAGGCATGGTCACGAAAAAATGTATTTATCAAGTGAAATTTGTAATTATTACGTGATAAATACAATTTTCGGTTTGGCCGCATTTCCTGGCGGATTGCTAGGGCCCAAACTGAAAACTAAGCACGATCACGCAAAAATATTTGTAATTTTTCCCATGATAATTGTAATTATCCCTTAATAATTGTAATTATCCCATGATATTTGTAATTATCTCAATATATTTGTAATTATGAGGCTTTGGCGCTAGTAGACCGCTATAAAAGACTATGGTGATAAAACTAACATCGATGGCATTAGACGAACTTGGAAGGCAGAAATACATGGCGCAGGTGTAGAGAATTACAATTACATGCCAGAAAAAAGGACTACAATATATAGAAAGAAGTAGGAAAACGTAGGCTAGACCAATAGGGAGATGTACTGATACTCTGCTTAATCAACTTTCAATTAAAAACATCAAAAACGTGTATACGTGCATAGAAGCATAAGAGACAGTGCAATAATGAGATGTCTCAGAGGGTTTGTAACTCCAGACGAAGCGCGTTAGCGAAATCCATGTAACCCATGAATCTTGTTATCTACGAAGTTTTATCTCCTTCAGCCTTTTCCATTGTTTTTAGCATAGTCGGGAGTGGGGGAAAAGGCAAGAAAATCCTAGAAGGGAAAGTATTTGTTTTTAATACAATAAATAAATAAATAAATAAAAATCAAGGGAAAAAATAAATAATTAAACAACCCACGCTGTCAGAACAATATACTTCTGGTGGAGATGTGACACATTCGAGGCAAGAACGCAACCAGCCTGAGACGCACTGAGCTGTACCCCCACCCTTCTCGGTAACGGGACCTGCGACTGCGCGGCGACATAAAGCTGACAGCGCCATCTGCGCCTTTCGCGCCCTCAGGCAAGGGAGGTAAACGGGAGGGGTCGTGTAGCAGGCACGTTCCACGTAGGTCTTGGTAACAGCAGCCCGTAAAACAGAGCGACCATAAAATTTAAGAAAACAAGGTGGCAACCATCCCAATGTATTTCCAAAGCGCAAACATTTAGCTTATCAAACGTTAACGTTAATGCCCGCTGGGCTGTCCTGACTTGGTTTAATAGTACAGCAGAAGAAAAATGAAAAGATAGAACGACTGCTGACTGTTTGAAGAAGCTACCATGTATCAAAATCAGTGTAACGGACCGAACCGACCGACCGAAGCGCAGACAGACGTACATACAGACTTTTTTGGCTTGCTCTGATTCCAGACTATATCACAGTATTTCCAAATATTGTTTGAATAAACAAAGAAACGGTACAGAGAGGGGCAAAAGGGCAAGAAAAGAAAAAGGTATAGGAAGGTACATCCTTTCTACAGGACAGCCTAATGTGTAGATTAAGTTCAATTGGCATTGGCCTGAATGCTAATAAAACACTTCACAAGCTTCTTTCTCTTCTTCTCCTCAACCCGCAACGTTTCCACCCCACCCCACCCCCCATCCTCACTCCACCCCTTCCACGAAACAAGACTCAAACAAACCCGTCCTTTATTCCAATTCCCCTCTCCCCAATACCCCGAAATCCTTCTGTAGCAGTTTGGTTTGCATTGATACAATCATAGTAGCAGAGCTCTAGAAGAAGAAGAAGAAGAAGAAGAAGAAGAAGAAGAAGAAGAAGAAGAAGAAGAAGAAGAAGAAGAAGAGGAACAATAACAAGAACAACAAGAACAAGAACAACAAGAACAAGAACAAGAACAACAAGAACATTTAGACAACATTAGATAATAAGCGAGCGTTGTGGCCAAGTGGGCTAAGGCGGGACTAACTTGCCTTGTCCACAGGCCAGAAACCAATGGCGCCTGACAGGTGTGGGTTCGATCCAGCATCTGGGCGTTATATTTCTCCGAATATTATTTACTGCAACGTCTCGGGGGTTTTCTCCGGGTACTCCTGTTTTCTCCACCAGCAAAATGTCAAAATCACAACTAATGTTAGGTAGGTTGGGTTTGGGCGCGCCACAGGCTGCGATTACGCTTTCCCCAGGGGAGGCGGCCCAGAATTTCCCTATGGAAAAAGGGACCATTAAGGTAAATAAAATTTAAAATTAAATTAAATAAAATAAGATTCTCCTGTAAACCTGTTATTTGACCCGTGAAAAAAGTTTTTTTTGGAGACGCTTAGGGGTCAGATTTATTTGGTATTTAAATTGTGTTTGAGATCAAAATTGCTCACACAGACACACTCACACATGCACACACACACACACACACACACACACACACAAACGCACATCCATTCAAAAATATTATATTTATAAATGTTGATAATTAATTGCATGTTTAGTTTTTAAAAAAAAATTTGAATGCTTTAAACTGAGACACTGGGCTGCGGAAACATTTAGGAAAATTATATCCACAAAATGGAACCAGAATACGCTAGGCTAGTTTTGAAAAGATCAATTCTTGGAATAGGAACATTTAACTTGGTGGAGGATCTCGGTTTTCTTTGAAAAAATAGAAGAAATGTACTGTAGGAAGGTGCTTTGCCAGAAAGGATCTTGTGTACGAAAACCTTTCATATCCTACCCTATCCTATCTCGTAACTCGAAAGTCGTTGGGGCACCATAGATGATCGTTTAACCAACGTACTACATCTTGCTCTGTCCTCAGCCGGCATTGCTCAGTGTCAAGCCAGTCCATTATTGAATGTTGTACTCCCACCTCTTCTTCTGTCTCCCTTTTCTTCTGCCTCCTTGCACCGTGCAGGATGGTCTTTGCAAAACCTGGTGCCCTGGTGACGTTACCATACCATCGGAGATTCCATTTCAATGGCTTGTGTGATGGTCTGTCGGACTTCGTCGTTGGTGATTGCTGGGTATAGGAAATGCCTAGAAGTCTTCTGTAGCACCTCATCTCCATGCTTTGTATTCTTCGTTGTAGGTCTGTTGTAAGGGTCCATGTTTCCCAAGAGTATATAGGAAGAAGTTGCGCATCAATCTTACTCTGGAGTATAGACCGGTGGTCCCGCCTTTCCAAATGGGCCTCAACCTTGTCAGGGTAGCATTTGTTTGTGCTATCCTGACCAGACTTCCTGTCGGGACCCACTGCTGTACGTGACATTCGCCATGTAGCCAGTGCAAAATATTCTTGACAATTTTACCAAACTAATCAGTAATTCACTGTCCTAAGTCCTCAATACTCTTAACCGACCCTTAACCGATTTTCTCCTGTTTAACTTCAAACTTTCTGAAATCTCGCTGACCAGTAAGGGCCCACTACCCGCCCAGGCCACCACTCTTGTAGCCCGGTAGCTCAGTTGATAGTGAACTGGTTTCATATGCCGAAGGTCGCGGGTTGGATTCCCGCAAGGGATGACCTTATGTGACTTAGGTAGGAGACTTTTCAGGTCACTGAGGATTTTATTCAGGTACTCCGGTTTCCTCACTCCCTTCAATAATGAAATTGGATGCAGTCACTCTAAAATTTTTCGAAAATTAAAATTCGAATTCCTTTTCGTCGTCCAATAGAGATCTCCTTGCCTTTACACCACGTGTTTGAGTGAAAGATGTGTGTTTGCTGTGTGTGTGAGAGAGTGGGCGAAACATGTCAGCGTTTATGTTGGTACAGATCGCCGCGTTTTGAGCCTGATTAGTAATTTGGGAAAAAGCGCGCATCCAGTATTATTATTATTATTATTATTATTATTATTATTATTATTATTATTATTATTATTATTATCATCATCATCATCATCATCATCATTATTATTATTATTACTATCAGTATCTCTGCACAACTCGCAAACAACACTCCTATCTGCATCCACTTCCTCTCTACCCCCCTTCTCCCCTCCCCTCTCCCCACACACACGCCTTGCTACCGTTCCAACACTTCCCCAACACCCCAACCTCGCTCCCTACTTTTCTCTCACCTCCTCCCCCCCCCCAATCCACCCTCCTCAAATGTCCTTTATCCCCTACTGTTGTCGCGTGTCACTCTTGCCGCTTTAGTCAGGCAGGTGACAGAACATTGAAGCTTAACGTCTACACCCACCATTGGCGATATGGCAGACGGGGATAACCATCCCAGGGAAAGAGGGGTAGGGACCTAGATCAACACTGAATCACCAGAGCAATCATACTGCTAAAATGGGCAGTGACAAGTGGCCACTGTTTATATATAAAATGGCGACAGAAATATGTACATGTACGTCTCTGAATATAGGGTGTGTGGTGATGGACGCGAGATGTGTCTCAATGGCACGTGGCGCTAAGCCTGATAACGGTGCGTCTCGGGCTTGCGTAGTTTTCAAAACTGACTTCTGCAAACACGGTTTGGTAGCATTGCTGTGCCGGTTCTTTCGCCTTGAGTAATTCGTTGAGCTGTGAACACACAATGTAGTGGTATTTTATCCTATGTAGGCTAGGATAAGGAAAGGAGTCTGTGGGAAATTGCTATCCTATCCTATCCTATCCTATCCTATCCTATCCCGTAACTCGGAGGTCGTAGGGGCACCACAGATTTTCGTTTAACCAGCGTACTCCGTCTTTCCCTGTCCTCAGCAACCCTGATAGTTTCGCTCAGTGTCAAACCAGTCCATTCTCGAATGTTGTCCTCCACCTCTTTTTCGGTCTCCCTCTTCTTCTACCTCCTTGCACTGTGCCTTGTAGGATGGTCTTTGCAAGACCTGAGATATATACTTGTATATGATAATACAACCTTTTATCCGTCCTTGAAAAAAATTGTTTGTAATCAATCGAAAATGTGTGCCTTTTACTATAAGAATTATAACGAGTTTGTTTGTTTGTTCTATTTTTTTCTCCTTCTATAATAGGTCAAGTTTATAAAACTGGAGCTGTTTTGTGAGTCATCAAGTAAGGTAATGTCTCATGTATTCAATGACAACCCCTTGCACTTCTTCACCCATTACCACACACACACACAAACACACACATACACACATACATATACACACACAAGCGTACACTCTTAAGAGATAAAATAAGTATTAACCTACTTTTGTAAGTTTTTGTTATTGTGGTTTCTTTTTTGTTCGAATAAGATAATGCTTTGGTGGCTTAGGTTTGTCTTCTTCTAATCTTTTTTCTTAATACGTACTTGTTTTTTTAATTGAATTCAACAGCTGTTTCTACCTACTTTATAATAATAATAATAATAATAATAATAATAATAATAATAATAATAATAATAATAATAATAATAATAATACAGGATGCTATGAACGCGCTTTTCCCCAAGGCTCAAAGCGCGGCGATCTATACCAACATACACGCTCACCTGTCTCATTTACCCTCACACACACCAAATACACATACATCATTCAAACAGGTGGTGTAAAGGCAGGGATATCGCTATTAGAATACGGAAGAAAATCTCATTTTTATTTTTGAAATTTTTATATTGACTGCATCCTGTACCATTATTGAAGGGAGGGAGGAAACCGGAGTGCCCGGAGAAAACCCTCGGTGACCTCAATAGTCTCGTACCTAAGTCACATACGTTCGCCCCTTGCGTTTAACAAACAGAAGATATCTGTAAACAAATTACGACACATTGAAAGACCACCAAAAAAAATAAACATTTGAAAATTATAAATAAAATAAACTACTGGCCCAAGGTTTTATCATGTTGTTTGAAAAGGTGTTTTATTAAACAAAAATTGTTGGCTTTTAGCTTGAGTTCATTATTTGTTGTTGTGTTGTTTTTTTAACATTAAATACCGTTATTATTTTGGTAAATAAAATAAAATTAGAAGAAATAATATAATGCTAGAGAATTAGTTAGAGGGGAAAATAGGCTGTTATTTACGAGGTACAAAACTAGTGTTCTTGTGACGAAAATGAAGTCTTTTATTCTCACCATAATGTCAGTCTCAACTTTTCATGAACCCGCGTTTGAACGTGATCACCCCGATATAAACAAATCAAAGAGGCCGCAACTTAGGCAGTTTACCTGGGAGACTACTACAAAATAGGCTTGTGTAATGAACTCGCATTTAGTATTGGCGTGGACAAGGGAAGGAAGGGGGGCGGGGGCGGGAGGTACATTTAAAAGAAAGAAATAAAAGGAGCCTGAACTACTCACTATGCCATATTCAGCCAGAGCAGGCGGTCATTGAAAAATGTGCGCATGCGCAAAAGCGGGGCACGCGCAGCCACGTGTCGCACAGTTTATGAATATTTATTGGCACGCGCGGCAAGGTGTTATATGCAAGGTGTAAGTAATTTGGGTGAGGGAGGGTGGGAGGATTATGAACGGAAAGAGGGAAGGGTGGGGAGAAGAGGAAGGGGGTATAGAGTTAATTATAGAACCGCTGTATTACACTGCGTGAGTGAGACGAATTAAAAAAACTACTCCATTAATTTTTCTTCACTGAATGCTCTCATAAGACGAGTCTCGGGTGCTTTGCATGGAGACGTCAGGCATAGAATTTGTCCAAAGCTGTGTCTTTAAAACGCCAGTAAACACTCCAGAAAGAGTGCGTAGGGTGAAGGTAGGGTGCGTGGGGTTGCGGGTGGGGTAGGGGTGCATGTGGAGCAGAGGGAAGAGAGACTACAAAATATGATAGCAGATGGCGGCCTCAATAAAAAGATTGTATGCATCTAGTGTGTTTGTATGTGTGCTTTGCTAGGCAAAGAGTGCATAATATGTTAATGCTGAGGTGAAGGCGAGAGAGTAGAGGGCTGTGTGAGGAGATGGGGAGAGGGGAGCAGGAACGAGGAGAGAGAGAGAGAAGAAGAAGAAGGGGAAAGGGGGGGGGGGGGCGGGAGCTGGAGGAGTGGATTTTCTGTGTACGTGTTTTGAAAGAACAAAAGTAATTGGGCAGAGAATACTTGTGTGTGTGTTTGTGTGGAAGAGAGAAAGAAAGAAAGAGAGAGAGAGAGAGAGAGAGAGAGAGAGAGAGAGAGAGAGAGAGAGAGAGAGAGAGAGAGAGAGAGAGAGAGAGAGAGAGAGAGAGAAGTAGAAATTGGGCTGTGCAGCGAGTGACTTATGTGTGTATTTATGTATGTGTATGTGTGCGTATGCACGTGTGTTCTGTGTGTGTGCGTGTGTGTGGTGTGTATGGGTGCGTGGATGTTTGTGAGGGAGTGAGAGATAGTAAATGAGTGAGAGAGATCGAGGAGACAGCGAGAGAGAGAGAGACAATTTTGAGAATTTGATTCTTTAATGTCTTTAGCAACACAGCCATCACACAGGGTTTAAAACAATTGATCAAACATTTCGAGAACATTTCAAAACGTATAATGATTATATCTAATGTTAATTTTAAAAATATAAATATGAATATACAATCTATGCATGCTGATTAAAACTAAAAATGCAGGCTAAATAAAGACAAAGAGAGGCTAACAGACAGAAATTTGAAACTTTTTTTAAAAAGCTTTTTTAATTTGGGGTAAAGATTTTAGACTAATTAATAAGTCTACTCTTCCAATGTGTCCCTTAACAAGTTAACATAATAAAGAACCTTTAACATTAACATGGAAATCATATTAAACAAACACACACACACACACACACACACACACACGCACACACACATACCATTATAACTTTTTTTTCTTGAAAACTCATCCGGGACACACTCCTCATTTGTGTGTGAGGTCTGTTGGATCAGCTTGGGAATATTGGACGCTTTCTGCCAAAGGGTCATGGGGGGCTTCCTATGATGTTATTATTTGGCAATGTAGGCATTTTATATGTATTTGTTTTGTTGATATTTTATAATGATGTTTATATTCTATTTTGTTTTTTTGTAAATGGGGATTCGATAAATTAGAGTATAACCTCAGAGTCCCCTGCGTGGGATGCCTTTATTGTAAAGTGACCGGCTGGTGGAGTGCCTTCAGTGTTAGCACTAGGGTTGTATCGGCAGATCTTTTATGCGGATCAGCAGCGAGTCCTCTTTCAGCGAAGTTGTGGTCTTGATTTTGTGGTCCTGATACGGCTCTTTGCAGTCCGCTGGACCCTGCAAGCAATGAATAACTAACTTACTTTTACCTATCAACACTTTAGCCCACTGAAGGAGTGTCCTCTGAAGGCCAGGTTGTATCCACTGTCATCAAGCCGTTTGACCACCTCACGGCCTTTTCAAAGTATTGTATGGGAGGCGAGATATAGAAAACGCTCGAGCATTTGCGAACCTCGCGCACTTGCTCGCGCATTTGCACCTGCAAGTGTTCGAGCAAATGCGCGAGCAAGTGCGCGATCATTTGCTCGAGGGGTTTGCTACGCCCGTTGCTATTAGGGTTTTGCTGAAAACTGTCAACGGAAAGGAACTGAAAATGAACACATGTTTTTTTTGTGTAGATCTCTGACCTAGATATTTTGTATTTATCCGCATTAGTTTGATGTTAAATATTTACGTAATATTTGTGGCCTTTAAACTTCATTTCTAAGTAGAATACAATTTAAATAACTGTCTTAATATGTTTTAAGATAGCTTTTATTTTATAATATTATTAAAGTATTAGTAATTAATATGTAATTATATATAGAAACGGGTGTATTTTTTTCTTCCGCGCAAGAACGCGTGGGGTGTCTCATCTTCTAAAAGAAACTGCTCTTCTAATTCTTCGTTAGCCATTATGAATGGTGAATCATGGTAAGAAAAAGTAGTTCTGAATCGTCCTTAATGTTATGATAAGGTTATTTCATGAATGATATTAAGTTTAGTAGTGCTAGTTTTCACTAATTATTATTAATATTCTTACTAATAAATGCAAGAAATATTTAATTTGTGCACGTCTCAAATTCTTTTACATACACATTTTTTTCCGGGTACAATTTTTACGTTTATGGAGCGGAATATAGCAAACGCACGCGCATTTGCTCGAACACTTGCTGGAACAAATGCGAGAGCAACTGCGCGAACCTCAAGCAAATGCTCGAGCATTTGCTCCAGCAAGTGTTCGAGCAAATGCGCGAGCAAGTGCGCGATCATTTGCTCGCGCAAATGCTCGCGCGTTTGCTATGTCTCGCCTCCCATAATATTGTTTTACTTACTTCGCCAATACATCCAGCAAGCAATATGTTCCTTCTTCCGCATCCCCCGGTCGCCCAAGATTGTGCTCAGTTGTCTGAGCGTTACCCCCGTTGGGGTGCGGGGGTTTCAGTATAAATAGTATCCCCACTTTCTGGAAATTTAGTGCTTTAAATTCCCACTGTCGCTGTCTTTCTCATTTGCTCTTTCTCATTCCTGCTCTTTTCTATCAATCTGCTATACTATAGTCTTCTTTACTAGACCAGTCTCCTACTTTTTTTCTTGAAAACTCTCCCGGGACAAGACTCCTTGTTTGTGTATGAGGTCTGTTGGATCAGCTTGGGAATATTGGACGCTTTCTGCCAGGTGGTCACTAGGGCTTCCTATGATGTTATTATTTAGCAATGTAGGCATTTTATATGTATGTGTTTTGTTGATAATTTATAATGATGTTTGTATTCTAGTTTGTTTTTGTAAACGGGGGTTCGATAAGTTGTGGTGAATGAAGCCTCAGCCGTCCCCTGCGTGGGATGTCTTTATTGTAAAGTGACTGGCTGGTGGAGAGTTTTCGGTTTTACCACTAGGATTGTTTCAGCAGATCTTTTATGTGGATCGGGGGTTGTCCGGTCCTGATTTGGCTCGGAAGAGTCCCCTGGACCTAAAGCAATAATAATGTAATGTAATGTAATGTCTGAGCGTCAGACCATACGAAGGGCTAAGGCAACCAGGGGACGCTTTGGGCAGCTTGGAGTTAGATCCTGGATGTATAGGCCAGCTGCGCCTTGCGAAGATCTATCTATCTATCTATCTATCTATCTATCTATCTATCTATCTATCTATCTATCTATCTATCTATCTATCTATCTATCTATCTATCTATCTATCTATCTATCTATCTATCTATCTATCTATCTATCTATCTATCTATCTATCTATCTATCTATCTATCTATCTATCTATCTATCTATCTATCTATCTATCTATCTATCTATCTATCTATCTATCTATCTATCTATCTATCTATCTATCTATCTATCTATCTATCTATCTATCTATCTATCTATCTATCTATCTATCTATCTATCTATCTATCTATCTATCTATCTATCTATCTATCTATCTATCTATCTATCTATCTATCTATCTATCTATCTATCTATCTATCTATCTATCTATCTATCTATCTATCTATCTATCTATCTATCTATCTATCTATCTATCTATCTATCTATCTATCTATCTATCTATCTATCTATCTATCTATCTATCTATCTATCTATCTATCTATCTATCTATCTATCTATCTATCTATCTATCTATCTATCTATCTATCTATCTATCTATCTATCTATCTATCTATCTATCTATCTATCTATCTATCTATCTATCTATCTATCTATCTATCTATCTATCTATCTATCTATCTATCTATCTATCTATCTATCTATCTATCTATCTATCTATCTATCTATCTATCTATCTATCTATCTATCTATCTATCTATCTATCTATCTATCTATCTATCTATCTATCTATCTATCTATCTATCTATCTATCTATCTATCTATCTATCTATCTATCTATCTATCTATCTATCTATCTATCTATCTATCTATCTATCTGTATATAAAAAAAATAGTAAAATAACATCCAGCTGTATCAAATTGTTATGATACCGTCTTCTTGAAACATCGTTGCCTAGAGTTGGAACTAGACTGGCTAGCCTAATAACGCTGCTTATATCACAGCCCTCCTGTGGCTTCACTGGTCCCTGATATTTTTGTGACATGAGATCGGTTATGTTCAAAAGCTGAATAGTGAAGTCACATCAAGTCAAATGAAGACATCTTTATTCCAGGTAAGAAGAAAAATTGTTATTAGCAAAGGTATATATTAATTGACTGCAGTTTTAAAAAAAATGTAGCACAGATCACAATAATAAAAGACGCAATTAAAATGTAATTAAGATTTTTAAAAAAATATTAACAATTATATCAACAAAGTGGGTGTTAAAAATTCATGCTGGTCACTCAAGTCTTTAAATTTACTGTACAGTACTAACATTATGAATGTGTTTTGTTGATAATTTATAATGATGTTTGTATTCTATTTTGTTTTTGTAAACGGGGTTCGATAAATTAGAGTATAGCCTCAGCGTCCCCTGCGTGGGATGTCTTTATTGTAAAGTGACTGGCTGGTGGAGAGTATTCAGTTTTACCACTACTGTAGGGTTGTTTCAGCAGATCTTTTATGCGGACCAGGGGTTGTCCGGTCCTGATTTGGCTCGGAAGAGTCCGCTGGACCTAAAGCAATTATCATGTAATGTAATGTAATGTAATGTAATGTAATGTAGTACTAACATGTACATATACATGAATGTATCAAATTGTCACTGTATTTAAACCCACACTTATTATAATTCTTACTGTTTTTGTCCTTTGAACCCAACAAGCTTTGATACTCTTTTTGCCACCCGGATTTCTCGTCCAACGGGGTGTGTATGGAGAAGGAAAGCCTGGGCGGTGTAGAAGGGTGTCCCAAGGGTACCGTGAGTTATCTTAAAGCTTATACAATTGCTATAGGCACCATCTGCCGCGTTCACCACTAAGCTGATAGTGATAGCAATGGGACTATTGTCATAGAGCTATGCGGGACTGTGGTTGAATGAAGCAAGCGTTTTCCTGTAATATATTTATGGAGCTGGTATTATTCATGATCGTTGAGCTTTCTGTGTATCCGTTTGTTTGTTCATCAGACTGTTTCTCTGTCTGTCCGTCTGTACGTTTATCTGTTTCTCCGTCTGTCTGTTTCTGTCTCCCTATCTCTCTCTCTCTCGCATACACACACATATGCGCACGTATACACACACGCACAAACACGCAACCACCAATCATTGCAAACTGCAAACTAAACTTTGTGTTTACTTATTATCCAACTGTTTGTGTGTTTGTTTGCTTCCATGTTTGTTTTGTTTGTTTATTTAAGAGTTTTTTTTTTAAATTATCTAAAGAGAAACTAATGTAATGATAGAGAAATGGGAACAGGAAGGATGGAGTGAGACAGAGATTGAAGTTGAACGTGAAATTTGACTCGCTCTGAGACAATTCAGGCAAGCACAATAGTTGATGACTAAGAAGAAAACGAACAGGGGCGGAATGGGGCAGGATGGAGTGAGTGGGGTGAGACCAGAGAGAGAGAGAGAGAGAGAGAGAGAGAGAGAGAGAGAGAGAGAGCGAGAGACGTTTGACGTTTGGACATCGTCCGTGTATTCACCCAAAAAACATACAAACAATAAAACAAACAGAGAGAGAGAGAGAGAGAGAGAGAGAGAGAGAGAGAGAGAGACAGACAGACAGACAGACAGACAGACAGACAGACAGACAGACAGACAGAAAAAGAGAGAGAGAGACAGAAAGAGAGAAAGAGGGAGAGAGAAAGAGAGAGATAGAAAGAGGGAGAGAGAGACAGAGAG
>CM072516.1:58919675-58944675 GCA_036898135.1 Oncomelania hupensis
ATGATGATGATGATGATGATGATGATGATGATGATGATGATGATGATGATGATGATGATGATGATGATGTTGATGATGATGATGATGATGATGATACCGACAAAGACGACTACGGCTATTTAAAAATGATGCCGAGAACGTTGGCAACGAGGACCATGATGATGATGATGATGACGAATGACGATGATGACGCCCCCCGCAGCCTCCGCCGATGATAATGATGATGATGATGATGATGATGATGATGATGATGATGATGATGATGATGAGAACGACGATTATGGTGTAGGATCATAGCAGCGTATCCTACAGTGTTTTACTTTTATGGTTGTCGAGAAAGAACATATCTTTTATGAACAGGTTTGCAACAAGCAAAGTGTATATAGCTTATAGCAAAAGTGTGATGTCGAAATTATCTGAAAATGATTGATAGTGGCCTTAATGGGCTTCGTCTGTTGTTTGCAGCCTATAAATGTAGGTTTCCAGTGATGTAGAAGGAATTTGTACATATCTGCTGCACGTCAGTGACGAAGCTGGAGGAAAACTGGCCTATCAGTGAGGCCATGGCACGGCATTCCAAAGAGATGTGAGAGTCAGTGATCGAATATTCTCCACGTTGCCACAATGGGTACCATTCAGATTGACAGTAATGATGAAACCTGGTTTTAAGAACTTTTAGCCATCACGAATTTGAACAGTAATAGTAAGTAATATAGCTACTGAAGAAAATATGCAGAATTGGAAGGCTAGAACATATCTGGTTTTATGTTTTTTGTTGTTATTGTTTGTTCTGTTTTTTCGATTCCCGTAAAGCGTTGTTCAGAATCATAGTCCATGTATGCCTAACACAGATGGCTCAACATTAGTTGACATTAGCTGCACATTATGTCCTTTAGCTCTGGTTTACCCCCCACACCTACACTAGAGTCAAACCTTCACAGGATTATCTACTGCTCAATTTCAGGCCGAGACCTGTGCAGACCCAGTATACTTCAGGCGCATTCTTTGATTAGTGAGGAACATGCAAATCACACTGATTTTCACTGACATTCAGAAATTATTACAAGTTTAATATGTACTTATAAGGGTATAATATATCATTAAACATTTTGTTCATTGGTCCCTAACAAGAAAAACCCAAGCGCGTTACATCAACCATAAAATTTAAATGACAAAATTAACAGAATTATGCATAGGAAATACGACATGTCATACATACATCCCAGCACGCGAATCACAGGAAAGGAAATCTATCTCTCTCTCTCTCTCTCTCTCTCTCTCACACACACACACACACACACACACACACACACACAAACGCAAGTCAACAAGCTATAATTAAACTTTAACGGGGAATAAGTCAGATATATTTTGAAAGATAAGAGTATTGTACAAAATATCAGCACGAACAAAATAAAGAACAAATCCTTGGGAGTATGTGGGTGGAGGGAAGCGAGGACTTAGAATAAATTAAATGTATACTACAGGAACAAGAAACAGTCCGTGGTGTAGATGTGTCGTCGTGGGGTAAGTATAAAGAGATTAGTTTATGAAAGAAACGCCTCCCAAATCACAAAGCCATCAGCTACTCTTATGTATACTACACAAGCATAGCTGGGTCTATGATTATAATAATGCTGATGCTGATGCTGCTGCTGCTGCAGCTGATAATGATAAGGGGTCGGATTAAACAAAATCGTATGGTCTTTAAAATCTTGGTGGCAAAAGACGTCAATAAAACAAACATTTAAAACAATCCTCTCAATTCTTCCTCTTTCTCCTCATCCCCGTAGCCGGGTCTCCTGGCGCATATGAATGATGTGCCCTTACTTGTGGTACGGTGTATGCCCCCAGGAAGCACTCTGATACTCTGATTGCATGCATGTAGATAGATGTCTGAAAGGCCTGGCGTTCTTTCTGGTAGAGTTGATCGATGACTGCCTCTTGTAGCTGCTGGTACTTGGTATGTCTGTCTGCCTCTCCCCAACTCCTCCAAAAGTCAAAAAGTCAAGAAGGCTTCGGCACAAGAATAGGATGGGATGGAAGAGGAGGAGGAGGACTGAGAAGATTTCTGCATTAGACCCCTTATCATCATCATCATCATCATCATCATCATCATCATCATCATCATCATCATCATCATCATCATCATCATTTTTTTCCTTCTCTTTTAATTCTGAAAAGATTACCGATTCTAGAACTTTGACTCTCTTGCTTCTCAAAGCAGATTTTTTTTACCAACAGTTCTTTGGTAAGTGTCATGGTGGTTACTTTTAGCACGAGGTCTCCGGAGGGTTCAAGGCAGGTTTGTGCATTTCTTGGACTTAAGCCCACCAGATCTGTAGAAACTATGCACACTGCCAACTTTTCAGCTCTCACTGTACTGCTTGGGCCTGGAGTTTTAGATCATTCGTACTGTTTGCACACATTGCACACACACACACACACATGAACGCCCACACATTCTAGAGTCATTAATGTTTGATAGACCCTCTTACAGCAGGTTTCAAAAACGGTTCAAATAGAAAGTGCTTGTTATACCTTTATTTATTTTGTAGCTGAGTTAATAGAATAGATTGCTTCCCTTCCGAGGTACGACAAAGTTGCGCCACAGCCCTTTTTTGGGGGGAGGTGGGGGTGGGGGTGGGTGGGGGGCGCTTACACTACGCTATTAATATTACTTTTACTATAACAAGGAGGTCTCTACACCAATCACCTATCACCGACTGAACTGTCAAGGTTTCAAAGTGAAACCTTCAAGATCTTAGCTCAGAAGAAGAAAGAAAGAAAGAAAGAAAGAAAGAAAGAAAGAAAGAAAGAAAGAAAGAAAGAAAGAAAGAAAAAAGAAAGAAAGAAAGAAAGTAAAGAAGAAGAAGAAGAACAAACAAACAAACAAACAAACAAAAACAAGTGAATGGAACCATTCGTCGTTCAGCGGGATGTTTAAGATGTCACACAATATTATTTCGCTGCAGGCTCTAATGTAGCGCGCTCAGAGCAAGCTGGTACTATGATGGATATGTGAGCGGGTCAGGCACTGAAGACTTATTTTTAAAACTCACGAGCAACAAACTATCTAATAATACTGGATACTATAGCTATCAATATACGATCCGTTTTCCCACATCACCAATCAGAGGCTGAAAGCGCCAACATGCACACTCACATCTTTCACTCATTCTCTCTCACACACACACACAACAAACACAAGCACACACTTATCACTCAAACATATGGTGTAAAGGCAGGTAGATCGCTATTAGAAAACGACAAGTAAAGGTACATTTATTTTTTAATGTTAGGTTGATTATATCCAATGTTATCATTGCAGGGAGACAGGACACCCGAGTACCCGAGTTCCTAAGTCACATATGTTCGCCCTTTTCGGGAATAGAACCCGCCACCTTCAGCATAGGAATCTGGCGACTAACCAGTGCGCCTCCAGGCCTGATCTAGGGCCCAGGTCTGACGACGAACGTTTTGACTGCAATCATAATGACAGTACATGCTTGCGAGTCATGATTTGAATGGGAGGATTGACGCTGCGAGTCGTCAGTAGTCACACTAAAAACGTTTGATTTTGGTAAACATGCGCACAGTCACTGTGCATAAACAAAAGCCCAAGAGTTGTTACCCTTGTTGCGCCCAAAGTCAAAATGTGTGAAAAGCAGCGACGAAGAATGTGTACATTAACGCTAGCAATTCATTTGCTAAGTTCAGCGAAAAAGACAATATCCCATACACGTTCATGTGACTGTATCATCTATATTACTTCACGGGTATTTTCACACTCAACGTTGCTAGCGGGCCGGTCGTGGCCTTGTCATTTTCCAAAAGATCACGTGATCAAAGTAGCGTATTTCATTGGTTCCCATGCTAAATGACTCGCAATCAGTTCGTCGGAATTAGAGCATGATCTAAACGTGGAAAATCATCGTAAATCACGCTGCGAACTGATTTGACTGAGATGACTGGGTGATAGTCTCACGAAATCAGTGACTCAAGTCATGATTTTCCTTATGATTCCAATCAAAACGTTCGTCGTCAGACCTGAGCTTAATAAAGAAACAAAAAAACATCCCCCAAGTCTGAAGAGAAAGAGAAAGAGAAACATAATAGTTTTTAGAACCTTATCAGATACTTTGAAGTAGTCTTCCATCCATCCACGCATTCATCCATCCATTAGTTATAAAAATGACCGTCGGCCTTCATTTAGTCGTTAAAGATTGATTGGGACAATATACAGTCTGATTGATGACCACACACAAAAAAATCGTCTAAGTTAGTTCCTCAGCTTCCACCTTGCTAAGAATTTTGTTTGAGAAAATGGACCCATGTTACGAAGGATGGTCGACAAAGGACTATTAATAGGGAGGAACAAGGGTAGGAGGGGGGAAATATTTATTTATCTCTCTCTTACTCTCTCTCTCTCGACCCCATCCCTAACCCTCTCAGGAGGTTCAATTGCCAAGAATGCTTGAATGAGAAGGTCACCTTTTAAGTACATTCTATGCATTTTCGTTTGGTGGCCAAATGTCTCTTTTATGACGGCTGCTTTCGAATTTGCCAGGATTGTTTTGGTCAACATTATTCTCTTGTATAATGTCTGCTCCCGCCTGTAACATGTCTTGCATTTTAACCTATCAACGTGCTTGTTTGTTTAGACAATGGGGCAAAGCATTGGTTTAGACAGGCCATCAGTCTTCTAAAAATTCCTCTTCTCCTTCTCATTCTCATCCTGCTGCTAATCATCAAAATTTGTCGACTCTACAGTTCTTTCTCCTTCCGATTATAAATTCTTTTCGTTCTTTGTATTTATGTTTGAGCCGTCATTACCATATACATCATCATCATCATCATCATCATCATCATCATCATCATCATCATCATCATCATCATCATCATCATCATCATCATCATCATCACCACCACCACATCATCATCATCATCATCAAGAGATCTTGATTCGGTTCTTTGTAGTTCGCTGTAATCTTTAAACAATGATTAACTAATTAACTATCATCATCATCATCATCATCATCATCATCATCATCACCATCATCATCATCATCATCATCATCATCATCATCATCATCATCATCATCATCATCTTCTTCTTCTTCTTCTTCTTCTTCTTCCCCACCAACCCCTTGGGGTCATGAGCAATCTTGACACTGTAGATTGTTCTAACCTATAAAGGGAAAAGTGAAAGCCCCAGTTGAAAACCTGTCTTTCCTTTATAGGCATGACCAATTCACTGTGGCAACAGTACCCCCGTTGGAGTGCCGGGGGTTTCAGTATAAATAGTATCCCCACTTTCTGGAAATTTAGTGCTTTAAGTTCCCACTGTCGCTGTCTTCCTCATTTGCTCTTTCCCATTTCTGCTCTGTCCCATCACTCTGCTATACTATCTTCTTCTTCGCTAGATCTACCTTTTTCTTGAAAACTCTTCCTGGACAAGACTCCTTGTTTGTGTATGAGGTCTGTTGGATCAGCTTGGGAGTATTGGACGCTTTCTGCCGGGTGGTCACTAGGGCTTCCTATGATGTTATTATTTAGCAATATAGGCATTTTATATGTATGTGTTTTGTTGATAATTTATAATGATGTTTGTGTTCTATTTTGTTTTTGTAACCGGGGGTTCGATTAGTTGGGGTAAAGCCTCAGCCGTCCCCTGCTTTACCTTAACTCCTACTCCTCAATTCCTTCGTATGCCTCATCTTTCTTGTTTTGATTTTGCTTTGCTGAAAATTTATAAATGTATTTAATCGCTCTTAATATAGCGCTTTTCCAGCTCAAGAGCTGCTTAAGGCGCTTGCCGATAAAGTATTTAACTCTAGTCGCCCAAGGCGCTCACTTGCAACATTTGGTCGCCTCGTCTGGCGCCTAGAAGACCACTGAGCATAACCCTGGAGCTCAACAGTCTAGGCCATGAGCGTCCGGATCTTTAAAGTTCGTTCGATGAAATGCGTTCGTGCACAGACTAGACCTGGGTTTAAACTCTCATCCATAGGAGAATATTTATTATTTTGTATCTTCCTGCATCGTATGATCCTTTTCTGGAAAGAATTCTTGCTCCAGCAAAAACAATTCTCGTTAACTGTAGACAGCCATTTTATTTTAACATTGAATTGACCCCACGCGTTATTAAAAATAGATTGCAGCGTGCATTTACTAGATTAACGAGCTGCTCATGGAGACCTAACATGCAGGAAATAGGTAGGTACCCGAACTCACTTCGCCCTACATCTCACGTACATGCATGAAGCTTAGCTAGCGTCATGGATCTCTGATCCACGCCCAACCCCTCCCGCAAACATGTTATCCGAATATTCGATGATGTCAGTAAGCTCTGGAATCTTCTGCCGGCGTCTCTGAAGAATAACTACGACTCGTCAGTTTGCTTCAGACTGAATCTTATTATGTCCAGCACCATTCTGGTTCACTGTGTATTCCATTCCCCCTTGTTTGTCCCACAAGACTTTACAAACTGTCCAATCGTTTTCGTTTTCCTATATTCTCTTTATGCTCAATGAGCATATTTCGGAATGGATACCTGCGCGTTAGAAGTGGACGTCATCGTCGTCGTCATCATCATCATCATCATCATCATCATTATCATCATCATCATCATCATCATCATCATCATCATCATCATCATCATCATCATCATCATCATCATCATCATCGTCGTCGTCGTCGTCATCATCATCATCGTCATCATCATCGTCGTCGTCGTCAACATCATCATCATCATCATCGTCGTCGTCGTCATCATCATCAATAATAAAATTACAAGAAGTGGAGAGACAGAAGGATGACGGCCAAATGAGATGAAACACAGCAGAATAAACGTTTCTCTATATACCTCTTTCATGTATTTCGCTATACAAGCCTCTTCCGGAATTACAACCCAATATCCCGCGATCACAGAGCGATCTCACGCTGCTTGCTGGATCAGAAATCGAACCCACGTCGCCCAAAACTCATCACGCGAGGACCAGCGCCGGGACACAGGCGCTCCAAGCTGCGGCAAGATTTTATCTGCAAAATCTGATCACTGCCAGTTTGACAAGTTATATCACACTCTCAAGTAGACAATGTAGACGCGGGAATCAGGCATAAAACGTGGGTTATCTGGAAATCAGCCTAAATCATGGCACCTTGCCTATAGGGACTCGTCACTAATACTGTAATTGCCATAGTTGCAATAGTCTGCTTGCTTTGTAACACACTGCTTATCTGAAATTAGCCGAGGTTTACGCTGAGCGCTTAACCAATGCTTAACTCTTAAGCTTTTTTTGCCCCAATAGCCATTGGACATTGAGATGAATGAAGTGTGAGGTTTTTCTTTGAACAGTCGGAGTATCCATAGTAAGCCTATTCTGAAGAAGAAGAAGAAGAAGAAAAAGAAGAAGAAGAAGAAGAAGTAGAACAACAACAACAACGAGAAAATGAACAAGCACAGAGAAAAAGAAATTAAAAAAAAGAAATAGTAGGCGACACAACGCAATCCACCCAGCTGTAAATGGGTACCTAGCTCTATATACAAACGATGGATAGGAGGTGGGAACCGCCCTCATGAAGCTGGTTCTGAGAAAAGGGAAGCCCCTAACAATCTTACTCCCCTATCTTGATTGAACATGTCCACATCCACCCAAAGTTCCATGCCCACACCCACCCGTGGCGATATGGCAGATGGGAAAAACCATCCCCTAGGAAAGAGGGAGCAAAAAAAATCAACACTGAACCACCATAGCAATCAAACTGCTAAGATGGACGGTGAAAGATGACCACTGTTATCTTGCCCGCCGCGAGATTCGAGAACCTGGGTCATCGGCGTACCATGCTCTACCACTGAGCTACCGCGGTGGCCAGCTCTAGCTGATGCTTTTAACTATCAATAGAATAACCATCCTTCATTAACTGACTATCACGCACTGAATTTGTCAATCATTCGCAGTCCTCATGCAGCTGATTCTGAGAAAAGAGGCCTCCTCTAACAACATTACCCTTCCTACCTTTCTTATACCTCTAAACTATCAATAGATTATAATCATCCTTCGTCTATTAGTCATCACGTACCGCATGGTCTTTCGCTGCCGCGGATGCAAATAGGCCAGGTGTGAGGTCTGTGCTGACCGCACACTTATTCCAAACTTGCGGCTGGCCGTACTCAGATTCAAATCACGATGCATGTCAACAGTCTGCTGGCCTCAATAGCAATCAAATGATCATGAAATACCGTCTGTAGGCTACTATTGTTTGTGTGGAGAAGGCATTTTTATCCAAAATCAAAAAGGGTTGACATTGCTGGCGGTGTTGGGACTGGGCTTTATCATAACGAAGCAAAATGAAAAAATGTTATGATAGGCCGCGATCTGAACTACCTATCCGACTTTTTTTTTCAAATATTTCCAGATAAGTCTAGCAATACACAAACAAAAAAATAAAAATAAACAAACTTTAAAAAAAATTAAATTTCGAATCAGGATGCCTACTAACATCTTCTGGCCTGCATATGACATCACCGAGCGCGTAATGACGACGACAATGACTACGAGGACGAGGAAGAGAAGAAGAAGAAGAAGGAAGGCGTCGGCGATTACGACGACGACATCAACGATGATGGTGGTGATGACGAAAACGACGACTATGATGTTGATGATGATGATGATGATGATGATGATGATGATGATGATGATGATGATGATGATGATGATGATGACGGCTACAATGACGACGATGATAACGATGGTAGTGCTAAGAATGTCAGATTCTTTACTCGAAGTTCTAATAATTACTGTTGAAGTTTCACGATACTTTCTTCGATCGCGCCAAACAAGGGAATCAACTACAAACGATGGGAAAGCGAGATAGCACAGCGGATAGAGCCTAGCGACCCAGTCCATAAAATTAGCCTGCCTTCCAGTGCGTCCTGAGTGTGCGTTTGTTGACGCATGTCAGATGCCACGTCTTCAATTATTAAGAGTGATTGTAGTGAACTGGCCGCTGGTCAACCGGACTGACCACAGCATACCGTTCATCACGCAATCTGCTACACTGGCAAACAGACACTGACAGCTAATTCACACGAAGACAAACGATCTTCCCACCAACATCCGTCTTCAATCCCTGTTGTCTGTCTACTTATCTATATGTTTGTCTGCCTGTCTCTCTCACTCGGTATTTCTATATTTTCTTTTTCTCTGTCTTTCTGTCTGGTAGTCTTTATCTATCTATCTATCTATCTATCTATCTATCTATCTATCTATCTATCTATCTATCTATCTATCTATCTATCTATCTATCTATCTATCTATCTATCTATCTATCTATCTATCTATCTATCTATCTATCTATCTATCTATCTATCTGAGATTTTGTCTGCCTACCTCTGTGTGCAAATCTCTCTCTCTCTCTCTCTCTCTCTCTCTCTCTCTCTCTCTCTCTCTCTCTCTCTCTCTCTCTCCCAGTCTTTCATAACTCGATATAACATAACATAACATAACATAACATAACATAACATAACATAACATAACATAACATAACATAACATAACATAACAACATAACATAAGGAAGGCACTGTGGTCTAATGGTAGTGCTTCGGCTTGCGGATCTGAAGGTCCCGGGTTCAAGCCCTGGCCGGGCCATTGTGTTGTGTCCCTGGGAAAGACACTTTGCTCCTGTTTTCCTACTCCTTCGGATGAGAGTATAAACCGAGGTCTAGTCTGTGTCGCATGCATTCCATCATAACGGACTTTAAAGATCCTGACGCTCATGTCCTAGACGGGTGAGTGCCGGTAACAAGAACACACCCAGCATGCACTTGGTCCTTCTCCCCCATCCCTGGCTGCCCAGGAATGTGCTCAGTTGTCCGGGCGTCAGACCATGCGCCTAAAGGCTGCGGGTGGGCGTCTCGGGCGGTTTGAGTTAGATCCTGTATCGGCCAGCGCCTTGATCCTTAGGCAAAGGCGCCTTACAAATGACGAACATTATTATTATTATTATTATTATTATTATTATTATTATTATTATTATTATTATTATTATTAATATTATTATTATTATTATTATTATTATTATTATTATTATTATTATTATTATTATTATTATTATTACAACATAACATCACAACACATCACTTCACATACGAGCACCTTGAAAATAGGGTGATGTAGTAAAGGCTTTAGGAAATAAAGATATAAAACATGTCCCTCAGAGAAAATTCCGTCAGTGGCCGAAGGTGTTGACACTTTAAAAGTTTGCAGGCGAAGCCCATATAACATAACATAACATAACATAACATAACACAACACAACATAGCATAACCTAGCCTAACCTAGGCTAACCTAACCTTACCTAACTTAACATAAATGGATAGACTATCTGTTGATCTGAAAAAACAAACACCGGATATCTGTTGATCTGAAAAACTGCGTGGAAGAGCATCTGCAACACAGATGCCTGTTTGTTGTTACAGCTCGCCGCGCTTTGAGCTCCTGAAGACAAGTGCTAGCACAGCATCCAGGGTATTAAAATTATTATTATTTAGTAATCGTTCGGTCTCTGATACTCTGTAGCTAACCGCCGAGCCTTACAGTTTGCCTCTCACCAGTGTATGAGAGGTACTCGCTGAGGCTTAGCTACGCTGCGTGACACGGTGACTGACCAGCTTTGAACTGTCCACCGGGGAGCCAGGAAGGCCGTGAACCGAACGCTGACCACGGCGCCATCTGTCGTCATCATCATCGCTCTCTGCACCCTCCCCACTCCCCCCTCTCCCCGACAGTTTCAAATGACCGAAGCTCTGCATCCCTCCTCTACTGCCGGCTGTTTGAACAGGAGCAAGAGACACTCCTTGCATTGTTTATCCTGGACGGGGGTTAATGCGCTGATAAGATGACCCCTCCGGTTCGGTACCCCCTTTCTCTATGCTTTATGATGATTCTGTGTCTTTCGTTGTTTTTTTTCTTTCAACTCTAATCCCCTCCAGCCCTCACCCCCAACAATAGCAGCATCGGTTGCTAGCAACACTGATTTTCAGCAGCAGTAACTAGCAGCACTATCATCCATCATTAGTCAGCAGGAGTAACATCGACAACATCATCAACAGTATTCATACAGCGTAGCCCAGACTTGACGAAGCCTTCTCCCTCCCTCAGAGAGAGAGAGAGAGAGAGAGAGAGAGAGAGAGAGAGAGAGAGAGAGAGAGAGAGAGAGAGAGAGAGAGAGAGAGAGAGAGACAGAGAGAGACAGAGAGAGAGAGAGAGAGTGAGAGAGAGAGAGAGAGAGAGAGAGAGAGAGACAGAGAGAGATAGAGAGTGTAACTGCCTTACCTTACACATTTATTGCAATGGGTTGTAGTACTGTCAGCAACGCATGTCTTAAGATAATAAAGTATTCTTGAATCTTTACAGAGAGAGAGAGAGAGAGAGAGAGAGAGAGAGAGAGAGAGAGAGGGTGGGTAAACCCTCGTTTAGGTCTAGTCTCAAACACGCTGTATATGCAGCAATCACAACGCGCAGCTGAGACTCCCAGAGGACAACTCCCGTTGTGTGTTTTGAACACTGTAACTAGGTTAGAAGTGACGTCATTACTGGTCCTGCCACAGGCCAGTGACAGTCTGCATTAAATACTGTACCGGTAACTTTTTAACTTCTGGTGTGTGTGTGGGTGTGTGTGTGGGTGTGTTTGTGTGTGTGTGTGTGTGTGTGTGTGTGTAGGTGGGTGTTTTGTGTTAGGGGTTAGAAAGTAGGATGCATGACTTTTATTATTTCATAAGCTACATTCATGTTGTGTACACCTGCTTTTCTGTTCTTTGGGGTGTATTGTTTTAATCCCTGAAGTCTTTTGTGTTTTATTGCTTTTGTGCCGTTGTTTTGATGAAGTGTACGCCGCACACACATTTCCTTGTGTTTTCATGGGGACAATAAAGATTCTGATTCTGATTCTGATTCTGATTCTGGACCTCCTCTCACAGGTAAAGAGGCCATTTTATTCTTGGCCAGTCTAAGCTACGCTGTGTATACAGCTAGCAATATCATAGCCGCGACCATAGAAAAAGCCACACAATTTTGATAGTTTATTACTAAATCTAACTAAAGCCGTTATTACCAATGAACTAAGCTTTTGAAGTGTCCGTAGAAGTACATTGTATAAGCGTGTTTAGGTCTGTTATATGTCTGTTGCTAGTGAATTCTCGACGTACATGGGTGTTTTTCGTTTTCCCAAGGTATATTGAGGGCGACTCTCTAAAGCATCATCTACAAGATTTCACGATTATTGAACATCTCTTGCGCTTGAAAAGCGTTATACAGGAACACTACAAAATATAATAAAATATTTGCGGGAGAATTGTACACAGCAAGCTTAATCAACGCAGAGATTGTGCCTAACGATTCTCTTGCACTCTTTACGTTTGTAAAATGCCTGGGCAAGCTATTTGCATTAGATGAAAAAAAAAAGGAATTATTTTATTATTCTCGAGGATTTTTATAGCGCACATATCTCACCGTACTTGGCGACTCAAGGCGCTGGCCGATACAGAATCTAACTCAAGCCGCCCGAGGCGCCAACTTGCAGCCTTTGGGCGCATCGTAATAACGCTCCAGACAACTGAGCACAATCATGGCCAGCCAGGGATGGGGGAGAAGGACCTAGGTGCATGCTGGTTGTGTTCTTGTCACCGGCACTCACCCGTCTAGGACATGAGCGTCAGGATCTTTAATGTCCGTTATGATGGAATGTATGCGACACACAGACTAGACCTCGGTTTATACTCTCATCCGAAGGATTAGGAAACGGGAGTAGAGTGTCTTTCCCAAGGACACCACACAATGCCCCGGCCTGGGCTCGAACCCGGGACCTTCAGATCCGCAAGCCAAAGCTCTACCATTAGATCTGTGTGCCTGAGAGAGAGAGAGAGAGAGAGAGAGAGAGAGAGAGAGAGAGAGAGAGAGAGAGAGAGAGAGAGAGAGAGAGAGAGAGAGAGAGAGAGAGAGAGTTTAGATGGGGGTTGATGAAGTTCAGTGGTCGGTGGAAAGGAATGGATGGTGAGACGAATAATAAAAGAACAAAGCACCGGAGAACATGAATGGAAGGAAAAAGGGGTGGGGTCGTTTATTGTGGATGTGAGCCGGTGGTGGTGGGGAGTGTGGTGGGGAGGGTGGAAAGGAGTAGTTGGGGAAAGTGGCCGAGGGGGGCAGCTCCAAGAGTTAGGGGAATACTGGCCAGAATGCAAAAGAAAGTGACCGGCGAGAAGCAAAAAGGTCAGGGGTCAGCCAATTTGCTGACTATAGCGCTGATGAAAATGTTTACAAGCACCCTCTGCCACCACCCCCACCACCCTTCGTAGTAAAGATGACCAGACGCTCACCTCCCCCCCCCCTTCGTGTGTATTGAAACTTCCCCCTCCCCACCCCTCCTTCCTTACCGGCATTCTTCTCCCCTAACATTCCATCCCACCCCACCCCAATTCTCTCCCAACCAATTCAAATACTGGCACGACATGATGCCATGACACTTTCAGGTACTTTCACAACAGGCAAATAGGCAGAATAACCGTTTTCCTAGTGACGCAGTTTCCACATCACACTCGACAAAGTTGCGCTCAACATCAGTGAGCAATCAAACACACCAACACACACACACACCCATACGCACAACACACACACACACACACACACACACACACACACACACACACACACACACACACACACACACACATACATACACACTGTTACACGGTTGCTGTTATCTTATCAGTTGTTGATTCAGCCCCGATGCTTGAATCTTGATAAGTGTAACTCAGATTCATTTATCCACGCAACGTGTTCACTCAGCAACAAGGCAGGAGTCGTCGTATGAAGTTTTCCAACTTTATTTAGCATACATCAACAACTGCATACATGATCGCTCAATCACTTTTTCACTTTTGCATGGACAGGAGTCTTAATACAAGTGAACATCATCATCAGCATCAGCATCTGCAAAACTGTAGATTGCCAATGATGAATGCATGTGAGGCCCTTGGAGAGAGGATGTATTTGTACTATCGCTATTGCCTCACACCAAAATCTTTGTCGCACGTTTTACTTGGTGAATAAATAGCCGGTCTCAGACGAGTACACTTGTCCTCGCTATGTCACGGTATCTGTTCAAATCCAGTGGTCAAGACTGACCTCATCAGCGTCTCGCTTGGGTCAGTCAGACCGCCCAGTCTGAAAATGATGCTCATCGCGCTTGGCAAGGCGTGCCAAGACAAGGCTACATTCCGTCTTCGTTTTCCGCCGCCCTAAAGCTCAGTGGTTGAGCGTTCGCCTAGCATACCAATGACCCAAGTTCGAATCCAGCGATGGACAAGATCAAAGTGGCAATTTTTCACTGTTCATGTTTCCACTATGACTGCTCTAGTGGTTTAGTGTTGATTTATTTTACTTACTACCCTCTTCTCTGGAATGATTATCCCCGTCTGCCGTATCGCAAATGGTGGGGTGTAGGCGTTAAAGTTCAATGTTCATTCGTTCAGCCTGAGCGTCAAAGCCTGCTGGCTGATTGATGCGCCTATGATGTGTGTGCGTGGTGGATCTCTGACGAGTCTCGGCAACCTTTGAACTTTACCCTTTGAGCTTAACCAGAGTATCAGAATCTGTTCAGGGATATGCATAAATCAGTTTATGACTATGGCTCAATAGTTTCAACTACCCAATGTGCCTTTAAACTAAAGTCAGTTTAAATAGCATCCTTTGTAATTATTGTACTAGGAAGCAGCAGTGCCTCTGTAGATACAAGACCCAAGGTAATGTTCTCGGTAATGTACAAAAGGAAATTTGACATGTAGTCCGTATCAATTGTGTCTGTCTGCAAATCTGATTGTGGGTTTCTTCTCTGCCTATTATCCTGTTTTTCGGTCAGCCGCGCCGGTGACCGCATGTGCGTCTTCACAATTGTCATCTGCCTGCCAATCTCAGTTGCTATTTGTCTGATGTCTGTCTTTAAAACTTTGTCGGTCAGTCAGCCTATCTCTTTTGCTATGGCTGTTTGTCTGCAGCACGTCTGATCTATGCGTTGTCTATCTTCTTTTCGGTCAGTTTGTGTGTCTGTCTGTTTGCACCTTTGTCTGACCGTTGACAAGCTGTTGTCGCTTGCAAAGAGTCACAGCATCTTTGTACACTGACGTTCAAATATTACCAACAAGTGTGACAGGAGAACTAGTTTTTAAGTGTTATCCAATAGATCCCAACGTTTTAATAAGGATTTAGTGATTTTTATTGATCAAAGTGAATTCAAATTCAGGTTAATCTAATAAAGAAACAGTGATAACACAACAATTCAGGTTAATCTAATAAAGAAACAGTGATAACACAACAACATACTGATTAGGGAGGCACTGTGGTCTAATGGTAGTGCTTCGGCTTGCGGATCGGAAGGTCCCGGGTTCGAGCCCTGGCCGGGCCATTGTGTTGTGTCCCTGGGAAAGACACTTTACTCCTGTTTTCCTACTCCTTCGGATGAGAGTATAAACCGAGGTCTAGTCTGTGTCGCATACATTCCATCATAACGGACTTTAAAGATCCTGACGCTCATGTCCTAGACGGGTGAGTGCCGGTGACAAGAAAACACCCAGTATGCACCTAGGTCCTTCTCCCCATCCCTGGCTGCCCAGGATTGTGCTCAGTTGTCCGGGCGTCAGACCATGCGCCCAAAGGCTGCGGGTGGGCGTCTCGGGGGCTTGAGTTAGATCCTGTATCGGCCAGCGCCTTGAGCAGCTCTTGAGCTGGAAAAGCGCTATATAAGAACGATTAAATAAATAAATAAATAAATAAATAAATAAATAAATTATTTTGCTGGCATAATTCTATGTTACTACTACTCCTCCTCCTCCTCCTACTACTACTATAAGGATACAGCAATACATAAAATTCCATAATTACTGTATTATACTGTATGAACATTGCTAACATGTTTTCTGCGCAGTGTAACCGATTCTCAGGCCTGTCCAGTGGTAGGGGCGGGGGAGGGGGGGGGGGGAGTGGGGTCGAAATCTTTGGTCAGACCCATTGGACGAGAAGTAGGGAGGTCAACAGAAGTTGCGTCATGACCCACGCTATGTCGTCATCATGTAAGCATGGTTTTGTCGGATACCAATTTTTTTTAAAAAACTAATGCGTCGTTTGCAGAAAGAAATAAACTATTAAAATGAAAGACTGTCGTTTCCAGAAAGAAATAAACAATTTAAATTAAAAGATTATTTCATGCCCTTTCCACTGATATGCCAGATGTTACACTCAGTTCGATGTTGGTGTTTTCTATCAGTATCTGATTCAGCCCCGATGCTTGAATTCCTGATAGGGTGTAACTCAGATTCGTTTATTCACACAGCCCGTCCAAACAGCATACAAGTCACAAAGTCCACGTATGAAGTTTTCCGCTTTTATTCAGCACACATCAACAACTGCATACAATTCTCAATTCAACTCAACAACTTTCACAGCAACTTTCCAAATCACTATCAACAACTTTTCTCTCTCAACAGCAATTCGGCACACGATTAAATAACCTCTCTCTTTTCTGGAACAATTGGGTACATGGTAGAAATGACGTACTGCCACCAATCGAACTAAAGATCGTCATCACTGACTTACGTCAATACACATTTTCTCTACTTCCGGGAACATTCACGACCTTCGATATCCATCGGGAAAATTCTATCAAGAGTAAACACGCATATCCAGAAGATTCTCAAATAATATCGACTAACGCAAATTATCAACGTTATACAAAGCCTCTCCTAACAACAGTGCAAACTCAAATCAAAGGTAAATAAACTCCATTATTGAATACTTTGCAAAACGAAACGATTAGATCTATCGTGCGCGCTTTAGACACACTTTCGTTGTTTCAACGTAACATAACCCCCCACTCAAGAAGAAATTTACCCAATTTCTTTCAACAACGTTGAAACGTAATGCACAAACAAAGTCCACAATTGAAACTAATTTAAGACTTTCTGAATACTGTAATTGCGCTCAGCTTATCTACACAGAGTCAATGGTTTTCATCTTCAAGTCTATCTGGATATTGTCAATGTTCACAGTTCATCCACACAGTCAATGTTCTTTACTCACACACTCTGCTGAGGAAGTCCGCACCAACATTGTCCGATCCTTTGATAGATTCTACTCGCATGTTAAAGTTCTGCAAGTACATAGCCCATCTCATGATCCGACTGTTCACAAACTTGGCAGAGTTCAAGTAAGTTAGCGGCTTGTGATCAGTCTGTAGCACGAACTTCACTCCTTGAAGGTACAGTTCGAACTTCCGGATTCCCCATATGATGGCAAGGCACTCTTTCTCCATGGTCGAGTAATTTTTCTCAGCCCTGGACAGCTTCTTGCTGGCGTAACTGACCGGAAATAGTTTCCCTTCGTGTTCTTGCATCAGTATGGCGCCGATGCCTTCGTCCGCTGCGTCTGTTCTTAAGACGAATTCCTTGGAAGTATCGGGCAGTCGTAGCACCGGATCCTTCGAAAGGAGGTCGCGCACAGTCTGGTATGCCCTCTCCTGAGGCGGTCCCCACTGCACTTGGTTTGGACAGCCTTTCCGCACCAGGTCCGACAAAGGTGCTGTGATGGCTGAGTAGTTCGGTACGAACTCCCTATAATACCCAGCCAATCCCAGGAAAGATCGTACTTGCTTCTTTGTTTGGGGACGTGGAGCGTTCAGAATTTTGGTGACGTTTTCTAGCAGAAGCCCCTTTTGTCCTTCTTTCAGCGAATGGCCGATAAAGTCGACGTTGTCAGTCCCCAGAATGCACTTACTGGGTCTCACGGTCAGGTTAGCTTCTGTTAGACGGTGAAACAGCTCCCTCAAGGTCTGCAGATGCTCTTCCCAGGTGCGGGTGTGGACTAGCAGGTCGTCCCAGTAACACACGACGTTGTCCATCCCTTTGAGCATCTTCCTCATTCCTCTCTTCAGGGTAGCTCCGCTGTTGACCATGCCAAAGGGCATCCTTAGGCACTCGTACGTCCCATCAGGGGTTATAAAAGCAGTCTTTGGTATGTCCTGGTGACGCACGGGGACTTGCCAATAACCTTTGCTGAGGTCAATCTTTGAGAAGATTCTACTCCCCGATAATTGGCGGAAGAGGTCTGCTGCGGTAGGCATCGGCTCAGGGTCGAAGACGGTGATCTTATTAACCTTTCTGTAGTCGATGCATACTCGGTTGCTCCCGTCCTTCTTCTTCACGACCACGACAGGGGACGCGTAGGGGGAACTGGACTCCCTGATGATGCCCATCTTCAGCATCTCATCGATGTCTTTTTTTAAGGATTCACGGGCCTTGAAAGGGATCGGGAAGGGCTTGGATCGAACAGGGATATTCGAAGTGAGGTGGACTTCGTGTTCGACCAAAGTTGTGGAGCCAGGGACATCGCTGAAGTTGTGGGGAAACTCGCCCATAAGGTCCTTGAGCTCCAACTTTTGACCTTCCGTCAAGCTCGGTCCTAGCTTAACATCATCGATGCCTTCTTTGCTGTGGAAGTCTCCCAGTTCCAACAGTTCTTCGCTGTCAAAGCTGTCGTCGGTCACAGCTGCTGTGGCTGCGTGCACAGTCTCTGTTGGCCTTTCCACGTACAGCTTAAGGAGGTTGGCGTGGTATATCTTGGAATGCTGGCCGACCTTCACCTTGTAGTCGCTGATCCCCACCACGGTCTCCACTTCGTACGGGCCTTTCCACTGCATCAGCAACTTATTATGATCGGTAGGTAGCAGCACCAGCACTTTGTTGCCAGGTTTGAACTTCCTGTTCACAGCCCTACGATCGTAGTAGTGCTTTCCACAGTCTTGGGACTTCTTCAGGTTTTCTCTGGCTATCTCGAGAGTCTGCTCCAGCTTCCCCCGTAGCTCAAACACGTACTGGTAACTGTTCTTCACCTCTGGGGTGTCTACTTCTTTCGTCCACAGTTCTTTTAGGATGTGCATCGGCACTCGGATGGTTCTTCCGTACAGCAGCTCGAACGGAGAGAAGCCGGTGGACTCCTGCGGTACTTCTCTGTAGGCGAAAAGTAAGGCGTTGATATAGCGATGCCATTGTCTGGGCTGCTCGCTGCACAGTTTCTTCAGGGTGGACTTCAGCGTAGCATTGAACTTCTCGACAAGCCCGTTGCATATCGGATGGTAGGGTGTCGTAGTCAAATGCCGGATGCTCAGCAGTCTGTTGACCTCCTTCATGCAGTCAGAGACGAACTGCGTCCCGAGGTCTGTCAGGATCTCTTCAGGCACTCCAAGTCTACTGAACATGTCCACCAGCGCCTCTGCAACAGTTTCAGTGTCAATCTTCTTCAGTGGCACTGCTTCTGGGTACCGAGTCGCATAGTCCACTAAAGTCAGTACCCACCGATGACCTTCTTCACTCGGAGGTCTTATTTCGCCGATTAAGTCTAAGGCAACCCTCTTGAAAGGTCGGTCGATCAAAGGCATCCTCTGCATAGGCACTTTCGGGACCCTTCCTCGAGGTATGGTCTTCTGGCAAATGTCACACGATCGGCAGAAACGGCTGACGTCCGCATGAAGTCCTGGCCAGTAGAACACCGCCTGGATTCTATCCGACGTCTTCTTGATACCCAGGTGACCTCCCATGATTGAGTCATGCGCTACTTCCATCACCTGGCGCCTTAAGGGTAATGGTACCAGTACTTGACGTAGCGGTTTACCTCCGTTGACCCTCGGGTGCTGGAAGATTCTGTACAGGATCTTGGCCTTCACCTCAAAATAGACCGTGCCACTGCCCTTGGTCACGTGGTCTTGGCGGTTCCTATACTTGTTTAAAGTGCTATCAGCTTCCTGGAGCTGGATCAGCTTATCTCTGTCCACGATGGCAGCTTTGGAGTTGTCGGGACCTTCAGTGGCGTAGACGTCTTGTCTCTCTTGGCCTGGGCCCTGGTAGTAACAGCACCGACGATCTCTGGTCGGCAGGGCTGAGCCGGAGTAACCACATTGTCCCGTAGCAGCTCTGTAAGGTCTCCATCGGGAAACGGCAATTGATCCTCCTCCACAACTTCGACGTGTTGAGTTGAGGCAGGACTCCACTCTGGATCGGGGTCGTCGGGTCGTCTCGCGCCGTCGATATTCCCGATCATCAAATCATACAGCGGCTTCTTCAGGCAAACCGCTTCGACTTCGCCTATGTAGAAAGGGGTGTTGACATGAATCTTCGCAACTGGCGCTCTCACACATTTGCTGTCGGCCATAAGTGTCCATTTTGAATCGCCAGTGAACTGTTCTTTAGCGATTAGGTCTTCTCTGACGATGACCCCACTGCAGCCAGAGTCTCTTAAAACAGTCACTTCATGATTTCCGACGCGTCCCTCGGAAACTGGCATGTTCTGGACGGTCACTGCTGCGCTGGCGACGACGGGGATGGATTTTCCGTTGGCAAGGAGAAGTTGGCCATCAGTCATGCACTCTTGCACGTCCGCAGGGGTAGCTGTGCGCTCGGTCTCACTCGGAAGAATGACGCTCCCGCCGCACACCTGATGGTCAGATCTACTGGTTTGCCGTTGATTGGAGAAACGTCTCTGTCGGTTGCCCACCGCTGCATTGTCCGTACTGCCCCGCTGTACGCTACTTTTGTTTTGAGGACAATTAGCCGCCCTGTGGTCTGTAGCGTTGCAGGTGAAACAGCCTCTTGAATGCCCTTCCCTGGGAGGAGGCGTGGAGTCTGTCTGTCTATGGCTCGTCTGGCTTCCCTGGATCTGGTTCACATGGTTTCCAGTCTTCTGAAAATGTTTTGTCGCGCTAGGTGGCCCCAGGGTTTTCCCATGAGCGATGAGATATCTTTCAGCAGCCTCAGTCACATCTTTAAGCGTCTGCAGCTTTTGTTCTTCTAAGTGGGTCGCTAGGTCCTTGTGACAGGCATTGAGAAATTGTTCCTTCACGATCAGGTCATGGAGACTGTCGTAAGACTTCGTTTCGCCTGATAACTCCACCCACTTGTGTAGATATGACGACAGGCGCTCCACAAACTGCTTTGGCGTCTCGTCTGACTTAGGCCGGCATTCACGGAAACGTTTACGGTAGCCCTTCTCTGTAAAGTTGTAGCACTGCAACAGGGCCTCTTTCAAGACGTCGTAGTTTTTGGCGTCATCGTTCGACAGTCTGGTGTAAACTTCGAAAGCTTGCCCCGTCAGAAGTGCACTCAGTCGAATTGCCCAGTCTTGAGGTTGCCAGTTAGAGCTTTCAGCGAACCTTTCGACTCTCGCCAGATAACTGTCAATCTGGTCCTTCCCGTCGACGAAAGCTGGCAATTTTGGAGCCGTATGGTCGTTGGTGACTTGTGGCGCATGCTGATTGTTTTGGATACGCGCCAACTCTATTTGGTGCTGACGCTCAGCTTCTCTTTCTTGCCGCTGCTCTTCTCTTTCTTGACGCCGCTCTTCTCTTTCTTCTCGGCGACGCTGCTCTTCTAATTCTCGTTCTTCGCGGCGAAGCTGCTCTTCTAATTCTCGTTCTTCGCGGCGACGCTGCTCTTCCTTTTCTAGACGCTTCTCTTCTAATTCTCTTTCTCTTTCTTCGCGCCATATTCTCTCTTGAGACTTGACGTACTCCGTCAGCTGTTTGCCTTTTAGATTTAGTTCAACCCCTCTCTGCCAGAAGTCAGCCATCTTGATGCTTCTGGAAAGTTCTTTTCTGGAAAGTTCTTTTTCTAGAAAGTTCTTGACTGTAGAGTTCTTTTTTTCCTGGAAAGTTCTTGACTGTGCTGTACCTTTCTAGACTGTTCTAGAACAGCACGCTTTCTGCAGTAGCGCTGATGCTTGTCACTAGTCGCCTTCGCTGACGCAGGCCCCGCTGTCCTCGTCGTATGCGACGCTGCACCACGCTGGTGTTGATGTACACGCTGTGCTGAAGTAGACGCGACGTCCGCTCGACGCTCGCTGTAACACTGGCGATGTAGCTCCGAGACTGTCCCTCGACGTAGTCTTACGGTAGCCACGTAGTCCCGATCTGTTGTTCGCTCACGAAGCAACTCTTCAGCGACTACACGCCCTTGCAGTCAACCCGAATCTATCGGTGATGTAGTCCCAGTATGTTGGCCCCTCTCGACGCAACTCGTTGGCGGCTACCCTCGATGACTGCCTCTCGTAACGTTGACTCGCTTGTAGCAGTTGAACCCTTGGCTATGGCGTGAATCGCGGCTTGACCCCCAAAATGTTACGCTCAGTTCGATGTTGGTGTTTTCTATCAGTATCTGATTCAGCCCCGATGCTTGAATTCCTGATAGGGTGTAACTCAGATTCGTTTATTCACACAGCCCGTCCAAACAGCATACAAGTCACAAAGTCCACGTATGAAGTTTTCCGCTTTTATTCAGCACACATCAACAACTGCATACAATTCTCAATTCAACTCAACAACTTTCACAGCAACTTTCCAAATCACTATCAACAACTTTTCTCTCTCAACAGCAATTCGGCACACGATTAAATAACCTCTCTCTTTTCTGGAACAATTGGGTACATGGTAGAAATGACGTACTGCCACCAATCGAACTAAAGATCGTCATCACTGACTTACGTCAATACACATTTTCTCTACTTCCGGGAACATTCACGACCTTCGATATCCATCGGGAAAATTCTATCAAGAGTAAACACGCATATCCAGAAGATTCTCAAATAATATCGACTAACGCAAATTATCAACGTTATACAAAGCCTCTCCTAACAACAGTGCAAACTCAAATCAAAGGTAAATAAACTCCATTATTGAATACTTTGCAAAACGAAACGATTAGATCTATCGTGCGCGCTTTAGACACACTTTCGTTCGTTTCAACGTAACACCAGACAACGTGTAGTATAGTGATTAAATGTTGAATCTGTCCTAGTGAAAAAAAGTTGATTCGCGGTTTAAAAAAAAATTTTTGCACCGTCGTGAAGGTCGCCCTGACGAAGCCATCATTTTTCATAAACTTCCGATCAATTTTATTCATATAATAATGCATAAATTATATAATTACGTGATCTTTCTTGTGGGGACGAAAAGGCGGGAGCGACATGGAATCGTCATCTTTGCGTGTTGGCATGTATTTGTGTGCTGTTTGTTTTCCAAACACGATTATCAACGTTTCATTTTGCATTTGTCCTTCGCTTCATGTCTTTTTTTTTTCCCCTACTTAAAGACTCACAAAAAAGTCTGTTTATGCAACATAGGAAAAAAAATAGGGTCGGTAGATCGCGTCTTCTTTTTCTTTTTTTTTTTAAATTGTTTTTTTTAATTGTTTTTTTTTTACTCTTTCCATGTTGGGTGCGATTTTTTTTTGATTTTTTTTCAATTTTTTTGCAAGAAAATGTTTATGGTCGAGGTAAAAAAAAAAAAAAAGAGTGTGTCGGAATACCGCAAACAGACATTTTTTGTTAGCCTAAGATACTTGAGACTTAACATTGTACTAATCTAAGTGTAGATTTTTTTAAGAGGTGGAGGGAGGGTGGAATGGGGTGGAGGTGGTGTGTGGACTTTTTTTGGACACTCATGCATAGCAATGCGAGTCTATGTACTTACCCCAACAATTTTTTTTCCAGATTTTCGCAAATCTGTGCGAGATGAGTCCTAAAAAGACCAAAAATGATAATGGAAAAAAAGTTCGTCCGTCCGTCTGTCTGTCCGTCGTCTGTCTGTGCGAAAAAATTCAAGTGGCTATGTACTCAGAGCCTATTTCAGTTATCACAACCAAACGTGGTAAGATGGTGTATACACATGAAACGTCGAAAATGGTCAGTGAATGAATGACTTCACTTTAAGGTCATGGTCACAGAGTCATCAAATGTTAGTCAAAAATGACAACATTTCACAAAATTTCACTTTTATTTCTAGGTTATTAAAATTGAACTTAAAATTCTTTGAAGCATTATATATATGAATGAGACACATACTTTGCAAATTTGGTCAACCTTACTCCAAGGTCAAAGCTTGTATAGGTACTTTGAAGTGACCTTGACCCTAAACTATGAGAGAGATATAAAGTCCAAACTTGTATTGTATTTTATTGTTGTTAATGATAGATTGATCTTTCATATATGTTCCATTGTTGCGTTGATCTTAAATTAAAAGTCAAGGTCAATTTAGGCTTGCAAAAACACAAAAAAATAGGTCATCGTACAGTTGAAATGCTGTTTATTTAACCCATACTATGCAACCACAACGGATTATTTGATCAGGCATGCAAGATAGATCACGAGAGGGTCAATGTCATCCCAAGGTCAAAGTCACTGAAGGTCAAGGTCATTCCAAGGTCACCGTTTTATTTTGGCACAATTCAACGTTTGCGGTGTTTTATCTGATAGTACATGAGTATATTTGGAGCCGGAGGTCAATGTCATCTCAAGGTCAAGAGCGAAGAAAGATGAAAGTCGGTATTACTTTTGCATTTTAATGCCACCATTTCATTTTGTTTTTTTTTCTGGGTACTCATTTTTGAGTTCCATAAGCCCTAGCTTAACTGGCCGAGACAAACCCGAACCTTGTCATATGAGCTTTGCTCTTCTAGTTTCTTCTTCTTTTGCTGGTATATAAAAGTACTTATTGCAAGGCAACAATTTGAATAATTTTACTGCTGGCATCTGTGTGAAATACAAAATAATGTAAACTTGCTATCCTTGAAATGGTTTCGTGAATAATTGGTTTTATTATCTATACAAGCTGCTGGTGGACTGGCAAGAGGGAGATTTGGAGTTGCTTGTCTACAAATATGTTATACCTGTTTTGTTTTGTTTTGTTTTATGTTAAGCCCCAATATTATGAATATGAATGTTGTATCATTTTCCAAATCACTTACAACCGATTGGACCACATTTCTTTTGTATGCTTTCAGTGTGCTGAGTTTCTACGGCTCTAATTGTTCACAGACTGCACATGTAATAATAAAACCGATATCAATGTCTCTTGTCATGAAAAAAGCTTTAATTTCATTTATAATTTACCAAGATGAATTATGG
>CM072516.1:58952175-59062175 GCA_036898135.1 Oncomelania hupensis
GGTAGCCCAGACATTACAGTGAGCTCTGGCCTTGTTACCGCTGCCATCAGCCCAGTGGTTACTTCAATGTATATTTAGTTGGTTATTTAAAGTTTAAGTGTAGGTTTGCGTTAGGTGGGATTGGCGGGCCGCTACTTCTTTCGCCCTTGGCTGCTGCTGCGCTGAGGCTGCTGAGCTTGAGCTGAGACAGCAACAATTTCGCCCAGCTTATAATTATGGTCCAAAATCCAAAGCTGCTCGGCACACGCACTTTTTGGTAGCCGCCTGACTGACTAAAGGTCATTTGAGGCTAATGTCCGCACCACTCTGCCACGATCTGCATACACTGTGCACTTGCGTTCTGTGGTTCACAGTATACTCACGACTGGTCTTCAGTACTTTCTGAAACGGGCCATTGTCATTAAAATGAGGTCAGACTTAAATATAGACTAAACGAAGGAATTACATTCATTTTCCTCACGCTTGTGACGGAGGGTTATAATGCTAGAAAGAGAGAGAGAGAGAGAGAGAGAGAGAGAGAGAGGGGTGGTTGAGGGATGGGAGGAGCAGGAATTACAATTTCCATCTGCGGTTCTTTCAAATTAATGCTAAGTGGGATGACCCCGTTATAAAGTTATTTTAAGGTTGCTTTCCTCATTACAACAACTTATTTTTGTGATTCTGCAGTTCATACTTCTTCAGGTGTTGTTTTTTTTTCTCAAAACGATCGTTCCTCAATTATCCTTACAACACATACACACAAACACACCCTCACACACACACGCACACACACACACACGCACACTCTTAAACACACACACACACACACAAACACACACACAAACATACTTACACACAAACACTCAAATAATCCCCCTACCCCCACCCTCTCCCAAAACCTCGGCCTCCTGTCACCCACCTCTCCCCTTAACCCCCTCCCCCTCAAACACACACACAGAGCTTGGCGGGTAGGCCTAATAACCAGCGTGCGTGAGTCAAAGCAGTTAGTTAGCAGGTTTTATTTATATTTTACTCCCTAAGCCTTATCTCAAGCCAGCACTTTCATGCCTATTAGTTCTAACAAAAATGACACGTGTGCGCTCTAATTTGTCTGAAAGTGCAGGCAGCAACGACTGAAGGGAGGTGTGCAGGTTTTCGTCCAAAGGTTGGGGTCTTCCTTTCCACTCCAAGCCTTCCACTAAGACAAATGTGTCAGCCCTGATTACCACTCTACATAAACCAGGCAAGCATGAAAGTACATTGCATCTCTCGTATATTGCCCTCCCCACGCTCCTCCAACTCCACTCCAGTATTTTTTTTAATCCACCCTAACAAAACTCCGTTCCATCTTTTTTATCTCACTTCCGTTCTCAGTCTCAGTCTCGGTCGTGGGTCTTCAAGACGATAATCGTCTCGGTTTGCCTTTTCACAGCTGTGCAAGAAAAGGGCGAGGTTACGGGGTCGTGAGGTGAGGTGAGAGGTCACAGAGAGAGAGAGAAGAAGAAGAAGAAGAAGAAGAAGAAGAAGAAGAAGAAGAGAGAGAGAGAGAGAGAGAGAGAGAGAGAGAGAGAGAGAGAGAGAGAGAGAGAGAGAAAGAGAGACAGAGACAGAGAGTAAGAGACAAAAAGACAGAGAAAAATGGAAGCGTGAGGTGTTGTGAGGTGTTGTGAGGTGAGGTAGACGAAAGAGAAAGTCTTTTCTCTTTGTTGTAAAGATGGAATATGCTATTTATTTATTTATTTATTTATTTATTTATTTATTTATTATTAGCTAGATAACATTTGCCTAAATATTTAGTTAGTGTATTAATAGTACAATCAGTCAGTTAGGACTTATGTAACGGTGTTCGAGAAGGTTTTTTATTTTATTTTGTCAAGCACAATCCAATACTTTCAGCAAAATAAACATTTTCAGCTTTGAAACCTCTCAACCCCCAACCACTTCCATTTTTTTTCTTTCCTCTCTCACTCTTATCCTCAGGACGACAGGAAAGCAACTAGCTGTGGAAACAAATAGAGTTTGTGGAAAAGAGGTGTGGGAACATAGCAATGGGAAAACATAGGACTGGGGGATAGAGCTGTAGAAACATAAAGCTATAGAAACATAAACACGAACCACTGGCAGTACATGCACTACACGCATAATTATTTACTCACAGAGCAACAATAGTATGACGGCCTACTAGCGCCAAAACCGAGAGTTACCATTATCACGAGATAATTGAAATTATCACGTGTTCTGTGTAATTTACAGAGATACCGCGGTAATCCGCAGTGTTAATTAATAATTATCAGTATTTGCCATGCTTTCCTAGCGCCAAAACCTGATAATTACTAATATCATGTGATAATTACAATTATCAGGAGATAATTACAATTATCAAGCGATAATTACAATTATCACTGAAAATTATAAATATCAAGCTGAACATGCGCGGCCCGATGCGCGATGCGCATGCGCGGCAGCGGCACTGTTCCCAGCACGCCTGGGGTTTTGGCCCTAGTAAAGCGTGGCCAAAACTGAAAAGTAGTAATTAACACTGTGAATTACCGGTATCTCTGTGAATTACACAGAACACGTGTTAATTACAATAATCACTGATACATGTAAGTTTTGCAGGTTTTGACGCTAATAAGCTGCCTTACCAGAATTAAGCATGATCACGTGAAAATTATAATTTTACAGTGAAAATTTTTAATTATTATGTGATAATTACAATTTTCAGTTTTGGCGCATTTCCAGGCGGATTGATAGAGCCCAAACTGAAAATTAAACATGATCACACGAACATATTTGTAATTTTCATTGATAATTGTAATTATCTCTTGATAATTGTAATTATCCCATGATATTTGTAATTATCACATGATAATTGTAATTATCAGGTTTTGGCGCTAGTAGGCCGCTATACAATAGTCCTGTGAGATTCCCTAGGAGACAGGAAAGTCCAGCAGAATGGTAAGCTAGTGATTGCTGTCTCCACTGTGCTTACACACGCAGTATCCATTAGTCACACACAGCCAGTGTTCCATAGTGTCTGAGTGGAATGGCTCAGTGGTCCTTGACGCAAAACACAATTTCGTACACCTACCTGCGACTCCCGCATTTTCAACAAATTATTTTATTTTAACACTAAGGCTTTAGAAGAAATTGTTTTACAACATCAAATTCCGTCGGACACATCTTTAATAATAAAACAAACAATATAACAACAACAACAACAATAACAACAACAACAACAATTCCGTTTCATACTCAGGATATGTTTTGAAATTAATGTTATTATTTATAAATAAAATTAAATAAGCCTACATAAAATCCCTCATGTCCTTGTAATGTTTCATGTTCGTGATAAGTTGCCCACACGTGAAATTCCCTTGTATAAATATGGTGACAATAAATCAGCTGGTATCTCGTATATACTTTATTAAAATATATTAACCTATTTCATTAATTTTCACCACATAGATTGTCCAATTTCATTATTATTATTATTATTATTATTATTATTATTATTATTATTATTATTATTATTATTATTATTATTATTATTATTATTATTATTATTTTTATTATTATTATTATTATTATTATTATTATTATTATTATTATTATTATTATTATTATTATTTGTTTGTTTGTTTGTTTGTTTGTGGTAGTGTGCCAAGTATATTTTGCACTAGAAATTTTCTGGAATGGAATAAAACAGATGACTGTTAGAATTTTCTGGACAATACTAGATTCCAGTAAACCTAAAACGTCCCTTGCAGTGCGACTGATGCTTTGGCCATATTGTTGCTTGTTCCGTGGTTCCAGGAATCGCCTGCATCCGACTTGACCTGTACGTTTGTGTAGAATAAGGATATTACGCACTCAGATGTAAGTGAGACAACAATAGCAACAACAACAACAAATTTATTTTAAAAAAAAAATTATGTCAATTTAAAGTCGAAGTTTTTATTGGTTTAAACAGAATTTTATTATTCACGAGACAAGCAAAGCATGGAGAACATAAAGGGCACACAAAAGCAAAGCTTAAATAAGTGCTACCCTTTTGACAAAATAATGACAACAATGAAAATAATGTCTGGCGAACAGGAACGAGTACAAAGCAATAAAAGCAGATGTACATTAATTAATCTTCTCAACAATGAAAAGAAAACAAACATATAACTATAGTATAAGAGACAAGAAATACAATATCATCGAAATGGAAAAAAGTACTAAAGAAATAAATGAATGAGCCAACTAACGAGAGACAGATACATGCACCCCAGAGTAAACTTTACACAATATAGTAGCTGTCGAGTAGAAGGTAAATAAACGCCTGGAGCAATTTAAAACAATGAGAACAAAATCAGTTAGGAAGAAGGAAAATATTTTGTTTTTTTTTACTAATAATTTTTGAAAAAGTAAAAGAAAAACAACGCGCGCGAGCAAACACACACACACGCGCACACACATATACTGCAATACATCACAACTGGGTTTATTTAAAAAATGTAGGAATCGGAAAGTGTTTTTTTCAATGGAAAGAATGAGAATGCAAACTTCTAAAAATGTATAAATCTAATGGAAAATTGGATCTCAAAATAATGTATCCGAATTTTCTCCGTCCCGGATAGAGAACTCCCTTGTACTTAAAACACTCTCATGTACTACAACTGCATTCCCATGCACTAAAAAAAAACACTCCCGCGCACTTACAAAAAGGTGGGGTCCTAAAAAAAAGTGGGTTCCAAGCAAATCCATTTGTGCGTTTATTCAAGCGCACTTACCCTCACACACACATACTTCTTAAAATTGTTGCATTGTTAATGTTAAAACATTTTTGATTGTTGGTGTGTGTATGTGTGTGTGTGTGTGTGAATGTGTGTGTAGGTGAGTGTGTGGGTGTGGGTGTGTGTGTGCTTGTGTGTGGGTGTGTGTGCGTGAGTGTGTGTTGGTGTCTGTGTATGTGAATGTTGGAGTGTGTGTGTGTGGGTGGAGGGGGGAGGGGGAAGCTGGAGGCGACTAAACCTCTCCTTCCTGTCCAAAGTCATAGAAAAAATTGTTCTCAAACAACTGTTTGCCTACCTATATGATAACGCTTTACTTTGCCCCAACCAGTCTGCCTACCGACCCTTCCATAGCACTGAGACAGCCCTCCTAAAGGTAACCAATGATCTGTTGCTTGCCTTAGATAATGGTAACGTCTCCGTTCTCACCTTATTAGACTTCTCAGCCGCCTTTGACACAGTCGACCATCACATTCTCTTTAACACTCTTCAACACTACTTTGGAGTCTCTGGCTCGGTCCTGGCTTGGTTCCACTCATATCTTTCTGACAGATCACAAGCAGTCACCGTCGATGGCTGTTTCTCCAGCACAGCAGACTTGGTGTGCGGCGTGCCTCAGGGTTCCGTTTTAGGGCCGGTGTTATTCACTCTGTACACCAAGCCACTGCTTCTTCTGCTTAGAAAGCATGCTGTTGAAAGTCAGTCATTTGCAGACGACACACAACTGTATAAATCCACCGCCCCCTCTCTCATTAATTCCACTGTTCAGACTTTGGAGAACTGCATCACAGACATTAAGTCATGGATGACACTCAACAAGCTTAAGCTTAATGACGATAAAACCGAAGCCCTCCTCATTCACAAGCACAACACCTCCTCTTCACTCTCGCCTCTCCCAGTTACAGAAGGGACAACAAACATTCAGTTCTCATCCTCAGCAAGAAATCTCGGCTACATTCTCTCCGATTACCTGTCCCTCAACAACCACATCTCCAACGTCTGTTGCTCTGCATACACGGCCATACGCCAAATCAGCTCCTTTCGCCACTATCTTACAGTCCCTGCCACCAAAACCCTAGTTTGCGCTCTCGTCCTTTTTCGTCTTGACTATTGCAACTCTCTCCTTGCTGGCTCCCCAAAACACATCATTGACAAATTACAAAAGGTTCAGAACTCAGCAGCTAGACTAGTATTCCGAGCTAAGAAACGCGATCACATCACACCTCTACTACATTCCCTTCACTGGCTTCCTGTGCAAGCACGCATAGAGTACAAACTCTCTGTTCTCTGTCACAACTTCTTCACAGATTCTTGTCCTTCCTACCTTGCTAATCTACTGTCTGTCTACTCCCCTTCACGCACTTTAAGATCTTCTGCTGACACTCGCACACTCAAGGTTCCCGTCACCCGCACTAAGACATACGGCCAACGTGCGTTCGCTTACTCCGCACCTAAGCAGTGGAATTCCCTTCCCTCCCATATCCGCAACATACAATCAACACAAGCATTCAAAAAGGCCCTCAAAACCCACCTTTTCAAACTGCATTATTCAGATTGATTTGTATCCCGATGCCATTCTCTCATCTTTTGTCTATGTCTGATCTGTAAGTGTATACACGGCTGTAAATATTTATACTGTTTTTCTTCCTGGGCCTAACCGGGCATATAAATAGCTGTGAATAGTTTTTTTGCTATTCTATTTCTGTCTTTTTTGTCATTTGTGCACATAGTTGTAAATAGTCTATTTCGGTCTTTTGTTGTAATTTATGTACATAGTTGTAAATAGTCTGTACCTTTACTGTTCCGTCTTTTGGTGTATTGTAGCAAAAGTGATGTCTTATCGAGTGCATGTATTTATATGTAATGACTATGTAAAGCGTGGTGAGTCTGGTCATAGGCTGGAGTACCCGCTATATAAAAATCCGTTATTATTATTATTATTATTATTATTATTATTATTATTATTATTATTATTATTATTATTATTATTATTATTATTATTATTATTATTATTATTATAATTATTATTAAAGGGACGCACTTTGATCACGCTTCTCGACAGATTCGTGTTACATTCACAGTGAGTGTTGGCCCACTGAACAAAATAACCTTACAACACAACAATAACGCTTTCAAACACATTGTTTATATCAATAGAGTTCCAAGTTTTGGGACCTGTTAATAGCCAACGCTAACCACCGCTCCTGCTCTGAAATACACCATCTACCAAAAGTCGGTCACAGGCAAAACTCAACACAAAGTTGCTTGGTAAGGTTATTTTCCTTTTAGGTTCATACATCTTACCCCAGCTAGGCACCAAAAGACGCACTCTTGAGGGACATGTTGTTTTTTGTTCTGAAATAGGGTCAAAGTTGACACTGTTTGGGTATTGATGTAGCTTTAAACAAGTCAACAAAAGTCAGCATTGTCAATGCGTGCAGCAAGATAGTTGGCAAGAAGCAGATGTCTCTGGAACAGCTGTTCAATAGCAGAGCCCTCAGAAAGGCAAATAGTAGTCAGTGTGACCCAAACCTTCCCTTCTCCTGTCGTTTTGAACTTATTCTTTCTAAGCGAAGATTCCGCTGTGCTCGCTCCAAAACATAGAGGTACAAAAACACTTTCATTCCTACCGCCATCTCTTTGCTGAATGAAAGCTATGCCAGAATTTCTTCCAAGTACTGTCTTGGTGCTTGTGTATTCAACTGTCTTGTTGCGCATTTTATTTCATACATCCCAACTGACCATACTATGTGTGTGTGTGAATGTATGTGTGGGTGTGTGTTTGTTTGTATGTGTGCGCGCGCGCGTGTGTGTGTGTGGGTGTGTGTGTGTGTGTTATATAACACTGCAATCTATCTCTAAGATTTTAAGACTTTAGAATTATTGTTGTTGTTGTTGTTGATAGAAGGGTGGAGCAATCTCAGGCCTTCGTTTTGCGGATGACGTTGATGGATTGGCTGGAGAGGAGCAGGAACTTGGACAGCTGATGCAGAGGCTTGACACCACCTCCAAAGCCTATGGGGTGGAAGTAAGTGCAGAGAGGACCAGGGTGATGACCGGCGGCACCGGTGGCATCGGCGCGGACATCGGGGTCCAAGGCCGGTCCCTCAATACGGTGAATCTTTAGGAGTCATTGTGTCAGACAATGGGTCCCGACAGAGGGTCCTCTCTGGGATCGCACAGGCAACTGCTGCCCTGGCGAAGTTGAGGCCAATTTGGAAGGACGGGACCGTCAGCCTGCATTCCAGAGTGGGATTGCTGCGCTCCATTGTCGTCTCCATCTTCCTATGCGCTTGCGAAGCATGGACCCTCGCAGTGGATATGCAGCGGGGGATGCAGAGCTTGGAGATGGGGTGCTGCAGAGGACTTCTGGGCATTTCCTATGCCCGGCACATCACCGGCGGCGAGGTCCGACAGGCCATCACGCGGGCCATTGGACAACACGATGACCTGCTCACAGTGGTGAAAAAGCGGAAACTCCGATGGTATGGCCACGACACCAGATCGTCAAGTCTTGCGGAGACCAGCCTGCAGGGCACGGTGCAAGGAGGTAGAGGGGAGGGAGACTGAGAAAGAGGTGGGAGGACAACATTCGAAAATGGACTGGTTTGACAATGAGCGAATCCATCAGGGTTGCTGAGTACAGGAAAAATGGAGTGCACTGGTTAAAAGATCATCTGTGGTGAAATTAACTGTACATTTGTTATGTGGGTGTATGCGCGTTAGTCGTAAGAAAAAACTGGAAGAAAGTGTGTGTGATGATGATTTTATGTCTTGTTCTATTTGTTTTAAAAGGTCTTTTTGTGTTCTTCTGTTCTTATTCGCTGAGAAGCAGTGTGCTGTATGAATTCTCCATTGTGGGTAATAATTTTGTTTTAAAAATTTGACTTGACTTGACTCAAATTCAAACTGTAGCGGTTGATTGGTGCAACGAAATACCCACTTAATCATGAGTTTAATGTAATAACGATACAAATTTTAGCGCGTTCCTCGTTTGCGCCGAAAGTAAATACAGTTTTTGAACTGGGTCTCTTTAAGAACTCCACATCAGATCTTGAGTGAGGAATGAAACTTTGGGATTTTAAGAACAAGGTGGTAACCGACACAGGTCATGGACTAGAAACGGTGGTCGACTTGTAGTGGGCTGCGATGCCCGTTGTCAGACAGCGTAGCTGAGACCAGACGACGCCTTCTCCCTCTTTCAAGTTTAGAAGAAGATGGAGAAGCACACTGTGTGACTAGGGGATGTTATAGAACGAGTTCCCAGATACAAGACAGGACAGCCAGATGGAGCCAGGGCCAAGGGAGGGAAGGGATTTGGCAGGCTATAGGCGTGGGGCGGAATCTGTTAAGGGAGAGAAAGGAGGAGCAAGAAAAGGTTTTGGGGAGTAGAAGATGGAAGGGGGGGAGAGGGGAGTGTAGGCGTGAGGGAAGGATGGGGGCGGAGAGCCAGATGAAAGGGATGTGGCCGAGGGAGTGGTACAGCGTGAGGTTAAAGGAACAAGGATCGTGTATCAAAGTATTTCTGCTGACACCAGCAATTTTGTTCGTTTTTTTCTTTCTTCTTCTTCTTCTCTGCTTTTATTTTCCTTTCTTGTCTCACCTTCAAGCAATAGCAGCACATAGCTTCCTTATCTTGTTTCCTGCCTCTGTTGCTGCTGTTGTTGTTTCCTGCCTATAACTCCAGCCCCTCCCCCCTCCTCCCCTCCCTCAACTCTGATTTTGTTGTTTGCTAATAGTTTTATTAGCCTTTTTGTTGTGTTGTTCAAGCGAGACTAGTTAGTTACTACTTTGTAAAACTATAAACTATACACCAATCAAGTCAAGGCCATTCTCTCCGAGTGTTTTTACATAAATCTAACCAGTGTATATGAGTGTGTGAGGGTGTGTGTGTGCGTGTGTGTATGTGCGCGTGTGTTTGTTTGGGTGTGCGTGTGCGTAAGTGAATGTGCGCGCGAGCGCATGTGTGAATATATGTTTGTGTGTCCTCTTATAACTTCCGATTTGAGAATTTAGCCTTTAGAGTCAGGTTCAAAGTCTGCGGTTGGTGCATTTCAGGTTAGCTTGCTTTTCCGGTGCCTTCTCTTTAGTATGCGTCTAACAGAGTGAGTTGAGTGGAAGTTCGTACTAAAAGAGTGACTAATATACTAATACTGCAAGTACAGGTACATTACAGAACATATTTGGGGGTTGGGAGTGGGAGATGGGAAGTGGAGAGTGGGGGTCGGTGGTCGGGGATCCAGATATATGTACAGAGAAGTTTGGTTACATGTCTTTATAGTTGACAAAATAAAGTGTATGTCGGTCGATGCAAGACGGAGGGAGTGTTGTTTTTTTTTCTTTTTTAAAAAGGAAAACTTCATTGGACCCCATGTCAGATAAAGCACAACGTCAGCATTAATACATTTCCCCATAATTCTGCTCAGACACTCGCTTCCGGTGAAAGGCCTTCTTCCTTTGGATCGCACAGCGTATCTGGGACTTCGACGGTGGTCTTCTCCCTCTGTGGAGAAAGGTCTCGCCTAGTGTAAGATACACTGTACTGCCACTGCGGTAGAAGAAGAAGAAGAAGAAGAAGAAGAAGAAGAAGAAGAAGAAGAAGAAGAAGAAGAAGAAGAAGAAGAAGAAGAAGAAGAAGAAGAAGAAGAAGAAGAAGAAGAAGAAGAAAAAGAAGAGCTTAACAGTGGTTAAGCAGAGTGTCAAGGACTTGTCTAATGAAGCTAGTTTAGCCACTTGGTTGGCTTGTGGTCGATTCGGTCTAGATAGTCTGTCGAAGTTGGCTATAGTAAAACCACTCTTAGCTTTAAAAAGAATGTTACCTTCATTATACCCTGCACACAAACGTAGTTTAGGTGGGGGTGGGAGTATACTGTAATAACTTGGCCTGTCTGTGTTCTAACATAGTTCCTATCCTTTAGGTTCCGGCGAAAAAGTGATAGTGTACATCATCATCATCATCATCATCATCATCATCATCATCATCATCATCATCATCATCATCATCATCATCTTCTTCTTCTTCTTCTTCTTCTTCTTCTTCTTCCCTCTGGAGGGGATGGTGTGTGTGTGTGTGTGTGTGTGTGTGTGTGTGTGTGGGTGGGTGGGTGGGTGGGTGGGTGGGAGTGAAAAGGAGAAGGGGTGATGAGAGGAGAGGTGTTATTATGCTTGCAACAAGAACATCTCCCAGCTTATAAGAAGAAGAAAAAAAGCAAAACAGGACTGGACTTGACTAGGCTAGGTATATCCTAACATAATAAAAGGGATATCAATTAACAAGGTGACAAGGGCGGTCCACAGCACTGGACAATACTTGACAACAGGTAAGAGACAGTCATTAACAAGCTGACGACTGTAGGCTACACCCGTCAGCAGGTGTATGTATTTACGACAATGATACTGTTTTCAGTATAGAATCGGGTGTCCAGACTAAATAGATGACCACGGGTGGATTACCACAAGAAACGGAGTGGGGCTGATCTTTGCCCCAAAAGGAAACGGGTGTGCTTGACAACCGGTAGATTACTAATAGAAACGGGTATAAGAGACCACGGATACTTGTTCGGAAGCCCCTGGGGGTTAGGAGCACTGAGGAGTGTCCATCCCAAAACTCTAGTTATACCAGCAGGAAACAGGTGCAAGTCATTGTTCGCATTGTCCTCCCTGTCGTTGGCTGGGGTGGAGGGGAGGGGGGGAAGGAGGGGGGGGGCAGTGGTGAGGCACGGTGGTCTAATGGTAGTGCTTTGGCTTGCGGATCTGAAGGTCCCGGGTTCGAGCCCTGTCCGGGCCATTGTGTTGTGTTCCTGGGAAAGATATTCTACTCCCGTTTCCTACTCCTTCGGATGACGCTCATGTCCTAGATGGGTGAGTGCCGGTAACAAGAACACACCCAGCATGCACTTGATCCTTCTCCCCCATCCCTGGCTGGCCAGGATAGTGCTCAGCTGTCCGGGCGTCAGACCATGCGCCCAAAGGCTGCGGGTGGGCGTCTCGGGCGGTTTGAGTTAGATCCTGTATCGGCCAGCGCCTAGAGTCTGGTCAAGTACGGCGAGATATGTGCGTTATAAAAAATCCCCAATAATAAAAAATAATAATAATAATGGATAGGCCTGTAAATAAGGCGGTGTTCTACGGAACCACTTACTTCGAGAATGCGAGTGAATGTGTCTTCATTTATCTGTGTGTGTAGGGTGGGGTGGGGGTTGGGGGTAAAAGTGCGTGGGTGTATGTGTGTGTGTATGTGTGTGTGTATGGCCGCGCGCGCACGCATGTATTTTGCGCACAGGTTCTACAAATGCAATACAAATGCGCGCCATAATAGATTACTGTACAAAACTGGCTTGAAATACTGCGCACACTCACACAAGAACACACAGTCACTTAAGTTTACACACACACACACACACACACACACACACACACACACACACACACACACACAAGAATTCTCACGCACAAGAACACACACATAAATACACTCACAGTAAGCAAGATACAGCAAAACAACCCCCGCCATCTCCTCCTGCACACACATACAAACACCCACACTCACACACACACATACACACACCAAAGGTTTTAGATTTAGTGGACAGCATCACCTGCAGCTTAGAAAACCAACAATTTGCTGATTTAGTGTTTTCTTCTCCCCCACACATCCTTCCCAGTAACACAACTTCACACGTATAAAACACACAGCCAACAGACCTATGAAACTCCATCTCATATTCCCTTCCATTTAGCTTATAACGATGAGCCTCCTCTTCCCAGCCAACTCCCTCCTTCCCATTGCACCTCCCACTCCCCCTCACCTAACAGTTAAAGTACCAGAACCTGTGGGTTCGTTTCCTGCATCAGGTTGGAGAGGATGGCATGATACCTAACCTTCTGACACTCATCACTCTACAGGCACACCACTAGAAAAGACCCCCAGAAGACTGACGCAATTATTTGATTTATTAATTCGAAACGTAAAACTAACCCAAGAAAATCTTAACTATAATTCCGATTAATATATTACGATGTAAATTTTAATTTGTGAGAGTTGCTGCCTGATAGCCTGAAAGCTTGCTTATGAATGTTGTTGGGCGTGTAGCGTGTAGTAGTAGTAGTAGTGTCTGTGGAAGCGAAAGTTCACGTGATTACAGTGCTACATTTTAGTCTCTTATATGTTAAATTAGTATGCACACATGTTTCTACTTTTAGTGCATTTGTGCATGTATTGTTTTCTTTGGTTTTGTCGATTGGAAATGGTCACACCACTTACATACTAAAATGTCGTTGTAATTTAAGAAGGAGGCAGGGAGGGGGGGTGGGGGTGGGGGCGGGGAGGGAGAGGAAGGGACGATAAATAGTATCTTGATCCTTGAACCTCCACCGAAGTCCGTGAGCTTGTAACGATAATGCACGTTTTGTTGTAGGCTACAAGTACACAATCTGGATTCTGTGCAGAAGACGCATCAATTACGGTTAAACACACTCTAGGCTACCATAAAGCCTGTTTTGTTTGCTTTCTCCACTTTTGTCAAGGAGGAGACTGGTGGGGACTAGGACTTTAGTGAAGCCCCCTCTAACAAGAAGTCCAGTCACTATTCACAAACTGATTCACCTGTTTGGCTGAAGTTGTCCCTTGTGTTGGAATCAAAAGAGACTGTGTTTGGACTGTGAAAGACAACTTCCGTCCGTCTCTTTTGACTAAAGAGTTTTTGAACTGTATAGGAGCACTTCCGTCTTCGAAACAGAGACGAAAATCACATTTGGGCTGCTGACCTCACTTCCTCACTTTTGCTTTTGATTCCATTTCTTTACTTGCAGCGGCGTATAGGGATCAGGCCAGAGTTGTTCACCTTTGACTTTGTAAATAATGAAGAACATAAATCCACTGTTTCCTCGTTGCCATAACCTCTCTCTCTCTCTCTCTCTCTCTCTCTTTCTCTCTCTCTCTCCCGTCCAGCCCCCTCTTTTCATGTATAATTTCCCTGTCTTTCCACCTGCTGTATTTCGACGTCTCTACCGTTCGTTGCTCTTCGCACGTGAGCAAATTAGTACTCTAAAGCTAGGTGGGAAAATGTTGGTTCAAATTATGGTTACTCGCGACTCAGACTGCACCCTTCTCCTTTTCCACCTCCTCCTCCTCCTCCTCTTCTTACCCATCCTCCTCCTCTCCTCCTCTCCTCCTCTTCCTCCTCCTCATCATCATCATCTTCTTCTTCTTCTTCTGCTTCTTTATATTCTTCTTCAATTATAAATCTAGGTTTAGTCCCCATGCATGTAAGATATCCTAGAAGGGGTAAGTGCCGGCTACACAAATTATAAACCCAGCACGCACTAGGTCTCTTCTCACCTTTCCCTGATCGTCCAGGATTGTGCTCAGTTGTCTGGGTGTCAGACAGTACGCCCAAAGACTGCATGTTTTAACCTCTTTTCACGTACGTGTGATTTTAGACCATACGCTCTTTCTCACGCATGGAGATACAAACACTGAAGCAAAATCTAATAACAACTTAAAGCTGAAATATAACCATAACAAATAACATTACTATTACAATTTGCCAACTGCCCACATGTAGGTTACATTATACCGGGGCAACAACAAAGTCAGTGGATTCTTCACTATGTCAATAGGTATTAACACAGTTACCGTCTTTTGTTGTGGCTCTGTGGAAAGCCTTTTGCTTTCAATAACAAATGTATCAAACCAACAATAAAGTCCATACTGTTTCGTACTGTAGAAACCACTGTGTTCCCTCCTGTGTGCATGTACACTAATCTTTTCAGCCTCTCTTAGTATTTGGTTTTGAATACTGTTTCTTACTGTTGTGTTAAACCCGTTTTCTCTTTCCTCTCTCGATGTCGTACAATCCGTCTTGTCCACTGCCTACTAGTCCTTATGCCTTGGCCGTTGGCTGTGGTCCCGTTCAGCAAATACTGAAATATCCCAGTGGACGGCAAGGGAAGCACGTTCTACAGTCCTTGAGCATGTTTTGCCATGTTACAATGGGAGGTGTAAATTTCCAAAAAAAAGGGGGGCTTTGCTGCTGGAGACTAAACCCAAACCGCATGCGAAATTGTTTTTAGCTGTTTCTGTTGTATGGTTATTGTGGAATCACACGCGCCAACCACCATTGACAGCTTTTCAATGGGTGTGGGGAACGGGAGGACTCAACAATGAGGACACGTTGAACGCTGTGGAAGAAGACGGTTGATAAGAAATACAACGCTCGTCTATTTGCTGGACATCCTGCATGTGAGCAAGACGAAGCAGTTGTTAACCGGTGAATCAAAACCCCTCCACCCCCCACACAACACACACAACAACAACAACAACAACAACAACAAACCCGCTGATACGTACAAGTGGGCAACAAGTAGAAGTCCGGCAGGTCTTATCCATGAAAGCATCTCCGTTTTACTTGATAAGCTCATCATCAGCTTTGGTTGCACTGTTTCTATTGTTCTTGGTCTTTTAAAAATACTATAGATGTTACGTATTATTACTGCTGTTACCGTTGTTGTTTGTTTATTTGTGAGCTGCTACTGTTGTTGCCGTTGTTGTGTTTGTAGTTCTTCTTCTTCTTTTTTTGTTTCTTCTTCTTCTTCTTCTTCTTCTTCTTCTTCTTCTTCTTCTTCTTCTTCTTCTTCTTCTTCTTCTTCTTCTTCTTCTTCTTCTTCTTCTTCTTCTCCTGTACGTGTTCAAGTTGTGAGTTCATGCGTACGATATCGTGTGTATGTGTAGAGTGTGTTAGTTAAGATGTGCGGGTCTTTGATGGAATAATAGACTCCAAGAGACCTGGCAAGCAAGCAAAAGAGAGAAAGAGAGAGAGAGAGAGAGAGAGAGAGAGAGAGAGAGAGAGAGAGAGAGAGAGAGAGAGAGAGAGAGAGAGAGAGAGAGAGAGAGAGAGAGAGAGAGAGAGAGAGAGAGAGAGAGAGCGTTTTCATTATTTAATACGAGTTCGCATCTAAAGCGTAGATGTGTTATGTGTGTTACATGTTCACTTGAAAACGCACGCTTACCAGTAACATTTATATCATCTTTACATCCGTGCGCAGAGTCCTATAATTATGCTTTTGTGTGTGTTTGTGTTCGTGCGCCTATGTCTTTTCGACCTAACTGTTTTTTTTTTTTGGGGGGGGGGGGTGAAGGATGCGAGCAATGACCTTTCACTCCCTGTCGCCCTCGGGTCCAGACACTGTCCCTGGAGAGGGGTGGAAGCGGCTGTGGAAAGACGAAGATGGAGTGTCAAAAAGGTATAGAGGAGTGGGATTGGAAAAGAGAGAGAGAGAGAGAGAGAGAGAGAGAGAGAGAGAGAGAGAGAGAGGGGGGGGGGGGGGACTCGATCCCAGACAAGTTACCTTGTTAATTCCAAACAAACACTCTCCATTTCTCCTTCTGTTCCTCATCATCTCCTCCTCCTCCTCCTTCTCCTTCTTCTTCTTCTTCTTCTTCTTCTTCTTCTTTCTTGCTTCCTACCCTTCCTTCCCTCATTAGTGGACTCTTCATCACTTTCTCGGCTTGTATAGGAAGTAGTAGTTTGGCCAAAGAGAAAAACACTAACAACAATGATAATGAAACCAGGTCGGTCGTCCCCCACTTCCTCCTCCACCCTTTCCTCCTTCCCCCTTCCTCCTCAACCCTCCCCCAACAAAAAATAAAAAAATAAAAAAGATACCACACCTACTCTTTCAAAAGACGATCTCAAAGAACCTCTACAATCTTCAGCAGATGTGCACTACTATTTTTGCAGAAGACTCGAGAACAGTTACCTCCTCTTCTCACGGGAACAACTAGCACACTTCCTATCGCCCCTAGCGGGACTAGGTCTGGTGTAGGGTTACGAGCGGACATTGGATGGTTGGTTGGATGGTTTGATTAACAGATGGATGGATGGGTGATTTTATGGGAGTGTGACTGTCAGGCTAAAACGGCCCGAACAAATGGTTTATTGTTAAGTTTGTTTATTGTCTTCTCGTTGATTCAAATCATTATATTTCACGAAGGCTCTTAATTCATGACTTATAAACAACTTAAAGACTTTGGACCTCCAGAAAGCCGACGTCACGGAGTTTCACTAGCCATTATTACATCCCATTTAGTTTCCCAATTTTCAGAATAATTAGACACACTAAAAATGTATTGAATATAGATCTATAATCAAACGGTCATCTTAAATAGCATGAATGAGATATGTTCATTTACTATTCTACTCCTTCGGATGAGAGTATAAACCGAGGTCTAGTCTGTGTCGCATGCATTCCATCATAACGGACTTTAAAGATCCTGACGCTCATGTCCTAGACGGGTGAGTGCCGGTGACAAGAACACACCCATCATGAACCTCTGGTAAAGCGCTTCACTTGGGGCTGCTGTACTTTCGAAAATGAAAGTGCCCGAATTTCACCTCGGTGATAATTAAGTTGTTAAAATAAATAAAAAACTCCAAATCAAAATCAAACTGAGCTACTGAGCCACCCCTATTACCTCACTTGATAGTGAGTTGGTTTCCTATGTCGAAGTTCACGTGTTCGAACCCCGCAGGGGACGACCTTATGTGACCTATGTCCGAGACTTTCAGGTCACTGAGATTTTTCTCCGGGCACTCCGGTTTCCTCCTTCCCTTCATTAATGGTACTGAATGCAATCTGTCTAAAATGTCTAAATAAAATTCGATTTATTTTCCGTCTTCTAATATCGACTTTCCCTTAAACCACATGTTTGAGTGATGAAAGTGTGTTTGTTGTGTCTGTAGGAGTGTCTGTAACATGTGAACGCGTATGTTGGCTAAAGATCGCCGCGCTTTGAGTCTGATTTAGGAATTAGACGCATATAGCCTCCATTATTATATACATTATTATTATTATTATTATTATATCAGTACAACTTATGTTAATCTGATGAATAAAATTTGATACAACAAAAACCATTATTATTATTATTATTATTATTATTATTATTATTATTATTATTATTATTATTATTATTACTTTTTTTTAAAATTGCAATTTTGATCTGGACCCAGACACACGTAAATGCTATAATATATAAGATATAGATACACATATAAGATATATAAGATATACATATATTTAAAATAATTTACTATATAACGGTATAATTAAAGATAATGAGACCCAGACCCAATTAAATGATCTATCTATCTATCTATCTATCTATCTATCTATCTATCTATCTATCTATCTATCTATCTATCTATCTATCTATCTATCTATCTATCTATCTATCTATCTATCTATCTATCTATCTATTCATCCATTTATGCATCCATCTATCTATCTTGTGAAGACGAGACACGACAAACCTACAAGCCGAAAGAGAAATCACACACCAGATTGAAATAATTTAAAAAGCCCTCTATGCACGTCTTTTACGTGAGATAATATATATATATAAGATATGTCTCTAGGATAAGGTAAGAGATAAAGATATAATTTAAGATATAATGGCTCTATCAGTGGCTAGATGGCCTGAACAGTGCTGAGTGAGCAAGTTTGAATTGCTGAGGTCGGCAGGAGGGACCGGGATGGCTGAAGCCTCATCATACACTAGTGCTGTTATCCATGCAGGGCTGATGCTAAGGACGGTTTGAACAGCGAACGGAAAGCCATAGACAATGACTTGGAACCAACAAGAGTTATATAGAAGGGATGTCAGAAGTGTAGCGTAAGGGAGAGGGGGAGAGGCGCGTGAGAGGAGAAGAGAAAGAGAGAGAGAGAGAGAGAGAGAGAGAGAGAGAGAGAGAGAGAGAGAGAGAGAGAGAGAGAGAGAGAGAGCAAACTTTTTTTCATTAGGGATTAAACTTTTAGATTAATGAAATAAGTATAATCTTCCAATCTGTCCTTTAAAGGAATGAACACAATGCAGCTAGAACTAACCTTTAACAATAAATTGGAAACGCACATACACGCGCGCGCACACACACACTAACACACACGCACACACACCCACACACACACACACACACACATTCGCTTAATCAGATTATGCTGCTATCAAAATAATCCTAAATATCTCTAACATCAATTATGACACAAATGGAGTAAGCAGATCTCGATTTCCTTCCTGTCGTCTAATACCGATCACCCTGCCTTTACACCACATGTTTCAGTGAAAGACGTGTTTGTTGTGTTTGTGAGAATGGGTGAACATGTGAGCGTTTATGTTGGTACAGATCGCCGCGTTTTGAGCCTGCTTAGTGACTTGGGGAAAAGCGTTCTTCTTCTTCTTCTTCTTCTATATATTCTTCTTCTTCTTTCTTCTTATTCTTATGATTATTATTATTATTACATAAAGCACCATCACCTTCATCGTCATTGGGAAAGAGCGAGAGAGAGGAGCAGACAGACAGACAGACAGACAGACCATCAAACCGATATTAAACGCAATTAAGATATATAGACCGAGAGGAAAGTATAGGGTGTGTGTGTGTGTGTGTGTGTGTGTGTGTGTGTGTGTGTGTGTGTGTGTGTGTGTGAGGATAGAGGGGAAGTGGAGTTAGGGAGATAAGGGGGAGGGAGAGTCAGATTGGAGCGGTGGGAAGAGTATTTCGGAAGATGATGTCCAGTTTGTGGTCTAAATCAAACATCCGAATACCAGGTGCGGAGTAGGACTCATATGTCCTCAGCTAAAAAATATAAAACAAAAAAATTAAAATAAAAGATGTAACAATACATATTGTAAAGATGGTCGACTGCTGGACATCGATGTAAAGACTGAGACAACAAGCCTCGGACTAGATCTAAGACCAAACCATTATCTGAAGGTGTATGCTCCTTGAATCACTTTTTTATGTGTGAGATATGTGCGCTATGTATCTATGTATTATTATTATTATTATTATTATTATTATTATTATTATTATTATTATTATTATTATTATTATTATTATTATTATTATTATTATTATTATTATTATGGCCGCTTCGTGCATCAGGGTTCAAGAGTCCTTTAAGTCAACTGTCAAGAGTCGTTGAGCTGATAAAACTAGATTTACCCTCCCCCTTCCCCTCCCAATAAATAAAATAAAAAATATTAAAAATAAAATTAAAAATTATAACTTTAAAAATAAAATTTAAAAATAATAAATACAGGTAATAATAAACACACAGTAAAACAACATAAAATAAATAACCTCGAATAAGAGAATAGACTTTAAAGATCCTGATGCTCATGTTCTAGACGGGTGAGTGTATGCAGATACGCAAACTAATCATCAAGCATTGGGTCCCTGTTACCCACATACCTGGTCGCAAAAGGATCTCGCACACTCGCCTAAACGTCAGATGATGTTCCTAAGGCAGCACATGGGCGCCTATGGCGCCTTCAGTTAGATCTTGTATCGGTCATGCGTCTTGAGCGGCTCTTGAGCTGTACAAATCAAATCAAATCTACTAGAAAGACCATTTCCTTGCCTCTGTTAATTTTAATAATTTGATTTTCAATTTCAATGATTTATTTTAGCCTCTGTCTATTACATTTGATTTTAGACCAAACACTTTCTCACGCATAGACATACAAACATGAAAGCAAATCTATCAATTTAAAGTTGAACCAAAACCCTAAAAAGTAATAATACTACAAAAAACGTACCAACGGAGCACTCGTAAATTATACGAGCAACGTCTATTAGTATTATTGCAGGACTAAGCAATAAATTCTCGAACGTTGTCCTCCCACCTCTTTTTCGGTCTCCCTCTTCTTCTACCTCCTTGCACTGTGCCTTGCAGGATGGTCACGTGGCCATGCCATCGGAGTTTCCGTTTCTTCACCACTGTGAGCAGGTCATCATGTTGTCCCATGGCTTGCTTGGGTGATGGTCTGTCGGACTTCGTCGTTGGTGTTGTGCTGGGTATAGGAAATGCCCAGAAGTCTTCTGTAGCCTTGCCTTGGAATGTAGACAGATGGGAAGACAAGACCATCAGTCTACATTCCAAGGTAAAGCTGCTGCGCTCCATTGTCATCTTCATATTCTTATACGCTTGCGAAACATGTATCATAAATGCAGATCTACAATGAAGAATACAAAGCATGGAGATGAGGTGCTACAGAAGACTTCTGGGCATTTCCCATACCTATACATTCGAGAAGGGACTGGCTTAACATTGAGTGAAGCCATAAGGGTTGCTGAGGACAGAGAAAAATGGAGTATTCTGGTTAAACGATCATCTGTGGTGCCCCAACGACCTCAGATTTACGGTATATGATAGCATAGGATAGGATGCAATAAATTGTCAATGGATTCTTCAATATTGATATCTCTTTCTTTACATCGTGGAATTAAAATGGGACATTCCTGTAAAAAATGTTTTTACAGCTGTTGCCTGTCTTTTTTCTTCTTTAATATACTGCTGTCAACCTAAATCTAATTCTCTCATTCATCAAGTCTTCTATATAAGTAATGCAAATTACCTCACCCCATTCCATTTAAATAAATACATTATAAAATAGAATGCGTGCCTTATAAGGAGTAACATTATAAAATACAATATTATTTCAAAGTAATAACAAATTAAATTAAAAAGCAAACAAATACATTTACATTAGTATTATAATGGACACATGTATAACATGATGCGCAAACTGAAATAAGTTTGTGGATATTGAGTGACAAATTCCATTAACATATTTGTAGTTAATAACAATAAAATATAATAAATATGATAAACAAGTATCAATAATTCAAAAACATTCAGCAGCGTCACGTGTAAAATGTCAAACAGATGAAATATAAATCAAGAAGTCCCTGTGCCCCACAAAACGACATGAGATGTTAAAGTCTGCCATATTCTAAAATTGTCTTTGTATTCACGTCACTGTCCCATTTATTTGTAGTAGCCCTGTGATTGGAGTTGACGAGGGCGGACAGACCGCCTCGACCTCTTCCAAAACAACTGTTGGAGGTGTCTACCCAAATTGTCCGCTACTACTGTCGACCCGGTGGCGTTCAGATAGAGGCGGTCATAGAAGGCTCTGGACTGCTGAACATTCTCATGGCATACGCAAGTTACGTCTTCTTCATTAACTAGTTCAGCAAACTCAAGGGCGTTGAACAGGTCACGCTTTCCTTAAAGGTTGGAGTACCCCCGTTGGGGTGCCGGGGGTTTCAGTATAAATAGTATCCCCACTTTCTGGAAATTTAGTGCTTTAAATTCCCACTGTCGCTGTCTTTCTCATTTGCTCTTTCTCAGTCCTGCTCTGTTCTATCAATCTGCTATACTATCTTCTTCTTTGCCAGACCAGTCACCTACATTTTTTCTTGAAAAATCTTCCAGGACAAGACTCCTTGTTTGTGTATGAGGTCTGTTGGATCAGCTTGGGAATATTGGACACTTTCTGCCAGGTGGCCACCAGGGCTTCCTATGATGTTATTATTTAGCAATGTAGGCATTTTATATGTATATGTTTTGTTGATAATTTATAATGATGTTTGTATTCTATTTTGTTTTTGTAAACGGGGGTTCGATAAATTAGAGTGCATCCTCAGCGTCCCCTGCGTGGGATGTCTTTATTGTAAAGTGACTGGCTGGTGGAGAGCATTCAATTTTCCCACTAGGGTTGTTTCAGCAGATCTTTCATGCGGATTGGGGGTTGTCCGGTCCTGATTTGGCTCGGAAGAGTCCGCTGGACCTAAAGCAACAATTATGTTATCTTATGTTAAAGGTTCGAGTCTTGAACAGGTGACACTCGGCTCACAACCACCTTCCTCTTTGGACAATCAGCCTTGATCTTACATGTACGTACCGAGTCCACAAATGTCTGCTGTCTACCTTCGTCCGGATCTAGGGACTTTATGTTGTTGATGCCGCAGAGTAGTACAATGGCACTTACAGCAACTGAAGTGGAATGGTATACGTTTTTTTCTTGATCACTTGTAATCTATAGGAAATCCCTAGTCTCTTGGCTTGTAGTCCCTTTAAAACAGAATAGTTCAGAATTGCAGCAATGGGCCAGTTGGGGCGTTGTTTTATTTGGATACCACCTTTACGGAACTGCGGTTTTGCTTCCGCATTCCATTGCGCATCATCATGTTAACGTCAGAGACTGCAGTGACGTCGTTCTGATGGAAAACATTGAAGTCATTTTTCTTTCTTTCCTTTATTTCACCTCTTTTCACAGCGTTTTTGCTGCCCAGCTTATTGGAAGAGCTCGAGTAAGTAATATCCAGTAACTGTAGATTATAGTCACACGACACCGAAGCGAATAGGCGACTATTGGTCACATTATTTTGACACCAGCGAACCAGTTGATGGTAAGGGGAAAATAATATGGTCACACATTGGCCAATCCGGGATTCGAACCAGGTACCTTTCGGTTACTAGTAAGACGCTCTACCAACTGAGCTACCCGGCCCCTCATGAGCTCGAGGGCTGATCAGGCTCCGCTTTATCGGGGATAAGGTCAGTTGATACCGTCGTAGAGGCTCTAACGTCATCGGTGGTCATCATGAGCGGCCACTATCCTCCTTGTTCTCCCGGACAGCGTCAACTTTTGTCAGACCTGTGCGGTTTATATTAGCGATCGCTTCGGATTGCTCGCGTACGATCAACATGCAATTTGGTCGCGAAGTTGGCAGCCTACTGATCTCACTTCAGAAAGTACGAACTGATCCTTGTCCATTGTCGTCGTGGAGACCATCATTATCAGTGACCGCATCTTTCTTCAAGTCCCACCTTCTCGATCCCAAACTCGACTGCAGGAGTCTTCCCTTCTGTAAAATCTAGAGCTCTGACCTTTTGTTTGGGTCATCTTTATGTCTTTGATTGGCAACCAGCTGAGGCACAAATCAGCGTCAGTGTGACTTCGCCATTTTGATCACGTGACCCCCACATTTGATTTCTAGTAAGCTGCAAAATTATCAAAAAGGCTGAGTATAGCATTCCTAGGTTCATTCATTTTCCTTCCTATCGGTGTTCTTCCTGCATGCAGGCATGGTGGTGGGATTAATTGAAGCTGAGGGAACAGAGAGCGCATCCCTGCGAGCAAGGTTAAACATGCAGGAAAAACAGTGCGAGGCGAGCACAAAACAGCAGTCACCGTGAGAGGGGGATGTGTTTGAACTGTGGGAGTTCAGGGGTCGCTAGGTCAGAGGGCAACAGCCTGTCGGGCGGAGAGCGAAAAGTTTAGAGAGAGAGGGGGGAGAGAGAGAGAGAGAGAGAGAGAGAAAGAGAGAGAGAGAGAGAGAGAGAGAGAGAGATGATGACGATGCTACAGGAAAGCTAAGGGAGGATGAGGGGTGAGGAACAGGGTGAGTGAGATGAGGACAGAGGAGGGGGATGCGTCTGCAGGTGGGTTTATTTTGATCATGGAGAAACCTGCTGATGATAAGGAACTAAAATCGTGTCCGTACTAGTTGTTGATGGGCCTGATGTTGGGTTGGGTTGAAATATACCCAGAGAGAGAGAGAGAGAGAGAGAGAGAGAGAGAGAGAGAGACAGACAGACAGACAGACAGACAGAGAGAAAGACAGACAGAGACACAGAGAGAACATTTGAACTGAGCTGTGCGCAGCTGAACATGTTAACGTTGAATAAATAGTACAGCGGTTTTAGTCCTACAACTGTCGAAAACAACAATTAACTAACGCATAAAGAATTCTAACATTTAACAATATTATAGGCGTACAATCAGAGGCATAGAGGAGAAGAAGAAAAAAAGAAGAACGAAGAGCGCGATAGAAGAAGATAGTGATGATGGATCCATCATTAGAGTTTATTTTATAGGTAAGAGAATGGTGGGGGTGGTTATTTGTGTGCTGGTGGGGGTGGGGGTGAAGAGTAGTGGGGAAGGGAACGGGGATACAATAAGAGGCGACATCAAGAGGTCACTGGCTGGTCACAAACCACTATCAAACCGGACGAGAGGTAGGTCCCGTTAGAAAGACTTCTCCCACTTCCTATGCAGAGTAGTCAGTTTACCATGCAGGCATGCGGGAAACAAATGAGATAGGAGTATTTTGCTGGCTCCCACTCTTCTCAGATACTCTCCTGGAGACTGGACAGTCTCTTTCTTTTCAAGCTGTGAAAGAAGCATTGTCCGAGGCAACTGAAAGAGTGAACTTGCAACACTCCGACCAGCAAACAATTTCGAGCAAAAGAAACCATTCCACATCCGCAGATAGAGATACCGAGGGTTTTCTCCGGATATTCCGGTGTCCTTTATACCTTTAATAAGGGTGTTAGATGCAAGTCAATTTAAAATATCAACAACAACGAACATTCGATTATACATTTTCGTCTTCTAATTGCGATCTCTCTGCTGCCTATACACCACATGTTTAAGTAATGGATGTATGTTTATTGTGTATGTTAGACTGTGTGTAGCATGTAACTGTGCATGTTGGTACAGATCGCCGCGTTTTGAGTCTGTTGATTTATGGGGAGAAGAGTGTGTATTGCATCCAATATTATCATTATTTTGGTGAGGAAGGGTGTTTTATTTATGATGATGATAGTGATGATGATGATGATGATGATGATTTTGATAATGATGATGATGATGATGATGATGATGATGATGATGATGATGATGATGATGATGACGACGTCCATTTGTAGCATCGTTCATTGTAACATTATTTTGAATGGTGTACAAACGCTCGTTTGGGATAGAAAGGCATGGTTCTGAGTTGTTTAATTATTTCTGTTGTTCAGTAATTCCATCAAACTTCGCAACAGGGTTCGACGATGCTAAAATTAAAAAATAATAATACTTTTAAATAAATCGTCTGTGCTCTAACCACTTTGCTATGGCGCCAACCTGTTTATACACTACATGTTAACTGTAACTTTGATTCGTTTAGCAGAGAGTGTTACACTCAGTTTGATGATGGTGTTTTCTATCAGTATCTGATTCAGCCCCGATGCTTGAATTCCTGATAGGGTGTAACTCAGATTCGTTTATTCACACAGCCCGTCCAAACAGCATACAAGTCACAAAGTCGACGTATGAAGTTTTCCACTTTTATTCAGCACACATCAACAACTGCATACAATTCTCAATTCAACTCAACAACTTTCACAGCAACTTTCCAAATCACTATCAACAACTTTACTCTCTCAACAACAATCTCGGCACACGATTAAATAACCTCTCTCTCTTCCGGAAGAATTTCGAACAATGTAGAAATGACGCACTGCCACCAATCGAATAAAAGATCGTCATCACTGACTTACGTCAATACACATTTTCTCTACTTCCGGGAACATTCACGACCTTCGATATCCATCGGGAAATTTCTATAGGAAGTAAACACTCAGATCCAGAAACTTCTACAGTAATATCGACCAAAGCAAATTATCAACGTTATACAAAGCCTCTCCTAACAACAATGCAAACTCAAATCAAAGGTAAATAAACTCCATTATTGAATACTTTGCAAATCGAAACGATTAGATCTATCGTACACGCTTCAGCCATACTATCATTCGCGTTTCAACGTAACAGAGAGAGAAAGTGAGAGAGAGAGTGAGAGAGAGTGAGAGGGAGCGAGAGATAGAGAGAGAGAGAGAGAGAGAGAGAGAGAGAGAGAGAGAGAGAGAGAGAGAGACAGAGAGAGAGACAGAGAGACAGAGAGAGAGAGAGAGAGAGAGAGAGAGAGAGAGAGAGAGAGAGAGAGAGAGAGAGAGAGAGAGAGAGAGAGAGAGATATTCCAGTTGGAACAACAGTCACCGTGCGCGTAAACTGGAATGCTGTAAAAATGACCCGACTACTACTGCAAGGTTCACCGAGACTGAAAGTGAACTGTGACGAAGGCAAAAGGTTTATGCTTATAGATATTTCCTTTTGCGATGGAAGAGAATGGGATGACAAGGGAGGAGGAGGAGAAAAAGACAAAGGGAAGAAGGAAAGAAAGAAAAAATGAGACTGCATTACATTACATTACATTACATTACATTACATTACATTACATTACATTACATTACATTACATGATTATTGCTTTAGGTCCAGCGGACTCTTCCGAACCAAATCAGGACCGGACAACCCCTGATCCGCATAAAAGATCTGCTGAAACAACCCTAGTGGTAAAACTGAAAGCTCTCCACCAGCCAGTCACTTTACAATAAAGACATCCCACGCAGGGGACGCTGAGGCTGTACTCTAATTTATCGAACCCCTGTTTACAAAAACAAAATAGAATACAAACATCATTATAAATTATCAACAAAACACATACATATAAAATGCCTACATTGCTAAATAATAACATCATAGGAAGCCCTAGTGGCCACCTGGCAGAAAGCGTCCAATATTCCCAAGCTGATCCAACAGACCTCATACACAAATAAGGAGTCTTGTCCCGGAAGAGTTTTCAAGAAAAAAGGTAGGAGACTGGTCTAGCGAAGAAGAAGATAGTATAGCAGATAGATAGAACAGAGCAGGAATGAGAAAGAGCAATTGAGAAAGACAGCGACAGTGGGAATTTAAAGCACTAAATTTCCAGAAAGTGGGAATACTATTTATACTGAAACCCCCGGCACCCCAACGGGGGTAAAATGAGACTAAGATGAAGAAGAAGGAAGGAAAAGGAGGAGTAGGAGGAGGAGGAAGAAGAAGAAGAAGAAGAAGAAGAAGAAGAAGAAGAAGAAGAAGAACAACAACAACAACAACAACAACAACAACAACAACAACAAGATGGAGGACGATGTGGAGGTATTTAAGATAAGGGAGTTAGAAGAAATAAAGTTGGAAACTTTTTAAGTTGATGAGTTGAGAAGAAGAATTTATCAGTACTTGTTATGGCAATGGGGGTGGGAGGTTAGCGGGCATTTGTAGGGTGTAAGTTTGAGTGAGAGTTGTGAGTAGAATGGGGGAGTGGGGGTGGTGGGGGACGATGCAAATGAAACTTAGGTGGGGAGGGGAGGAGGGCGGAGTTGTGGTAGGACTTGGATAGCTGAGTATTAAGCATTAGAAGATAATCTTATGGATCGTGAATGATGAATGTCGTAAGAGTAGAGGGGAGAAGAAGAAGAGAGAGAGAGAGAGACAGACAGAGACAGAGACAGACAGAGACAGAAAGATAAAGAGATGCAAATTAACAATCGTATCACTGTCAATTTAGCCTATTTTGACGGTGCGATGAGGAATGATACAATTCAAGACTTTTAATAAATATGTTCTAGTTGATCAAGTCAAGATTTTATAGAAATGAGACGATACGCCTTTAAAATCAAACACTCAAACAGTAGTTCGTTTTAAAAGTCAACATTTGAGTATTACCTAAACACTCATCAAAACAAGTCCAATCACAAATTCAGGATAAAAGTAACAAGTCTTTGATAATTATCTTTGCCAAATTTAATATTTTCAGGGTGCGACTTAAATTATCAGTACAACACACACAAAAAAAGAAAGACCGGGAACACTTTTAAGCTAGGACGGTATATTCAAGCTTGAGAAAGAAGCAGATTGTTTTGTTTTAATTGGCACTATTGTAGGCTACTCTAGAAGCTTTTTCAGTAGGACATGGGAACTAATACTGTAAGCCTATATATATATATATATATATATATATAATGTCCAACGCACAGACTTTAAAGATCCTGATGCTCATGTTCTAAACCGGCTATGCATAATTAAATCTAGCACGTATTAGGTCCCTTCTTCCCCGAACCCGATTGCCCAGGCTGGTGCTCAGTTGTCTGGGCGTCAGACGATGCTCTCAAAGGCGGCAAGTGGGTGCTTCGGGCGGCCTGTCTCCTCCAGCGCCGTTTAGCAGCTGTTGAGCTTTTGGAAAGCGCTAAGTCAGAACGATTAAATACATAAATACAGGTCATACAAAATGTCGGCCCACAAATGTCTCGGTGTGAACTCTTGCTGTGTGGGATTATACTGACTAGTTGGAGACCCAAGGAGGTTGAGACCTAGGTGCATGTTACATTTTTTTAAAGTCAGTAGTTGATTCATCCCCAATGCTTGAATCGTGATAGGTGTAACTCAGATTCGTTTATCCACGCAACCTGTTCACTCAGCAACAAGGCAGGAGTCGTCGTATGAAGTTTTCCAACTTTATTCAGCGTACATCAACAACTAACTGCACACAAGATCGCTCAATCGCTTTTTCAATTCCTTCATTTTTTCAACGAACTTTTTTTAAACAGTGCGGCACTTATATAGTTTCTCTATACTCCAAAGAAAGTTCGAACATTCCAGCGTGACGCAATTACAGCCAATCAGAATAAAATTCGTCACCGGAACTATGCACTGTCTTACGTCATATAACTGTATTTAGGTTAGAAGAATTTCGTAGATACCACCAAATTTTTATCTAGGCCTACATGCTTCGATCGATAGCGAACAAGCGATTCTAGAAAATTCTCCAATAATATCGACCAACGAAAATTATCAACATTATACTAAGTTTCTTCTAACAACAACGCAAAATCAAATCAAAGGTAAATACACTCTGTTATTGCATGCTTTGCAAAACAAAACGATCGGATCTATCGTGCGCGTCTCAAACGTACTAGTGCAATTCTTCATAGTGACGAAGAGAGTTTTTCTAAAACAGTATTGACTTTCAATAAGGACTCTTTAGTTGGTGATTTACTCTTTCCCCAACACCCCCCCCCCTCATCCTCTCTCTCTCTCCTCTCTCTCTCTCCCTCTCTCTCTCTTTCTCTTTCTTTCTTTCTTCTGTGTGTATGTGTAGTATGATTTATAATTTAATGTTACAGGTTAGTTGTGCATTGTTTGTGTACATTTGTTAAGGGACCGTTTGGAAGGCTTGACTTTTTACATTAATTAGCATTCTTAACTAAGAATTATAAAATACTAAAAAGGATATTTACGTAGCTCTTCTTCCTACTGACATCAGCGCTGGACCTAAAGCAATAACCATGTAATGTAATGCAATGTAATGACATCAGTTTAAAGCGCAGTTCTCATGCAGTTCTCATACTTAACGTTAACATCGAAATACATACGAAAAGAAGTGAAACGAAAACAAGATACCAATAAATTATGCAAAGACATAATACAAATATGAAAAATAATATTTCCAAGTAACTCTTAATCCCTAATACAAGAAACGTTTCCAAAATAGTTTTCAAAGGCTCTCACCGTCTCTGTTTCTCTCTCTCTCTCTCTCTCTCTCTCTCTCTCTCTCTCTCTCTCTCTCTCTCTTTCTATCTCTTTCACTCTCATCTTTCCACCCCCACCTCCCTCTGCCCTCTTCATGTCACCTCAGCGACGAGGTGGAAATGAAAGTAGTGGAGGTTAGGGACTGGTAACGGGCTAGGACTCACTGGGGTGAGGGTTCGGGTGTTTTTTTTTTGGGGGGGGGGACGCATGGCTGGCTTATCGGTCTGCGATCAGAACGACCTTCTGACAGCTTGGGCTGAATAACGATGCCAGATGCTCCTGCCCGCTCTGCAAAGTATCAGAAACCATGTCAAGGACGATGGTGCAAATGGGTTTTTAAAAATTCCCCGCAGGGCTCTGATAATCTGGTTGGGCTAAGCGCTTTCTCTCTCTCTCTCTCTATCTCTCTCTCTCTCTCTCTCTCTCTCTCTCTCTCTTTCTCTCTTTCTTTCTTTCTTTCTCTCTTTCTCTCTCTTTCTCTCTCTCTCTCTTTCTTTCTCTCCTCTCTCTCCCGCTCTCTCTCTCTCTCCCTCTCTCTCTCTCCCTCTCTCTCTATCTCTCTCTCTCTAGCTCCTCTTCTGCTACGATATAGCGCTATGTTTACCTTCCTAACATCATTTTGTAGTAGGTTGGGTCGAGGTAGTAAGGAGTGAAACACATATGGGGGACGAGGGGTTGAGATAGAGGAGCGAGGCGGATAAACAATCTTGTCACCCGTGAGAGTAAAATATAAAATGCGAATCGCATTCGCAAAACAAAAAAAAACCAAAAAAACAAAAGCAAATAAAAAAAAGAAAAAAAAAGTTTAAAAATATAATTAAAGAAATTTAAACAAAATAATATTATTTTCTCAGTAAAAATATAGAACTTTGAAACAATATGCATGTTACCCATCCTGTGACTCCATCGTAACACCAGTTCCACGATCATCCAACCGAGAACTGCAGAAGCGGGGGATACAGATGTAGTCCACAAACAAACAAACAACTTGACTTGTAAAAGGAGAACTTCTGGATGTCTCCTTGATGAAGTAAACACTGGCTTTGTGTGGATCCTATCCTATCCTATCCAATCCCGTAATTTGGAGGTCGTAGGGGCACCACAGATGATCGTTTAACCAGCGTACTCCATCTTTCCCTGTCCTCAGCAACCCTGATTGTTTCGCTCAGTGTCAAACCAGTCCATTCTCGAATGTTGTCCTCCCACCTCTTTTTCGGTCTCCCTCTTCTTCTACCTCCTTGCACTGTGCCTTGCAGGATGGTCTTTGCAAGACCTGATGATCTGGTGACGTGGCCATACCATCGGAGTTTCCGTTTTTTCACCACTGTGAGCAGATCATCGTGTTGTCCAATATGGCTTGTGTGATGGTCTGTCAGACTTTGTCGTTGGTGATGTGCTGGGTATAGGAAATGCCCAGAAGTCTTCTGTAGCACCTCATCTCCATGCTTTGTATTCTTTCTTGGAGATCTGCTGTGAGGGTCCATGTTTCGCAAGTATATAGAAAGATGGAGATGACAAGGGAGCGCAGCAGCCTTACCTTGGAATGTAGACTGATGGTGTCCTGTCTTTCCAAATTGACTTCAACCTCGCCTCGTGTATAGAAGTAGCAAAGTCCTTGTCAAGAATCAGGATTCAAGATAATATGCTGTCCCAATGAATTACAAGCAAATCTTATTTGTTTATTTATTTATTTATTTATTTACTCGTTGCTATATAGCGCTTTTCCAGCCCAAGAGCTGCCCAAAGCACCAATACAGGATCTAACTTATGCTGCTCGAGGCGCCCACATGCTGTCTTAAGGGCATCGTCTGACGCCCAAACAACTGGGCGACCGGCGAAGGGGGGCGAAGGAATCTAGTTGTTGCTTGGTGTACTTGTGTAGTCGGATGGGTGTGTAAACCGAGGCCTAGTCTGCGCCTTCCATCGCGCGGACTTTAAAGATCCTGACGCCAATGCGGTATTTGGTGAAGTGCCATCCACATAAGTACACCCAACAATCACTAGGTCCCTTCTCGCCCATCTCCGGTTGCACAGGTTTGTTGTGTGCTCAATGGTCTGCTACGTCAGACGATGATGCGCCCAAAGGCAGCAATTTGGCCAACTCTCGTTGTTTGAGTTTCGATCCTGTATAGGGCACCGCCTTTGAGCAGTTCTAAAACGCTATATATGCACTATGATATAAATAACTATACGCACGAGGTAAGGTGAACAACGTACCCACGGAGCCACCATCGCACCGCTACGTCTTAATGTGACGGCAACATGCCACAACCTCTATCCACTGCTGTGTCAAATGTCTTTGCCATTACCAACAGCTGACTCCTGTTATTTTACACTCCAAACTTCGCAGCACCTAAAGATGGAGAAAGGTGACACGCCTGCTTCTTTCCGCTCTTCCGTAATTCCCCTTGAAGTTTTACAAATTCACTTTTCTACATCAGTCGCAACCATTTCGCTGAACTTATAACTTCCGTAATATTTCCCCCCACCCCCCCTTGGGGAGATGTGGAAAGCTAAGTGAGGTGGGGGGGAAGGGTGGTTGTAGGGGATGTTGGATGGGGGATGGGAAGGAGTGGGGATTCGGCTGTGTGTATGATATAGATAAGATAAGATAAGATAAGATAAGATAAGATAAGATAAGATAAGATAAGATAAGATAAGATAAGATAAGATAAGATAAGATAAGATAAGATAAGATAACAATGTTATTTAACACTGGGTGTGCTTTTTTTACATCTTACCCTTGAAGCTTGTAACAATAACAATTTGTTTAACGAAATAACTTCATAACAATAACATCATAATGTAACAATATAATCAAAATCTGCGCGCACACACACACACGTACACACACATACACTCACACAACTTATGGAAAACAATCTATTGAAAGTTATAAATGTAGAACTCTTCCTGGATAACTAATTAACTAATTTTACTGTGCTGTGAACGATGGTTTCTAAAGGATGCGTATTTGGTGACTGCACTGCGTAGAACTTTTGGAATATTATTCCATAAAGTAAAACCTGAATATGACAGACTGGTTTTAAACAGATCAATTCTTGGAAATTGGATATTTAGTTTGGTAGAATATCTGGCAGTTTTCCTAGAAAAAAGAGAAGAAAGATAGGAAGGTGTACTACCAGAAAGAATCTTGTGCATAAAAATTCCTTTATAAATTTTAATATGTTTGCAAAAGGTTGTACGCTGATCTGTTTGTAATCATTCAGGGAGAGCTTGTTTTTAAGAATAACCATTTTAATTGCACGTTTATGAATCCTAAGTAAAAACTTCATTGCATTGCTACTAGCAGAATCCCAAATAGTTGAAGAATAATCAATAAATGGTTGAATATGTTCCAAATTAAAAAAACAAAGTTTTGGAGAAGCAGATTTAAATAATGTTTAATCCTTGATAAGCCCATCTGGAAATAGTTCTACTAACATTTAAAATATGTTGCAACCAAGACAAATTATTGTCTAATGTCACGCCAAAAGGTTTATGACATTGGACTTCTTCAACTGTTTTGTTGCAATGCTTTAAGGGAAGGAGAAGAACTTTGCCTTTTTTGTCTAGTTGTAGATTGCTATTATGAAGCTCTAATTATTATCAGTACAACTTATGTTATGGCCTGGTTTGGGTATTTCAGCTCCCATCTTTTTGCAAGTAAAACATACTGGGTAATAGACACTGCAACCATACAGTATGTTTTACGTGGAAAAAGAAGGGAGAACATGTATATTGCAAAAAAGTTAATTTTTTAACATAAATTGATTTTTTTTTTGTGGTATAGCCATTAAAGAAAAAACGCCGAATCAGCATTTTCAGTATTTTTTTGCATTTTAGATGACCGGCCTATATATATTGGACAGAATGTTAATTTAACGCTTTAATAAGTTAGTCCTTGATGTGATCTTTGTAAACAAATTTAAAAAAAACCTCAAACTTCATGTATCATGCATGACAAATTATTTGTTTTTTGAAGTGTGTAAGCATAAAATAGGCCTATCACTCAGGGATAACTCTATTCGTCATCACGGACGACAACTCTTGGCATGTGTTGATGCTACGTGCTGTCACGTGGGGTTTATGGGCTCTGCACAATGGAATTATGGACCCTCACGTTTATTCGGTGGGAACTGCTAGTAAGTCACCCTATGAATTACTTTAATAAATTTATTTGTTTAGCTCGTTCTGTGTTAAGGTTGGGGTACAGAAATAGATAGAAAATTGGTAAAAGAATACTGTCACACTAGCTTTCACACGGCTATGAATCATATGTAGTCCAGCCTTTTGATAACAGTTAAAATCACACATTTATTTCTTCTACTCTATACAAGATTCTCTAAGTACTAATCTAACTTAAAAAGTCTCTTTCGATGCTAATAGTTTGATCGCTGATAGTCTATGCAGCTGTTATTTCTTCCTCGGGCACTTGCTCTTATATCTCATGTAGATTTGGACTACTGTGGTCCTTTTTACAGTTTATGAAGAGTTGGACTACTGTGGTCCTGCTATGATCAGTTTAAGTGCACTGGGATAACACACTTAACTGGCGGGTGGTGCGGTCGAAGTCCTTCTGTGAGGTAGCTTCTGGTCCACCTGTGTCGTTGTGTAGTTGGGTTCCCTTGCCACGCTGTGGGGTCTGACAGGGTGTTTTTCAAGGTAGCTCCTTCCGACTTGTGCGGTAGAGTCTCCTCAACCAACTTGTTTCTGTGGAGTGGGGTTCACAGGATAGCTCGGGATAGCTCGGGATAGCTCGCCTGCCCGTCTGTAATATAAGAGACGAAATTCTGCACAACCCTGAATAATCGGTTTGTGCAGAGCGTCTCACTGAAAGCCAAGTAGCCCTCAGTGATAGCTCCACATCTCTATACATAAGCGACGAACATTCTGCTACTTCCGGGTTCCACTGGAATCTCCCTCTAAATTCCTATACATACATAAATATAAATCGTGTCTAACTATACACATACAGAATTAATAATAATATAAACATTCAGTGGTACAGCCACTGGTCTGCAAACATACATATAAGTTAAACAACAGTGGTTCCGTACGGCATACAACATGGCGGCGCAACCGGTCGTGTTTCGCCTCGTGGTAGGCTCTTCCACGTGGTCACGCAAATTCGGATTAACAATTCACATTTATGCATAGCAAATTCCACAAACATAATTTCAACAATAATATAAATATATCACGATGAAACAGAAGGGTGTTCATTTACCTGTCTGACAAGTTCAGGCCCGTGTTGACTAAATAGAATGCTAAGATTCTAAGTCCTGCTTCCTGGTCTAAGTGTGTAGAGATTTCTCTGCCAGCTTTCTAGCTGTTAACACTTCGGTGTATTCCTCCCAACTGACCAAAAATGTGCGGGGTTTGGACCTAGTCAAACTGGCTCCAACCGCTTTGCCTAAGCTCTCCCATTGGTTCCAACGGTCCGATTCAAAACTCAAGTGCTGACGTCACTGCGCTGTGTGTGTGGCTCAGGCTCGCAGTGTGCTGTCTGCTGTGTAATTTACTGACTCTCTACTGGTACAAAGACTACACATGGCTAAATAGTCAACAAGCAGAGTTAATACTAGCCAATTCATGACAGGCTCCCTCAACTGAAAAAAGGCGATGACTACTGGATTCGACCTTTTTCTACTACAGAGCCTAGTTTAACACTGCACTATCCTAGGGTCCTATTTACAAACTAAGTAAGTTGCTCTACCTGAGCTGCAATGCTGTGCCAGGTAGCTATGGACACTAGTGACAGGGTATTACTGGGCGGGGACGAATTCTGGTGCTGTGGCCCTTAGTTGTGTTGGGTGGGCGACAGCTGCTGTGTCCTCCACGAGATGGCGACTGAGGTAGTCGGCTCCGTGGTTCTCTTTGCCGGGGATGTACTCGATTTGGAATGAGTATGCCTGAAGGGTGAGTGCCCATCGCATCAGGCGAGAGTTCAAGGATTTGGAGGCTGCCAGGAACGATAGTGGTTGATGGTCCACCTGAACTGTGAAGTGAGTCCCATACAGGTAGAGTTGGAATTTCTGTATGGCCCAGACTAGTCCAAGACATTCTTTCTCCGACGTGGCGTAGTGGGTCTCGGCGGGTCTCAATTTTCTGCTGGCGTAGGCGACAGGGAATAGCGTCTCTGCATTCTTGGGGTCGCGCTGTAGCAGTACTGCTCCGAGGCCTAAGTCGCTTGCGTCGGTGCGAAGAACGAATGGCTGAGTCAAATCGGGTAGGTGGAGTACTGGCGCCGATGTCATTCTGTCCTTGAGTGGTTGGAATGCTGTCTCGCATTCGGCTGTCCAAACTACTTTGTCCGGGGCGACTTTCCGGGTTCCATTTGTCAGTGGTACGGCGATGCTGTTGTAGTTGGGGGGGAACTTCTTCCGCGATGGCGATGGCCATCCATGTGTGGGTGCTGGGGGTCGCTGGTCGGTCCGTGTATTTCTTGAGGAGATTGATGTGGTGGTATCGGGCTCTCCCGTTTACCTCTACTTGGTAGACTGTCTTGGATTTCTTGGCAGTCACCCGGTACGGTCCTCTCCAAGCGATGTCCAGCTTGTTGGTTCCACTTGGAAGTAAGAGTAGCACTTGATCGCCGACTTGCAGTTCTCTGTCCTTCGCGTGGCGGTTGTAGTACTTCGCCTGACGGGCTCTTGCCTTCTTCAGTGCTTCACCAGCTTTCTTCCACGTTGCTTTGAGGGTTTCCTGCAGGTCTGCGACGTACTTGGTGGCACCTCTTGGTGTGTCGTCTATCTTTGCTTCCGTCCAACTTCTGCGTAGGGCTTCTAGCGGTCCTGCTAGAGGTCTGCCGAATAGCAATGTTGACGGGGTGTAGCCTGTGGCTGCATGGGGTGTTTCTCGGTATGCGAACAGTGCCGCATTCACGTAGGTGTCCCACGCTTCTGGATTGTCGTCGGCGACTTTCCTGAGGATGGTGAGAAGGGTTCCATTCAGTCTTTCTACCTGTCCGTTGCTGGCGGGGTGGTATGGTGGTGTGCGAATGTGATGAACTTGTATCAACTCGAACACGGCTTGCATCAGGCGGCCGGTGAACTGAGATCCGTTGTCCGTTCTAATGCTGTCCGGATATCCGACTCTGGTAAAGATGGCGAGGAGTGCATCTGCAATCTTCTTGGTGTCTATCGCTGGCAACGGGACTGCTTCGCACCACATCGTACATGCGTCGACGAGTGTGAGTAGAAATCTGTTCCGCTTCTTGGTCATGGGCAGTGGTCCTACTATGTCTACTGAGACTTGCTGGAATGGCACGCCGACTACTACCGATGGTCCTAAGGTAACTGGTACGGTGTGATGTCGCGGGGAATATCGTTGACATTGGTGGCAAGATTTCACGTAGCGCTTGACATCCTCCGTGATTCCTGGCCAATAGTAGTGTGCGCTGATTCTCTGCACTGTGGCTCCAATTCCCATGTGTCCGCTGAGTGGCATGCTGTGGCCTAGTTCTAGTACTTGGGCTCGAAGGGTGGCTGGTAGTACTAGTTGGGTGTGATCTCCATCTCCTTGTCGATGTAGAACTCCCTCTTCCATGTAGAAGTCTCCCTTGTGCGGGGGTGTGTGCGCCTTGGGTAGCTTCTGGAAGCACTTCGCTATCGAGGTGTCTTCTTTCTGTGCTGTTTTGATCTCTTCGAGTCCTGGATTCGGAGCGAACTCGGGCTGGGGTGGTTGGGTTTTAGCTTGGGCCCTGGTTTGCACTGCAGCTATCTCTACAGTTTTGGGGGGCGTGCCTAAGAACACATACCTACAACCTAGCACTAGATCATACAGGGGTTTCTGTAAAACAGCTGCTTGGATTCTTCCTGTGACGTACCTACTCTCTACTTCGATCCAAGCTATTGGGCAAGTAGTCGTCGGTTTCGTCAAGTCTGCTCCTTGTAAGTCGACAGTCTTGTCTGTCAAGTCCGCGCGCGATACAAGAGATTCGCTAACTATCGCGTCGTATGATAGACCTGTGTCATACAGACAGTTCGCTTCTTTTCCGTTGACCTTGACCGTGTCTGTCACCGATGGGTGATCTCCGATCGTGTGTGGTTTTTTACCGCTGCTTTGAGTTAGAACTCTGTGCGCTGGCCGGCTTTCGCGCTCTTCCCTACGTTGTGCGGCCAACTTGAAACATTCTGCGGTGGAGTGATTGTTTCTGTTGCAGAACGAACAATACCGTCTCTGTTCTGCGGGACCTCTTTTCCCGAATTCCGCGTTGGGTCCTTTATTTTGCCCAGGTCTGGGGTTATTCGGCTTATTCGCGGTGCGCTCTTCCCGGTTAGGGCTTCGTTTCTGTGCCTCTTTCCCGTTAGGCTTTAGGTCTCGCCTGAAGCTCTTGGCTTCTCCGTGGGCGGCCACGTACCTATCTGCGACCTTGACCAGATCTTCCAGTCTTTCCGCGCCCTGCTCTACTGAGAATGTCCTCAGCTCGGGGGTCATGGTTTCCCGTAGCTGTTCCCATACTAACAGTTCTGTCAGTCCATCATACGTTTTAGCCGTGGCTGACTGGCTAATCCACTTATCCAGCATTGTGGACAACCGATCCGCGAACTGCGCATAGCTCTCTCCTTTCACTCTCCGATTGGTGCGGAACTTTTGCCGGTAGCATTCTCCTGTTAGTTCGAATCCCGTTAGGAGTGCCTCTTTTACTTTGTGATAGTCCGTCACTCTGTCGGTCGGTAGCTTACTGTAGATGTCATAAGCCTTTCCTCTAAGCCCTTGACTAAGCTTAAAAGACCAATGAGTGGGATCTAGTTTATACTCAGTTGCTAGACGCTCAAACCTAGTCAGATAGAGATCTAGACCTTCTTCTCTCTCATTGAATGTTCCCAGTGGAAATGACATTCCTTGTACAGGGTTGGATGCTACTTCTAGCTGATCTGAGTGGGAAGGGGTTGAGGAAGAACTTGAAGCTCCTGATCCCAATCTTCTTAGCTCTAACTCATGCTGTCTTTCTTTTTCCTTTCCTTCCCTCTCTTTTTCTTTTTCTGCCCGCTCTTTTTCTTTTTCTGCCCTCTCCTTTTCTTTTTCTGCCCTCTCATAATCCCACCTCCTAATTTCTGCTTCTCTCTCTGCTGCTAATGCTGCCTTCTTTTGTTCTACTTCTAACTCTGCTTTCTTTTGCTCTGCTTCTAATTTCTTCTGCTCTGCTTCTAATGCTAGTTTCTTCTGTTCTGCTTCTAATTCTAATTTCTTTTGCTCTGCTTCTAAGGCTAGTTTCTTCGCCTCCCTTTCTGCTGCTCTCTCTGCCTTAGCCTCCTGTTTCTCTACCTCTGCATTGATATACGCAATTAGGTCTGCCCCTGCTAAGTGTAAAGCTTCTCCTAGTTCCTTGAAACGCAATCTCAAGGCCACTGGGTCCGACATTGTCAAACGTGTCTATGAACAACCTCTGAATCACGTGGAATACCAAAACACTAGCAATATTGCAATTCAATAAAAGCAATGCAAAGACCATAAAATTCGCAATCAATAATAGAATAAAACAAGAGTCAAATGGCATACAACAGTTACTTAAGCAAAACCTGCAAAAGAACAATGCAACATACAGGCACAAAAATATTTGAAGCAAAAAAGTTTTTAACTAAAGAATAGTGCACCCAACTGATCAGTGTTATACCCTTACACTATTCTAAGTTATTCTACTTCTGCTGTTATCTAATTTTATTGTACTTAGGTCCGGTTATACCCAATTCCTATTATACACAGATCCTGGCTAGGCTCGCCAATTAAAGTGTCACGTGGGGTTTATGGGCTCTGCACAATGGAATTATGGACCCTCACGTTTATTCGGTGGGAACTGCTAGTAAGTCACCCTATGAATTACTTTAATAAATTTATTTGTTTAGCTCGTTCTGTGTTAAGGTTGGGGTACAGAAATAGATAGAAAATTGGTAAAAGAATACTGTCACACTAGCTTTCACACGGCTATGAATCATATGTAGTCCAGCCTTTTGATAACAGTTAAAATCACACATTTATTTCTTCTACTCTATACAAGATTCTCTAAGTACTAATCTAACTTAAAAAGTCTCTTTCGATGCTAATAGTTCGATCGCTGATAGTCTATGCAGCTGTTATTTCTTCCTCGGGCACTTGCTCTTATATCTCATGTAGATTTGGACTACTGTGGTCCTTTTTACAGTTTATGAAGAGTTGGACTACTGTGGTCCTGCTATGATCAGTTTAAGTGCACTGGGATACCACACTTAACTGGCGGGTGGTGCGGTCGAAGTCCTTCTGTGAGGTAGCTTCTGGTCCACCTGTGTCGTTGTGTAGTTGGGTTCCCTTGTCACGCTGTGGGGTCTGACAGGGTGTTTTTCAAGGTAGCTCCTTCCGACTTGTGCGGTAGAGTCTCCTCAACCAACTTGTTTCTGTGGAGTGGGGTTCACAGGATAGCTCGGGATAGCTCGGGATAGCTCGCCTGCCCGTCTGTAATATAAGAGACGAAATTCTGCACAACCCTGAATAATCGGTTTGTGCAGAGCGTCTCACTGAAAGCCAAGTAGCCCTCAGTGATAGCTCCACATCTCTATACATAAGCGACGAACATTCTGCTACTTCCGGGTTCCACTGGAATCTCCCTCTAAATTCCTATACATACATAAATATAAATCGTGTCTAACTATACACATACAGAATTAATAATAATATAAACATTCAGTGGTACAGCCACTGGTCTGCAAACATACATATAAGTTAAACAACAGTGGTTCCGTACGGCATACAACATGGCGGCGCAACCGGTCGTGTTTCGCCTCGTGGTAGGCTCTTCCACGTGGTCACGCAAATTCGGATTAACAATTCACATTTATGCATAGCAAATTCCACAAACATAATTTCAACAATAATATAAATATATCACGATGAAACAGAAGGGTGTTCATTTACCTGTCTGACAAGTTCAGGCCCGTGTTGACTAAATAGAATGCTAAGATTCTAAGTCCTGCTTCCTGGTCTAAGTGTGTAGAGATTTCTCTGCCAGCTTTCTAGCTGTTAACACTTCGGTGTATTCCTCCCAACTGACCAAAAATGTGCGGGGTTTGGACCTAGTCAAACTGGCTCCAACCGCTTTGCCTAAGCTCTCCCATTGGTTCCAACGGTCCGATTCAAAACTCAAGTGCTGACGTCACTGCGCTGTGTGTGTGGCTCAGGCTCGCAGTGTGCTGTCTGCTGTGTAATTTACTGACTCTCTACTGGTACAAAGACTACACATGGCTAAATAGTCAACAAGCAGAGTTAATACTAGCCAATTCATGACACGTGCAGGAACTAAAAATCACTTTTTAAAGTATTTTACGGTCGAATTTCGATTTTTTTTTTGCTTTGACATGGAAATAGTGCATTCTATTATCTGCACACAAAGTTTTAGCGACGGGTATTCTAATTTAACAATAATTATCACAAGTTTAAATCGATAAAACCCACAATTTCACTTGCCACTTCAGCTACTAGGATGCGGACGTCTCGTTTTGCATGTACCCCGAAGCTACAGGCTTTCCCTAATAATGACTGGTTAAAATTATTTATTTGCGATAAGTTTTCGCTCAAAAATTGCCCGCAACGTCATACTGCTGTTCTGCGGACCCACTCAGGGATAACTCTATTCGTCATCATGGACGACAACCCTTGGCATATGTTGATGCGACATATACTGGCACACACATTTCTGTAACATGAGCTTTGTAGACGATCTGGCTTTTTTTTTTTTTAAATAAAAGAGAAGAAAGATAGGAAGATGCATTGCCAGAGAGATAAAGAGACAACAGAGAGAGAGAGAGAGAGAGAGAGAAGAAGAAGAAGAAGAAGAAGAAGAAGAAGAAGAAGAAGAAGAAGAAGAAGAAGAAGAAGAAGAAGAAGAAGAAGAAGAAGAAGGGACATAATGAATGAAGAGCTTTATGATTTGATTTAACTTGGGTTCAGTGTGTGATCGTGCCTGTGTGTGTATTTACTTGTGTGTACATTTTAACTAGAAGCATAAAGTGTCTCGAATTGGTCAGTGGACGAATCGGACTTATGTCATCACGAAGGACATGATGGTAACAATGGTACAAGTAAGCCTGGGCAATCAAACTACATTAGGCTGGTGACACTTAATACAAAAAGGCACAAGGGTCTTATTTCAATGAAAACATTGTTTCAAAGTAACTCATCTAATACCGTGAAGACGTGTCGTTCCTGACCATGCCTGCTCTCTCGTTCGCTCAATTTTTCTTATTTCCGGTTGCGAATCTCGCGCTGCAAGTCTCGTTCAACGCGAGACGGACGGGGTGTTTACCCAGAAACCTCCCCGAGGTCTAGTCACGTGACGTGTCGTGCGCAGTCTCGGTGGAAAACCGGAAGTGGAGCCATGGCGAATGGTCTGGGGAGGGGTGGGGGGGGGGGAAGGCTGGGCCATGTTTGAGTAGCGAGGCTATAGCTTGGAGGACGATGACGATGACAGCATTGTCAGTGTGATTAGTTGCTTTTTACTAGCTGTCAGTTTGCTCCTCTTTCTGCTTGTTTGAAGTCGGCACAATAGCCATTTTGCCAGCTTAGCGTGCCACGGCCTGGCCGCTGCTGAGTCAGACAAAAGGGCTGAGTGGCCATCGAATGCCTCATTGTAAAATGTTGGACTGGCAATCCTTTATGTATTTATTAATTAATTTATTTATTTATTTATTTATTATTATTATTATTATTATTATTATTATTATTATTATTATTATTATTATTATTATTATTATTATTATTATTATTATTATTATTATTATTATTATTACTATTAGACTGTTCTTGGCGCTGTGCGTCCGTACGGCGTCCAATGCCACTCTCTGTTTAGTTTTAGACCTCACAATCTCATCTCACGACACTTACTTTGAAAGTCCTACAAAAGTACACATAGCTCATCCGGTTCCAAACGAAGATGTAAATTATCTCCCAGAAGAACAAAAACTCGAAGATATAAGCTTACTCTATTAAGTACTAATATAAGTCAAATCAAGTCAATTCAAGAAATCTTTATTCTAAACAAAAATAACAACAACAATAACACAAACAAACACTACAAAGGACAGTTAAAAATGGAACTCTACATGTACATGTAAAACAAATTAATTTGGACACAACATAGACTTGCTTTGCTTTTGGAAACGCGATAATTATATATATACAAACAACAGAATGGCTGGAGTAGTTGAACTTGTTTCTCATCAACCCACTAATAACTGCTATGTTGCGGTGTTGCAAGAGAAAGGGGCGGGGACACACTTCTTTCATCACTAACAAGAACCACGGTTTGATGTACTTTGCTCCCGGAAATAGGGCTCCATATTACAGGCATAGTACTTACCATAATAAGCTCTCAGCTATCAGTCCTATCCAATAAGGAAGCGACCTCCACCTCGGGTGTTTGTTGTGTGTGTTACTGTTTTAGTACTTTTACTGCTGAAAATGTTTTGGGGACGCATCCTTTCGGTTGTAGAGGATAGTTAGAGCAGCGAGGGACTACCTTTTCGTTCAGGACCAGCTTGATGAGGGTTGTATCCATCTCCTCTTCCTCCTCCGCTTTAAAATCCCTGGTTCTTAAATAAGTAGCCGTTCATAGTTAAGGCAAGGGTGCTGCGATAGATTGTTGTGCTCTGTTGTGGTTTATTTGTTTTGTTTATTTCTCTCTCGCTGTTCGGCATAATCCCATCCAGAAGTTAGTTCCCGTTTTCAAGGATGCTTAACCGCGACATGATAACGGTATATTTATAAAAAAAAAAAAGTATTGATACCTTTTGCATTGTTTTTTTTTTTTACTTACAGCAATTGCATGTTAAAATTTCTCGTGTGAGATAATAAATTTGTCTGAATCTGAATATGTATCCTTACGCTATCGGGCCAGCAAAATGGCTGCACGTTATTTAGTTATTTATTTAGTAGTGTGAATGCATGTCTGAACAGTCTACACCATCCTCTTTTATAGTAATCCTAAATCAGAGTAATATTTTCCAACACGATGTGGACAGCATAGGTTGGGAGCCGGGTAGCTCAGTTGGTAGACCGTCTTACTAGTAACCGAAAAATACCTGGTTCGAATCCCGGATTGGCAAATGTGTGACCATATTATTTTCCCCTTACCTTCAACTGGTTCGCTGGTGTCAGAATAATGTGACCAGTAGTCGCCTATACGCTTCGGTGTCGTGTGACTATAATCTACACTTACAGCATAGGCGGACACGTTATTTTTGGTCAATTGTTTTTCCATTTCTTATTATGGTGTTGACATCGCGTTTTTCTAGCTCGGGAGCTGCTCCTGCCGATGTTGGATCTAACTCAAGCAGCCAGAGGCGCCCACTTGCAGTCTTTGGGCGCCTTGTCTGACGCCCATACTACTGAGCACTATCCTGGGGGACCGGGTGTGGGGAAGAAGGAATCTATAGTGCTTGTTGGGTGATTTGTGTAGCTGGCACCCACCCGTCGAGGACATGAGCGTCAGGATCTTTTCATGACCAGACCAAAAACCTCGGTTAATAGGTTACTCTTGTCCGACGGAATAATCTCCAAGCGGATAATTTTAGATATATAAATATTTATTTTAAGAAATAAATAAACATTAAAAACGCACTGCGCATGCTATGCTATATTAGCGAAGATTTGAACGGTCTGTAAAACGTTTTTTTTTTCAATATCGGAACTATACCAGTATAGTGTACTCAAGTACATACATGTATGTTCCTGCTATCCCAGCGACACTAAGCCAGGCAGATACGGTTAAAGACAAAGAAGAAAGATTGTGGAGAGAGAATTTCATTCTAAATAACCGAGACTGCCGATCACAGAACTCTGGCACTCATGGAAGTCTATCTGCATAAGGGAGACGTAGTCTCAGCGTTTCTGTAAAGTCTGGCTTTTCTGAACCAGGCACTTGGTCTGGAAGCAAGCAGACTTGTCCTGAGTAGCTTCGAAAAGTGGGTGGTCCGAACATCGTAAACATAACTTAGCGACCTGAACAAAAAAACTAAGAAGGGGGAAAACGGGTTGGAAGATGGAAAGGCCTGATCGAGGGGGTGGGGAGTGTGAGAAGGCTACCACAACGGTACTAGACGGAAAAGAAGGGGGGGGGGGTAGGGTAGGAAGAAGTCTTATGTTCCAGAACAGGTCAAAAACTTCTGTTCAATTCAATTTAAAAACAAAAAAACTCAAAATTGTCGGGCTCCCGAGTGCCGCATATGAGAATCCAGCGGCAACGAGGGGAGGAGGGAGTGTGTGTGTGTGTGTGCGTGTGTGTGTATGTGTGTGGGTGTGTGTGTGTGTGAGGGAGAGGGGGAGCGTGCTAAGTGACAAAACCCGCCAGACCAATAACAAATGTCAGGGACCAGTTGGGTGGGTATGGCTAGACGTGCATGATCGGAACGTGATTACTAAAAGCAGCCATTGCGTCTGTCTAACGACGGTCAATTGTTTTAATAGTGACCGTGAAACTTAAACTTACTTTGACGATGGAGGCGAGAAAAGCAAAGTGACGAAAAATCTTAACTATTGCACGATTTTGTTTGTCACTTTCTATACTCATGCATAGCGTGTTCGGCCTCGGTAACCGATAATTATTCCTAATACAGGTCACATTTGTATAAGTAATTGTCCGTTTGGAAGGTGAATAGCAAAGAAAAGAGCGTCAGTGCAATTCACACTTTTCTGCTATCCTATGCACCAACGGGAATCCCCTCAATGAAACATACTTCCGGTTTTTTTTTCTCCGCGTGTTTTAGTGAGTTATTTCCAAATATTCAAGAATAATAACATGTGTCACTGGCCACCTGTATCGTACCCTCACATATTTTTATTTTTTTTTGCTGCAGTTTATTATCCCTTTCTATCGCCAGTGGCGCGCCTAAACCCTACCTATCTAACATTATTTGTGAATTTTTGAAAAATATTCGGAAAAACATAACGCCCAGATGCTGGCTCGAACCCACACCTGTCAGGCACCATTGGTTTCTGGCTTGTGAACAAGGCAAGTTAGTCCCGCCTTAGCCCACTTGGCCACAACGCTCGCCTAACATAGTCAACTACTTCATGTTTTGTGAAGGTTGCGACGGCGAAGCTATGGAAAACTACAAGAGTCTTCAGGTTCTGTTTTTTATTTCTGTCGATGATCGATGCACCTCCGAAGTCGCCACAAATACAGGCCTCTACGATTGTTTTTTGCATCCTTTCACTGAGCATGTACTTCCTCCACCGTTTTTATACTTATCCCACTCGTTTTCAGGCTCTAACAATCGTCGTTTTCGGCAATTTGCCATATTTAAAAGTCACGCATCAAGCTTTGATAAAAGCAAAACAAGCTAGACCGGAACTTGGTTTCATGCTAACCTCGTTTTAATTTATAATGGCGATACCCACGAGTTTTTATGAGAGGTGCCGGAAAGTTGTGAATTAGTGAGCCCAAATTTGAATTATCATACAATCCTTTGTTGCTTATTCCACTGGTGGAGGGCTATTTTTAATATTTTTAATTTTATTTAATCAATTTTATATAGCGCTTTTCCAGCTCACGAGCTGGTCAAGGCGCTGGTTGATACAAGATCCCATTCAAGCTGCCCTAGGCGCCCACCTTTGGGCGCATAGTCTGACACTCAGACGACGGAGGACAATCCTGAGCGACCGGGCACGGGGAGAAAGGACCTAGTGCTTGCTGGGAGTATTTGTGTAGCCGGCACTCACCCGCCTAGGACATGAGCGTCAGGAACTTTAAAGTCCCTGCGATGGAATGCGTGCGTGCACAGACTAGAAGGAGTAATGTTATGTTCCAGCAGCTTTGTTCCCAAGGCTCCAAGTTTATTCCCATAGCTCTAAGGTTCGTAACAAAAATGTAAGCTGTGTGTTACCACAACTGTGTTTCTCTCTCCCCCCCCCCCCCCCCCACCTATCCCTTCCCCTAATCCCATTGCTCCATGCGCCCATCGCCACAAACCTTGCCTCTCCAATATTGCCATAAGCACCGCCTCCGTTGGTGGTGTCGGATAGCGCAGTGGTTGGAGCACTCGCTACTGTGTCGCAAGTTAAGCACCGTCCAGTGCGGTTAGCACTTGGATGGGTGACCGCAAAACGTGAAGCGACAAATAACAACGCCCCCAGTTGACTCAACTGTGACTGAGTACCTACTCTCTTAAGGGTGAGGAAGGTAAAGCAGCGAGGGAGAGAGATGGGCATCACCCTCAATACGCTGGCCCAAGATAAGTGTGATCTCCAACATCACGCTTCCCCTACGGCCACAAGGCTATGGAACTACTTTTACCTTTTTTTCTTTAACCACCGCCGTCTCGGGCCGTCACATCATCGCCATCACAACCTCCACCGCCACTGCCACCCACCGCCATTTCACACCGAAGAGCTGTGGATATATATTTATGGGAGCTTAGAGCTGTGGGAACTAAGACGTGCTCCCCTGGCTGGTAGCCCCCTTTGCATGTTTTTGTCAAAGACGATTTCCAGCTCGCTACAAATTGAATGTATTTTGAACTTGAATAATTTTTTTAACTGATATTTTATATTTAAGCTGACGAGTGCGGTTTGCTTGTATTAAATAATTCTAACTTTCAGACGTCAGTTTCCACTTAAAAAGTCAGTGGCTGCAATTTTGACAACACCAAACGCATTAACATGGACATCAAAGTCCAAGGCCAATCCTTAAACACAGTACATAGCTTCAAATAGTTAGGAGCCATTGTATCATACAATGGGTCCCGACAGGAAGTTCTCTCCAGGATCGCACAATAAACATCTGCTGCTCAGACAAGGTTGAAGCCCATTTGGAAAGAGAGAGAGAGAACAGAGAACATTGAGGTTTAACGTCTACACCCACACATGGCGATATGGCAGACGGGGATAACCATCCCAGGGAAAGAGGGGTAGGGACCTGAATCAACACTGAACCACCAGAGCAATCATACTGCTAAAATGGACAGTGAAAATTGTCACTTTTTATATCGCCCACCACGGGATTCGAACCTGGGTCATCGGTGTGCCAGGCGAACGCTCTACTTCTTGAGCTACGGCGGTGCTTTGGAAAGAGAGAACCATAAGTCTGCATTTCAAGGTAAGGCTGCTGCGCTCCCTTGTCATCTCCATCTTCATATACGCTTGCGAAACATGGATCCTCACAGCAGATCTACTACGAAGAATACCAAGCATGGAATTGAAGTGCTACAGAAGACTTATGGGCATTTCCTATACTCAGCACATCACCAACAACGAAATCCGATAGACCATCACACAAGCCATTGGACAACACGATGACGTGGTGAAGAAACGGAAACTCCGATGGTATGGCCACGTCACCTTAGCATCAAGCCTTACAAGGACCATCCTGCAAGGTACGGTGCAAGGAGGCAGAAGAGGGAGACATAAAAAGAGGTGAGAGGACAACATTTAAGAATGGACTGGCTTGACATTGAGCGAAGCCATGACGGTTGCTGAGGACAGAGAAAGATGGAGTACGCTGGTTGAATCATCTGTGGTGCCCCAACGACCTTTGAGTTACGGGATAGGATAAATAGATAGGATAGGATATCCCATTATTTAATAATGTCAACGTGTTCATTTATACCATGCAGTGAAACGAATTCAAGGCATTCTTAAATGAGATCAATAACTTTGCCTTGCGTGAAGTTTAATGACCGATGGAAAAGTAATAGAAATAAAGAAATAAGAATTAAAAAAAAAATTCGCACAATACGACACTGGGTTTAAGGGTCCCATACTCTGCTGACTGAGCTAGCCGGCCATCTATTGATTTGATTCCAAACCAACAGCTTTACTTCAATGGTGATATCTGATGCAATTTATTATAACACACTCGCACGACAAACCTAATCTACGCACAGCATGTAATGAATGACCCGACGCGTCGCTCTGTTGTAAAAGGTACGTATATCAGACCGTGAACATACTTTTAATGTGTTCGATTTTTACACTGAAATCCCAGTATTTAATATTGGGAATGATATCGGATAGCGCAGTGGTTGGAGCACTCGCTACTGTGTCGAAAGTTAAGCACCGTCCAATGCGGTTAGCACTTGGATGGGTGACCGCAAAACGTGAAGCGACAAATAACAGCGCCCCCAGTTGACTCAACTGTGACTGAGTACCTACTCTCTTAAGGGTGGGGAAGGTAAAGCAGCGAGGGAGAGAGATGGGCATCACCCTCATTACGCTGGCCCAAGATAAGTGTGATCTCCAACATCACGCTCCCCTACGGCCACAAGGCTATGGGACTACCTTTACCTTTACCATCTATCAGAGTTCGATATGAAAATTCTGCCGTGAACTGACAAAACCGAGCAAGTCCACAAAACCTACTTTCGAGAAAATCGACGTTTTGTGTTGCGCTATATTACGCGATCGTTTCTGGAAGTTTAAGGGCATATTACAATGCAATTCCTCGATTTAAGAGTGCATACCTTGAATGTTAAAGAAATGTTTGATAGATTTGATGTTTTAAGACTATTTGTGGACTTGCTTTGTTTTGTCAGATTATTCTTGAGATAGATCTTTGTTGAGAACATGACAAAACCAAGCAAGTCACCCGCTTGGTTTTGTCAGTTTATTATTGAATTAAATCCTTGTTAAAAAAATTCACAAAACCAAGTAAGTCAAATCCGCTTGGTTTTGTCAGTTTATTATTAAGTAAATCCTTGTTTTCAAAATTCACCAAACCAAGTAAGTCCCATAGGCCGTTTCGTTTCTTTGTTAAAAAGTCTGACGAGATGAGTCACATAAGTTGGGTTTTGTAAGATGTGGGTGCGGCAGTTACAGTGAGTGTATATGTGTGCCTGTTTATTGTTTTTAGCCATTCTTCACTTAATATTCCTGGGTTGGTATACAGGAGTCATGGGTTTTTTTTGCTCTCCCTTCAAAATAATATTAGATGCAGCCAATTTAATTTTAAAAATACAAAACTATTTTCCTTTCAGTTTCCTATTGTAGCGATCTTCCTGCCTTTACACCACGTGTATTTCTTGTATTTTATTGCCCTTGTTGTGTGTCTCTAATATATTTGTTGCTGTTTGTTTGTGGGTTCGGGCACTGAATAGAATAGGCCCAACGTTTCCCGGCGTGTCATAAGAGGCGAATAACAGGGGTAATGTTAGCACGGCATCACTGGGCGAAAGTCTTCTACACAGAAGTCACCGGCCAGGGCGAGGAACCTCACGTTGCTACATGTTCAACGAGCACGTGCTCGGGGCCAAGGCGAGCCACACTGTATTCGTGGATTTCGGCTGTGCCCAACATCCTGGAGAGGATTGGGCACCGCCAGGTCCTTTTTTGCCCAAGACACACTACATGCATGATGACACTATCCACTAATTCCATACCGGATAGGTCGTCTCCCGGCTCAAGGACCGCGCCTTCCGTTGGCCACCAGGACGGAGGTGTTAAGTATGCTACTGATGGACAATTTAGCAAGATCCGCACGAGAAACAACATCGTCATAGGAACCTGGAATGTCAGGACCCTAACTGCGGAAGGAAAATTAGAAGAACTGGCCCACGAGTTGGACCACTATCGATGGAACGTTCTAGGCATTAGCGAACTGCGCTAAAAAGGCCTAGGTGAAACAACGACAGACAAAGGCCACAAGCTCTATTTCAGCGGTAGAGATGACAGGCACGAACACGGCGTTGGATTCTTGGTCCACAAGAACATTCTAGCCACTGTCATGGGTTGCCGCCCAGTAGACTTATTACCATCCGCCTGAGAGCAGCCCCTTTCAACATCACCATCATCCAGACCTATGCCCCAACATCAGACTATGACGACAGCGAAGTGGAGGATTTTTATGAAAATCTACAGGCGGTCCTTGACCAAGTGCCGAAGAAGGACATAGTCATAGTGCAAGGCGACTGGAATGCCAAGGTTGGCCAAAATGCGCACCACAACTGGGGAGACACATGTGGACCCCACTGCAACAACGAGACAAATGACAGGGGTCTGAAATTCTTGGAGTTTGCCAGATACAACAATCTGGTACTGGCAAACAAGCTTGGTCTCCACAAAAACTCCAGACGATGGACATGGCACAGTCCCAGGGGGGAGCATCACAACCAAATAGACTACATCATGGTCAAGAAACGCTTCAGATCAAGCATCAACATTGGCAGGACACGCACTTTTCCAGGAGCAGACATCGGAAGTGACCACGATCTCTTGATGATGTCTTTCCGGCTCCACTTGAAGAGAGTAAATACTACACTAGACTGAAGTTCGACCTGGACAAACTGCAAGACCCGGAGGTGGCAGAACTATTTCAGGCCACAATTGAAGGGAAATTTGCACCACTGCTCATTTTGGGGGCTGGTGAAGTAGATGTCAACACCATGACCACCATCTTCAACTCAGCTGTGACAGATGCCGCCACTGAGATCCTTGGCAAGCACCGACCAAAGAAGAAGCCGTGGATCACACCTGAACTTTTGGATCTGTGTGATAAACGAAGAGAGATTAAAAAAAAGAAAGAAAAAGAACACCTCACAGGGAGCTGATGTCTACCGAAAAATCAACAATGACATCCAAAAAGGCATGCGCACAGCAAAGGAGAACTGGATAGAAGATCAATGCCAGGAAATAGAGAACAGTCTGAACAAAAACAACAGCAAGAAGGCCTACCAGACTGTAAAGCGGCTGACAAGTTTCAAACAGCCCAAAGTCTCCACGATCCAAAGCAAGTCTGGCATATGCCTTACAGAAGAACAAGAAGTCTTGGACAGATGGACAGAGTACTGCTCTGACCTTTACAACCATACACCAAATGGAGACCCATCAGTTCTAGCATGTCCCGAGAACAGAGAAGAAGAAATCCTCCCAATTCTCCGGGAAGAAGTTGAGGCAGCAGTGCAATCGCTAAAAAAAAGGGAAGTCAGCGGGAGTGGACAACATACCCGCGGAACTGCTACAAGCAGGAGGAGAAGCGATGATTGATGCCCTCACCATTATCTGTAACAAGATCTGGCAGAGTGGAGAGTGGCCTATACCATGGGCCCAGTCGCTTGTCATCACTCTTCCCAAAAAAGGTAACCTTCAGGAGTGTGAAAATTACCGCACCGTCAGCCTCATCATCCATCCAAGCAAGGTCCTCCAGAAAATATTACTCAACAGGTTGAAACCCCAAGCTGAACAAATCATAGCTGAAGAACGAGCATGATTCAGGGCAGGGCGAAGTACCACTGAACAGATTTTCAACCTCAGAATAATCTATGAGAAATACCTACAGCACCAACAACATCTATATCATGTGTTCATAGACTTCAAGAAAACGTTTGACCGAGTCTGGCATGCAGCTCTATGGGCAACAATGAAAGCGTACAACATCAGACCTAAAATTATTGAAGTCATTAAAAACCTGTATGACAAGGCTACCAGTGCAGTCCTCCACAACAGCGCCATCGGGAACGGGTTCAGAACAACAATCGGTGTGCGTCAAGGATGCCTACTCTCTCCAACACCCTTCAACATCTTCCTAGAGCGCATCATGTCAGATGCTCTTGCAGATCACGAAGGCACAGTCAGCATAGGGGGTAGAGCAATCTCCAATCTTCGTTTTGCGGATGACATTGATGGATTGGCTGGAGAGGACAAAAACTTGAACAGCTGGTACAGAGGCTTGACACCACCTCCAAAGCTTGTGGAATTGAAAAAAGTGCAGAGAAGACCGAAATGATGACCAACAACACCAATAGCATCAACACGGACATCAAAGTCCAAGGCCAATCCCTCAACACAGTGCATAGCTTCAAATATTTAGGAGCCATTGTATCAGACAATGGGTCCCGAAAGGAAGTCCTCTCCAGGATCGCACAAACAACTGCTGCACTGGCAAGGCTGAAGCCATTTGGAAAGACAGGACCATCATTCTACATTCAAAGTAAGACTGCTGCGCTCCCTTGTCATCTCCATCTTCCTATATGCTTGCGAAGCATGGACCCTCACAGCAGATCTACAACGAAGAATACAAAGCATGGAGATGAGGTGCTACAGAAGACTTCTGGGCATTTCCTATACCCAACACATCACCAACGACGAAGTCCGACAGACCATCACACAAGCCATTTGACAACACGATGACCTGCTCACAGTGGTGAAGAAACGGAAACTCCGATGGTATGGTCACGTCACTAGATCATCAGGCCTTGCAAAGACTAATAATAATAATAATAATAATAATAATAATAATAATAATAATAATAATAATAATAATAATAATAATAATAATAACTGTTTATTTATATACCACAACATTACATATAATAAAACACGCACTCGCTGTGGTTGACAACTTCACAAATTACAAATTGTTAGCAAATAATAGATTAACATACATATCAAACATATAAAATTTTTAAACAGGTTAAATACTAATACAGCTATAAAATCTCATCATAAAAATATAAAATAGCATAATATACAGAACAATCGGACAAACAACAGCTCAAACCAAATCATATCAATTAAAATCTGCATAGGATCAACATACAAAATAATACATCGAACAGCTACTCCGTCGCCAGCGCCAACAATCAACCGCCCAGACGCCACATTAGTTATCACAGCACACACAAACACCCACGCACGCTCCCACACACACACACAGCACGCACACACAGACCTACTACCGTCTGACAAGTCATATCTCAGCTGACGCAAGGGAATTCTACATAATTATTTATAGTATTGTTTAATACTCTGCAAGGCACAGTGCAAGGAGGTAGAAAAAGAGGGAGACCGAAAAAGAGGTGGGAGGACAACATTCGAGAATGGACTGGTTTGACACTGAGCGAAGCCATCAGGGCTGCTGAGGACAGAGAGAGATTGAGTATGCTGGTTAAACGATCATCTGTGGTGCCCCTACGACCTCAGGGTTACGGGACAGGATAGGATAGGATAGGATAGGATAGTTTGTTTGTTTATTTCCACACCTCGTGGAAGTTGCCGCGTAGGCGCCAGATCTACAGGATCCTTCATGGTGGGCAGGAAAGTACATGAAGAAAACTCTTTTTCAAAAAGCCGAACACGTCCTTTGCTGACCGAAATTTCGTCATCATTTTCACAGGAAAATAATATTGCACAGCAGCAATAACATGGATTCTCACTGGTACACTTCATCTTAAGGCGCTTTCTCATTGGTCGGGAGGACTTACTTTTCTTTGTCAGGTTATTGTAGAAAATGACGTCATCATGCCAACTCGAGCATCAGCCAGAGGATCGCCGAAACAAAATCGCAGGGGACTTGCTTGGTTTTATCAGTTTATTCCCCCACTTAAAAATTTTTTAACACGGACTTACTCTATGATATCTCCAAATCTAAACATAGTTCGGATTTGATTTTTACAGGTAAGATGCGTCATTCTCTTGCAAGTTTGATGGCGCAAAAAACTCATTTTCGACCTTAGGTGGACTTACTCGGTTTTGTCAAATCACGGCAGAATTGTGGAACAAAGTTATAACATGTATTCTTTGTTAAGGGGCGATTATTCTCTCTCTCTCTCTCTCTCTCTCTCTCTCTCTCTCTCTCTCTCTCTCTCTGTCTGTCTCTCTCTCTGTATATTTATAGATCCACATATTTCATTGGTGTCCAATAATAATTGTTAACTTTGCTTCTAAAGTTCGTGTTCGGGCGTTTGAAAAAATTGAAAAAGTCGTTTGCCAGGCCATAGGCATGCTTTTGAGGGGAGGGGGGTTTATCTTCTTTACAATACCGAGACTGAGGCATGGAGTAACCGGAAAGTGAACCCACGATGCCAACGTGTGCTGTCACTAGTTTTGGGCCTGTTGTATCGGGTGACGCTTAAATGACTTACGGAATCCTAAGAAAAAATAATAATTAACCTAAAAAAATAATTTAAAAAGAATCGCCCAACGTGGGGCTCGAACCCACGACCCTGGGATTAAGAGTCCCATGCTCTACCGACTGAGCTAGCCGGGCTACTGAATTCTTACATTTAATCCGACAGGTTTGACTCGGAAGTTAGTGCCTGACCATATATATTATACCACACCAGCCCAGCAAACATAACCCTTTATTCTTATTATTATTAAATATTGTAATATCCGTTTAAAAAACGAACACTTTAAAATTTCGTACAAAGGCTACTTTGCAACAGAGCAAGATATTGTGCGGAACACATTCAGGATAAAGGGTTATATTTGCTGGGCTAGTGTGGTATAATAAATTATATATGATCAGGCACTAATTTCCGAGTCAAACCTGTCGGATTAAATGTTTGATTTCAGTAGCCCGGCTAGCTCAGTCGGTAGAGCATGGGACTCTTAATCCCAGGGTCGTGGGTTCGAGCCCCACGTTGGGCGATTATTTTTAAATTATTTTTTTAGGTTAATTATTATTTTTTATTATGCTGACACTGAGCGAAACAATCAGGGTTGCTGAGGACAGGGAAAGATGGAGTACGCTGATTAAACGATCATCTGTGGTGCCCCTACGACTTCCGAATTATGAGATAGGACAGGATTTACATGGAGTCATCGGAGCGTGACATCAGCTACCAAGGTGTGCCAAAAGCTTTGCTGAGGCTGGTTAACGGTTTATGACTGATGGAATAAAAATGAAAAGAAACAAGGAATAAAAAAGAAAGAAAATTTTTTTTAAAAAAATTGTCTAAGTGGGGTTTGAACCCACGTTCATGATTAAGAGTCCCATGCTATTCCCTGACCTAGCCGGTCATCTATTAATGTAATTCTAACCCAACAGCTTAATGGTTTCGATGCATGGTGATCTCTAATCAAATTTATTAAACCACACTTGCACAAGAAACATAACCTTCTATGCAGAACGTATACTGACAAGAGGTCCGTTCCTCTGTTGTGAACTTTAACTATATATTAGACTTCGTACATGATGTTGATTTGTTTGATTTCTAAACTGTTATTAAAGTATTGAATATTTTGAATGATATGATAGGGAGGCACGGTGGCCTAATGGTAGAGCTTTGGCTTGCGGATCTGAAGGTCCCGGGTTCGAGCCCAGGCCGGGGCTTTGTGTTGTGTCCTTGAGAAAGACACTTTACTCCCGTTTCCTTCTCCTTCGGATGAGAGTATAAACCGAGGTCTAGTGTGTCGCATATATTCCATCATAACGGACTTTAAAGATCCTGACGCTCATGTCCTAGACGGGTAAGTGCCGGTGAACACACCCAGCATGCACCTAGGTCCTTCTCTCAAATCTCTGGCTGCCCAGGATTGTGCTCAGTTGTCTGGGGCGTTATTACGATGCGCCCAAAGGCTGCAAGTTGGCGCCTCGGACGGCTTGAGTTCGATCCTGTATCGGCCAGCGCCTTGAGCAGCTCTTGAGCTGGAAAAGCGCTATATAAGAACGATTAAATAAATAAATAAATAAATAATAAATATCCTGTTATTGTAATGAGATCAATATTATCTGAAGTCGAGATTATTATTGTGGGAAAATGTTTTTAAAATGTCCAATTCACGTTAAGAGATGCCTGTTTACTAATGTAATTAACGTGATCCCAATTTACAAGCGTGTGCTGAAGGCTTTTGCTGCATGGCCTGTTGTATCGGGTGTCGTTTAATGATCGATGGAATAATAACAGAAAGATAGAATGATGTCAGTTTTGTTTCAGGCTCAAGGCATCTGTACACTGTAATTGTACCCTATGCTTCAGGGAAATTAAAAACAAGAATAAACAAAAGATGACGTCACCATGATGACATCAACCAATATGCATACATTTGTGTCATCTGGTAGGGATCATTATGTCTTAACTATATACCAAGTTTAACAGAAATCCATCCATTAGTTGTAGAGAAAACAGTCCACAAGTGACAGCCGGACGCCAGACTACAAAACAACAATTCCCCAAATTACGCTCTAGAACTAAAAACTGGAAAGAAACAAAATCGACCAACGTGGGTTCGAACCCACGAGCCATTCTCTACCGACTGAGCTAGTCGGTTTGACACGTACATATCTATTCAGATCTATAATTGTGTGTAGCTGTAGATTATAGTCACACGACACCGAAGCGTAAAGGCGACTACTGGTCACATTATTCTGAAACCAACGAACCAGTAATGGTAAGGGGAAAATAATATGGTCACACATTGGCCAATCCGGGATTCGAACCAGGTACCTTTCGGTTACTAGTAAGACGCTCTACCAACTGAGCTACCCGGCCCCTCTTATAATTGTGTCTGTTACCTGCAAGTGTAAAACAGCACACTACCATCAGTTCTAAGCCAACCACCAAGACAGGCTTACACAATACTTGCTTCTAGGTTTGATAACATACAGAGTATCTATAAGTCCGATAAGGCATCAGCCGACCATTGACTCAGAGGCTTACCCCACAATGCGTAGATGAGACTACCAGAGGCCTACGCACAGGTCAACGGTAGTCCATGCGCATTAAATGTTTTAAAATATGGAAGTACAGGTATATGTTCCAGTGTCAAAGTTTCAAGAGGAAATCCTGACCTAATCATCCTTTTTTTTTTAATCCAAAAAGGTTCAGCAACTTACTATAGGGAAGATTTAGTGCTTAGGAAATGTGGAAATAGAAACTTCTCTTCTTTTGAGTGTTTAGATTTTGTGATGTCCAGTGGTAAGCATTCTGTGCGGACAATTGCAATTTACAGACCCCCTCCTTCACAAGAAAATAAACTGAAAGTCTCGACGTTTTATGAGGATTTTGGTGCACTATTAAACTCCATATCAAACAAGAATGTTCTCATTGTGGGTGATTTCAACATTCATTGGGATGACCCGAAAGATAGTACTACTCGCAAACTAGTGCAGATGTTGGATTCCGCGAGTCTCACTCAGCATGTGAATCAATCTACACAGCGCGGTGGACACACTCTGGATTGGATTGTATCACGGTCTGACAAGCCCGTCTTTGTGCAGACTGTGGCGGTGGAGGACGTGCTCTTGTCAGACCATTTCCTTGTCTCCTGTGAGCTGAACATGGACAGGCCTGTGGCCCCCAGAAAAACTGTAAAAATGCGTCATCTGAAGAATATTGACATGGATGCTTTTCGCAATGACCTGAAGGAATCTGAGCTGCTTTCTTCTCCTCCTGAGGGTGTGGAACAACTTGCAGCTCTGTACAACAATACCCTGATGGAACTTCTCAACAAACATGCTCCTGAGACTGCCATGCGCATCCCTGACAGGCGTGATACTGCGTGGTTTGACGATGCTGTAAAAAGGTCCAAGAAAGCTCGTCGACAAGCTGAAAAGCGGTGGCGTAACAGTGGTTTAGAGGTCGACCGTCAAATCTATCAACAAGCAAGAAATCGCTGCTCCCAGGAAGTCAAGAAAGCTCGAGCAAGGCATGTACGAACCCTCATTGACATTGCAAGTGGTGATCCACGTAAAGTGTTTTTAGTGATCAATGATCTCCTGGGGAAACAACCTAGGTCCCCAGTGTTGCCGGAACTGTCCAGAGAAGATGCTGCAAATAGTCTGTCTGCCTACTTCACTGATAAAATTGAGACAATTAGGACAAGCTTTGGAGACAGTCGTAGTCTTCCAGAAGTACCATCATCATTTAAGGGCTCTCCGCTGACTACGTTTGAACCAATATCTGAGGACCAGCTGAGAAAAATCATCTCGTCGTCGAGACCCACATCCTGTGAAGTGGACCCTGCTCCAACCAGACTTGTGTTGGACTGCTTGGATGTTTTGCTGCCAGTGCTGCTCAAGATCATAAATTGTAGCCTTCAGTCCTCCACAGTGCCCAAGTCGTTCAAGGCAGCAGCTATCAAACCATTGCTGAAAAAGAAGGGACTCGATGAACATGAATCTAAGAATTTTAGGCCAGTGTCAAATCTACCGTATGTATCGAAACTGCTCGAGAGAGCAGTTTGTCAGCAACTGATGCAGCACCTGATTAAACATGATCTGCTGGACGTCTACCAGTCTGCCTATAAGCCAGGTCACAGTTGTGAAACCGCACTGACTCGCTTTTTAAATGATATTTTGTGCAGTGCGGACTATGGTGATCTTGTTCTTGTGGTTCTGTTGGATTTGAGTGCAGCGTTTGACTGCATTGATCACAACCTGCTTCTCCTGAAACTCTCTGCTAAAATAGGAATTACATCATCTGCTCATCAGTGGATTCACTCCTACCTGTTAGACAGGACACAACGTGTTATCGTCGATGGGGCATCATCGCCTGACGTACCTCTCACTTGTGGTGTACCACAAGGGTCTGTTCTAGGGCCAATATTATTCTCCATGTACACTACCCAGCTTGGTAAAATCATTGAAAGCTTTGGAATCAGCCGAAAACTCTTTGCGGATGACAGTGAACTGTACAAAGCATTTCATCCTAGCGCATCCTCCACGTCAGAGGCAATCCAGAGTCTCGAAAGCTGTTGTCGGGAGATCAAGTCTTGGATGTTCTCCAACAGGTTAAAATTAAATGATGAGAAAACAGAGGTGTTACTTTGTGGCTCAGATGCCTGTCGTCGAAAGGTATCTGTGGACTCCCTCCAAGTTGGCTCTTCGACTATTCCGGTGTCCAGCACAGTACGAGACCTTGGTCTTCTTGTGGACAGCGGCCTCACCATGGTGCCTCAGGTCAGCGCCACAGTCAGATCATGCTACCTTGGTCTGCGAACACTGGGTCAACTTAGGCCAGATCTGGACAGAAAAACGGCCAACACACTTGCTGTTTCGCTCATCCAGTCTCGCTTGGACTTCTGCAACAGCTGTGTTTGGGGCTTGCCCAAGTGCCAGCTGCAGAGGCTACAAAAAGTTCAAAACACAGCAGCTCGGATTGTGACAAAAGCTAAGACTCATGAGCATATTACACCAGTTCTTCAGGAACTTCATTGGCTCCCCGTTGAAAAGCGGATTGAACATAAAATGCTTTCCCTTGTGTTTGGATGCAAGGAAGGATCAGCACCCAAGTATCTGCAAGAACTCCTGCCTTGGCATGCTCCTGAGCGAAACCTTCGGTCTAGCTCACAGTGCAAGATCTCTGTGCCAAGTGTCGATCGACATAAGAAAAAGAACTTTGGAGCAAAGTCTTTTGAATGTGCAGCTCCTCTCCTGTGGAACAGACTTCCTCTCTCGCTACGTCAGTGTAGCTCCAAAGCAGCCTTCAAGCGTCAGCTGAAGACACATCTTTTTAATCAGTGACCAAAACAGATTTTTTTTTTTTTTTCCCCCAGCGCACCGAGCATGCTTACTTGGCCTGGATGGAATCGCGCTATACAAGTGTACATCATCATCATCATCAGATCTGAGAACCTAAAAACATATGTGTGATCCTCCGCGAACCTTCTACGAACATTCCAAAGCCCTTAGAGACACTATTCCATCCACTCCTATATTATCATTTAAAACGCAGTATAGAAAATCAAGACTGTGATTTCGGTTTCCAAATTAAAAAACCAACAACTTTATTGGACCTTTTCAACCAATCGACGAGTTTACCATGTGGTTTCTGTGTTCAAGTTAGCGTTCTGCTGGATGTGGGCGGAGAGAGTCGTCTTATAATAAATTAGTAGTCCGACTGGATGTTCATAATTCTAAATTCATCTTGCATAATTATATGTGCATTAGAAGGTTTGCCAAACAGATGAGCGAGAGAAGAGGCTTAAAAAAGTGTGAAGTGATAGCCCCCCCCAAATGTTGCCTCCCTGACTGATATCGGCTGATAACGATCACGTCAGCGTAATTGCTGGTCTTGCCACGCATCCTATCTGTCCGTCCTCCCTTGCGCCGCTCTCTCTCTCTCTCTCTCTCTCTCTCTCTCTCTCGCTCTTACAACTTCAAAGATGGCGCCCCGTCACGTCACGCCACAGAAGGTGGTGTCCCTTTACACGCACGCGTACTCCAGCCTCGTTTTCGTTGCATCAACATCAAGGGAAGCAAATCTCACCGCCTCGTCAGGGGGTCGGCGAGTAATTGATTGCACTCTTCTCCTCCGGAGCCGTGCTTCGGGCATCGAAAGTTTCCCTGGCTTCCGGTTGATCTTCGGATGTGGCAGTGGCAGTGGGGGTCGTTGTAACTGTAAGTCGGGGAAGAGCGCTCTTTAAGGCAATTATCAATTATTGCGCCGGAGTCTCTAATGTAATAGTTCTTATTCTTCCTCTGAAGAATTATCCAGGTAAATGAACTATAACTCCCAATGTTCCCAATAACGATTTAGCCAAAAAGCATCTCTTCTTTCTTTCTTTCTGTCTTTCATTTTTCCTTTCTTTCTCCCCGGGGAGGGAGGTGGGAAGGGGGGGGAGGGTGCCAGGCGTTTCTGTATAAGTAGTATCCCCACTTTCTGGAGTAGTCCCCTATATGCTTATAGTGTCCGGGGACGTTAATCTACATGCCTGCCTGGAGATTTAGTATCTTTGGCATTTTTACCTATAGTCAGGTCTGGCTGGCCTTTAAACTCCTTGTCTTCTCTCGTCAGGACATGGCAAGAGACCAGACCTGATCTGGTCTTTATCTATTGTATAGGGCCTTCGGACCTTTTTTAAATAATTGTTCTTAACATTTTATAATTGGACGTAAAGCTTTGCTTGCTGCGGAGGTTTAGTGCTTTAAATTCCCACTGTCGCTGTCTTTCTCCTTTATTTTTTCTCATTCGTACTCTGTTCTATCAATATACTATATGGCCTACTATCTTCTTCGCTAGACCAGTCACCCTTTTTTTTTTCTTGAAAACTCTTCCAAAACTCCCCATTTGTTTATAAGGTCTGTTGGGTCAGCTTGGGAATATTGGACGCTTTCTGCCAAATGGTCACTAGGGCTTCCTATGAAATTATTATTTAACAATGTAGGCATTTTATATGTATGTGTTTTGTTGATATTTTATAATGATGTTTATATTGTATTCTGTTTTTGTAAACGGGGGTTCGATAAATTAGAGTATAGCCTCAGCGTCCCTTGCGTGGGATGTCTTTATTGTAAAGTGACTGGCTGGTGGAGTGCCTTCAGTGTTACCACTAGGGTTGTTTCAACAGATGTCTTATACGAATCGGATTAAGTTCTCTTTCAACCAAGTTGTGGTTCTGTTCAACTCTTTTCAGTCCGCTGGACCTTATAAGTAATGAATAACTAACGAACTCTTCCTTTATTTTTATTTTTATATTTTTTACAAACTAACAAACAAAATTTAAAAAAAGAAACAAAAATATATTAAAATGTACTTCCAGACACAAATATGCAAGCTCACACAAGCCCACAAGCCCACACCCACACATACACGCACAAACACATACACGCGCGCGCGCACACACACACACACACACACACACCCACACACACAAAGTGCTGAAAACCAGCATTTTCAAGTAAGACAATCCTTATTCTTAAAATTCAAAAGAAGATAACTCTGTCATTGTAAGGATCTTAAAAAACTGCGCATCCTTTTAAAGGATTTGAAATAAAATACCTTTAAACAAGTACACTTAGCAATACTCAACAATGAACGAGACATGCATATCGACTTCGTTGTCATCCTAGTCGATTTCTTCCTTGGTCGATTTCTTTCTCAATTTATTTTCCTAATTTGTTTTACTTTCTCCTCCTTTTCCTCCTCCTCCCCCTCCTCCTTCTTATCATCATCATCGTCATCATAAATATCATCATGATCATCATGATCATGATCATGATCATCATCATCATCATCATCATCATCATCATCATCATCATCATCATCATCATCACAATCTTTATCATCATCATCTTGGAAGTTTCTGTTTCATGTCGTTTGTCACACATAATCTGCTTATATATAATACGGGTACAAAATCAATCAATACATGTAATACACACACACACCTTCACACACACACATGCCTACCTACCCAACGTTGTGTGGTAGGCACATTTTTAGCATCGTTGTGGGGTACATACACTGCATAGCATATTTCACGTAATATTAGCTTATGCTGACTTTGGGCAGTTTTAACATAATTGCCGAGCAGTGACGAATGTTTTTCATCAAGAATGAGGCCAAACCGGTTACTTTGAAAATGGGAGCCTTGTGCTTATGTTGTGAGGTATAACTGCATGAATATTCATGAGGTCAACAGGAACTACCTCACAAGTACGTTACAGTGTTTCCAATTATGAAAATTATCTGTTGCAATACTCATTATGTAAGATGGGGGTTTTTTGGTAATTAAATTATATATAAATGATAAATAAGCATAGCAGCATTATATAGTGTATGTACATGTAATTTGAAAATAAACACCGAGCAGATGTGACTTTTAAACAGTTAATTTTTCTACCTATCTGAACATATCATAGCATCATTCTTCCCCCGCAGATTGATATGATTAATTATTATTAGTCTCTTCTAACACAATGTTCTGTGAGGATTGTTATTGCTGTTGGTTAGTTATTTTGCGTCAATGTTTTACTTTTGTTCATAATGTTGCATAGCGGTTGTTTCATATTATCAAATTGTTGTTAATGTGCTTTAGTTGAATCTATTACATTGGAACCTCCAATATGTGATCTTGCAAAATGCACTCCAAATGTGATCTTATAATAGAAGGGTATGATAACTTAAACAGAGAGACAAAGCACACATACCACTTGTTCAGATCAAAAGTAAATTATTTCAAGAGAGAATTTTATATTAAAGGGATTACATTACAACGGAAACAGAGAGGCAAGGCACACATGCCACTCATTCAAAAGCAAACTATTTCAAACTTTTATTAACGAATTGTAAACGAATCTGTAGTATCTTTTTTCCTTTGTTTATTTTGTTGTTTTTGTTTGTTTGTTCAATTTAGCCTATACTCTATAAACCAGTCGGAAAGGATCGCTCCATTACAAAGGTGTAATTCATATTATAAGTAAACTTATCAGTCATAAATACAGGTCACACAATAGGCGAGGTATACTGGAGAGACAACAGACATTGGAGGTTTTACAGTATGTAAATTGTTTGTGGGAATACAGGATACAGTGGAAGTAAAATTCTGAAAGTAAAAGGTTGTGATTTACTTTAATATGTTTGTCTTGCTTGAATGACAACATATGTTGATTCACCACCACCATTACATTACAAACAACAAACAAGCATAAGTATTCAGTGCCCGAGTCAGCATGTTAGTGTCTGCGCTGTCATACAATTGATCTGGTTTGTGTTATTTTGTTTCTGTATAAACACATCATCAAACAATTGACATACATTTCCTCTTTTATTCAGATGAAACAAAATCAACAGGCGATCTAAATTTACAGGTCAAGTACTGTAACTTTGAACAATGAATAAATGCTAGAAGCAACAAGAACAATATGGAAATAATTTCAAATGGTTTTTTTCCAGATACAGTTATATATTTGCAAATCTTTAAACTACATTTGTGTTCACACATGAAAACAAGAGCAAAAAAGTGTACTATTAATTGTCATATTTGACTAACATTGTTGGCACTGTGAACTTGACTGTAAGTCATTCAATCACTGATACATTTCGACCACTCGTAGCTCTAAATACAACCTACCAGGTATAAAACAGACAGACATTACATTACATGACATGATTATTGCTTTAGGTCCAGCGGACTCTTCCGAGCCAAATCAGGACCAGACAACCCCTGATCCGCATAAAAGATCTGCTGAAACAACCCTAGTGGTAAAACTGAAGGCACTCCACCAGCCAGTCACTTTATAATAAATACATCCCACGCAAGGGACGTTGAGGCTATACACTAATTTATCGAACCCCCATTTACAAAAGCAAAATAGAATACAATCGTTACAAAACAGCAACAAAACACATATATATATAAAATGCCTACATTGATAAATAATAACATCATATCAAGCCCTAGTGACCAACTGGCAGAAAGCGTCCAATATTCCCAAGCTGATCCAAAAGACCTCACACACAAATAAGGAGTCTTGTCCCGGAAGAGTTTTCAAGAAAAAAGGTAGGTGACTGGTCTAGCGAAGAAGAAGATAGTATAGCAGATTGATAGAACAGAGCAGGAATGAGAAAGAACAAATGAGAAAGACAGCGACAGTGGGAATTTAAAGCACTAAATTTCCAGAAAGTGGGGATACTATTTATACTGAAACTCCCGGCACCCCAACGGGAGTGACAGACGGACGGACAAGCATTTGTTTGGATTTAATTTTTGGACTAACTATTTCAGACTATATCGCGCAAATTTGCACAAATCGAGACACTTGAGTTTTGGGTTCATAGACTCACATTGTTATACATGTGAGTCAAAAATAGGTTTCGTGTAATTAGCCAGGTTACAGTACAAAAACATAGGTTCAGCGTAATCAGCTAGGTTACAGTATTTGCACAGAGGGGATGCACCACAGACTTGTATCTGGACACACAAAAGACACGTCACAGGCATAGGCATTCGCAAGTCAAGGTACAAGCGCCTGTGGGATGGAAAGACCGATATTTCTTTGGATATCATTATTATTATTAGACTATTTAAGATTTATTTCGCACAGATTTGCAGAAATCTAACTAGAAGGACAAACCAAATATGACTCACATGTTCCTTTAAGAACTCACAATATCTAACATGAAAATGAGTGCCCAGAAAAACAAAATGATACGTGGCATTAAAATTCAAAGTAATACCGACTTTGATCTTTCTATCATGACTTTGAGATGGTAAAGGTAAAAAGCTAAAGGTAGTCCCATAGCCTTGTGGCCGTAGGGGAGCGTGATGTTGGAGATCACACTTATCTTGGGCCAGCGTAATGAGGGTGATGCCCATCTCTCTCCCTCGCTGCTTTACCTTCCCCACCCTTAAGAGAGTAGGTACTCAGTCACAGTTGAGTCAACTGGGGGCGTTGTTATTTGTCGCTTCACGTTTTGCAGTCACCCATCCAAGTGCTAATCGCACTGGAGGGTGCTTAACTTGCGACACAGTAGCGAGTGCTCCAACCACTGCGCTATCCGACACCCCGACTTTGAGATGACCGGCTCCAAATCAAATAAACTACAGCAAAAGTTGTATTATGCCCAAAACAACGGTGACCTTGGGATGACCTTGACCTTCATGTGACTTCATGCAAGTCTGATCAAATAACCCAATATTGTTGCATACTATGGGTTAAATAAATAGCCATTCCACTGTACAATGACCTAATTTTGTATGTTTTTGCGAGGCCTAAAATTACCTTGACCTTCAAGATCAAAGCAAAAAGGGAACATGTATACCAGATTAATCTATCATCTCTAAATTTAACAAGTCTGGACTTTATATCTCTCATAGTCCATGGTCGTTGATATCTATTATGCATCAAAGAATCATAAGTTCAATACTAATAACCTAGAAAAAAAAAAGAGTAAACTGTGTGAACAATTGTCATTAAAAAAACAACTAATAATTGTTGACCCTGTGACCTTGATCTTGAGGTGAAGTCATTAATTCACTGATCCTTTATAAGGTCTCATAAGTATACACCATTTTAACAAGTTTAGTTGTGATAGTTGAAATAGGTTCTTAGATATTAATCCACTTGCAAGTTTTGCACAGATGGCGGACAGACAGACGGACCGACGCACACACAGACGGACCGATGGACACAATTTTTATTAACATGTCATAGTTGGACTAATTTAGGACACATTTCGCACAGATTTGCAAAAATATAGACTTTCTTCTTTTTGGATGGGGTGGGGGGTGGGGGGTAGTGGGCAGGGGTGGCGGTGGGTGAGTGAATATGAATGTGAGTCAAAACATAAGTTGTTTGGGCAAGTACAGTAACATCAACATACATTTCAATGCATTTGAGTCAAAAACAATTTATTAAATAATTTCACTAAGAAATCTATAACACTGCTACCAGCATATTTAAAAAATTCGCCAATAAGCCCGTCTGGTCCAGGAGATTTACCACGCTTTAACTTCCAAATAGCTTGTAAAACTTCATCTCTTGTAATTAGTCTGTCTAAAACTTCTTCATAGTTTTGAACAAAGTCTGGGTCCCCACCTAAATGTTCATCATCCGTATCTAAAACAGCATTGAAATGTTCATACCATGCATCGATAGTAATGTCATTTTTTGGCTGAGTTCGTCTGCCAAACAACCTACTAATTTCTTGCCAAAACACCTGCTGGTTGCCTATCGATGAAATCAATTTATTGAACTGAGTATCATTAAACAACTTCTTTTTTCTACATATGAACTTCTTATATTCCCTACGTGCTCTACAGTAGCTTTGTCTCTTTTCACAAGTAGGATGTTTTTTAAATTGTCTAAGTAATTTTCGTACATTTCTCCTTTCATCCGAACACTCCCTATCAAACCATGCACAATAGCTCGTCTCGCCAACAATAAGTCTCCTCTTCATACAATCAGCTTTCTGCTTGACAAAATTATTAAACACTCCAATCGCTTCATTTATATTAAGATCAAGCAAGTTCAAGGCTCTTTGAAAAACAGACTTTGCTTCATGAGAGAGAGAGAGAGAGATTGATTGATTGATTGATTGATTGATTGATTGTTGCTTTAGGTCCAGCGGACTCTTCCGAGCCAAATCAGGACCGGACAACCCCCGATCCGCATAAAAGATCTGCTGAAACAACCCTAGTGGGAAAACTGTATGCCCTCCACCGGCCAGTCACTTTACAATAAAGACATCCCACTCAGGGGACTGCTGAGGCTTTACCCCAACTAATCGAACCCCCGGTTACAAAAACAAAATAGAATACAAACATCATTATAAATTATAAACAAAACACATAGGCTACATATAAAATGCCTATATTGCTAAATAATAACATCATATGAAGCCCTAGTGACCACCCGGTAGAAAGCGTCCAATACTCCCAAGCTGATCCAACAGACCCCATACACAAACAAGGAGTCTTGTCCAGGAAGAGTTTTCAAGAAAAAAAGGTAGGTCATTGATCAAGCGAAGAAGAAGATAGTATAGCAGAGTGATAGGACAGAGCAGGAATGGGAAAGAGCAAATGAGGAAGACAGCGACAGTGGGAATTTAAAGCACTAAATTTCCAGAAAGTGGGGATACTATTTATACTGAAACCCCCGGCACTCCAACGGGGGTACTGTTGCCGCAGTGAATCGGTCATGCCTATAAAGGAAAGACAGGTTTTCAACTGGGGCTTTCACTTTTCCCTTTATAGGTTAGAACAATCTACAGTGGCAAGATTGCTCATGACCCCAAGGGGTGAGAGAGAGAGAGAGAGAGAGAGAGAGAGTGAGTCAAAACATAAGTTTTTTGGGTAAGTACAGTAACATCAACATACATTTCAATGCATTTGAGTCAAAAATACAATCAAAAGTTAAACTGATTTCCCCAATACACAATATAAAGTTAAACTTACTCAAGAATTAAGAAGTACATTATGCAACATACTTGTTGTCACAAAACAAATATTTGGATTTATCATCAGCAACAGTATTGTTGTCTTTACCATTCTAATCATCATCAACAACAAAACAATTACAATCCATCCAAAACAATTAAATAAGGTGTACGAGTCCTTTTCTAAATTTTGAGATTCCACAATTTGGTTTGTCAGGGAAGGAAAACCATTTCAGCAGCGATATAAATGCATACTGGAAGTACACATTGCTCGCACCTTCGATTTTAAAGGACAACAACTCGCGATACAACACTGAATGGTCGGCTATGGAAGTCTTCGATGTGGGCTTTGCGTGAATTAGTTGGACACTCATTTATCACGATTGCTACTTCAGCGATTTGGAAAAAAATGTGGACGCACACAAACAAACTTTTCTGCATCAGTTTTCGTATTTGGTGCGTAATTGATGCACCACTGTGCTTAATCGGGAACATTGCTAGGAGCACTATACAGAAAATGCTTACAGGTAATACAGGGTCTAGCGGACTACCAAGGCGGAACCGAATCAGGACCACAGAAAACCAAAATCTGTTAAACCGTCAAAACGTTACACCATTATAACTAGAAGGGTAAAGCCCCCATGAATCCATGCTTCTTATTTAACTTGCAATATTTAACATAATATGAGCAACAGAAAAGAAAAAGAAAATGAGACATTAAACGCAAATACCGACTTTGATCTTTCGATGCTCTTGACCTTGAGATGACCTTAACCTCCTGTTCCAAATACACTCATGTACAATCAAATAAACTATAGCAAAAGTTGTATTATGCCAGTAACGCAGTTGGCTCCGTGGTTTACGCGATGTACTCGAATGTTAGACAATAACAGCCTGTACAGCCCGTGATTCAAAGTTCGTTAACGGCCAGGAGTAAAATAATAATAATAATAATAATAATAATAATAATAATAATAATAATAATAATAATAATAATAATAATAATAATAATAATAATACGCGATGTATTCGAATGTTAGACATTAACAGCCTGTACAGCCCGTGATTCAAAGTTCGTTAACGGCCAGGATTAAAATAATAATAATAATAATAATAATAATAATAATAATAATAATAATAATAATAATAATAATAATAATCATAATAATAAGTTTAAAAATAAATTACAAATAGTATTAATAATTTAAAATTAGAAGGACAAAAACCCATATGACGCACATGCTCCTTATGGAACTTGCAATATTTAACATTAAAATGAATGCCCAGAGAAAAACTAAATGTAACGGTGGCATTAAAACGCAAAGTCATACCAACTTTGATCTTTCTATGCTCTTGATCTTGAGATGACCTTGACCTCCAGCTCTAAATACACATGTAAGATCAAATACATTACAGCAAAAGATGCATTATGCCAAAAAAGCCAGTGACCTTGGAATGACCTTGACTTTCAATGGCATTGACTATAATGTGGCTTCTGATGCTCATATATTCTCAATTAACCAGAGTTTCCTACCCCCAAAATGAATTTCAAGAACAGCACAGTGAAAAATAGGAACTATCCTATCCTATCCTATCCTTTCCCGTAATTCTAGGACACTCAGCCCTCTATCATTTGTCTCACCGACGCCATTCACATTGGCATTCCCAAATACTAACCTTTCCTATCCCTTAACTCAAAGGTCATAGGGGCACCACACATATGCCCACGTACCCTACGTTGTGAGGTAAGCACATTTTTAGCATCGTTGTGGTGTACATGCAAACATCCGCGCGTGTGTGTGTAGGTGGTCGCACTCCAACGGTTTTGTGAGGTGGTTGAGATAAATGTATAGGTGATATACTTGGTAGCTCAGCACGTGGTTTCTAAGGTGGGCACTGTGGAGCATGGGAAAATGTACCTAAAAAAATTTGGTACCTCACAACCCCGTCAGAAAGTCTTACACACAACCTCATAACCTACGGTACGTAAACGCAGATGATTGTTTAACCAGCGTACTCCATCTTTCCCTATCATCGGCAACCCTGATGGTTTCGCTCAGTGTCAAACCAGTCCATTCTTGAATGTTGTCCTCCCACCTCTTTTTCGGTCTCCCTCTTCTTCTGCCTCCTTGCACTGTGCCTTGCAAGATGGTATTTGCAAGACCTGATGATCTGGCGACATGGCCATACCATCGGAGTTTCCGTTTTTTCACCACTTTGAGCAGGTCATCGTGTTGTCCAATGGCTTGTGTGATGGTCTGTCGGACTTCGTCGTTGGTGATTTGCTGGGTATAGGAAATGGCCAGAAGTCTTCTGTAGCACCTCATCTCCATGCGTTGTATTCTTCATTGTAGATCTGCTGTTAGGGTCCATGTTTCGCAAGCATATAGGAAGATGGAGATGACAAGGGAGCGCAGCAGTCTTACCTTGGAATGTAGGCTGATGGTCCTGTCTTTCCAAATTGGCTTTAACCTCGCCAGGGCAGCAGTTGTTTGTGCGATCCTGGAGAGGACTTCCTGTCAGGACCCATTGTCTAATACAATGGCTCCTAAATATTTGAAGCTATGCACAGTGTTGAGGGATTGGCCTTGGACTTTGATGTCCGTGTTGATGCCATTGGTGTTGTTGGTCATCACTTTGGTCCTCTCTGCACTTATTTCCATTCCACAGGAACATTGCACAGTTTCCAGGAACAATTATCATCGCACAAAGAGCATAATGCAACAAGGTCAAAACTACTTTTATACTCATCGTAACGGCATACCACACAACAGCAGCTACTAGTATAACACTTACACACTTTTGCTATAAAAATAATTGATCTAGATTAAACATTTAGGCGTTCATATACCACGCCCTCAAATTTGTTCACAATGACAGTGTTGAATTTATGGTCCTGAACAGTGAATCAATAGTAGTATTTAATTTGTGCAGCCAAATCATAAATGTTCTTTGACTTAAACTCCTGAAGGGACTTGTATTTGTAGTATGCACTCTTCCGTTGTTTGTAGTCTGTCTGGCTGTATTTTCTTTCTAGTATTTTTCCTGACCTTGATTTGTTCACCAGCAGTGCTTCAGGTGTGCCTCCGTCTTCATGTTGATCCTCCAAAGTAGTAATGCTACTTGTACTAGTTGTAGAATGTCCCAGCAAAGCCATCTGTTCGGTCAGTCTTTCCAGGTCCTGAAGAAAGAAAAGCACAAACTCCCTATAATTATAAGGACAATATAATTATTTGAGGTTTGAAGAAACATATCAAAAGTCTACGTCATTAATTCCGATTTAGGTGTGTTTGTAGGAAAGATGGGGGGACGAGGAGAGAGAGAGAGAAAGAGAGAGAGAGAGGGGGGGGAAGGAAGGGATAGTAGCTGTGTGTAAAATATCCTGTATTTATTTCGTTAGGTACAAACATTAATATAGACTGAAAGGGCAAAGCCAATAATTCACATGCCCCTTAGTGAACTTATTCACAATATCCTACATGAAAGTGAGTACCTAGTATGGATTTAGTTTGTGAAAAAAGAAAAAGAAAATAAGAAACAAACCGGCTGTATTAAACCATTTCTTATGCCTACCAAAAATGCAGAGTTTGAAACAAGGCTACTATTCATGAAGTCATTGTGAGAATAACAGGTTAATTCACCGCATGCCCGCCTACTCAACAGCGTGAGGTGGTCATTGTTATACAATCATTGCGAGCTTCACAATACTTCTTAACAAATTTGACGTAATAGTAGGCTATGCTGGCTGTGCAATTTTAACATAATTACTGAGCAGTGATGAATGTTTTTTCATCAAGAGAAAGGCCAAAACTGTTACTTTGAAAATGAATGCCCTTTGGAAATGTTTGCCATGAGCTACCCTGGAGAGGTATGTGTGTGCGTGTGTGTTTGTACTTTTGAATATGTCAGCAGTATTGTGAGGTGATTGAAATAAATACATAGAAGACATAGTGGTGAACTCCGCCAGTGGTTTGTGAGGTCTTCATTGCAATGTCATAGGAAAATGTACCTCATAAAACTGTCCACCTCTCAATCCCGTTAGAGATACCAACCTCATATATGTACATCAACGCAGCTGATTTTGAAGTGTCTGTAATACTTTGCTCTTCACTTGATCAAGCAATCATATCAAACTACATATCGGTTGGTTAGGAAGAAAAAAAGATATTGCAAAATAAAAACATCAATATTGCATGCAACGGACCAACCCACAGACTGATATTAAATGTATGCTCTTTAAAAATGTATGCCCTGTGCTACCCTTGCGTGGTATGTGTGTGCATATAGTAAGTATGCCAGCGGTATTGTGAGGTAATATAAATACATGCATACATGCATAGGACACTAGAGAATTTGGCAAGGGGGGGTTTGAGATAGGTGCTGTGAGGTCATATGAAAATGTACCCCACAAAACCGAGTCTTCCACACAACCTCATATTGCTATGTACATAAGTCTTAGAGTTGGCCGGTGGTTTACTGTACGTCCACTTCACATACACACTCCATCGACACAGTGCAAAACATGGAAGCTGATGGACAAGCATGCATTGGATTTGGATAAAAAATCTAGTATTTGTAATTAATCAATTGTTATGTTTTATTGTATTAAGATTACTTGAAATCTAAATGATTAATTTGTAATAATAATTATTATTAAATTTATTTAAAATTATTGTATACACGTTATGTCTTAGTTCAATACATTTATAAAATAACATGCAGTGACCAAGAATTGCTGAAAATTAACAAGCATACTCTTTGCTACGTACTATATCAAATGTAATAAGCGTATTTTCATAAAATGGCGTATGCCTGTAATTATTAACCCCGCCTGTATACATGGGTTTCACTCTGTCTCTCTGTCTGTGTGTGTGTGTGCCCAGCAATATTTCTGGTAATTACAATCCCGCTGAATTCAAACTTAGCATACAGGTTTCCTTCAATGACTGGTCGATGCACAATTAAAATAAAAATAACATTCTTAACTTTTTCTGAAGGGTCACAGCCTCAATGCAGAGCTTAAATCAATAATATAAAAAAAATCTTTGCTGATTATTGCTCGATGGAGCTAATTCTTCAAGTCCCAGGAATGTGTGCAATAAAAAACTGGGTGGATGGCGATGTACGGAAAGTGATGGTTTTTTTGGTGTGGAGTGTGAGTGTATAATGGTCACGTTAGTGTCCTGCACCTGTTAATAATTAACATCTTTAACATAACTTAGGTACACTTTTAATAACAAAGGTCTAGAAATATGTGTAAGTAATGGTGAAGAGTGTGTATAACATTCTAGCGCGTATGTTGGTATAGATCGCAGCACGAGCTCTACCAGGCTGAATAAAAATGCTATATATGTCAAATTAGATTATATTACTTCATTATCTTTTGATCCCCATAACTTCTCGCTCTATTCACGTCATTTTAAAGTCATCTTAAAATGAACATGAAAGCAAATGGCGAGGGTTGCGGTCGAGTGGTAAAACGCGAGACTAACTTTCCTTGTCCATAGGCTAGAATCCAATGGTTACTGACGGGTGTGGGATCGATCCAGCATGGCGTTATGTTTTTTCGAATATTATTTTCTTTCGACTCGGGCAACGGCTCGGGGGTTTTCTCCGGGTATTTCGGTTTGCTCACCCAGCAAAATAAAAATAAAAAACACAACTAATATTAGGTAGGTTGAGTTTGGGTGCGCCACAGGTTACAACGACACCTTCCCCAGGGGAGACGGCCCAGAATTTCCCGATAAAAAGGGACAATAAAATGTGAAAAAATGCTCACGTCAGAAATGAAAATGACAATCCCGCAAAGGGGGAAAGGGGAAACTAGCTGACAATGTGACACTAGTCAATGATGATTCTCCTAATTAATTTGATATTCTGCAGACTGCTTGACTAAAATTATTCCAACCTATTTGGAAGATCTACAACGAAGAATACAAAGCATGGAGATGAGGTGCTACAGAAGACTTCAGGCCATTTCCTATACTCAGCACATCACCAACAACAGACCCACAGACCATCACACTTCCATTGGACAACATGATGACATGCTCACAGTGGTGAAGAAATGGAAACTCCGATGGTATGGCCACGTCACCAGAGCATCAGGCCTCGCAAAAACTATCCTACAAGGCACGGTGCAAGAAGGCAGAAGAAGAGGGAGACAGAAAAAGAGGTGGGAGGACAACATTCGAGATTGGACTGGTTTGACACTGAACGAAGCCATGAGGGTTGCTGAAAACAGAGAAAGATGGAGTACGCTGGTTAAACGATCATCTGTGCTGCCCCAACGACCTTTGAGTTGCGGGATAGGATAGGGTAGGGACAGTATTAAAAAATAACTGTGTAACTCTTATACATTTTCTGAAAAATTAGTACATTTTCTAAACAAATAAAAGGACATTTTAAAAATATTTTTACTAGTATTTTTTAATTTTTATGTTTTATGTTTTAATTTTGTTAGTTATTTTTTAGTTACTTAAATATTAATCTACTTACCTGATTTATTGTTTGCAGGACACTTGGCTAATGCAGCCATTAGCTGCCCTCTTCCATAGTGACAGTAGAGAAACCTTTTTTCAAATCCATTGGTGCAACTGGAAAATATAGAGAAAAAACATGTGTGATAGTAGTTTATAATTAGAACCTCAGCTTCATAAATTAATTTAATGCATCCAATTGAGAGTAACAGCAGAAGACTGTGCTACCCTAAGCAGAACATGTTTAAAGCTGCAAGGCGTCCAGTGCGGTAGCAATGGAGTTCGCATGTGTAAAATAATGTTTGCTTTCAGTTATGTTCTTGTGAATGGCATAATTAGGTGTTACAAACAAGCGTCTTTCTCGCTGTTCCTTTTGACTATTTTAGCCTCTACTAGCGAGGCACCTCCACTTATCAACCAGGCTGGGTCGATGGCTGTGGCGTGCGAATACGATTCCAGGTCTCGTGGTCGGCGGTGGCAGTACAGAAGTTGAAACCGCGGCAGTCGTCGTCTCAGCTTGCGCAGAAGCGCTTTCTGCTCCGTCGGAGGACTTGTCCACAGTTCTTGCCATTCTCTGAAATCGAGATGATCGGGAGCCCAAAGATGGTGCAGCTCTGCTTCTTGCAGAAGTTAATTCCAGGAGACGTTCAGACGCGCGGACACTGCGGCGTGCCGATAGGAGGAGGATGCACCGTCCCGTGGGTTACACGCCAGAAGTTGAAGCCACCGCAGCTGTCCGCGAGAGATTCCGACACGACTCTCCACTTCACACTACAACTTTCATCTTCTCTATTGTTGGGCTCCTCTGGCCGGGCGGCGGTTGCTCTGCGTGGAAGGGCCCTCCTCGTTCCGTCTCCGTCCGCCCGGCCTCTGGCTGCCCATTACCTTTTTTTAACTATTGGGCGACGTGGAGTTCCCTGTGGAGAGTGGCGACCTCCGGACAACAGGTGTTTTCACCGCCAGCGGCATTCTGCGTTTTGCCTACCCTCCTTCACGTGGCCTCTACTTGGTCATCTTCTTGCGGCTCCATCGGCCCATTCTTCTACGGCCTCTTCGGCACCTTTCGTCCGGCCTTTCCGTGGCGTCCTGTTTGGCACCCTTACAGTCATTTTCGCAGCTGCTTCGTGCGCTCCACACCCATGCATTCGCACTTCACTTTCCGTCCTGATTCATCGTGCCTTCATCATCTGAATGTCGCAGCTAGCTTTTGAAGTCACCATCCTACCGCAACACGTCTTCTTACATCATACTGCCTTCACTCATCCAGTCCCCTATACGCTCCGTTTCCGGGAACGGTAATCTACTTAACGCAACGCACCTCCACTCACTGCCACAACGACCCGACAGCAGGCGCAACATCATGCCAGTCTCTCACATGCCTCACAAACTGTTGGTGTTGGTTGTTGAATATACTATGCAGCAAATACATTATTTTGAGTGTCTACCTATTGTAGGCCTGTCAATATTGGTTTGTAATTACATACCCCAGGTATGCTACTACAATTGATAAAGTCAGAAATACAGTGATAATAATGATGGTGGTAATGCTCTAAAAAATAATACAAGACATGCTTACAAAAATATGCATAACACAGTAGCAGGGCTTCTGAAAGACTTTTTTTTTCAACTAGCCCGCCGGGCTAGTTACTTAGAAAAGTTACTAGCCCGCAAGAATTTTGACTAGCCCTGCTGAAATGGCAAAGCATCAAATAAGCTGTAAAATGGAGTGCTAGGGATGTGCTTGCTTGGAAGCATAAATTAAAAAACAAAAATCATACATTTGCAATCTATTACTATCTAAACACAATCATTTCCGTGTAAACAGCTGTCAAAATCGCCTGCTCAACTAATTTTGGAATAGAAGCGTAACATGTGAAGAGAGAGGGAGAGAGAGAGTTTATGACTTAATGGCAAATCCAAGGAAAATCAGTGAATGGACGAGCATGTTTTGCTAAAGCATGGGCATTTCTGAACAGAATTATCAGCTTGTCCATTTGTGCCTTGTCCAACGATGTCAGGCACTTTCCTGCCTCTGTATCTTCAACTTTCTTTTTGCTGTTAGCATCGCATGGTACACTCCACTTGTGTCCTTCTGAACTTTCATGGGACTTGATGCTCTCAAGTTTAAAATTGGTCGATCCTTCTACAAATAGTTTTTTTTTTCCTTCTTTCGGTTTCTGGTACTGTCTACACGGCGTACAAAACATTTTGGAGCCATCGTAGTGGAGCCACGTTCGCTTTTTGCCTTCGTGATCAAAGTACCATTCATCTTTAAATTCGCGCTTTCTTTCATTTTTATCATAGCATCTATCCTTTTTGATTTTTTTCTGATGCGATTGTTTTGCTTTTTTAGCCGGTGTATCAGATTCGGCAGAAGTTGAACCAATTCTTTTTACAAATCGATCCATACTACCATAGCTAAACCGAAAGCGCTAACAAACTAAGCTGAGCGATCATGTAAAGCCTTCTCTGATTGGTTCATATCAATCAATATTACGCGCTACGAGCCAATCATACAGAGTATTTTTTGGCTTGCAAGTAATTCAGGAAATGAGGCACAGTAAGGGATATTTTTCTCCTCTCTTACCGATGCGCTTATTATCGAATGATATGAAATGAATCATCACCCATACGGTCCCTCTTCAGTGATCGTTCTTGGCGAAACGCACACGTGTAGAGCTGCGCAGTTTAAACGGTTCGTAATCAAGCCGATGTTTTTATTTTCATCGGGGATTGACAAACTGAAGAGAGAAAATCAACTAGCCCGCCGGGCTAGTAGACTTTGAACTTAAACTAGCCCGTGGTAATTTTAACTAGCCATTGGCGAGCGGGCTAGTGCATTTCAGAAGCCCTGCAGTAGCATGCTTATCTCATTGACTCCAATCAATGTATACATCCAATGAATAACACACGGGTAAAACTCACAACACTTGTGACGATCTTCTAATGTATACGTGATTGCTTTGCCTCTGAATGTTCTAAAACTTTGTTTGATTAAAAGAAATGTTCAACAGATTTATATCTAAGTCTTCAAACTTTGTGGCTTCAATATTTGGTCCCAAATATACTCAGACCACTCAGCATTAGAACCTACCACGTCAATCAAAAAATCGATCAACATTTTACAATTAAAGTCGGTAGATAAGAGCACCACACTCATAAATATCACTCTTATTATCAACATTTAAGTCCTGAAGTCCTGAGCATGATATATCACTAATTCGTCTAATAAATCTGTAAAACCATCAACACTATCACTGTCAAAGTCCGTCAAAACGATCGCGAAAATGTGCGACAAATATCCATTCATAAATCGAAAGAAATAGATCTAGAACGCTGATGCAAATCAAACATGTTCAGATGACACCTTACCTCTTTCTAACTCCAAAGTGACAGAAACCGACTGCAGATTCATCATACATTGTAGGCTGTAGACTCACGACTGTAGATTTGCCATAGCTGCCATCTAGTATAGATGCATGCAGAGCATTTCTGAAAGAAAAATAATAGAAATGTGTGCTATAACACAGCAAAATCTGTGGAAAGCAAAAGTATTTTTTTCTTCTTCATTCTTGCTCTTTCAAAACTGTTTGCTGACTGCCTGTAAACTTCATGTAGTACCTTGTAAATTTAAAGAATGAAGTAAAAAAAAAAAAAAGAAAAACAACAACAGAAATAAATATATTTATTACTAAAGATATGTAAGGGTGAATCAAAGGTGCATGATGCTCGCCAATGGCGAAATAGGTCACATTTGGTGATTCCGTGTTGTGTTGTGTGGTGGCTTTGTGTACCTTACAGATACAAAGGTATCATGAAAATGTCCATGGTAAGAAATTACTCAATCTAGATCTACCTATATCTACAAATGAATCAACCAACTGATTATGGCTGCTCAACCCAAGAAGAAGAAGCAAATTACATTTTCAACACATACCTGAAGTATGGGTTCCGGCAATGAAAAATCTTGAAAAGACGCTCGGTTGCGCATGCGCATCGCCTGATAATTTCAGAGCCAATCAAAAAAGCGGCAATTTTAGAGAGAGAGGCAGGGTCAAAACTGAAAAGTACACACAGGCTCCCAGCAAAAATCCGTGTGTGTGTGTGTAGGTGGTCGCTCTCCAACGGTTTTGTGAGGTGGTTGAGATAAATGTATAGGCGATATACTTGGTAGCTCAGCATGCGGTTTCTGAGGTCAGCACTGTGAGGTCACGGGAAAATGTACCTCATAAAATTTTGTACCTCAGAAGCCCGTCAGAAAGTCTTACACACAACCTCATAACCTACGGTACGTAGACGCACACACACACACACACACACACACACACCCACACACACACCCACACACACCCACACACACAGATACATCCCAAACATGGAACAGTTAGTCACGCCTAAATAAAATGGGCTGGAATCTGCTGCTGCTGCTGCTGCTGCTGCTGCTGCAGAAGAAGAAGAAGAAGAAGAAGAAGAAGAAGAAGAAGAAGAAGAAGAAGAAGAAGAAGAAGAAGAAGAAGAAGAAGAAGGAGAAGAAGAAGACGAAGAAGAAGAAGAAGAAGAAGAAGAAGAAGAAGAAGAAGAAGAAGAAGAAGAAGAAGAAGAAGAAGAAGATACTTATACTGATGTTGATCAGCAGATTTACGGTTTGCTCAGCAGATTTACGGTTTGCAATACCATAAATTATAATGTCCATGTTGTTTTGACCTTTACCACACTTGATTTAAAAGGATTTTTTTTTTAAATGTCTCACGCCATTCATAGGTTCACGTCATTTGAAATTAGCGACGTCATTGTTTAAAAAGTAAAGTTATGAATCAACATGTTATATGTGTGGGCGATACGTGGCGCACCAGTCATTTTCATTCACCGAGATAAAATAAAACTTGCCTCAATTTAGAACTGACCTTTAAAACATTCTGTAGCATTTCACGCCGTTTTTTTATTTTCGTTTTATTTTCGGTTTTTAAATTATCATTAATATTATTACAAAATACCATTGTGGATTCAAACAATAAAGATTTGTACTAGTGAATTTCGCAAGTTGTGAAATGAAATGTTTAAAAAGTGTCCTACTGAAGAAGTCAATCACTACGCACAAAAAAAGGTCATTCATTACGATTAAAATGCATTTTATCGTCGAGCGCTTAAAATGACCCAGGTATCAAGAATGTATGTTCTCCAATGTGGGCTAAGAAAGATTTTTTTTAAACTTGACTTGACTTGTTTTAACTGTTTTGAGTGCGACATTGAGTTTTACCCGTGAAGCTGAATTGTTGTCACAATAAAAAGATGTTATATAATGATGGTCAATCGTTGATCAAGGCGACCGCTAACACGGGAATCTTAGATATCTAGAGCACGTGCAGTCCCGGGGTAGGTAGGCCTAACGTAAAGCAGCGGAAGAGAGGAGACATGCACCGCCCTCATTAAGCTGGCTCAGGTAAAAGGGACGTCTCTGTTACACTCGAATCGATGTTGGTGTTTTCTATCAGTATCTGATTCAGCCCCAATGCTGAATTCCTGATAGGGTGTAACTCAGATTCGTTTATCCACGCAACCCGTCCAAACAGCATACAAGTCACAAAGTCGACGTATGAAGTTTTCCACTTTTTATTCAGCACACATCAACAACTGCATACAATTCTCAACTCAACTCAACAACTTTCAACAACTATCAACAACTATCTAAACTTTTTTAACAGTGCGGCGCTTATATAGTCTCTACATACACAGGAACAAACGAGAATAATCCTACATAAAACACCACAACCAATCAAAATTAATTTCATAATCACGTGACTCACGTCATACAACCCCATTTGGAATGGAAGCTTCCATGGTAACCAACAGAACAATCCACACGCTTCGATCGATAGTAAACAACTAATTCCCGAAAATTCTCAAACAATATCGACCAACTAAATACACTAACGTTACACAAAGCCTCTACTAATAACAACGCAAAATCAAATCAAAGATAAATACACTCTATTACTGCATGCGTTGCAAAATAAAACGAACAGATCTATCGCGCGCGTCACACACAAGCCTACCATTGCACGTGCTTCACACATAACATCGTGCGCATTTAATACGCACCATTCGCGTTTCAACGTAACATAACCCCCCACTCAAGAAGAAATTTACCTAATTTCTTTCAACAACGTTGAAACGTAATGCCCAAACAAAATCAGAAATTAAAACTTATTTCAGTCTTTCTGAACACTATCAACGTTCTCAGTTCATTCACACAGAGTCTATGTTTCTCATCTTCAAATCTTTCTGGATACTGTCAATGTTCACAGTTTATCTACACAGTCAGTGTTCTTTCATCCGCAAGGAAACGACGCCCTCGTCAGTTGCGGTCGTCATCGGCCCAGGGTCAAAGACGATGATCACGTGGGCTTCCCTGGAATCAGTGCGTCCTCCGTTGTCTCCTTCTTCCATCGAACGTCCGATGAAGCCGACTTTGTCGGTTCCCAGAATACACTTACTGGGTCTCACGGTCAGGTTGGATTCTTGAAGACGGTGGAACAGCTCCCTCAATGTCTGTAGATGCTCCTTCCAAGTCTGGGTGTGGACTAGCAGGTCGTCCCAGTAACACACGACATTGTCCATTCCTTGGAGCATCTTCTTCATTCCTCTCTTCATGGTAGCTCCGCAGAGGGGCCGGGTAGCTCAGTTGGTAAGAGCGTCTTGCTAGTAACCGAAAGGTCGCTGGTTCGAATCCCGGATTGGTCAACGTGTGATCATATTATTTTCCCCTTTACCAACAACTGGCCCGCTGGTGTCAGTATAAATCGGTCCAGTAGTCACCTATATGCGAAAGTGTCGTGTGACTTTAATCTACAAACAACAACAAACTTGACCATGCCAAAGGGCATCCTTAAGCACTCGTACGTCCCATCAGGAGTTATGAAAGCAGTCTTTGGTATATCCTGTTGACGCACGGGGACTTGCCAATAACCCTTGCTGAGGTCAATCTTTGAGAATATTTTACTCCCCGATAATTGGCGGAAGAGGTCTGCTGCAGTAGGCATCGGCTCGGGATCGAAGAGGGTGATCTTATTAACCTTTCTGTAGTCGATGCATACTCTGTTGCTCCCGTCCTTCTTCTTCACGACCACGACAGGGGACGCGTAGGGTGAACTGGACTCCCTGATGATGCCCATCTTCAGCATCTCATCGATGTCTTTCTTCAAGGATTCACGGGCCTTGAAAGGGATCGGGAAGGGTTTTGATCGAACGGGAATATTTGAAGTGAGGTGGACTTCATGTTCGACCAAAGTCGTAGAGCCTGGGACATCGCTGAAGTTACGGGGAAACTCGCCCATAAGGTCCTTGAGCTCCATCTTCTGACCTTCCGTCAAGCCTGGTCCTAGCTTAACATCATCGATGCCTTCTTTGCTGTGGAAGTCTCCAAGTTCCAACAGTTCCTCGCTGTCAAAGCTGTCGTCTATCTCAGTTGCTGTCGCTGCCTGTACAGTCTCTGATGGCCTTTCCACGTACAGCTTAAGGAGGTTGGCGTGGTATATCTTGGAGTGCTGGCCGACCTTCACCTTGTAGTCGTTGATCCCCACCACGGTCTCCACTTCGTACGGGCCTTTCCACTGCATCAGCAACTTATTATGATCAGTAGGTAGCAGCACCAGCACTTTGTTGCCAGGTTTGAACTTCCTATTCACAGCCCTACGATCGTAGTAGTGCTTTCCACAGTCTTGGGACTTCTTCAGGTTTTCTCTGGCTATCTCGAGAGTCTGCTCCAGCTTCTCTCGTAGCTCAAACACGTACTGGTAACTGTTCTTCACCTCTGGGGTGTCCACTTCCTTCGTCCACAGTTCTTTCAGGATGTGCATCGGCCCTCTGATGGTTCTTCCGTATAGCAGCTCGAACGGAGAAAAGCCGGTGGACTCCTGCGGCACTTCTCTGTAGGCGAACAGTAAGGCGTTGATGTAGCGATGCCATTGTCTGGGCTGCTCGCTGCACAGTTTCTTCAGGGTGGACTTCAACGTAGCATTGAACTTTCCCACAAGCCCGTTGCACATCGGATGGTAGGGTGACGTAGTCAAATGCCGGATGCTCAGCAGTCTGTTGACCTCCTTCATACAGTCAGAGACGAACTGTGTCCCGAGGTCTGTCAGGATCTCTTCAGGCACTCCGAGTCTGCTGAACATGTCCACCAGCGCCTCTGCAACAGTTTCAGTGTCAATCTTCTTCAGAGGCAATGCTTCTGGGTACCGAGTCGCATAGTCCACTAAAGTCAGTACCCATCGATGACCTTCTTCACTCGGAGGTCTTATTTCGCCGATTAAGTCTAAGGCCACCCTCTTGAAAGGTCGGTCGATCAAAGGCATCCTCTGCATAGGCACTTTCGGGACCCTTCCTCGAGGTATGGTCTTCTGGCAAATGTCACATGATCGGCAGAAACGGCTGACGTCCGCATGAAGTCCTGGCCAGTAGAACACCGCCTGGATTCTATCCGACGTCTTCTTGATGCCTAGGTGACCTCCCATGATTGAGTCATGCGCTTCTTCCATCACCTGGCGCCTTAGGGGTAACGGTACCAAGACTTGACGTAGTGGTTTCCCTCCGTTGACCCTCGGGTGCTGGAAGATTCGGTACAGGATCTTGGCCTTCACCTCAAAATAGACCGTGCCACTGCGTTTGGTCACGTGATCTTGGCGGTTCCTGTACTTGTTTAAAGTGCTATCAGCTTCCTGGAGCTGGATCAGTTTATCTCTGTCCACGATGGCAGCTTTGGAGTTGTCGGCGACCTTCAGTGGCGTAGACGTCTTTTCTCTCTTGGCCTGGGCCCTGGTAGTAACAGCACCGACGATCTCTGGTCGGCAGGGCTGAGCCGGAGTAGGCACATTGTCCCGTAGCAGCTCTGTAAGGTCTCCATCGGGAAATGGCAATGGATCCTCCTCCACAACTTCGACACGTTGGGTTGAGGCAGGACTCCATTCTGAATCGGGGTCGTCGGGTCGTCTCGCGCCGTCGATATTCCCGATCATCAAATCATACAGCGGCTTCTTCAGGCAAACCGCTTCGACTTCGCCTATGTAGAAAGGGGTGCTGACGTGAACTTTCGCAACTGGCGCTCTCACACATTTGCTGTCGGCCATGAGTGTCCATTTTGAATCGCCAGTGAACTGTTCTTTAGCGATTAGGTCTTCTCTGACGATGACCCCACTGCAGCCAGAGTCTCTTAGAACAGTCACTTCATGATTTCCAACGCGTCCCTTGGAAACAGGCATGTTCTGGACGGTCACAGCTGCGCTGGCGACGACGGGGATGGATTTCCCGTTGGCAAGGAGAAGTTGGCCATCGGTCATGCACTCTTGCACGTCCGCAGGAGTAGCTGTGCGCTCGGTCTCACTCGGAAGAATGACGCTCCCGCCGCATACTTGATGGTCAGATCTACTGGTTTGCCGTAGATTGGAGAACCGTCTCTGCCGGTTTCCCGTCGCTACATTGTCCATACTGCTCCGCTGTCCGCTACTTTTGTTTTGAGGACAATTAGCCGCCCTGTGGTCTGTAGCGTTGCAGGTGAAACAGCCTCTTGAATGCCCTTCCCTGGGAGGTGGCGTGGAGTCCGTGTGTCTCTGGCTCGTCTGGCTCCCCTGGATCTGGTTCCCATGGCTTGCAGTTTTCTGAAATGGTTTCGTCGCCTTGGGTGGCCCCAGCGTTTTTCCGTGAGCGAGGAGATATCTTTCAGCAACCTCGGTCACATCTTTAAGCGTCTGCAGCTTTTGTTCTTCTAAGTGGGTCGCTAGGTCCTTGTGACAGGCATTGAGGAATTGCTCCTTCACGATCAGGTCATGAAGACTATCGTAAGACTTCCTTTTGCCTGATAGTTCCACCCACTTGTGTAAGTATGACGACAGGCGCTCCACAAATTGCTTTGGTGTCTCGTCTGACAAAGGCCGGCATTCACGGAAGCGTTTACGGTAGCCCTTCTCTGTGAAGCTGTAGCACTGCAACAGGGCCTCTTTTAAGACGTCGTAGATTTTGGCGTCATCGTTCGACAGTCTGGTGTAAACTTCCAGTGCTTGCCCCGTCAGAAGAGCACTGAGTCGAATCGCCCAGTCTTGGGGTTGCCAATTGGAGCTTTCGGCGAACCTTTCAAATCTCGCCAAATAACTGTCAATCTGGTCCTTCCCGTCGACGAACGCTGGCAATTTTGGAGCTTTGTTGTCACTGATGATTTGTGGCGCATTCTGCTGTTGCTGGATACGCGCCAACTCTAGCTGGTACTGACGCTCGCCTTCAAGACGCTTCAGCTCGAACTCTCTTTCTTCTCGGCGTCGCTGCTCCTCTTTTTCTTGCCGCTGCTGTTCAATTTCCAGACGCTTCCGTTCTAATTCTATTTCTTCTCGGCGACGCTGTTCTTCCCTTTCTAGACGCTTCTCTTCTAATTCTCTTTCTTCACGGCGACGCTGCTCTTCTAATTCTCGTTCTTGTATTCTCTCCTGGGATTTGACGTACTCCGTCAGCTGTTTGCCTTTTAGTTTCAGTTCAATCCCTTTCTGCCAGAAGTCAGCCATCTTAATGCTTTTCTGGAAAGTTCTTTTCTGGAATGTTCTTTTCTGGAGAGTTCTTTTCTGGAAGGTTCTTCTTCTAGAAAGTTCTTGACTGTGCTGTACCTTTCTAGACTGTTCTAGAACAGCACGCTTTCTGCAGTAGCGCTGATGCTTGTCACTAGTCGCCTTCGCTGACGCAGGCCCCGCTGTCCTCGTCGTATGCGACGCTGCACCACGCTGGTGTTGATGTATACGCTCCTGTGCTGAAGTAGACGCGACGTCCGCTCGTCGCTCTCTGTAATACTGGCGATGTAGCTTCGAGACTGTCCCTCGACGTAGTCTTGCGGCAGCCACGTAGTCCCGATCTGTTGTTCGCTCACGAAGCAACTCTTCAGCGACTACACGCCCTTGCAGTCAACTCGAACCTATCGGTGATGTAGTCCCAGTATGTTGACCCCTCTCGACGCAACTCGTTGGCGGCTACCCTCGATGACTGCCTCTCGTAACGTTGACTCGCTTGTTGTAGCAGTTGAACCCTTGGCTATGGCGTGAATCCCGGCTTGGCCCCCAAAATGTTACACTCGAATCGATGTTGGTGTTTTCTATCAGTATCTGATTCAGCCCCAATGCTGAATTCCTGATAGGGTGTAACTCAGATTCGTTTATCCACGCAACCCGTCCAAACAGCATACAAGTCACAAAGTCGACGTATGAAGTTTTCCACTTTTTATTCAGCACACATCAACAACTGCATACAATTCTCAACTCAACTCAACAACTTTCAACAACTATCAACAACTATCTAAACTTTTTTAACAGTGCGGCGCTTATATAGTCTCTACATACACGGGAACAAACGAGAATAATCCTACATAAAACACCAGAACCAATCAAAATTAATTTCATAATCACGTGACTCACGTCATACAACCCCATTTGGAATGGAAGCTTCCATGGTAACCAACAGAACAATCCACACGCTTCGATCGATAGTAAACAACTAATTCCCGAAAATTCTCAAACAATATCGACCAACTAAATACACTAACGTTACACAAAGCCTCTACTAATAACAACGCAAAATCAAATCAAAGATAAATACACTCTATTACTGCATGCGTTGCAAAATAAAACGAACAGATCTATCGCGCGCGTCACACACAAGCCTACCATTGCACGCGCTTCACACATAACATCGTGCGCATTTCATACGCACCATTCGCGTTTCAACGTAACAGTCTCAGACGCTTACCCCTGCCAAACGAACGAAAGGTTTCGGGGACAACTTCACCTCTTTAATATATTGCATGACAGAGGTTTACTTTTCGGCTTAATCGTTTTTGTTTTGTTTCCACACAGGGGGCAACACTGTGATTTAAAAAAAAAACTGATACGTGGCGCTGACTTGTATGACTCTGGCGCGCTTTAAGCGATTAAAATCCGCACGTACAAAACATCGAGATGCAAAAGATATTGAAGGCCAGACACACTTCGAAAATTGCGCAATGCGTGAACTGTATTGTGGCAAAACACTTGTGATAGTAGCTGTTGTTGTTGTTGTTGTTGCTGCTGGTGTTATGGATTGTGATGTTGATGGTGATGATGATGATGATGATGATGATGATGATGATGATGATGATGATGATGATGATGATGATGATGATGTTACTGTTCTTTTTGACGATGATGTTGACGACGTTGATGATGGTAATTCTGATGATGATATTCTGTCTGCTGTTGTTTTTGAAGAAGAAGAAGAAGAAGAAGAAGAAGAAGAAGAAGAAGAAGAAAATGATGATGATGATGATGATGATGATGATGAGGAGGAGGAGGAGGAGGAGGAGGAGGTGGAGGTGGAGGAGGAGAATAAAGAAGAAGAAGAAGAAGAAGAAGAAGAAGAAGAAGAAGATGATGATGATGATGATGATGATGATGATGATGATGATGATGTTACTGTTCTTTTTGACGATGATGTTGACGACGTTGATGATGGTAATTCTGATGATGATATTCTGTCTGCTGTTGTTTTTGAAGAAGAAGAAGAAGAAGAAGAAGAAGAAGAAGAAGAAGAAGAAGAAGAAGAAGAAGAAGAAGAAGAAGAAGAAAATGATGATGATGATGATGATGATGATGATGATGAGGAGGAGGAGGAGGTGGAGGTGGAGGAGGAGGATAAAGAAGAAGAAGAAGAAGAAGAAGAAGAAGAAGAAGAAGAAGAAGAAGAAGAAGAAGATGGTGATGATGATGATGATGATGATGATGATGATGATGATGATGATGATGATGATGATGATGATGATGATGATGATGATGATGTTACTGTTCTTTTTGACGATGATGTTGACGACGTTGATGATGGTAATTCTGATGATGATATTCTGTCTGCTGTTGTTTTTGAAGAAGAAGAAGAAGAAGAAGAAGAAGAAGAAGAAGAAGAAGAAGAAGAAGAAGAAGAAGAAGAAGAAGAAGAAGAAGAAGAAGAAGAAGAAGAAGAAAATGATGATGATGATGATGATGATGAGGAGGAGGAGGAGGAGGAGGTGGAGGTGGAGGAGGAGGATAAAGAAGAAGAAGAAGAAGAAGAAGAAGAAGAAGATGATGATGATGATGATGATGATGATGATGATGATGATGATGATGATGATGATGATGATGATGATGATACTTTAGCTACCACTCAGCCTTTAGGTGTTATTTACCTTTGTTTTTTCTTAAAGTTCAAAATCGCTAAGATCAATAATAGTACAGAAACGTTTGGCGCTGTATCTCAAACCTGACTAAACCGACTTTGATAATGTTTTGTTTGGAGATAGTTCAGATAGTGGCCCATCCATTCATGTGTTTCTCTCACTTGTTACTTTATCCTATCCTATCTTATCCTATCCCATAACTTGAAGGTCACTGGGGCACCACAGATTATCCTTTAACCAGCATGCTCCCTCTTTCTCTGTCCTCAGCAACCCTCATGGGTTCGCTCAGTATCAAGCCAGTCCATTCACAAATGTTGTCCTCCCACCTCTTTTCCTGTCTCCTTCTCCTTCTGCCTACTTGCACCCTGCCTTGTAGGATGGTCTTTGCAAGGCCTGATGCTCTGGTGACGTGGCCATACCACTGTGAGCAGGTCATCGTGTAGTCCAATGGCTTGTGTGATGATCTGTCAGACTTTTGTCGTTGATGATGTGCTGGGTATAGGAAATGCCCAGAAGTCTTCTGTAGCACCTCATCTCCATTCTTTGTTCTTCGTTGTAGATCTGCTGTGATGGTCCATGTTTCGCAAGCGTAGCTGACGATGGAGATGACAAGGTAGCGCAGCAGCCTTACCTTGGAATATAGACTGACGGTCTTGTCTTTCCAAATGGTCTTCAACCTTGCCAGAGTATAGCAGTTGTTTGTGCGATCCGGAAGAGTACTTCCTGTCGGGACCCATTGTCTGATACAATAGCTCCTAAATATTTGAAGCTATGCATTGTGTTGAGGAATTGGCCTTGGACTTTGATGTCCGTGTTGATGCCATTGGTGTTGTTGGTCATCATTTTGGTCTTCTATGCATTTATTTCCATTCCATAGGCTCTGGAGGTGGTGTCAAGCCTCTGTTGTACCAGCTGTTCAACATGTTGTTCCTCTCCAGCCAATCCATCGATGTCATCCGCAAAACGAAGGTCGGAGATTGCTCTACCCCCTAAGCTGACTGTGCCTTCATGGTCTGCAAGGGCATCTGACATGATGCGCTCTAGGAAGATGTTGATGTTCTTTAGGATAATCCAAAAATTGTCTCGAAAATTAACGCTTTTGGAAATGCTGGTTTTTAGCCATGTTTATGAGTATCTGGAAATACATTTGAATGGCATGTCGTCTTGGTACTTACGAAATCTACCAGCCCGTAAAAATGGGTACAAAGAGGAATTGTGCAATATATACGTGGAGTAGGTAGTCTCGCTGTAAGAAATGGGACTGCAGTTAGTGAAACACATCTAATATAATCGCACACAATGACAGTTCAGTAAACTGAGATTGAACAAAGAAAGTAATAATGACTACGACAATTAAACAGCCCACCATTGCTGCAAGTTTGCTTTGCGTAATTTTTTTTAAAAGAATCTCAACTTTTTTTTTCCAAATGTGTAAACTCCCATTCACATTCACATTCACATAGGTAAACGCAATTTTTTTTAAAAATATACTTCTATTTTTTAATTCGCTAAAGGTTACAAAACCTAAAGGTAACGGTCAATATCGTATAGATCGAAGATTTACACTGTTGCAGCTATGCGTTTCAATGCTCTGGTTCTTTGTATCAAACTTATCGCTAAAGAAATCCTAGCATGAAAAACAGTTTTATTGCTGTAATGTTGTATCATATTGTTTAAATAGTTCCCTCTCTCTCTCTCTCTCTCTCTCTCTCTCTCTCTCTCTCTCTCTCTCTCTCTCTCTCTCTCTCTCTCTGTGTGTGTTTGTGTGTGAATGTGTGTGTGTGTGAACGTGTGTTAATTGTCACGAGAGGCTAGTTTTAGACACTGCAGTAAGGCTTCTCGCCTTAAAAAGTTCATCCTTCTTTGGCATTTGTAACTTAAAGTCGATGCTTAGCAGACGACAAAAGTTAGGTTGTTCTAAGCATGTATAGGGAAGATTCTCACTAGGTAGGCAGTGACATCATCCTGCTGACCTATACCCGTCAACACCTGCGAGAGCGTAAAGGATCATGGGATTTTGCGTGCTTTAGCGAACCACAGCGTTAAGATACGTCATTCTTTGTCTAACCCGCACACGAGAAGGACGCACATGCTGAAAGATCTCTCTCAGAAGACTACGTAGGTGACTTGTGAAATTCATTCATCGCAGTATAGCCATAGCCTGACATTGTCAAAAAGGTAAATGATCAATCTTTTGTTTCACCGCGATCTATTGATATTATTGTTGGATTATGTTTGTGAAGTCTTGCCATGTTTTATAATTGTGAATGTTAGTAAAACTTTGCTTGACAACGTGGCTGACCCACGCGACCGATTTCGACACCATGAGGTAGCCCCACGGACCCACTGTTGTTTCTCCCATTCGTATTATTGCAAGCCAGTGGCTGTACCGGAGAAAGTATATAATTGTTAATTATTTCTCCCTGTGTTTATGTTAGCCATGATGTATATATTTAGGGATTATGTTGGAGATTCCAGTGGACCACGGATTTAGAAGATTGTTCGTCTCTTATCTGTATAAGTGGAGATGATCTCGCTGAGAGCTGTTTCGGCCAAAAGTGAGATGCTCTGCACACCCTTTGTAAGCAAGGCGTTGCAGAAAATCGTCTTATGTTTTGCAGACAAGCAGGCTTGGTCTGAGGCAGGAAATAGACCACTGAGAGTCAACCCTGACATTCGGCCTGCACTTGAGCAGAGAGCATTGAGCTCCAATAACTCAGTAGTCAACAAACAAGAAGAGGAGACAACAGCACCGCACCTCGAAGTTCAAGTTAAGTGCTCTAGAACAAGTGCCCGAACACTGATCTTTAGGGACTGTGCGATAGTCCACTCTCCTGAAAAAAGAACATTAGGCAAAACAAGAATAAAGCCCAGTGATGAGACAGTAGCAAATATGGAGAACAGTAGCAGAATAGACCCATCAGAGAGCGAACTACTAGAAGTGAATCTTGGACTGTTAAGTTAATCCTAGGTGTATTACGGTTTGGACATTTAAGTAAGTGTAGTGATTAGAAGATTAGATATAGAGTAGAGGAAATAAATGTGTGATATTTACTGTTATCTGTTTACGAGTAGACACGCGCGCACCTATTGCAAAGCAAATTCCGTCCATTTTAGCAACGAAAATGTGCTTCTGCTTTGTTATTAAAAGTATTATAAGTACCTTCACTAACAAGAACATTCGCATTGGTAACAGTCCACACGCGTGCACCTTTAATTGCAATACAAATTTTGTAATGGGGGCCATGTCCCGGTTGAGCGTACTTAAATGATGCGACCTTGACATTACTCTAAATAGATCGATGAGGAATGATCGGAATTACCTACTATCAGATATTGGGTGCTCGCATGCAAGAGGAAGCTCCCCAAAGGCACTTGTCGCCTGTTCTACTCTGGAACAACGGAATCATGGTCCTAGACTTCATTGCAGTAGGTCTATCGACCCGGACTGACATCAGCGACACGGACACAGAGAATGTGCACGAATTTGTTTATGCATCTGGTGAATTGAACTAATAATACTTTCACCGGAATTAGGCAGGAGAGACCCTAGGACACGGAACTGAAGAACGATATTAGTATTACATTGTAACCTATGACGGCCTGCTAGCGCCAATACCTGATAATTATAAATATCATGGTATAGTTTCAAATATCATGGGATAATTACAAGTATCAAGGGATATTTAAAATTATCATTGAAAAATTACAAATATCTTCGCTTGATCATGTTTACATTTCAGTTTTGGCTCTATCAATCTGCCTGGAAATGCGCCCAAACCGAAATTTGAATATCACATAATAATTACAACGTTAACTTGATAATTAAGGCGGCTTACTAGCGCCAAAACTTGCATTTACAGGTATTGGTGATAATGGTAATTAACACGTGTTCTGTGTAATTCACATTATGACAGCCTACTAGCGCTAAAATCTGATTATTACAAATAATCATGGGATAATTACAAATATCAACGACATATTTACAATTCACATTAAAAATTGTAATTATTAAGTAAAAAGTACGATTTTTAGTATTGGCGCATTTCCAGACCGGTTGCTAGAGCTAAAACTAAAAATTAAACATGATTATGCTACGCTATTTGAAATGTTTAGTGATGGTTGTAATTATCTTTAAATAATTTGAACTATCTTACTATATTTGTTATTATTACGCGAAAATAATCAGGTTTTGACGCTGGGAAGGTGTGGCAAATACTGATATTTATTACTTAACACTGTGGATTACCGGTATCTCTGTAAATTACGCAGAACACGTATTAATTTCAAATTTTCCGTGATACTGGTAACTTTCGGTTTTGGCGCTATTAGGCCGTCAGAGTAACCAGATCCGATGAACGCTGTTGTTGTTTAACCTAACCAAAGACCCCAGAATTCAAACAGTACTTGGATCACGTCTGCAGAAATCTGTAATTTTTTATTAGACAGTGGTGTTTTGCCTTATACCCCTGTTTTAAATAGCTCAAAAGAGAGGTAAATGTAAAATGGTGTTTTTTTCAAGGAATGTATGAGCGTGATGAACAGAAACCGTTTCTTCATATGCACGTTTATTAATTAATTAATTTATTTAATAGCTCTTATGTAGCCCATTTCCAGCTCAAGAGCGGCTCAAGGCGCTGGCCGATACAGAATCTAACTCGACCCTCCCGAGGCGCCTATGTGCTGCCGTAGATTGATCACTCATTCATTGTTATAGGCTTGGGCGTTCTAGGATGTGGATGTACGCTTACATGGAGACGATATAGCTTACAGAAGGAAACTGATTTCACCAAATGCATGTACCAGTAGTAGAGGTTGGCCGATAGACCTACTGCAATGAAGTCTAGGACCATGATTCCGTTGTTCCAGAGTAGAACAGGCGACAAGTGCCTTTGGGGAGCTTCCTCTTGCATGCGAGCACCCAATATCTGATAGTAGGTAATTCCGATCATTCCTCATCGATCTATTTAGAGTAATGTCAAGGTCGCATCATTTAAGTACGCTCAACCGGGACATGGCCCCCATTACAAAATTTGTATTGCAATTAAAGGTGCACGCGTGTGGACTGTTACCAATGCGAATGTTCTTGTTAGTTGGCCAAGATGCGCACCGCAACTGGGGAGACACATGCGGACCCCACTGCAACAACGAGACAAATGACAGGGGTCTGAGGCTATTGGAGTTTGCCAGATACAACAATCTGGTACTGGCAAACACGCTTGGTCTCCACAAAAAATCCAGACGATGGACATGGCACAGTCCCGGCGGGGAACATCACAACCAGATCGACTACATCATGGTCAAGAAACGCTTCAGATCAAGCATCAACATTGGCAGGACACGCACTTTTCCAGGAGCAGACATTGGAAGTGACCACGATCTCGTGATGATGTCTTTCCGGCTCCATTTGAAGAGAGTAAATACAGCAAAGTGCACTAGGCTGAAGTTCGACCTGGACAAACTGCAAGACCCGGAGGTGGCAAAAATATTTCAGGCCACAATTGGAGGGAAATTTGCACCACTGCTTATTTTGGGGGCAGGCGAAGTAGATGTCAACACCATGACCAATACCTTCAACTCAGCTGTAACAGATGCCGCCACTGAGATCCTTGGCAAGCACCGACCAAAGAAGAAGCCGTGGATCACACCTGAACTTTTGGATCTGTGTGATAAACGAAGAGAGTTAAAAAAGAAAAAGAACACCTCACAGGGAGCTGATGTCTACCGAAAAATCAACAATGACATCCGAAAAGGCATGCGCACAGCAAAGGAGAACTGGATAGAAGATCAATGCCAGGAAATAGAGAACAATCTGAACAAGAACAACAGCAAGAAGGCCTACCAGACTGTGAAGCGGCTGACAAGTGTTAAACAGCCCAAAGTCTCCACTATCCAAAGCAAGTCTGGCATTTGCCTTACAGAAGAACAAGAAGTCTTGGACAGATGGACAGAGTACTGCTCTGACCTTTACAACCATACACCAAATGGAGACCCATCAGTTCTAGCATGCCCCGAGAGCAGAGAAGAAGAAGAAATCCTCCCAATTCTCCGGGAAGAAGTTGAGGCAGCAGTGCAATCGCTGAAGAAAGGGAAGTCAGCGGGAGTGGACAACATACCAGCGGAACTGCTACAAGCAGGAGGAGAAGCGATGACTGATGCTCTCACCACTATCTGTAACAAGATCTGGCAGAATGGGGAATGGCCTACACCATGGACCCAGTCGCTTGTCATCACTCTTCCTAAAAAAGGTAACCTTCAGGAGTGTGAAAATTACCGCACCATCAGCCTCATCAGCCATCCCAGCAAGGTCCTCCTGAAAATAATACTCAACAGGTTGAAACCACAAGCTGAACAAATCATAGCTGAAGAACAAGCAGGATTCATGGCAGGGCGAAGTACCACTGAACAGATTTTCAACCTCAGAATAATCTGTGAGAAATACCTACAGCACCAACAACATCTATATCATGTGTTCATAGACTTCAAGAAGGCATTTGACCGAGTCTGGCATGCAGCTCTATGGGCAACCATGAAAGTGTACAACATCAGCCCTAAAATCATAGAAGTCATCAAAAGCCTGTATGACAAGGCTACCAGTGCAGTCCTCCATAACAGCGTCATCGGGAACTGGTTCAGAACAACAATCGGTGTGCGTCAAGGATGCCTACTCTCTCCAACACTCTTCAACATCTTCCTAGAGCGCATCATGTCAGATGCTCTTGCAGATCACGAAGGCACAGTCAGCATAGGGGGCAGAGCAATCTCCAATCTTCGTTTTGCGGATGATATTGATGGATTGGCTGGAGAGGAACAAGAACTTGAACAGCTTGTACAGAGGCTTGACACCACCTCCAGAGCTTATGGAATGGAAATAAGTGCAGAGAAGACCAAAATGATGACCAACAACACCAATGGCATCAACACGGACATCAAAGTACAAGGCCAATCCCTCAACACAGTGCACAGCTTCAAATATTTAGGAGCCATTGTGTCAGACAATGGGTCTCGACAGGAAGTCCTCTCCAGGATCGCACAAACAACTGCTGCCCTGACAAGGTTGAAGCCCATTTGGAAAGACAGAACCATCAGTCTACATTCCAAAGTAAGACTGCTGCGATCTCTGGTCATCTCCATCTTCCTATATGCTTGCGAAGCATGGACCCTCACAGCAGATCTCCAACGAAGAATACAAAGCATGGAGATGAGGTGCTACAGAAGACTTCTGTGCATTTCCTATACCCAACACATCACCAACGTTGAAGTCCGACAGACCATCACACAAGCCATTGGACAACACGATGACCTGCTCACAGTGGTGAAGAAACGGAAACTCCGATGGTATGGCCACGTCACCAGATCATCAGGCCTTGCAAAGACCATTCTGCAAGGCACAGTGCAAGGAGGTAGAAGAAGGGGGAGACCGAAAAAGAGGTGGGAGGACAACATTCGAGAATGGACTGGTTTGACACTGAGCGAAGCCATGAGGGCTGCTGAGGACAGAGAAAGATGGAGTATGCTGGTTAAGCGATCATCTGTGGTGCCCCTACGACCTTCGGGTTATGGGACAGGATAGGATAGGATAGTAGTAGAGATGCATCATGTCCTTTCTTTACAACGACCGATATGTCTAAACTATGCCTATTACATTGTGTTGGAAGTAATGTGCTTGGATGACGTTAAAAGGCACTGTTCTCTTTCCTACGAAACTGGCGCATTGCGCGACGCTCAGCAGAAAACCCGTTTTCTTTTCCATGGTAGTCTGCAGGATCGAAGTGAAGAGTTCAGTCAGTCTGCTTGCTTTGATGGCTAATCAGCACTGGTTAGAACGCTATAACGTAGATTTTTTAAATAATAAATACGCTATCTTATATCATACAATCACAGATCCTACAGTTACAAAGAGATGTGAGCAACACCCAGAAAAGAATAGATGTAGGTTAGTAATAATAATAATAATAATAATAATAATAATAATAATAATAATAATAATAATAATAATAATAATAATAACGGATTTTTATATAGCGGGTACTCCAGCCTATGACCAGACTCAACACGCTTTATATAATCATTACATATAAATACATGCACTCGATAAAACATTGCTTTTGCTACAATACACCAAAAGACAGAACAGTAAGGGTACAACTATTTACAACTATGTACACAAATTACAAAAAAAAGACAGAAATAGACTATTTGCAACTATGTACACAAATGACAGAAAAGACAGAAATAGAATAGCAAAAAACCTATTCACAGCTATTTATATGCCCGGTTAGGCCCAAGAGGAAAAACAGTATAAATATGTACAGCCGTGTATACACTTATGGATCAGAAGGAGACAAAAGAGGAGAGTATGGCAGCGGGATACAAATCAGTCTGAATAATGCAGTTTGAAGAGGTGGGTTTTGAGGGCCTTTTTGAATGCTTGTGTTGATTGTATGTTGCGGATATGGGAGGGAAGGGAATTCCACTGCTTAGGTGCGGCGTAGGCGAATGCACGTTGGCCGTATGTCTTAGTGCGGGTGACGGGAACCTTGAGTGTGCGAGTTTCAGCAGAAGATGTTAAAGTGCGTGAAGGGGAGTAGACAGACAGCAGGGCAGCAATGTAGGAGGAACAAGAATCAGTGAAGAAGTTGTGACAGAGAACAGAGAGTTTGTACTCTATGCGTGCTTGCTTAGTACGCGATATTCAATTGAGGTTTGAGAACTGACATATTGGCGTGCTCCGACATAAGACATTCATGTACACTTCCCTTTTTTTTTGGCGTCCATAGCTATTGCTAGAGAGAAAATAGTCCCTTATAAAGTTGGTCATGAAAAAAGGTTATTTACTTATTTATTTATTAAAGAAAGGAACTAAACATTATACACTGTTGTTAAAATTTGGATCTGATACGTACGACCGCAATTTGCACAAAGCACAAATTATGCGACGGAATATTTTTCGATTTTTGCCAGATAATAGAATGGTTGTTATCTTAACACAGACTGTTTTACGGAGTTCCCAGTCTTACTTATTACACACTGGTTGTACCGTCTTCGATGACTTAACTGTACAACGCGATAGAACCCCACTCCCAGCAGCAGCCAAAGAAGTAAAAAAAAAAAAAAACGAAAAGAACACAACGGCGAGGGCGAGGAGGAAGAGGAGGAGGCGGAGGAAGAAGGGGAAGGAGGAGGCGGAGGAGAGAAGCGTGGTTGTACGCCAACAGCTGACTACAGCTGACGCGGGTCGATGGCCTTATTATTCTCCTCTCTCACTCTGTGGAGTTGGCGTGCCCCGATTCCCAGATCTGGGCCAGCCACTGTTGTCAATAGACATTGTACTAGCAGAGCCTCTCAGTTCAGTCTGTAGAATGGGTTCCCGCACCTGCGTTCGGTTATAGAGGGTAATGGGAGATATTTTTTATTAATTTTTCTTACAGGAATCCACTTTGTTAAAACTTTACCACGACACCACATAATGAAAAATAATTTTAAAAATCGGTCAAATCAAATCGGGCTAAGACATACACAAATCACTGGAGGGGGAACTTTTTTGCCAAGTTTATTCCCTGAAAACGCATTATTTAACCTTCACCGGGCTATGTGTGTCATTTAGGACCCAGAAGGGTGTTTAACTGTAAATATCTCCGGAACTACTGGGAATTTTTTTGTTAAACTTTAAGTTTTCCACAAACTCCTAAAAGAGCAAATTTCATCACATTTTAGTACTGACTGGTGAAAAAAATAAACAAATAAACAATGTCTGATTTTCAAATATTACAATGTTATTACCCATACATTTGACAGAGAATAAAAAGCGAATATTCCTGTCAGGACGATGTGGGTCGTTTGTACTTTCAAGGAGATTTTCTTCTGGCATATCTGCGTTTTGATGACAGCAGGGACAAATGGGAGGAGTTCAACTCCAGCTTTTAGCAAGTACCACATTCCCGGGACTTTGCCGGATGTTCTTCTTCTTCTTGAGCAGCAACAATCAGTACTTTGATTAAGTTTTTACTAGGGGGGTACAGTGTTTTCCGTGGCACGTGAAAAAAGAAGTATACTGTGTGCAGGATAATCTAGGTCTACTTGCTGTAGGCGCAACAATAGGTGGAGCTGCTGGACTTAGCAAATGCATTCTAGCCACAGCAAGCGGAGGCCTGAGTACCAGACCCACCACCGCCTAATGCTGTACCAGACCTACAAATCGCTGCACCAGCATATTTATTCTGATAAATAAATAAATAAATAAATGAATAAATAAATAAATAAATAAATAAGAATATATATCTATATCTATGCCTTCCGTTACGGTGCCAGGGATTTCTGTATAAAGAATATCCCAACTTTCTGGAAAATTAGTTCTTTAAATTCCTAATGTCGCTGTCTTTCTCATTTATTCTTTCTCATTCATAAGTATCATTCTACTATACTATATTCTTCACTAGACCAGTCACCTACCTTTTTTCTTGAAAACTCTTCCAAAACATTTGTGTACGAGGTCTTTGGAATAATGGACGCTTTCTGCCAAATTGTCACTGGGACGTCCTGTGATATTATTATTTAGCAATGTAGGCATTTTATTTGTATGTGTTTTGTTGATATTTTATATTGATGTTTATATAGTATATTGTTTTTGTAAACGGGGGTTCGATAAATTAGAGTATAATCTCAGCGTCCCCTGCGTGGGATGCCTTTATTGTAAAGTGATTGGATGGTGGAGTGCCTTCAGTGTTACATGTAGGGTTGTTTCAGCAGATCTTTTATACGGATCAGGGTTGAGTCCTCTTTCAACCAAGTTGTGGTCCTGATTTTGTGGTCCTGATTCGGCTTTTTGTAGTCCGCTGAACCCTGTAAGCAATGGATAACTAACTAATATATATATATCCTAGACATCCATTTATGGTGTTCACACTAGAGGTGTTGTGGTAGAGGTTCAGAGCAGAGCGCGCCGCCCGTCACTACCTTGCCTCGATCTTCTCAATATTCCTCTATCTCTGCGTGTGAGGATCCCATACTGAGCTGGCGTATTCTAGGATGGGCCGAACGAAGATTATGTACACTTTTTTTCCCGCAGTTCAGTGGAAGCTATCTTCAGGATCCGTCTCAGAAATCCAAGAGTTTTGTTGGCCTTGACTGGAATGGCATCAACACGTTGGTCCGAGCGGATCTCCTTCTGTAGTCTGACTCCCAGGTACTTTGTTGATGCCACTGTATCCAGCGTGTGACCGGACAGTTGGTAGCAGCATGCCAGGGTTATTCTGTGTCAGATGACTAGCAGAACGATGCACTTGCTATGGAACTGCATGTCCCAGCTTGCCTCCCATTCCGCCAAGCGGTCGAGTGGTAATATAGCTAAGCTTGGTCTTCCTGACCAGCAATCTTTCTGTAGGCAGCAATGTCATCAGCAAAAAGACTGGACAGAGATAGTAGGGTGTCTGGGAGGTCGCTGATGTAAGCCCAAAAAAGGCAATGGCCTAATACTGAGCCTTGGGTGACCCAGGACTATTGAGCCAGCCTGGTCAACAACCTTTAGCATTTGATGACTTGCTCACAATGGTGAAGAAACGGAAACTCCGATGGTGTGGCCACATCACCAGAGCATCAGGCCTTTCAAAGATCATCTTGCAAGGCTCGGTACAAGGAGGCAAAAGAAGAGGGAGACAGAAAAAGAGGGGTTGGAGGACAACATTCAAGAATGGACTGGTTTGACACTAACTGATGCCATGAGGGTTGCTGAGGACAGAGAAAGATGGAGTACGCTGGTTAAACGATCATCGGTGGTGCCCCAATGACTTGTTCGAGTTACGGAATAGGCTAGATAGGACATGACGTGTAATTTAAAAGAACTGATTACATTGTTAATGCTAACAATTATATTATGAATTGTGACAAAGAACTCTTTTGACAAAGGAAACCTGCAAAAAGACAAATTACAATGGAAGAACACAATCATGCATGAGATAATCGTTACGTGTGTGATTATGTAAGCTGACTCATTTACCTACTGTTTACATAATATATTGTTGGACAGAAACAAAAGCATTGTTTTGGATTTTTTTTAACCTGACAATTTCCGCAAACATCGGATTGCTATTAGTAAAATTCAAAAGGGTATCCAAAAATTCCAAGGAAAGCAAATGAAGACAAAAGCTTTGAAGAGCGGGATCGGTAGTAGCAGGCGACAATTTGAAGTACGCAAATCAAATGTTTACTCACGAGTGACAAATTTAACGGATCGAAGTGTGTGTGAAACAAACCCTTTGTTGTAAAGCGATTAATGCCAGAGTATGTTATTGATGAGTAGTCATAATTATCCGCGCGCGGCACCTGGAAACAAGGATCGGATAGGCTATTTTTCTGCATGAGCTACATTGAAATTGACTGTTGGAGCTTATCAGGCGACTTGTGTTTTGACTGGAAAGCATTGATCTACAAGGTGTTTTTTGTACTTTTTAAAACTACCTAGCGTGCGTGGTAACTGTAGCGTGTAATTGTGTAATGGTTACTATGCAGCCAGCTCTGGCATTGTTTGGGATTTTTTCATGATGCACTTTCATGATGCACTTGGTTTTTTGCTTTGTAGATGGTGTTCCCGTCTTGCTTTGTTCAACCTTTTTGCGCGTTTCTGCTTTGTAAGAAACGTAAGTAGTCTACTATTATAGCTTTGTGTTGGAGTGTGACTTAGTGGCGACCTTCAGTATTGTGAATCTTCAAGTATGAGCTTTGTCATGTTTTAATCCATTGCATGTAAATCATTAAATTAAAGTGTCTCTGAACCCAATATCTGCTTGCGGAAAGAAATACAAAGTTAAAAAATGTCTACTTCGCGCTGAGAGAACTATTTGTCTATAGTATTCATACATTTGTTTAGTGTCTGATATTTGCGAACTTTTGAATGAAAAATGCCGGGTTCGGGCATTCTCAAGATCGCCTGCTATAAAGCAGCACTGGCTTAGCCGTACAGGCACACACAAATAAACTATGCGGAGCGTGACGACACACTGAGAGCTTGCTTAAGCTTAGAGGATTAGCAAGGGGTGGGAGAGAGAGAGAGAGAGAGAGAGAGAGAGAGAGAGAGAGAGAGAGAGCGAATTCTGGGCCTGTGGTATCAAGTAACGCTCGATGACAGTAAATGGGATACAATTAATTGTCACTGAAGCCCGGCCACGTGACGTTCAATAGTATCCCAGTGAATATACGCTTATCGGAAAGCTTTTCGCCTCAGTAATGCGGTTTAATGAAATTTATTATCATAGTGTAAAAAGTTTGAAAAACAAAAGTTCTCAGACTCACTTTAAAGTGCATTGATTTATAGCTTTGTAAGAAGTGTAGTCTGTTGCAGTTTGGCCTTTGTGCTGGAATGTCAATGAGTAGCTTGCCCGGTATCAACATCATGACAAACATCCTCACAATTATTATTCTGAACCACCCATCGTCGGCAGTTCCAGCGTGCTATAGCACTGTTTCATAATGAAAGCGAAAGTGGCGGATCGGTTGCGGCCCTTGGGTTTCGGCTAGTTCCGGTTGAAGCAAGAAAGATGCAGGGTTATATAAATTATATTTCTCTTGTACAATCGTTCAAATTTTACTCAGGGTGGCTGCTTGCCTAAACATTGATTGCTGATTTGTTTGTTCAGTAGGCCTAATTCGTTTGTCAGTGACCTACATTCACGAGAAATTCGAAGTCTCTTTCTTTTTCTTTGCTTTAATTTTTTAATTGAGAAATGTTAATTTTGCAGTTTATCTAGAAGATAACATTATTATACAGTAGAATAATTTTTGTTTTTAATTCAGTGAAGCAACTGCAATTATGTCTTATTATTTTCAGTCTTTCAGTTGTTATTATTATTAGTTGTAGTAGTATTGTTATTATTATTATCATTATTACCATATATTAATTATTAGTTGTCTGTTGGTGCTGCTGTTGTATTATTATTATTATTATTATTATTATTATTATTATTATTATTATTATTATTATTATTATTATTATTAGTTGTAGTTGCATTGTTATTATTATTATTTTTATAATTATAAATTACTCTAATGATTACGATTATTATTAATATTATGATGATTATTTTGTATTATTACTCTTATTATTATAATGATTATTATTATTATTATTATTATTATGATCTAGGATGGATCTAAGGCATGGAAGAATGGGTGAGTGTTGTAGTTGTGTATACATATACTGTGTTCTTCTTCTTAATTAAATTAATGTCCCCGGACACATAGAGCGTACAGGGGACTTCTATATATACTGTGGAATAATTATCTGTGTGTTAAATGTGTACGCATGGGTATGTGGCTGGTTATCTGTTTATGCATGTGTGTTAGTGTTTATAGATTTGTATTTTGGTATGGAAGTTGTTTTTGATAGTATATCAAATGTATCAATATTGTATGTCCATGTTTGTAATAATTTTGATGTTGTTATCTCCTTCCTTATTGCACTGCTAAACAAATATCCATGCCTTGTGTTTGAACAATAAAGAATCTTGAATCTTATTTTACATTGTTGTAATCTTTCCGAATCAGTCGCAAACGTTGTTCCCACAATCGTTTCAGTGTTTTGTTAGCTGGTAATGTGTGTAACTTGACAATGCGCCCTTCAATTACTTTTCCTGCGAAATTAGGGCAGCAAACGCAATACTGTTTTTCTCCGCCACAAGTCTTCCGTCTACGTGCTGCCATGCTTAATACTCAACCGGAACTAGCCGGTGTACGTGGCATAGGTGAAGGCAGGGCCGGATAACTCTATCTGCACTAGTTTTGCAACAGTGCTATAGAAACAACGAACGCGAGGCGAGTTCTTCTAGACTACTAGGCCTATTTTCAACAACAAACTTTTTTTTTTAATAAAAAAGTCCCTTCTTGGTTCTTGATGTTCTTGCTGCTGAAAATACAGTTGAATGGCTTGCAATTTTGTTTTATAAGTATATTATTCTCTTGTGTAAATTGTACAGTACATGTGTAACTGCAAGTATTCTATCTCGTTAGTTAAAAACGACACCATGCGTTATGAACCTCACCAAGCGCATAAAAACACCGCGATATTCAAAGTGCAGAGCAGTACATTACATTACATGATTATTGCTTTAGGTCCAGCGGACTCTTCCGAGCCAAATAAGGACCGGACAACCCCCAATCCGCATAAAAGATCTGCTGAAACAACCCTAGTGGTAAAACTGAAAGCTCTCCACCAGCCAGTCACTTTACAATAAAGACATCCCACGCAGGAGACGGCTGAGGCTGTACTCTAATTTATCGAACCGCCGTTTACAAAAACAAAATAGAATACAAACATCATTATAAAATATCAACAAAACACATACATATAAAATGCCTACATTGCTAAATAATAACATCATAGGAAGCCCTAGTGACCACCTGGCAGAAAGCGTCCAATGTTCCCAAGCTGATCCAACAAACCTCATACACAAATAAGAAGTCTTGTCCCTGAAGAATTTTCAAGAAAAAAGGTAGGTGACTGGTCTAGCGAAGAAGAAGACAGTATAGCAGATTGATAGAACAGAGCAGGAATGAGAAAGAGCAAATGAGAAAGACAGCGACAGTGGGAATTTAAAGCACTAAATTTCCAGAAAGTGGGGATACTATTTATACTGAAACCCCCGGCACCCCAACGGGGGTGTGCAGAGCAGTAAATACACAGGCCTTCAACCTCTAACTTGAGAACGACCAGAATAGGGAGAAATAAATCCATCTTGTTAGTGTTTAATAAAAGCTGGGAATTTTTAATTACTTGAGGACGATGGTGTAGTCTTGCATAAGAACAGGTATGTACAGATAAAGTTAAAACCAGTTCCCATTGAGAAGGAACGAGATTCGAATTCTTTGTTGTTTAAGGCCAGTTTTAATTGGACGTTTCCTGGAGGTTCGCGAACCTTTTTTTTTTCGAGGTAATCTGATCCCGAACCTTTTTTGTGTTCAAATGGATCAGGAATCTAGGTTCGGGATTTGAGAACTTCAAGAAAAAAAAGAAAAAGAACCAGTTCTTGAACCTTTTTTTTTCCCCAAAAACGTTTAGGAATCTAAGTTCGAGATCTGAGAAACTCGAAAAAAAGGTTCGTGAATCTCCACAATTAAAACATGCTTTTAGTAAACTCATAGTAGGTTATAAGTAGGACAACAAGTATTAATAACAAATGCGTGGAACAACATTGAAATAATAGTATTAATTATTGATAGTCAGGTCCACGGCCCAGCCTTAGGATGGGGATGGGAGTGGGTGATGATGTGGAGGGGGAGAGGGGAGGAGGTGGTCAATAAACGCATTAACGTCTCCTAGACTATGTAATCCGTTCAAACACTATATTTGTCGTTTTCGTACAACTACGCTTATTTTACATGTGTATGGCTTGTGTGGTTCCTAGTTGGTGATTGTGGTAACTGTTCCATGTTCAAACTCGTTTTATTTCTCTGTCTGTTTATTCTGTCTGTAGTTTCATATTCCATTGGTGAAATTCTGTCTATCTGTCTGCCGATCTCTCTTGAAAGCGCTGTGTGTGTGTACGTGTGAGTGCGCGCGCGCGCGTGTGTGTGTGTGTGTGGGCATGTAGAAACGACGTTAGAGTGACACACTCATGGAACTCCACATGGTTTCTTTTGACTTTTTTGGAAGGGCGCCCTATTTTGACGTCAAAATAGTTCCCTGCTGAGTTAGAGCTGTTTTAGCCCTAGGGTTAGGTTAAGGGTTAGGGTTAGGGTTAGGGTTAGGGTTTGGGTTAGGGGTTAGGGTTAGGGTTAGGGATAGGTTCAAAAATTTGAAAATGTCAAAATAATGTCACGAGAATGAAAAGTGTGTCAAAATAATCCCTGTTTTTTTCACAACAGTCATCATAATGTCGTTTTTACAAAAATGTGTGTGTGTGTTTGTGGCGGAATGGGAGGCAACTGGTTCTTGGGAGAGATTGTCTACCTTCCATTTGTTGGTTAGTCTAGCCTTGGGTGGCTCCTGCTGTGCAGAATCCTCTGGTGAGGCCATTGGGATATGCAGGACAGGGCGACACGACATACGTTCTCCCCGCTTGATCAATTCGTCTTTTTGCTTTTGGTGGTGAGCAGGACTAAATAGTCGGCAGGCATTTTATGCAGGTCAGTGGCAGTGACTTGTAGAGATTGTCGTGACATTAGTAGCCGGAAAACCGGTTTACTATCAACACGCTTACCCGCTTTGCAGGGCAACTATTGTTATGTCTCTCTTACGGGAATAAATAAAAATAACGGTTCAGGTCGAGCCGTGTTCTCAAAGGCGTGGCCGAGAGACGTAGCCAAATACTCCGCTCGGCTACATATGTATATACGTGTGTGTGTGTGTGTGTGTGTGTGTGGGTGTGTGTGTGAGAGAGATAGAGAGAGAGAGAGTTTGTGTGTGTGTGTGTGTGTGCGTGAGTCACCATAGGGAAATACCGCAAAATAAAATTGTATGAATGTTTGTTTATGTTATTTATTGTTCCAAGTTGGGAGCGTGGTGATTGTGAGGTCAAGTCAACCAACCTTTATCACCCACAAAAGAGAATCATACAGCCCATTGCCTCTCAGCAAATACAGAACTGTTGTTTTTTAAACAAAATTAAACGTAATACATAAGATGACAAAATACAACTACTAAAACTAAATTCCCACAACAGTTATACATTGTACGTTCAACTATATTATTACATTTGCAAACACACACACACACCCACTCGCACATACACAAATACTCCCCCCCCACACACACACTCACATGCTTAGTCTCTTCCAGCTGTTTCGCTACTACTATATACCTCCACGTCAAACAATGTATAAAGAATGTCATTTGACTGACGAAACACTCAAGCATATTCAATAAAAACCTTCTCAAGTAATTATAATTGTTACCGATATAAATATAAATATACTAATTGTATTAAATTAATCAGAAGCTACATTAAATGAATAGTTTATACTTGTACACAGAGGTAAGTTGGCTGACTTACGGAAGTTTTTCAATGGGATGATTGTTGTTTAGATTCATTGTTTGTTCTTGTTTGGCTTTTTGCAGCAGCCTATAATAATAAAACCACATTTCAGCTGCATCTCATCCTTGTCTATTTTGATGCGGTTGATTCTGCATTCGTCCATCCCATGTCAAATGGGTTTGCACTGTTTTTATTGGCCGTTTTCTCTTTTCATGAGTTTTAAAGTTGTTTTGTTACAGTCCAGGTCAGGTCATACGCTATCTATCACACTGCGTCGCTGAGACTCGCCGAGGCTCGCGTATGCCTCTTATTTGTGACAGGTACTCGGCGAGTTCCAGCTACGCTGTGTGTTGCAATCTTTTTTTGGTGTGTGTTTCCTGTGTTATTCGTTGACAGTTTATAGCCGTGTTTAGGAAGCTGACATTATACCACGGCTGTCACATAATAGCTGACATGACTTTTTATAGAGGTGTTTGTGTGTACGTGTGTGTATGCATGTGTGTATGTTCGCGCATGCCTGTGTGTGTACGTTTGTGTGTGTACGCCTGTGTGGGTGTGCGTAGGTGTGTGTGTGTGTACACACTGTACGTACACCAAATAATGTTAAGGTTATTTATTATCCTGCTCTCAAAGATGAGCAAAAAGTCCGACATACTGGCTTTCAAATTTTAAAACAATGACCCGAGACTCATTTTAATCGTCACGATTATTTTCGTGCTCATTTTCAAATTCAATTATTTATTTTAATGATCTTATTATCATTTTTCAAATTCAATTGGAGTCAATAGTGTATTTTAACGATTTGTTTTATTGCACTTTTCAATCATGTATTGTCCGTTAATAAGGCTTTAAAAAAATAATAACGCTAAATTTGGCACAACTATATGAACATTATTCGTTTAATTACCCCCAGAGTGTTATGGCTAAACGAAAAATTTGATCGATTCGCTTTGAAATGTCGAGCGTCCTCATTAAGTATTTATAAGGTTTACTTTACATTTAAGTCATGTTAATTAAATATGTATAATGTTTACTCTTTTTCTTAATGACATAGTTTACGTCTGCCCAATGAAGCCATAATACAGTAACTCCATAATTTAACATTTTTGTAGTTTTGATTTTTTATTTCTCGTGTAATGGCCCACCAAATCACAAAATATGAAGTTGTTTCAGATTCTTTAAAGAACATCACCATTAGACTTAGCATTCAAGTCTCTATAATAACAATATATAAACTTTAGTTTTGATTTATGTAGCAGTTAGTTTGTTATTCATTGCTTACAGGGTCCAGCGGACTGCAAAGAGCCGAATCAGGACCACAAATTCAAGACCACAACTTCGCTGAAAGAGGACTCACCCCTAATACGCATAAAAGATCTGCCGAAACAACCCTAGTGGTAACACTGAAGGCAATCCATCAGCCAGTCACTTTACAATAAAGACATCCCACGCAGGGGACGCTGAGGCTATACACTTAATTTATCGAACCCCCTTTAACAAAAAACCAAAATAGAATACAAACATCAGTATAAAATATCAATAAAACACATACATATAAAATGACTACATTGCCAAATAATAACATCATAGGAAGCCCCAGTGACCATTTGGCAGAAAGCGTCCAATATTCCCAAGCTGATCCAACAGACCTCACACACAAATGAGGAGTTTTGTCCCGGAAAAGTCTTCAAGAAAAAAGGTAGGTGACTGGTCTCGCGAAGAAGAAAATACTATAGTAGATTGATAGAACAGAGTAGGAATGAGAAAGAACAAAGGAGAAAGTCAGCGACAGTGGGAATTTAAAGCCCAAAATTTTCAGAAATGTAGGGATACTATTTATACTGAAACCCCCGGCACGCCCACGGGGGATTTATGTAGCAGCTTCGAAAGGAAGCGCGATGTTTAGAATAGCGCGATGCATATCACGTTGATAAATACACCGCGCTGTTATATGCTACCTTTTTTTTTTGAAAACTCGCCCAAAACTCCTCTTTTGTGTATGGAATCTTTTGGGTCATCTTAGGGATATTGGACGCTTTCTGCCAAATGGTCACTAGGACTTCCATGGCATTATGATTTATCAATGTAGGCAATAAAGTTATCGAGATGTGTGTGTGTGTGTGGGGGGGGGGTGTGTGTGTGTGTGTGCTTTTTGTGTTTGTGTATGTGTGTGTATGTTAAATGTGTCGTCGTATGTCTTTGAAGTCAGTTCGATCGGCGTAGAGAGAGAGAGAGAGAGAGAGAGAGAGAGAGAGAGAGAGAGAGAGAGAGAGAGAGAGAGAGACAGGGGGAGAGGGAAGGGAGAGAGAGAGCATTGTGCCTAATGCTAAACGGCACACGACGAAATGTTTAATAAGAACTCAATATTGACGAGATAAAATTTTGAAAAAAAAATATCAAAAAGACACCCAAGATTGAAGATTCAAGATCTATTCTCATTGCTTTTAGTGCGGAAGGTACAAACAACAACAATAACAACAAAAACAGCAACAACAACCCAAAAAAAACCACATAAGCATAACAAGCATAATTCAGTTTTAAAAGATAACAATACTAGTACTAGCATTCCAACTGTATTAATCAAATACTCTAAGCAATAACGTTTGACCAATACTGTTAATATAATTAATAATTTAATAATAATAATAATAATAATAATAATAATAATAATAATAATAATAATAATAATAATTATCATTATTATTATTATTATTATAATAATAATAATAATTATTATTATTATTATTATTATTATTATTATTATTATTATTATTATTATTATTATTATTATTATTACGGAATACACTTCATGCATGTATTTCGCTTTAAAAGAAGAACAAGCACAAGAAGAGAAAAAAGCCTCGTCAAGACTTTGAAGCCAACGAACACCTGACACGCGAGTACTGGTTTACCCTTAGGATGTGCCGTCAAATAAGTCAGTACTGCCTTTTTGGAACCGGATTCAATCGTGTTGATAATAGCTATGGGTCAGTAAGGTCATCCCTGGTCTGCTTGGATGGTGAAGAGCTATTAGTGCAGAAAAAATCTCTTAAATTGAGTTTGAGGTCTCTTTTTTCCCCAACTTTTACACTAAAATGATTTGTTGGTAAACATTTTGTTTGCTTTTGGCTTTTTATACTAAATGATATAATAATAATAATAATAATAATAATAATAATAATAATAATAATAATAATAATAATAATAATAATAATGGATGCTATATACGCGCCTTTCCTCAAATCTATCAGGCTCAAAGCGCGGCGATCTGTACCAACATACACGCTCACCTGTCTCATCCACCATCACACATACAAACAACAAATACACATCCATCCCTCAAACAGGTGGTGTAAAGGCAGGGAAATCGCTATTGGAAGACGGAAAGAAAATCGAATTGTTATTTTTGAAATTTTATATTGACTGCGTCCAGTACCATTATTGAAGAGAGGGAGGAAACCGGAGTGCTCGGAGAAAACCGGAGTGCCCGGTGAAGACCCTCGGTGATCCCAATATTCAAATTACCTAAGTGCCTAAGTCACATACGTTCGCCCCTTGCAGGAGTATATGGTAGTAGAAGAGTTTATTAATCCACAAAATTGATAGGAAAGCTCTCCGATAAGGGTACAAGCAGCTTTAAAAGTCATCGGGGCCCTTGATAACGTCACGGGGTTTCGCCAGCAAAAGAGAGCGTCAACGTCAACTCCAGGCTTACAATTCTTTCCCTTGTCCACAGCGACGAATTAAGACTTGCCGGCCCTGCTCCGCTGGGTTTGATTGTGTGCGCCTGTACCTGCATTATAAGGGGTTAGGGGTGGGGAGATAAGGCAGGTGCTGCCACGGAGCCGTCGGTACATACATAAGTGGGACAAAAACAGACCCGGGAGTTCATGAAGCTGGTGAAACGTTGAAAACTTTGGGAACTCTGTGAACTTAAAGAACTGTGGAGCGTGGGGTGAGGGTTGGGTGTGAGTGTGGGGTCATAAGAAATGGCTCTGTTTCCACTTAGAACTGGTGGGAGCCTAGGATGACCCTTAGACGCTGAGAGATGTGGTCCGAAAACAAGCGTGGATGGTGGACTACCAGTTCATTAATCCCATTACGCGAAGAAACCGAACCCTAATCAAGCACCTAGATCTATCACTGGACCGTGCGTGACCAACGGCCTGACCACTTTTCTGACCCAACCACACACTCTGACATCTATCGAG
>CM072516.1:59067175-59107175 GCA_036898135.1 Oncomelania hupensis
TGCAATGCAGCGGCTCTGTTTTGAAGCAGTCAGCGACATGATCATAAAGATCGCAGTGTTTACTAGTCCTTGGAGCTTTGTTTTTATGCACACTGCAGTAGATTTTAATTTAATGAGGTAATCTGTGTGAGATAAATCTGCCTGACGAAAATAGTCAACGAAAACACGAGTGCTGACCCCAAAACTCGTGTGACGGTGGTGAGACAACTGTGACGTTGTGTAACCTGGAAAACACCGGTAATTCCCAGTGACGTAGCAGCCACAAAAACCTGATTTTCGGTCATTGCTGACACTCCCTATTTATTGAATGACCCTCGTATTATTATTATTATTATTATTATTATTATTATTATTATTATTATTATTATTATTATTATTATTATTATTATTCGGCTTTCCGCGCAAGCGATTGCAGTGTAATACAATACAATATACAATACATTACAACTTCATTGTCCAATAAAAATGCAGACAGCTAACTTTTTTTAAAATTTTAGTTACTAAATTCATCGAGCTCTAACTTTTTTTTTTAAAATTTAGTTACTAAATTCATCGAGCTCTAGAAAACCGCGAGAATATGAACACAAAACCTACGAGTCTTTAGATAAAGCCTAAGCTTTTGAGTGAATGACTCTGCCAGCGAATGGACTAAACGTATTATAAGATCCCCAAACAGTCCTCGTACGCCGAGCTGAATTTATACAATACAACGTCTTCTGTGGTTGAAAAGTGAAAGTGTAGCTGAAAAGTTGTCGAAAACTCGGCAAGTCTCAACAACGCAGGGTGGTCCCACAGTTGACCGACCATCCGCAAGCAACGCGTAGCTGAGACTGGACTAAACCTGTCACTACTAGTAATACTAAACCCCTTGGGGTCATGAGCAATCTTGCCACTGTAGATTGTTCAAACCTATAAAGGGAACAGTGAAAGCCACAGTTGAAAACCTGTCTTTCCTTTATAGGCAAGACGCTTCACTGCGGCAACAGTACCCCCGTTGGAGTGCCGGGGGTTTTCAGTATAAATAGTATCCCCACTTTATGGAAATTTAGTGCTTTAAATTCCCACTGTCGCTGTCTTCCTCATTTACTCTTTCCTATTCTTGCTCTGTCCTTCACTCTGCTATACTATCTTCTTCTTCGCTAGATCAATGACCTACCTTTTTTCTTGAGAACTCTTCCTGGACAAGACTCCTTGTTTGTGTATGAGGTCTGTTGGATCAGCTTGGGAGTGTTGGACGCTTTCTGCCGGGTGGTCACTAGGGCTTCCTATGAATGTACTATTTAGCACTATAGGCATTTTATATGTATGTGTTTGGTTGATGATTTATAATGATGTTTGTATTCTATTTTGTTTTTGTAACCGGGGTGTTCGCGTAGTTGAGGTCAACCCTCAGCCGTCCCCCGCGTGGGATGTCTTTATTGTAAAGTGACTGGCCGGTGGAGGGCATTCAATTTTCCCACTGGGGTTGTTTCAGCAGATCTTTTATGCGGATCGGGGGTTGTCCGGTCCTGATTTGGCTCGGAAGAGTCCGCTGGACCTAAAGCAACAATAAATCAATCAAAAATTAAAAGTAATACTAAGCTTAATACTAATAGTATCAGTGATTGGCAAACAAACGTAGGCCTCGCCGACTGTCAGTTACGCTCTGTGTTTGAAGTTGACTGTCCTAAAGGACCTGTCAAGTTCAGCGTACCCCGCGGATACGACCGACCGACCATTAGATAGCGTGGTGTGAAATTTCGCCCCACCTCCCTCCCCATCCGCCTGCCCCCACTCCCTCTTTCCTCCTTCCCATCAGATTTGGCGCGTCTCGGTATAACTGGCAAAATTACCAAATACTTGCGAAATAGGCCGCGCTTATAGTCTATTTTCATTGGACGGTTCGTGGGCAAAACGAGTTGGATTGCTCAGCAACCTAGATTCGGAATCGGAGAACTTTCGAGAAACGTTTTCGAACCTCCACGAGCCTTGCAATTAAGACAGGCCATTACCCACAGCAATGTTCACTTTTCCGGACCACAACATTAGCACAGTTGCATAATGTTGGTTGTTCAAGTCAAACAGTCCTCACGCCATCAGGCGTTTTAGTTATTTTTTTTTTTTATTATTGTCGAGGATTTTTATAGCGCACATATCTCGCCGTACTTGGCGAGGGTCTAACTCAAGCCGCCCGAGGCGCCAACGTGCAGCCTTTAGGCAAGACGATGCGTAATAACGCTCCAGACAACTGAGCACAATCCTGGGCAGCCCAGGGATGGGGGAGAAGGACCTAGGTGCATGCTGGTTGTGTTCTTGTCACCGGCACTCACCCGTCTAGGACATGAGCGTCAGGATCTTTAAAGTCCGTTAGGATGGAATGTATGCGACACAGACAGACCTCGGTTTATACTCTCATCCGAAGGATACTTTGGGTATCTCTACTGCCCGCTACATGTCTCGCCATTAACACTCTTGTGCATGAGAACTCCTTGTAAAAGACGGCTCCCTGTATATTTTAATGCTTCGCACCTCTCCAAACATAGCTACTTTCAAATCCAACTTGAAAACTCATCTCTTCCTTAAATGTTTCCGATCTTGCCTCCCATCCACATCGTCGCCATTCCTCCATTTGTTTTATGTTTTTGTTTTGATTCAGACCACCGCCATCATCCACCCCATCACCCATCCTTAGCTCTCCCCTCCTCCCTCCCTCCCTCGTCTCTTATTCGTTAGCAAGTGTCTGATTTTATTTTGTATCAAATATGATGTTTAGAATGAATGCGTGAGTACTGCGCTTTGAACTGATTTTTTTTTTTTTTACATAAAAAGGTTTACGAGCAAGATATCACAGTCCCATAAAACAATGAAATTAAAGTTAAACTGTACTTACAACCAACATTTGAACACATTTAATATTTAATTTAAAAACGAACATACATATATATATATACACATCTAACCTAATTTCAAGTTCCCTCTCCCCCCCCCCCTCCTTCCGCTTCATTATTAAGTAACACTGTTATTTTTTAAAGGCACCCGCACACGCTGCGTTAGCGTTTTGTAAAGTCAAGCGGAATCAAGACTGTTTAGTAGACTACAGAGATTCGAGAATGCACTGACTTGACACTGAGCGAAGCCATGAGGGTTGCTAAACTATCATCTGTGGTGCCTCAACGACTTTCGAGTTACGGGATAGGATAGGATAGTACTTAGATTGGTGACATCCAAACGTGCTAGTAACCGAAAGGTCGCTGGTTCGAATCCCGGATTGGTCAACGTGTGATCATATTATTTTCCCCTTTACCAACAACTGGCCCGCTGGTGTCAGTATAAATCGGTCCAGTAGTCACCTATATGCGAAAGTGTCGTGTGACTATAATCTACAAACAACAACAACAACGTAGATTGTTGCGAGACAGCGCTCAACAGAGAGAGAGAGAGAGAGAGAGAGAGAGAGAGAGAGAGAGAGAGAGAGAGAGAGAGAGAGAGAGAGAGAGAGAGAGAGAGAGAGAGAGAGAGATGGGGGTGAGGGTGGGGGGTGGGAGAAAACAAAAGAGAGACAGAGACAGAAATGGAGAATGTTGGTCATTAATGTCAGCTATAAACAGTACAATGAAGAATAAAACTGCCCTTTTCCAAGCAGTGATGCGGTAAAACCTCAGCGAACATTATAGCTAAACCCAGTCCATTTACTTATTTGTTTTGGGATGACCTATACACACGTGTGTCATAATATTCATAAAGCTGCTCCTGAGAAAAACACTTGTCTTTCCCCTGTGACGAAAAGTTTAGCGGAAACCCTGTCCTTCGGTTTGTTGATGGTCAGCGGTTATTTTCAACCGAAGACACTTGCAGCTGCTCACTGGTTCAAGGGAGATAGCCGAGGCAAAACAGCAAGGATTTTATTTTATAATATTGGGTTAGTCGTTACCTCCCTTTATTTACGTTCAGTTAAAATCATCTACATGAGATGATTTCGATGGCAGAACAGCAAAGTGACAAAATGTTGAAAACTGTTCCACCCAGACGGATGTGCGTTCAAGATGATTCACGCATTTGAAGCTTGAAAATAATGCGAATACGAATACATTATTATCTAAACGGATGAATTCTATTGTGGTGCTAACACAGTGCACACACTTTCAAATACATGTATACAAAATACACATAATGATCAATACATAAAAACTAAAATGACTTTTGGGTAACAAAACATTAAACATTGCACGAATTATTTATATCACATGACAATTAAAACCAAACAGTAAAAAATTGAAAAAATAATCCATAAAAACAGATTCTGACTAAAGCAGTAAATCCCGAACCTGTAAAAGAAATAACTAGTTAAAATGTTACATTCTTCAAATTCTTGATAATTCGTGTACACAGGCATTCATACACATTCACACATACACACACACACCCACACACGCAAAAACACACACACACACGCACACACACACACACACACAACCGTGTAGAAACGCCGTTGTGATGACTTTCATGAAACTCTACATACGTTACTTTGACATTTTTACAAATTTATCCATTTTTTAAGATAACCTTAACCCTAACTCTGACCCTAACCCTAACCCTAACCCTTAACCTAACCATAAGCCTAACAGCCCTAACCCTAACGGAACACTGTTTTGACGTCAAAATGACGGGGTCCGTCAAAAAAAAAGTACGTAGAGGTTCAAGTGTATGTCAGAATAACGGCGTTTTCTATTCAATTGTTTATAATGACTATTGACTTTGGAATGAAAGTGTTCTTAGACCGTACAGTCCTACAGTTTGGGACTCGATAACGTCTACCTATTGAAAGGAGTTCATACTGACTTGTCAACACACGGACAATGTGTGATAGTGACTTTCACACCATAGGCCAGTTGCTTCCTTCCCCACCATTTTCCTGCGCACATTCGCAACGCGACCTAGCACACTTCTGTTCGTCACAGACTATACTAACTTCCCTACCGGCAGATAAGAGAAAATGTAAAAACAGAGTCAGCGTAAGTACATTACATTACATGATTGTTGCTTTAGGTCCAGCGGACTCTTCCGAGCCAAATCAGGACCGGACAACCCCTGATCCGCATAAAAGATCTGCTGAAACAACCCTAGTGGTAAAACGGAAAGCTCTCCACCAGCCAGTCACTTTACAATAAAGACATCCCACGCAGGGGACGCTGAGGCTGCATTCTAATTTATCGAACCCCCGTTTACAAAAACAAAATAGAATACAAACATCATTACAAATTATCAACAAAACACGTACATACATCTAAAATGCCTACATTGTTAAATAATAACCTCATTGGAAGCCCTAGTGACCACCTGGCACAAAGCGTCCAATATTCCCAAGCTGATCCAACAGACCTCACACACAAATAAGGAGTCTTGTCCCGGAAGAGTTTTCAAGAAAAAATGTAGGTGACTGGTCTAGCGAAGAAGAAGATAGTATAGCAGAATGATAGAACAGAGCAGGAATGAGAAAGAGCAAAATGAGAAAGACAGCGACAGTGGGAATTTAAAGCACTAAATTTCCAGAAAGTGGGGATACTATTTATACTGAAACCCCCGGCACCCCAACGGGGGTCTCAGCGTAAGTAAGCAGGATAAAACTTACAGAGGATATAAGGAGCAACAAGTCAGCCACACTCATCCCAACAATTCTTCTTCTCTCATTCTTTGAAGCGTTTATATGTAATCGTTCTATTAGGGCGCTTTTAAAGCCCAAAAGCTGCTCAAGGCGCTGGTCGATATAGAATCTCTATTTAAGCCTTCTTGCTGAAACTCGTGGGCGACTGGGAATGGGAGTAGAGTTGGTCTAGTGGAAATTGCTGGCTGTATGTATTTGTGTATCTGGCACTCACCACTCTAGAACATGAGAGTCATGATCTTTAAAGTCCGCGCGAGGGAATGCGTGCGTGCACGGTCTAGACCTTGGTTTATACTCTCATTCATAGAAGTAGTGGAAGTAACGGATTGTCTTGCGGAAATTGAACATTAAAATTCATGCCGTTCGCTTGTGGACACTAAACAGAATATTCGTGTGGTGTGGTTTATTAAAAGAGGGGTAATATAATTCCAGTATAAATACAAACTGTGCTAAAAAAAAAAAAAAAACACAACAAATTAGCAATAAAGCAGAATTCACCCGCATTAATTTTATTTTATATTCACATAGCAATTGCAGTTTCTTTTACTTAGCAATAGTGCGCAGTCCAAGGGAGAGAACCTGCTACTCAATGAAGTCTCCTGGAGGGGCGTAATTGCTTCCCTTATCTTCCCTAGTCTCTTTCTATCAAGGCCTGTCTAAATCGGAATGTTCACCAATATTTTTCTCCACGAGGTATTCAGATCCCAAACCAAGATTCATGACCCTTTGGAAAAAAATCAAGACAGGTCTTTTGGGACCCCGTGTTTGATGTCCACTCTCTCCCTCTCTCATTCTTATATCGTAAATAAATAAATAAGAAAATAAAATTCAACTGACCAATAATGTCAGTAATACAACGTAAATTATATCACAAACATTCTCTCTCTCTCTCTCTCTCTCTCTCTCTCTCTCTCTCTCTCTCTCTCTCTCTCTCTCTCTCTCTCTATATATATATATATATATATATATATATATATATATATACATCTATCTATCTATCTATCTATCTATCTATCTATCTATCTATCTATCTATCTATCTATCTATCTATCCATCCATCCATCCATCTATCTATGAAGCTGTGACCATGGTCCTTTCATCTAGAAAGAAACAAATTAATTAAGAAATGTGTAACTGTAGATTATAGTCACACGACACCGGAGCGTATAGGCGACTACTGGTCACATTATTCTGACACCAGTGAACCAGTTGATGGTAAAGGGAAAATAATATGGTCACACATTGGCCAATCCGGGATTCGAACCAGGTACCTTTCGATTACTAGTAAGACGCTCTACCAACTGAGCTACCCGGCCCCTCCTAATTAAGAAAGAAATATTTATATCTTTATATATAGGCGCTGTCCTCCCCCCCCCCTCCTCCCCAATTACTACTCAGGCTCAAAACGCGGTGATCTGTAACAAACATACATGGTCACATGTTACACTAATCCTCACTGTAACATGTGATGAAGATGATGATGATGATGATGATGATGATGATGATGACGATGATGATGATGATGACGACGATGATGATGATGATGTTAATGATGACGATGGTGCTAATGATAATGATGACGACGACGACGATGATGATGATGATGATGATGATGATGATGATGATGATGATGATGATGATGATGATGATGATGATGATGATGATGATGATGATGATGGTAATGATGATAATGATGACGATGATTTTGATGACGATGACGATTACGACGGTGACGACAACGAAGGGGACTTGTAAGGCGCTTATTCCACGTAGTTCGTACTGGAAGCGACTGTGATCGACTTAGACGCATGTACGAGCCTGCCCGGTCCTGTTGACTGAGTGACCGGGTTCTTGACGTGCCAGTGCAGCGATTCACGGAGAGAAAGTAAACCACCGTATGCAGTCCGAGTTATTACAAGAAAGTCGACTCCAGTTTAGAAAATATTTGCAATCTAATATCTCCTGAATGCGTGACTAGACAAACAATTAAAATTTTGTTTAATTGACTGACTGCTGCACTGGCGAGGTTGAAGCCAATTTGGAAAGACAGGACCATCACGTCTACTTTCCAAGGTAAGGCTGCTGCGCTCCCTTGTCATCTCCATGTTCCTATATGCTTGCGAAACATGGACCCTCACAGCAGATCTCCAAAGAAGAATACAAACATGGAGATAAGGTGCTACAGAAGACTTCTGGGCATTTCCTATACCCAGCACATCACCAACGACGAAGTCCGACAGACCATCACACAAGCCATTGGACAACACGATGACCTGCGCACAGTGGTGAAAAAACAAAAACTCCGATGGTATGGCCACGTCACCAGGTCATCAGGTCTTGCAAAGACCATCCTGCAAGGCACAGTGCAAGGAGGTAGAAGAAGAGGGAGACAAAAAAGAGGTGGGAGGACAACATTCGAGAATGGACTGCTTTGACACTGAACGAAACAATCAGGGTTGCTGAGGACAGGGAAAGATGGAGTACGCTTGTTAAACTATCATCTGTGGTGCCCCTACGACCTCCGAGTTATAGGATAGGATAGAATAGGATAGGATTAATTGATTGATTGTTTTATTGATTTCTAGTCGGCATAAAGGATTGAACCCAAGTTCTTCTGCTCCATGCCATGTATTGTTCTACTGAGCCACTCTGCCACACTAATATACAAGTCCTTCATAAGGGTGCGACAGCTATTATAGCCATACTCCGTATAAGTGCCTAGACACCAGTGGCGCCAGACTAGCTTTCAGAGAATCTGTTCCCGAAACCTACTGGCGGGCTGGTTCCAGTTTGTATTTCTTACAGATCAATTTGCATGGTCTGGTCATGGTAGTACTTAAACATTCTCTCTCAGCACATGACGTCCCCAATCCATAGTTTTCAGATACCACACCGCCTATGGACACACGCACCTCATTTATAAGAAATCACTAAGGACTGCCACTGAGCTTCCGGTCATGACGGTAAGTTCGTTCAAAGTTCGCATTGTACAGTAAAGACTATACTTTACTTTCTGGATCTTTTCTCTATCAGACCATGGATCATAATAATAGAGCCCTTTTGCTTTCACATCATGATGCTGTACTGGAGACACGGACCAATCTCATGAATGAATCACCCCACTGCCATTTCAAAGATTCGATTTCGGTCAGTTTGTATTTGGTGCTACGGTAGATATTTTTGCTTGGCTTTTTCTTCACTCACTCACTCGCTCACTGTCAGACGTTGTATCAAATCTTTTAACGATACCCTACAACATTTATTTAATTTGTTGTATATAGCGCTTTTCCTGCTCAAGAGCTGTTCAAGGCGCGCGTTGGCCGATACTGGATCTACAATGTAACTGAAGTCGGCCGAGGCGCCCGCTTTCACCTCAAAGATGCTGACCGTTTCCTTCCTTCTGATGATGCACGGCCCCCGTTGGGGTGCCGGGGGTTTCAGTATAAATAGTATCCCCACTTTCTGGAAAATTAGTGCTTTAAATTCCCGCTGTCGCTGTCTTTCTCATTTGCTCTTTCTCATTCCTGCTCTGTTCTATCAATCTGCTATACTATCGTCTTCTTCGCTAGACCAAGTCTCCTACCTTTTTTCTTGAAAACTCTTCCGGGACAAGACTCCTTGTTTGTGTATGAGGTCTGTTGGATCAGCTTGAGAATATTGGACGCTTTCTGCTAGGTGGTCACTAGGGCTTCCTATGATGTTATTATTTAGCAATGTAGGCATTTTATATGTATGTGTTTTGTTGATAATTTATAAAGATGTTTGTATTCTATTTTGTTTTTTGTAAACGGGGGTTCGATAAGTTGGGGTGAAGCCTCAGCCGTCCCCTGCGTGGGATGTCTTTATTGTAAAGTGACTGGCTGGTGGAGAGCTTTCGGTTTTACCACTAGGGTTGTTTCAGCAGATCTTTTATGCGGACCAGGGGTTGTCCGGTCCTGATTTGGCTCGGAAGAGTCCGCTGGACCTAAAGCAATAATAATGTAATGTAATGTTTGATGCCTTAGTACACTCTTGGCGCATCTCAGTTCAAGGACCCGATAAAGTCGGTTCAAGTTTGTAAGTGACAGTTGTCTGAGCGGATAGAAGGAAAACAACGTCTTAAAAACTGCATTATTCGTACCAGGAGAGGGAATTGAATACCCTTAAATTTTGTTGTTGTTGTTTTTGTTGTTATTGTGTTGAATCAATTTTTATTCATCGGAGTAACGTAAGTTTTGATGATGATGATGATGATGATGATGATGATGATGATGATGATGATGATGATGATGATGATGATGATGATGATGATGACAATAATATTAATAATAAGAATAATACTGGAGGCTTTTCACGCCCTATTCCTATATCAGACTCAAAGCGCGGCGATCTGTAACCAATACACACACTTACATGCTTCCGATACCCCTACATACACAACAAACATTCATCATTCAAACATTAGAAGACGGAAAGGAAATTTGTGAAATTTGAGATTGACTGCTTCCAATATCATTATTGAAGGGATGGAGGCAACCGGAGTACCCGGACAAAACCCTTGGTGACCTCGATAGTTTCCTACCTAAGTCACGTAAGTTCGCACCTTGCGCCCTTGATAATTATACAAACATATTTCATGCACACTTAAATCAACTATAGTAGTCTAAATTTTTATAATCACAACCGCGTATCAATGGGAATGATCAACGATGAATGAAGCCTTCAACGTTGTTTAAAAACAACAACAATAATAACAACAACAACAACAGTTCAAGGGGTATTGGACGCCCTTATATTTGCGGACAACGTTTACACGTCAGCGTTGAAGAGGCTGCAAGCCTGTTGGCTAGTACGTGTAAACTCGCCTCACAGTGCACAAAGAGATCTTTATCAAAGAAAGACACAGTGTTAAGTTGTGCGTGTCGGCGGCGGTTGTGTTAAAACAGTTACAAGATCATCTATCTCAAAATGGTCTTCTGGAAGCCTACCAGTCAGCATACAAGAAGAATCATAGTTGTGAGACAGCTGTTCTCAGTGTCCTTGATTGTTTACTTAGACAGGCTGACGAGAAGCGTGTTTCTCTTGTAGCATTGTTAGATCTGAGTGCTGCGTTCGACACGCTGGATCACCACATACTTCTAGAGAGATTGGGCACTACATTTGGTTTAAGAGGGACTGTTCTTGAGTGGTTTTCCTCGTACCTCACTGATCGTTACCAGTCTGTTGTCATTGATTGCAATACCTCTACTCCTAGTCCCCTGTTATGCGGAGTCCCCCAAGGTTCTGTGCTCGGTCCTGTTTTGTTTTTGTTGTACTCCTAACCACTATCTAATGTTATCACAGCCTGCAACTGCATGTTCCACAAATACGCAGATGATACAGAACTGTCAAAGAGTGGTCAGGCAGATGACTTCCCTTCTGTTGTGTCTGAAGTAGAAACATGTATTGACAGTGTCCAGGCTTGGATGAATAGCAACAGGTTGATGCTTAGCCCTGACAAGACCGAGGTTATACCTGTAGGCTCATCTTCCCGTCTTAAACTGGTCGGCAGCGATTCTGCAAACATCGGCGGCAGCACCATCCCATTTAGTAATATTGTTCGTTATTTGGGTGTCAAGCTAGATAGTTCTTTGTCCATGCATGACCACATCAGTACCATCTGTCGTGTGTCCTTTCTTGAGCTTCGGCGTATTGCGTCCTTGAGGCAGTTTCTTTCGAGGGATGCATGCACACAGTTGGTCAGCGCTTTTGTAACATCCAGACTTGATTATTGTAATTCAGTTCTAGCTGGTCTCCCCATTGATGAAGTTAGCCGACTGCAGCGTGTACAGAACTGTGCTGCTCGGCTTGTGCTTCAAAAACAGAAACGTGATCATGTCACGCCTCTCTTAATGCAGCTCCACTGGCTCCCTGTCAATTTCCGCATTGAATACAAAATTGCTGTCCTAGCTTTCCGTCACTTCGACCAGTCACTTCCACCATATCTGTCTGAGGTACTCACTAACTACACTACAACCCGTTCTTTGCGCTCATCAGATAAAAAAACTGTTGAAAACGCCCAAGCGTCTGCTTAAGACAGTTGGCGACCGGTCTTTTAGTTTTCAAGCACCCAAGGTTTGGAATGCGCTGCCTGCCGGTTTAAGACATTGTACAGACCTTGTTTCCTTTAAGAGCTGCTTAAAAACGCACTTGTTCCGCAAGGCGTTTTCTGTGTAATAGTATGAACAGTAATAATACTTTCTCAATGATGCTGTACATGATGTAGTGCGAATGTTGTGATGATGCGTACGAATGATGTGTGTAAGCGCATTGAGTTGTTATTCTAATGAAAAATGCGTTGTATAAATGCAATTTATTATTATTATTATTATTATTATTATTATTATTATTATTATTATTATTATTATTATTATTATTATTATTATTATTATTATTATTATTAAATCAGCTCCTAAAGAATCGCTTAAGGAAGTAAACGTAATTTATGTTTGACGAAATGGCAAGCAGTTACCTAAGATGCCGGAATGGAACAATTGATTGATATTTGGATCAGAAGGAGAAGAAGAAGAAGAAGAAGAAGAAGAAACCGTGGTTATCTTGAAATTGTTCATTTAACCACGTATTCTGTGTATGTGGGAAATAGGGTTTGGCAGCCTCAGCAGCCTCGGTGGTGGCCTAGACTTATGGCCGGCCATCTTGTGAACCTGGATCTGCCGCCAGTGCTTTTGTTTTTACCACGAAAACTGATCGCTTCTCATCATCGTTTCGCTAGTCCTTTGTAGACTTAAACGACCCACCGTTTCTTCTTATTTTTCGGTGGTCTTGATTCGACTCTTGGCAATCTGCTGGACCCTATAAACACGGAATATTTATCTATCTATATTATTTTTCGGATGAGGGTATATACCTAGGTATAGTCCTTTGCAAGCTGGCACTCACTCTATTTGCTTGTTTATATAAAGTATACTCCTTCGAACGAGAGTATGAACCGAGGTCTAGTCTGTGCACGCACGCCTTCCATCGCACGGACTTTAAAGATCCTGACGCTCATGTCCTAGACGGGTAAGTGCCGGCTACACAAATACACGAAAGCACGCTCTAGGTTACTTCTTCCCGTGTCCGGTCGCCCAGGATTGTGCTCAGTGGTCTGGGCGTCAGACTGTGAGCCCAAAGGCTGCAAGTTGGCGCCTCGGGAGGCTTGAGTTAGATCCTTTATCGGCCAGCGCCTTGAGCAGCTCTTGAGCTGGAAAAGTGCTCTACATTACATTACATTACATTACATTACATTACATTACATTACATTACATTACATGATTGTTGCTTTAGGTCCAGCGGACTCCTCCGAGCCAAATCAGGACCGGACAACCCCTGATCCGCATAAAACATCTGCTGAAACAACCAGCTTTGCACCAGCCAGTCACTTTACAATAAAAGACATCCCACGCAGGGGACGCTGAGGCTGTACTCTAATTTATCAAACCCCCGTTTACAAAAACAAAATAGAATACAAACATCATTATAAATTATCAACAAAACACATACATATAAAATGCCTACATTGCTAAATAATAACATCATAGGAAGCCCTAGTGACCACCTGGCAGAAAGCGTCCAATATTCCCAAGGCAAGCTGATCCAACAGACCTCATATACAAATAAGGAGTCTTGTCCCGGAAGAGTTTTCAAGAAAAAAGGTAGGTGACTGGTCTATGGTCTCATTTGTGTGTGAGGTCTGTTGGATCAGCTTGGAAATAGTGGACGCTTTCTGCCAGGTGGTCACCGATGTTATTATTTGGCAATATAGACATTTTATATGTATGTGTTTTGTTGATATTAAATAATGATGTTTATATTCTATTTTGTTTTTGTAAACAGGTGTTTGATAAATTAAGAGTATAGCCTCAGCGTCCCTTGTGTGGGATGTCTTTATTGTAAAGTGACCAGCTGGTGGAGTGCCTTCAATGTTACCACTAGGGTTATTTCGGCAGATCAGTTATGCGGATCAGGGGCGAGTTCTCTTTCAGCGAAGTTGTGGTCTTGAGCTTGTGGTCCTGATTCGGCTATACTGATCCTGAATTGGCTCGGAATAGTCCGCTGGACTTAAAGCAATCATCATGTAATGTAATGTAATGTAATGTAATGTAATGTAATGTAATGTAATGTGTTGTGCGTATTTGAATGCATGGTGTATTTGCATGCGTGTGTATGTGTGTGTGTGTGTGTGTGTATACTTCTGTTTTAAAATTGGCATTTCGTTATTATAGTATTGTTATTTTAGCACCAGTGCATTAAATAATATATCGTAGTGCAATGTGTAAAAGAAAAGAAGAAGAAGAAAAGAACAGCATAAAACAAAAACAACAGCGCTATTGTTAGTGTTTTATTTCCTTCTATTAAAGAGCACTCGTAGGCTACTTATCTATTGTTCCAAAACAATGGCATAGTATCATTATTAAATTAATTATACTTTCAAACCCTCTGTTGGGAAATCATAACAGGAAAAGCCCGGATATGATGCATGAAACATTAAACTGTTCTTTTATTAAATACGTGTCTCATTTAGCTTACACTAAGCAAAAATGCAGAAAGAAAAAACAAGTCCAATTCACGCTAGAAAACGACGTTTTATATATAATTATTGTTGCGAAATTTGAATCTAAAACGTCTCCTACTGCTTGCGTGCCTCTGTTAATTTGAATGTGTGTGCGTGTGTGTTGCGTGAGTATGGGTGTGTGTGTGTGTGTTGTGTGTGTATTTGTGTGTGTGTTTGCGTGTCTGTGTCTGTCTGCTCTGTCTCTGTGTTGTGGTGTGAAGTAAGCGTTGATTTCAGTGTCAGTCACAAAACAGCCTTAGGCACCTTGTTAACATTCAGTATTAACCTACATCTACATAGGACATAGGAAATTTGCACCACTGCTCATTTTGGGAGCTGGTGAAGTAGATGTCAACACCATGACCACCACCTTCAACTTAGCTGTGACAGATGCAGCCACGGAGATCCTTGGAAAGCACCGGCCAAAGAAGAACCTGTGGATCACACCTGAACTTTTGGATCTGTGTGATAAACGAAGAGAGATAAAAAAAAGAAAAAGAACACCTCACAGGGAGCTGATGCCTACCGAAAAATCAACAATGACATCCGAAAAGGCATGCGCACAGCAAATGAGAACTGGATAGAAGATCAGTACCAGGAAATAGAGAACAGTCTGAACAAGAACAACAGCAAGAAGGCTTAACCAGACTGTGAAGCGTCTGACAAGTGTTAAACAGCCCAAGGTCTCCACGATCCAAAGCAAGTCTGGCATATGCCTTACAGAAGAACAATAAGTCTTGGACAGATGGACAGAGTACTGCTCTGACCTTTACAACCACACACCAAACGGAGACCCATCAGTTCTAGCATGTCCAGAGAACAGAGAAGAAGAAAAAATCCTCCCAATTCTCCGAGAAGAAGTTGAGGCAGCAGTGCAATAGCTGAAGAAGTGGAAGTTAGAGGGAGTGGACAACATACCCGCGGAACTGCTTCCAGCAGGAGGAGAAGCGATGATTGACGCACTCACCATTATCTGTAACAAGATCTGGCAGAGTGGGGAGTGGCTTACACCAGGGACCCAGTCGCTTGTCATCACTCTTCCCAAAAAAGGTAACCTTTACTAGGAATGTGAAAATTACCGCACCACCGGCCTCATCAGCCATCCCAGCAAGGTCCTCCTGAAAATAATACTCAACAGGTTGAAACCCCAAGCTGAACAAATCATAGCTGAAGAGCAAGCAGGATTCAGGGCAGGACGAAGTACCACTGGACAGATTTTCAACCTCAGAATAATCTGCGAGAAATACCTACAGCACCAACAACACCTATATCATGTGTTCGTAGACTTCAAAAAGGCGTTTGACCGAGTCTGGCATGCAGCTCTATGGGCAACCATGAGAGTGTTCAACATCAGCCCTAAAATTATTGAAGTCATCAAAAGCATGTATGACAAGGCTACCAGTGCAGTCCTCCACAACAGCGCCATCGGAAACTGGTTCAGAACAACAATCTGTGTGCGTCAAGGATGCCTACTCTCTCCAACACTCTTCATCATCTTGAGGGTTGACTTCCGGTCTTGGACGTGAAATGATCATCACAACCAGAGCTCTGAAAAAGGAGTCAAATGCCTGCTTCGAAGATAAAAACAAACAGGTTTTGTGTTAGTGAAAGCATCAATGGAGGAAACTTGGTTTTAAAAATCTTCTAAAAGAGTGTTTCCTTTTAGGAAGAGCATCAATTTCTTTTGATGCTGTGAGCTTCGAGCTTGCGGATCAACTGAAGGATTATTTTGGTGTTCTAGAACACATGAAAGTTCACAAACAAGTTTTCTTCTGTCAAATTTTAGACCGGAAGGTTTTATTTTCAGTTTGTTGGTTTCATTTTCTTTTAAACAGATTGGATTTTACTTACGTTTGTGTGGCGCTGTTACTAATATAGGTGAATTCAATAATTTTCTATTCTGATTGTTGTCCGTGGAATGCACACACGTGGTAAATATCTAGGGATGACATAATAAGAGGAACTACGTCATTTGTGGAAATTCGTGTCAAGGGCTTTTAAGAACAGTAAAGATGACGAAAGACACATAGTTTACAAAATGTGACGTAACACAAGCAAAAATTTTTTTTTTTTTTTTTTTTTTTTTTTTGGGTTGTGTTTACTGAACAATATTTAGGATGGTGGAAAAAGATGAAGAATTTACATCAAAAATTTAATATTGACTTTCAACATCAAATACAAGAAGGGGGGTCACTTCTGGTCATGGAAATGAAAGTATCTTTACAACCTGAGCTCCTGAAGGTTTTCTTCGATCCACTGCTTCCAGAATGTGATTGCTTGGTGTTCGTCTTGGGATAAAAAATAGATCATTGTGTGTGACCAGAGTGGAAATGACGTAAACATTTTAGTTACAAGGGGAAAAAACAAAGTACAGTCACATGTGGTAGTTTTCTTGTTTCATCTTAGTGACGCAACAAACGCGCTTGATAAAATATTTCAAAATTACATAAATATCACAAAATGTACAATAAGGATGCATTGCCTTCGTGAACAGTTTAATATAGACAAGAAATCGATCATTCTTGAAAATGAAAGGGAATTTATAGTTACTACACCTGAAAAGCAAATAAGTATAAAATACTTGAAAGACAATGTATGTAAACAAAACTTTCCTGTACTAGTACGGGATAAACATACGGGAAATGTAACTTTGAAGAAACTTCCTGTATCAATTAAATTTCCCTTTCAAGGTTTTGTAGGTAATGTCGCTTCTGTTCGTAAACTGCGTTCTGGAGACTGGTATGTTCATTGTGTTTCTCGGCAACAACAAGACAAATTATTATCACTGTCTGACATCGGGGGTGTACATGTAAAGTGTGTTATTCCAACTGAAACAACTGAAGGAGTAGTATTTGGACTAAGCAATACACACACTCTAAAGAACAATGAAAACATCATCAAATACAAGAATATCATTGCGAAAAAATCAAGTCATACCATAACAAGAATAGTGTTTGCATCAAACAAATTGCCTGCAACATTGACACAAAATGACAAAACTTTTAAGGTACATCCATATTGTCCTCCAGTTCTACGGTGCACACGATGCCAGCGATTAAACCATACTTTGAAACATTGTTGTGCAAAACAAAGATGTTGCAGATGCGGAGGATATCACTCAAGGCAAAACTGCAACGCCTCCAAGCCTCACTGTGTAAACTGTGGAGGTGAGCACTCAGCTGCCTATCGTGGATGTGACAAAAAGGTGCTACTCAAAAATGCTCTCACAGAAAGATCAAAATGCTCTATGAGCATACAGGAGGCTATTGAGAAAGTACAGCAGAAACGTCCTGAAAAAGAAAGTAAAAAAACATATGCTCAAGTAGCTGCACAACAAACTGCAACCTCAACACCATCTTTCACAGAGTTTTTGGAAAAAGTAGCTGTCCCAATAATTAGTGAGCAAGACACAAACATCGACAGACTTTTTGCTATCTACAAAACACTTTTTCAACATAAATCAACGACAGCAAGCATTGCACACTCTGAAAGAGATAAGGCAGAGCAGCTGATCAAACTGTGTAAACACAACGTACGACAGGTGTCAGATGGTATAATAAGTGATGAATCAACACCAGAGACAGTGTCATATTCTACTCCTTGTGACACATTTGTCGAATGTCCGGATGTTTCTAAACTAAACATGAGATCTGTCAGTGACATCGCCAGTACTCCTTTTGAAAGGCTAAAGCATAGTAAAGTAGCCAAAGATACTAAACAACTCATAATAGGAGACTCCGTCATTAGAGGCATCAGAATGGAAGAAGTTGCTGTTGAAAGCGTCAAAAGTCAGCTAGTCTGCATTCCTGATATAAAAATTGAAGACATTGTACAATGGTTGGATGATGTACCTGCAAATGAAAAAGTAGAATATGTCATTATTCATGCAGGTATCAACAGCTGCAAAACAAAAAACATTAACATGAAGGACTGGTTAAAGATGATTAAAGTAGTCAAGGCAACATTCCCTGCAGCATACATTTGTGTGTCATCTATTGTACCCCCAAGAGGTCAGTTGAGAAAGAAAGGTGATGCCGCCAACGCTGCACTGAGAGCAGCATGTGTCAAAGAAAATGTACACTTTGTAGACAACAGTGTATCCTTTCTCACAAAAACGGGGGCTACAAACCGTTCCTTTTACAGAGACTGCATTCATCTGAATCAAAAAGGAATGAAGTTAATGTCACTGATGTTCAGAAATATTTTGTCATAATTGAACAACATTCATTTAAAAAAAAACTATCTTAAATTTATGATTGATGATAAATTTAGTATTGTTCAGTGGAATTGCAGATCTATATCCACAAATGTACACTCTTTACAACAATATGTAGCAACAAACCAACATCATGTTCTTGCACTGCAGTCATTGAATGTAAAAAGGAAGAAACTTCCTAAGATTGAAGGCTACTTTTTTCCACCAGTAACACCATTTATTAAACAGAATACAAAAGTAAGCGTTGCGATATACATTAGGAAAGATATGGATTACGTCACATGCAAGTCTCCCATTCCAAAAGATTTAAATGATGTGTATTCAGTAGCCGTGAAAGTAAAAATTCATGATCAAATGTATGTTACTATCACGTCTGTTTACTATCCATTAGGACCAGATGATTTTAATACTGAATGGTTACAATCAATTGATATAAATGAAAATTGTATTATAGTTGGTGATTTCAATGCTCATTCAACACTTTGGGATAAAGGATGTAATTATAATACAAATAATCGTTTTATTGAAAATATAATTACTTCTGGTCTTATATTGTTAAATGATGGTAGAATAACAAGGATTCCTGACATAGCAACACACCAACCTTCTGCCATTGATCTAACGTTTGTATCGCCTGATTTGGCAATAGACAGTATATGGGAAGTGGACTCTGATTCATTAGGTAGTGACCATCTACCAGTTTTAACTGTAATAAATGAAAAGCCAGAGGTACAAATAGAAGATGATATTATACCAAAATATATTTATACTCGTGCAGATTGGAATCTGTATCAAATGCATTTATTGTACTCTGAAGATGACTTTCTACAAAATGAAGATATCAATGCAATTTATACAGGTTTTACAAAAACAATATTGTCTGCAGCTAATAAGTCTATACCTATTAAGAGAAATTCTGTAAAGAAAAAACACAGTGGTAATATTTGGTGGAATCAAGCATGTGCAGATGCAGTTAAGGAAAAAAAGAATACATTTAAGAATTGGATAAAATGTAGATCTGTTTCCGCACATAGGCACATGAAATGTGCAAAAATTAATTGTAATAAAATTATAGCATCAGCAAAGAAACAATATTGGGAAGATTTTTGTAAAAAAGAAATATCAAATACATGTAATGTTACTAATGTTTGGAAAAAAGTAAAAGAAATGAAAAATGGCTTTCAGCTTCCTAAGTGTCCCATAAAAATAACTAACAAACTATTTTCTTCTCCAAAGGAGAAATCTGAAGAATTTGGAAAACTTTTTGCAAATGCAAGCAATACTAGTAGTCTAATTAAAGATGAGTTTGAAAAAAGAAAACATGAAGAAAAATCTGAACATTATAAAGAACCTAATTCAGATAATTCTTTATTTATGAATTCTAGGATATCAATAACAGAGGTTACAGATGCTTTAAATTATCTTGGCACTAAAAAATCTGCAGTTGGTCCAGATGGGTTATCATACATTTTGCTAAAGCACATGCCTTTAAAATGGATACAACATTTTCTCCATATTATCAATAAATGTTGGGAAGATAATGTGTTGCCTGATATTTGGAAAACATCAATAATTATTCCACTTTTAAAAACAGGGAAAAATCGACACGAATCCTCAAGTTATCGCCCCATTGCATTAACATCACATGCTGGTAAAATTATGGAAAAAATTATAATGAATAGATTATCATACTATTGTGAAAAAAATAAAGTAATTCCAGCAAATCAGGCTGGTTTTAAAAAAGGCAGATCAACAGTAGACCATTTAGTGAAATTAACAACACACATTAAGAAACAATTCGCTAGAAGGAAAAATATATTAGCTACATTTTTTGACGTAAAAAAAGCTTATGATCGAGTTTGGCATGCTCGACTTTTATACAAATTAAAAAATATAGGGCTTTCTGGAAATATTTTTCAATATATTAAAGGGTTTTTGCATGGAAGAAAAATAATGGCCAAAGTAGGTCACTCTTATTCTTCTACATATAATATTAACATGGGTATACCACAAGGCTCTATAATTTCACCTCTTTTATTCACTATTTTGTTACATGACTTACCTCAATTTGTAAGTAATAAAATTAATCTAGTTCAATATGCTGACGATATTGCAATATGGGTAAATGTATCTTTAAAAAGAAAAACTTCTATATATGAAATAAAACATATTCAAAAGATATATCAAAATGAACTGAACAATATTGATATTTACATGAAGGATAATGGATTGGAATTATCAGAAGAAAAAACAAACATGATCTTGTTTAATAATGGGATTAACCCCAAATGTTTGCCAAAATTTTATATTGGTATCAAACAATTGAAATATGTACAGGAAATAAAATTTCTCGGGGTATATTTTACATCTAAATTAAGTTGGAAAAAACATATACATTATTTGTTGGAAAAGGCCGTTAAAAGTTTAAATTTAATAAAGATTATAAGCTTCCAAAAATGGGGACGTGATACTAAAACTCTCATTCATCTTGTGTGCATGCTTGTCAGATCTAAATTAACGTATGGACAAGAGGTATATTTTTCGGCACCAAAATATTTACTGAAACAACTCCAGAGTATGGACAGCAAAGCAATTAAAATTGTTATGGGTATTCCAGTACACACAAAAACTGACGATGCTTATAAAGCAGCTGGAGTATTACCATTACATGAGTGGAGAAAATTATCATGCGCTAAATATATAGTTAGAGCCTCTGCTGTAGAAAATTTCACTGATACGGAACTAGAAGTAAGATCTGATTTAGATTATCCAAAAAGAGCACAGGGTATCAGTTATTTACAAACAATAGCAACTTATACAAATGAACTTTTACAGGGATCAAATTTATTTCCTAATTCAATCTATAAAAAAATACCACAAATGCCTATACCAATATGGGAATTTAAGCGAGCAAACTTTGATTATGAATATACTGCTATACGGAAAAAAGAAAATGGATTTTTGTTAGCAACAGAAGCTTATGAACATATAGATAAAAAATATTATTCTTATTTGCAAATTTATACTGATGGTTCTGTTTTAGATACAGGCCAAACTGGGGCTGGTTATGTTATACCTGCTTTAAAAATTAGTGAATCTTTGTATTTAGGTAAAGATCGTTCAATTTATACTGCGGAACTTACCGCAATTCTTATGGCATTAAATAAAATCTTAAGTCAACAAAAGACATTTTTTAATATATTATTATGTGTAGACTCCAAATCTGTTCTTCAGAGTCTGGACTCTAATATTTATAAAAACAGAGGTGATATTATATACGAAATAAAATATCTTATACATTGCTTAATTATTAATGGCACAAATGTTCATTTTTGTTGGATACCATCTCATTGTGGTTTATATAATAATGATTGGGCAGACAGGAAAGCAAAAGAAGGGGCGAACAATCAACACAACGTTAGCCATATTGACATCCCCTTATCAACAAAAGAAATTTATAGTATAATCGAAAATAAAATAAAAAATAAATTTCCTTTACAAATAATATATAGTGATAATTCCCAGTATCCTCGAGTAATAACCTCTTTAGCACATCGTCTTGCTTTAAATTCTTGGAGGACAAAGTATTGCAAGGATATTGTTTGCATTTGCAATGAAAATTTAACTATAAATCATATCATTCATGATTGCAGGGTAATAACACAATATATTCCACAGAACATTCATAATGTTCAAAATAAAAATAGTAAATATTGGATTACCATCGCTAAATCTATAATTTATAGTCCTGTAGGTCATTTGTTATAAAAATTGCAAGTTTATTCTGATTCGTATATGTCAATCTCACAAAATTGACTTTTCTGTACATGAACATTTCACAAGTTTGACATGTTCCATAGTAATTTTTTATTTGTTTTCAAGAGTTTTAAAATATTGTTTGAATACTTAAATTTTATTTAATTTTATTTCATGTTATGTTATTGTACCATTTTGTTTAAATGTTATTTCCTTTCCCACATCCATGTAGTGCATATCCTTCCCCCCCCCCCCACCTTCCTTTTATTTTCTTGTCTAAAATCACTTCGGTGAATAGACCTTAAATGAAATAAACAAACAAACAAACAAACAATCTTCATCATCTTCCTAGAGCGCATCATGTCAGATGCTCTTGCAGATCACGAAGGCACAGTCAGGCATAGGGGGTAGAGCAATCTCCAACCTTCGTTTTGCGGATGACATTGATGGATTGGCTGGAGAGGAACAAGAACTTGAACAGCTGGTTCAGAGGCTTGACACCACCTCCAGCGCTTATGGAATGGAAATAAGTGCAGAGAAGACCAAAATGATGACTAACAACACCAATGGCATCAACACGGACATCAAAATCCAAGGCCAATCCCTCAACACAGTGCATAGCTTCAAATATTTAGGAGCCATTGTATCAGACAATGGGTCCCGACAGGAAGTCCTCTCCAGGATCGCACAAACAACTGCTGCCCTGACAAGGTTGAAGCCCATTTGGAAAGACAGGACCATCAGTCTACATTCCAAAGTAAGACTGCTGCGCTCCCTTGTCATCTCCATCTTCCTATATGCTAGTGAAGCATGGACCCTCCCAGCAGATCTCCAACGAAGGATACAAAGCATGGAGATGAGGTGCTACAGAAGACTTCTGGGCATTTCCTATACCCAACACATCACCAACGACGAAGTCCGACAGACCATCACACAAGCCATTGGACTACACGATGACCTGCTCACAGTGGTGAAGAAACGGAAACTCCGATGGTATGGCCACGTCACCAGATCATCAGGCCTTGCAAAGATTATTGTGCAAGGCACAGTACAAGGAGGTAGAAGAAGAGGGAGACCGAAAAAGAGGTGGGAGGACAACATTCGAGAATGGACTGGTTTGACACTGAGCGAAGCCATCAGGGCTGCTGAGGACAGAGAAAGATGGAGTATGCTGGTTAAACGATCATCTGTGGTGCCTCTACGACCTCCGGGTTACGGGACAGGATACGATAGGATAGGCCCCTACGACCTCCGAGTTACGGGATAGGATAGGAATAGGATAGTAGCGCGGAAAATATTATGCAGTAGATCGTAGAGTGTGTTGGTGTTCGGTTTAAACAGGGGTATATCACTCACTGTCAGAACAGAAAATTAACAATCAAACTTTAGCGGTTGGATTGAGGAAAGGAAGGCCCACGTTGTCATTGTTTAATGCAATAACAAACAATGCGAATGTTAGGGTAAACCCGTGGTCGTTAAAAATAAACAATTCCTTGGACTAGGGAGCCTTTAGGTTTTTCGTGGCTTTCACAGTATCGGTGTCAATATATCGACGTTTCATCAAATTGGTGTACAGCATAATTAATAGCTAAGCACACGCTTTTTTGAGCCTAGTTATAGAGTCTGGAGTTGTTCGTGACTTCATTTTCAAAATATTGACGTTTCAGCCTATCCGTGAGCAGTGTATAGCATTTTGAAAATAATAATAATTGTCAAAGCTAAAAATATATTAAACACTGCATGATTGATTACTGGGGGCCCCAGTTTTATTAGCTTACAAATTATGCCATTATGCGAACGCATCTCAGTAACTAACGTCACCAACCATCCGCTGAAACCTCATTAGATTGCAATGCAATCAGTGTTTATAAAATTGTGTGTAACTGATGTGTGTGTATATATGTGTATGTGCGCTTAAAGGCGGTTGTACTAGGAGTAAGGGTAAAGAGGCACTAATAACCTTTTGGTCTTTGGGGGTGGGGTGAGGGGTGAGAGAGAGAGAGAGAGAGAGAGAGAGAGAGAGAGAGAGACGTTTGGTTGTTTAAGTGGGGGTATCTTCCTTTTACTCTGGACCAGGTTAATGAGGGCGTTTCCCTTCTCTCTCTCTCTCTCTCTCTCTCTCTCTCTCTCTCTCTCTCTCTCTCTCTCTCTCTCTCTCTCTCTCTCTCTCTCTTACCATTCTCCGTTTCTAAACAGAGCCAAGCAGGTACCCTATTCACCGCTGGATGACCTGAAATGTGTTATGCGCTTCTTTCTATTCCTGGTGGCCGTTGGCGGTTCCATTGTAGGTACAGTCACTCATTGACGTAGACCTAGTAACTCGTAGCGAAGGCTTTTGTTTACTTCTGGCGGAAAGGGGTTTACTCTAACGTTTGTCTTGTTACCGCATTACATAGTGCTAAAGTGGGCTTACGTTGATCAAGCCCACCGCTCAAGTTTCAATGTTTCCATTTCGGTTCTGATAGGAAGTTATTTCCCCTGGTTTAACGGTACACCAATGCCATATCCGTGTGACCTTTGACCCTATTTCGTGACTGAACCACGCGTCTTGAAGAGTGCATCTTTGGTGTCTGAGGTAGGTTAAGGTCTATTTTATCAACCTAAAACGAACAACTTTATTTTACGAGTTCCGTCCGACTTTGGTAGTTATTTTTAGTTCAAGAATGTTGGCTAGTCGTTACTATTAATAGACACACAAACTATACGGACATTGTTTTAAAAAATAATTATACTTTCGAAAGATTTTGTTGTTGTTAGTTGCACGCTGATTTTTTTCAGTTGGGCAACACTAACTGTGAATGTTAAAAAGATCTGGTGCGTGGTCAAAGCGGGTCCCTTTAAAACGAAAAACAAAAACACGTTCAACCCACTACGCTACTTTGCCACCCACGCCGTTTTGAACTGGTGTAACCGTAATTGTCTCGGATTATTTTTTTAAAGACAGCTCCATGTATCAAACCCTTGGTGAACTAAGAGAATTACAAGTGTTACGATAACAATATTTCCTGCATTATCATGCTACAGGAAAAAAGTTTTTATTTATTTGTTTTAAAGTGATTTGTAATGACATCCGGTAATATATTTAGAATGGGACAAGTAACAATCTACTTCGCATGCGATATGCTTGCGACCCGGAAAATTATTTTACAGTGTAATTTGTGTGCAAATTATCCGCTGCATTCTATGAGAATATTATTTAATTTATTTATTTAATAATTTTAGTAAATCTAGCTTCTCTTTTAAAGGCCCCCTGTTATGGAACACTCTTTCTTTAGAACTAAAACAATGCACATCGTTAAACAGCTTCAAGTACAAGATTTACAACATATTTCTTAATAATTTCAAAAATCATACATTCTAGCATGCATCAATTGATTTTCCTCTTTCATTCCCCCCCCCACCCTCTCTCTTCCCACTCAGTCCGTCAAGCCTCTCTCTCTCTTTATTAAATTAAATGGTTCCAGTTAAATGTGTTATATTTAGTATTGTTAGTTTCCTTGTTACGAAGTTAGCTTGTTTATTCCTTTAATTTAAAGTCAATGTTTGTCTTTGCATGAATGCGGATAAATGATTAAAGTAAATGTGTGAGTGATTGAAAGAAGGACTGATTGTAAGATTAGCAAATTAATGCTAAAATCATTTTCTTCTTGTAATAAACTATTGAATCTGAATCTGAATCTGAGAATGAACATTGAAGTTTAACGTCTACACCCCCATTAGCAATATGGCAGACGGGGATAACCATCCCAGGGAACAAGGGATAGGGACTTAAATCAACAATGAACCACCAGAGCAATCATAGTGCTAAAATGGTCAGTGAAAATTGCCACTTTTTTTTGTTCAGCCCACCACGGGATTCAAACCTGGGTCATTGGTGTGCCAGGCGAACGCTCTACCACTTTAGTTACGGCGGTGGGACACTGATGGACACATGAATAGAAAGTGAGATAGGTTTGTGAATGTTGTTTTATTGTGTCTCTGCACAAGTATATCAACTAACAAGTTAGTATCTCTCTTCTATGTCTCTGTCGACGTGCGCGTACAACCGGTTGCTTCCCTTTACATGCTTTGCGCTCCATAGAGCGTCGTCGGCCTGAAATAACTTTTTAGAAACTTCAAAACCCAGGGGAATTATGGGTAGAGAAATCCTTTTCTGAAATGACGTCGGCCAAATCCTTCTTTAGTTTCTTTGCTCGAGCAAAGGCAACCTCATAGGTATGGAGCACTTCGTCCATTATAACTCCATCGCTGATAATACTGCTGACAAGTTTCTGCCTTTGTTCACTACCAGAAATATGCAGTTCCTCTCCCAACTTTCGTTTCATTTCAGCGAGCACATCTTCGCGAGAACAGATTTCCCAGAATTCTCTATTCTATTTTTAGGTTTGGGAAATCCCCGTCTCAGCTTGTGGCTAAACGGGACCACCGCACGTCGACTGGGGGCAATACGAGATACTAACTTGTTAGTTGATATACTTGTGGTCTCTGTCAGTATGTGGAAATGCCAGTTTGTGGAGAAGACAAAACAACTAGTTTGTGTTACGCTTAGCTTGAATTATTACACACATTTTTGGTAGCGAGTTTTAATCTACATTTATTAACAAGTTTAGTTTTTGGTCAGGCTTGTGTTAAAAGAATTTAGGCCTACGACAGAGTCAAGATAGTAGAGATATCTAGTTATCTTTTTTGTTTATTACAGCTGTTTTTAAAAGATGTGTGTGTGCGTGCGTGTGTTTGTGTGTGTTTATGGGTGTGGGTGTGTGTTTGTGTATTATTTGTATTTTATTTTGATTTTTGGGTGGCCTCGTGGCGCAGTGGATTAGTCGCCGGTTTCTTATGCCGAAGGTCGCGGGTACGATTCCCGCAAGGGGCGAACGTATGTGACTTAGGTACGAGACTATTTAGGTCACCGAGAGTTTTTTCCGGGCACTCCGGTTTCCTCCATCCCTTCAATAATGGTACTGGACGCTGTCAATATAAAAAAAAAATAATAATAATAAAAATTCAATTTTATTTCCGTCTTCCAATAGCGATCTCACTGCTTTTATAATGTTCGAATGATTGACGTGTATTTGTTGTGTGTGTGGATAAAATAGGTGAGCGTGTATGTTGGTACAGATCGCCGCGCTTTGAGCCTGATTGATTTGGGGAAAGGCGCGTATAGAGCATCCAGTATTACGTTATCTGCCGCTACAACCAAACAATATACACAAAAACATTGCAACGCGGATGCTGTCAAGTTCAGGATAATTTATATCTACAGCTGCAGCCTCACTGACGCGCGTTGCATCGTGTGAAGTCCCTGTCAATGTAAACCTCGGACACCGTAGGCTTATTTCACGGGAACACAAAATCAAGCACCTATGAACGCATACAAAACATTTTGTTTGATGTAGTACATAAATATATAAACGTGGTAATAAACGGGATAGTTGAAAAAAAAATGGGAAGCAAAAATCTTCCCCAATTTTAAAAAACCCAAAGATTTTCCGCTCGAAAACAGTTTAGCACAACCGTAAGTATTGAGAAAGCGCATCTTCCCAAATTGTCAAAAAATGGGGGTAGACAAGTTTGTAAGTTATACACACCTGTATAGTAAGATGCAAGTGTAAAGGGCAGATTACCCCTCAATCCTGTACGTCATTCATAATACTTATTTGTGTCAAATAGAAGATTTGGTTTATAAATATCACTGAGAAAAAGATAATTCCCCAAGTGTACCCTGTTTTGGTAACATTCGCGATTGATGGGCTTATACACGTATGTGTGTGTGCGTGTGTGTGCGTGTGCGTGTGTGTGTGTGTGTGTGTGTGTGTTTTGGCAAAACAGAAGATGCCATTCCTCTTCTTCTCCTTTCTTTCTTTCTTTCTTTCTTTCTTTCTTTCTTTCTTCCTTTCTTTCTTTCTTTCTTTCTTTCTTTCTTTCTTTCTTTCTTTCTTTCTTTCTTTCTTTCTTCTTCTTCTTCTTCTTCTTCTTCTTCTTCTTCTTCTTCTTCTTCTTCTTCTTCTTCTCTTCCTCGTCCTCCTCCTCCTTTTTCTTCTTCTTCTTCTTCTTCTTCTTCTTCTTCTTCTTCTTCTTCTAAAGATATGTATCTCTCAGGCGGAAAATAGCGTAAAATAGCTTATATTCGAGAAAGGAAGTTGAAATAGTTTTATTTCTCATTAAATATATTTTATATATTTAGATTAGTATGTAATTATTTTTCAATGATTGCAATTTTAAATACATTTTCTGCAATGATTGGAATAAGCATGCATGTTGCCATCTGGTTTTCTTCCTCATCATATATCATAAATAAGCAATAACTATAAATTTTTGCCAGATATTTATATTGTTATCTTATATTTTGTTCAATTTATTTAATTTATCGTAATTTTAAGTTAATAGTTCTATAATTTCATATGTTGTTTAATGTCACAGCTAGATGTGAATAGACGTTAAATGAAATAAATAAATAAAACGCGCGGTGTGGCAGCAACTCGCTGGCGCCCATCAAGGTATAAAAATGTGTTTCATTGGGAAAGTTCTTTTGCTAATTGTTACTATAACGAAGAAAGAACTGTACCTTAACTGCGCCTAGAACTTCTTAACCGCTTTGCACGTTTTTTCCGCCGTTTGGTAATCTTTACCCTTAGGCTATGTATGTATCCATATGGCGGAAAGACGCGAGGAGTGCCGGCAGTGTTCGACTTAATGTTTGGGTACGATGACAAATTATAATAATACATAAATAAATAAATAAAATAATAAATTAATTAAATAATTAAAATCATATTATGTTGGTAAGAATGTCTCAGTCTTTACTGCAGAGTTGTATAGATAGATATATAGATACTCAGTGCTTATAGGGTCCAGCGGACTGCCAAGAGCCGAATCAGGACCACAAAAAAATTTAAGTAAAATTAGATTAAACTGTTAACATTTAAATATTTTGAAAGATGTAAATAAAATCAGTCTCTTCAATAAAATCCAAACAAGAATACAAAACAAGACGACATGATTTAGATGCGATAAAACAAACCAACATCATGTAAAAATTGAAACAGGTTCTGACCATTGCATACTTTAAAAACCTCATTAAAAGGTACTGAACCAAGATATCTTTCCCTTAAATCAACCAGATCAGCACATTCAGACATTAAATGAGAACGGAAAAGGATTTTTTTATATGCAAAGCACCATGGTGGTTCTTCTCCTTTTAAAAGGAAACTATGGGTGACATAAGTATGCCCAATATGAAAACGAGCCAAAACAGTTTCCTCTTTGCGGGTGGACGCAAAGTTAGGCAAAGAAGCAGATAAATCCGGAAGAATTTCAAATAATTTGTTATTGATTTGCTTAGACCATTCAGTCTGCCACAGCCGTTTACAATAAACTCCAGTCATACAACGCAGGTCAGAGTATGGAACAAACTGGAAAATCTCTGAAGGGAAATCTAGATGCAGAGCTTCTTTAGCCGCTTTGTCCACTGCAATATTGCAGAGTTGTATGCTATCCTTATGTCTTTAAGCATCGTTTGTAACTCTCCAATTGTTTTCTTTAACATCCTTATGAGTGTTGATTCAAAATCTCTTTTGTATTTACTGCAACATTTGTCTTGTAAAACAATAACAGGTATTTTATTTGAAATTAGATCTTTAATGCATTATATTATATCTACAGGTATTGGAGTTATTTTTTGCAGGATTCTTTCTCATTTATTGGAATGATGTAGTTGATAAATTGGCGAAAAAATGAGCAATGAAAGCCTATAATTCTATAACATATAATAAAATAAAGCCTTCACTATCTGAATTATTATCGTTATTAGAAAAGTATATATATTCTAAACTACCTTACATTAAGAAAGTTGAGGATTCTTTTTGTCCAAGACATTTATGTAGGCTTATTAATAATCTAAGAGTAAATTCATGGAACACCAAGTTTTCAAAAAATATAGTTTGCCTTTGTTTACATCCAATATCTGTTAAACATATTTTATATGAATGTCCTCTTTTAATTCCACCTTATAAAGAATAGAACGTCAATATTAAAGAATCCGTTACAATGGTATTGCATAGTCCCGCGAGAATAGACATTGCCCGTATACTTTACATGTCCGTAGAGGGTAAATTTATGTAGTAACTTTTTATGGTTATGGTTCAACTTTAAGTTCTTAGATTGACTTTTATTTTGTTTGTCCATGCGTGAGAAATAGTGTAAGGTCTAAAATCACATACATGTGAAAAGAGTATAAAATAAATTATTGAACTGAATTGAATTGAACAAAATTCAAGCATACTCAACTGTGAAAACTTTCCTTATCTTGTATGGGCGCCCGAGACCGCTACCGCTTCGCGTTTTCTTCCGCCACAGATGTCCGTATCCTTACTGTGGAAATTCCGCGGCCAAGGAAGCAAGTCCACCCTATAAGCAGGATGGAAGGTTTAAATCTCCAGGAAGTTAACCAACTTACAGCATTATCTCCGTAGAAGTATAAACCTAACGCTAGTTTTATCACGGCGAGTGTGTGTGTGTGTGTGTAGCTATCCGAGCATCAGTATTTTATATTAATTACCAGCCCCCAAAATCTATCTGGTTTATTTAATTGGAACAAAGAATATGTGTGGTGTGTAAACATTTCAGGATAGGATAGGATAGGGGAGAGTGAGTGAGAGAGAGAGAGAGAGATAGAGAGAGAGAGAGAGAGAGAGAGAGAGAGAGAGAGAGAGAGAGAGAGAGAGAGAGAGAGAGAGAGAGGTGTTTTCATTGTCAAATGTTTATTTTATATATAAATAAAGGCATATATGGTGCATTTAATAATGTAATGCAGGGAAGAAGAAGAAGAAGAAGAAGAAGAAGAAGAAGAAGAAGAAGAAGAAGAAGAAGAAGAAGAAGAAGAAGAAAACAACGACTAAAACAACAACAACGAGAGAGAGAGAGAGAGAGAGAGAGAGAGAGAGAAGAAGAAGAAGAAGAAGAAGAAGAAGAAGAAGAAGAAGAAGAAGAAGAAGAAGAAGAAGAAGAAGATGATGACATATAGAGGCTGCGGGACTCCATATTTTTCTTCTCAGTTTCAGTGTTGGTAATATAAAGAAATTATTATTAATAATATAGATGACGCCTTGTATTATTCAAATCATTAAAAAATATATATTTATAAGGATAATCCGCTCTGAGTTCGTGTAGCCTACAACATTACAAGACCGGATAGAAAACTAAATGAAGCCGAGATTCGTTGTTTGACGATCTGTCAATTTCCATGAACTATTTTGGGACTTTCTTTCTACGAATGTCATTTTCATTTTTATAACCATAAAAAATAAAACAGCACTGTGGGCGGAAAAACTTGAAAAGTGTGGATAGCAACAAAAAAACAACAATAAAAAAAGAACTTGGACATTGTGTAGCAAAAACCATATAAAAAGTATGTAGTAAAAAACACATGTGAAAAGTGTGTAGCAAAACTAAACTAAACTAAAATAAATTGACATGTGTATAACGTGATCCGTGGTTTAATAGCTGAATGTCAACAACGCGTTTCTATTCTGCGATACTCTTGGAATGATTTATATGAGGAAACATTGTATGTGTGTGTGCGTGTGTGTGTTTATGGGTGTGTGCGTGTGTGTGTAAAACAACAAGAACATTCAGACAAAGCTGAAAGGGCATATATATATATATATATATATATATATATATATATATATATATATATATATATATATATATATATATATATATATATATATATATATATATATATATATATATATATATATATATATATATATATATATATATATATATATATATATATATACATGTATTAATAGGGCAACTACCGCTGGTCTATCAACGATCCATTCTACTAGGACGCAGCTACAGGAAATATTTCTGTCTGATATGACCCAGTGTGTTACGTTTGAGACGCGCCCGATAGATCCGATCGTTTTGTTTTGCAAAGCATTCAATAACAGAGTGTATTTACCTTTGATTTGATTTTGCGTTGTGGTTAGAAGATGCTTTGTATAATGTTGATAATATTCGTTGGTCGATATTATTGGATAATTTTGTAGTGTTGCTTGTTTACTATCGATCGAAGCGTCTAGATAGATCTGCTGGTGGATGAGAAATTCTTGGACCCTAAAGAAAGTTGTATGACGTAAGACAGTGATGACGAACTTTATCCTGATTGGTTATAATTGCGTCACGCTGGAATATTCGAACGTTCTCTGGAGTATAGAGAAACTATATATGTACAGCACTGTTTGAGTTGATAGTTGAGAAAGTGGAAAAAGCGATTGAGCGATTGTATGCAGTTGTGGTGTACGCTGAATAAAGTTGGAAAACTTCATACAACGACTCCTGCCTTGTTGCTGAGTGAACAGGTTGCGTGGATAAACGAATCCGAGTTACACTTATCAGGTTTCCAGCATCGGGGCTGAATCAACTACTGATAAAACAAAACAATGACAACGAGTGTAACAAATTGATTTACAAATCTGTTGGGCAGCGTATGTGGTTACTACTTTCGCGGTATCTATAGATCCTCGGTTTCAGGATTTACTTTGTTTAAAGTTATCCTGCAAAAAAAAAAAAAATTCAGTGTTACGCAAAAGAATAAAACATAAAGTATTTTGTTTTGTCGCAGAACGTAACGTGTCTTTATGCAATGTGGTATGGACTATGGGGTATCTATCCATTAAAGGGTTTGTGATATCCCCTTAACCTGTCGGTCGTTGGGGAGGAAAGCGTTTGAGAAAGCATTTTCTCTAGGCCAGCTTAATGAGGGCGGTGTCTATCTCTTCTCTGTCGCTGTGTTTACCGTGTCGTGCGATTGTTTCAATTCTTTTGGGTGTTGTTTGATGGTTGTCTTCCAAGCATGGCCACTCATCCAATTGCTAAGCCTTCCTGACGTTGCTTAACATCAAACATTGTAAGCGTGAGCCCAACCCCACTGCATTGCGGCGCCACTCATTAAAGGTTAGTGGTTTATTTCATTTTGAAGCAAATGTATCATTTATTTCATTTTTGAAATATTTTAATTCAAGTTTCTTTTTTTATTTTTAAAGTGAATATATCATTTATTTCATTTTAAAAATATGTTACTACTTTGCTTATTTCATTTTGAAGTTAATTTATTTATTTATTACTTCGATTTGAAATAGTGTTTAATTCATTGCTTATTTGACTCTGTTGTGATTATTTTTTTATGTTGAAATATATCTTTTTTCAAGATTGAAGATTCAAGATAATTTATTGCCAAGTAAATAATACACAAGGAATGCATTTGGTCAACGCTGCAGCACCAAACACACACACAAAAGCACATACATAAAACATAATGAACAAAAGAACAAGCTGACAGCAAATCACAATAAAAGGATAAGAAGATAAAGTCATAAAACAGATGAACTGTACAAAAGGGCAAATATATAGTTACTAGTCAACACACACACACACACACACACCCACACCCACACCCACCCCCACCAACACGCACACACCCACACACACACACACACAAACACACATTGCTAAATCCTAACCATCCAGTTTTCACACTCCCTCCATTCGATCTCGTGTTACTTTAACATTAGCACGCCAATGCGTAGCGAGTAGCCCTATTTGTACGAAACTAGACCTGATACAAAGTTACTGGCTCTCACTACAAAACATGGCGTCAACACGTGCTTGAGGCAATGGGCAGATAACTGGATATATAAGATAAATTTGATAAATTGTGATTTTGAAGGATTTCTTGGATTTTGGGTGGCTTAAAAAATTGATGTGTCCCAGGTGTGCGTGTGTGTTTGTGTGCATGTGTCCGTGCGTGTGTATACATGAGGGTTAATTTGTTTGCTGTGCACGCATGCAAATTCCAAATTTTTGGTCCAAATATTGCTTTAATGAAATAACTAATTCAAAAAACTATTCAAACTTTTGGAAAAAAGTGTACGAAATGAAGAATGGATTTCAACTTCTGCAATGTCCAATAAAAATATTCGATAATAATTTTCCCTTTCCGAAAGAAAAAGCTGAAGAATTTGTTAAAGGTTTTGCCAATGCTAGCAATTTCTCAACTTTATCAAATCAAATCAAATATTAAATGACAGAAAATGTAAAGAAAATGTGAAAATCCCTCTTCTAACAACGGTTTGTTTCTTAATGCAGATATTTCTTTTCACGAGTTAAAGGATGCCATATTTGCTGTGGGTGTTAAAAAATCTGCAGTTGGATTAGGTGCGATTTCCTATACTTTAATTAATGATTTCCCTGACTATTTTTCCTAAACTATTTTAAAAGCTGATAAACCTAGATTAGACACTTCAAGTTATAGGCCAATTTCTTTAACTTTGCATACACGTAACTTGATGGATAAAGTTATTTTAGAGTGATAAACGTATTTTTGTCACAAGCAGCACAGTATACAAGAAAATCAGGCAGGATTTCAGAAAGGTCGATCTACCCCTGATCATTTAGTTAAGTTAACTACTCATATCAAGAGACAGTTTGCTTAAAAAAAAGAAAAAAGGAAACAACAACAACAAAAAACCAGTACGTTAACAACATGTTTCGACATATGATAAAGCGTGACATTCACGATTATTATTTATACTCGGCACATTGGAATTTCTGGATATAGGTATAGTTATATCAAAACATTTCTTACAGGGAGGTCTATAAAAGTGAAAGCTGGAAACTCGTATTCTTCTAACTATAAAACTAACTTGGTTATTCCACAGGGGTCTATAATATTACCTCTTTTATTCAATATCTTAATTCATGATTTACTAACTGCTGTTAGTTAAAGAGTGCATCTTGTACAATATGCAGATGATATTGTTATTTGGATTAATATATCTCTCAATGAAAAAAACATGTCATTATATTAAATAAAACATATTCCTAAATTATATCAAACAGAAATAAATAATAATAATTTTTATATGGTTCAAAGTGGACTTGAATTATCACAAAAAAAGAAAAATGTGATTTTATTTTATTTTATTCAATAATGGTCAAGAACTTACACAACTGCCTATATATTTTATTACTAATGAAAAACTAAAGTATTGCAAAGAAGTACAAGTTTTAGGAGTATAATAATTTAACATATAAGTTACACTGGAAAAGACATATTCAAATGTCATACAAAAAGCATAAAAAGTTATACTTTGATGAAGATAATTAGTTAACAGTCCTTGGGACAAGATACAAAGACATCAGTTAATTTCGCTTAGGCTCTTACACGGTCCAAAGTTAGCATATGGACAGGAGGCTTATTTTTCTGCACCAAAACCCCATCTCAATAAATTACAAAGCCTGGATAGCAAAGCTGTAAAATTAGCACTTGGAGTCCCCATTTACACAAGAAGTACAGCTGCATATAAAATTGCAGGAATTATTCCATTAAATGAATGGAGGAAATTGTCGTGTGCTAAATATATCATTAGAGCAAGGTCAGTAAATAATAGTACAGATGAAGAATTACTAGTAAGATCGGATATACATTTTCCTAAACAGTCTCAAACTGTACAACATTTTCAGACTATTGCAACATTTACTAGGGATATACCACTTGAAGACAATGATACAGAAGAATATACTGCTAGAAAAGAGATAACATCACCTATTCCTTTATGGGAGCTTGAAAAAGCTAGTTATGATATTCATTATACTACATAAGAGTGATGACTTAAATACGTGGATGCTAGAATTAATTTAAATTCAAAATATTAGTATCAACTAAAACTATATACGGATGGTTCTGTTTTAAAAAATGGTGATACAGGAGCAGCATTTGTAATACCAGAATTTAATATATCAGAGTCGTATTTTATTGGAAAGGGATATTCAATATTTACAGCAGAACTAATAGTCATTTTAATGGCACTAAATAAAATTTTTAATTTAGCACTTAACGTATTTAGTATTGTTGTATTTGTTGACTTGAACTCTGTTAGAGGCCCTTAATTCAAATATTAGTAAAGAAAGAAAATAAATTATTTTGAAATAAAATGATCAGTTCATAGTCTAATCACAAATGGAACTCAGGTTACATGTTGTTGGATTCCTTCTCACTTTGGATTTATTTTCAATGACTGGGCTGATCGAGCTGATTAAATGGGGAGATGCTAATGTAAATGTTTTATCACAACAAATACGCCTGTCTTCTAAGGAATTACAACGATTATTGGAAATAAATATATAAAAAACGTTTGACTTTAATAAACAATACGAAAAGCACCGTTGAGTATCCGGATCAGTTGTGACAAAGGCCTACGGAATATTTTTGAATTCTATAAGAACCAAATATTGCAGTATTGTGAATTGTTTATATAATAGCACTTTACTGAGTCATGCATTATTTCATTGCAACTGTACAAGTGGATATTTGTCTGTCACCTTTCAGTCCTTTCAGTCGTTTCTTTGAGGAGGTTTGATTGTAAACCTGTGTGTGTATGTGTATGTGTGTGTGCTATCGCGCATAGCTGTCACACTAACCATTGTGTAGTTTTAATATATGTGTGTGTGTATGTGTGGGTGTGGGTGTGCGGAGGCATAAGCCTTGAAATGGGTGACTAACCTTGCTCTTTTTATGCAGGAAATGGGTGAGTGTTTTAGCCACCCAGTGTTTTCTACCACCCACTTTTTTCTAAGTACACAGGAGTGCTCTTTTAATGCATGGGAGTGCAGTTGTAGTGCATGAGAGTGTTTTAAGTACACAGGAGTGCTCTATCCGGGACGGAGAAAATACAATCAATTTGAACAAAATTCGACCTTTTTCGTCGCCTATAGGAGACGAACTAGATCAACTTTTTAGAAAAGGGTTCGTGCAAGGGTTAGTTGCAGAGCTATCCCAAAGCCTTGCCCTAACCCTTTTCTGTCAAAAATCACTTTCCTTTCCGATCCCTACATTCTTAGTAAAACCCAGTCTTGGTGTTGTACATACTCGTGTGTGTGTGTGTGTGTGTGTGTGTGTAGGTGTGTGTGTGTGTGTGTGTGGTTTTATTGTCTTATGATTTCGATGGAAAAGACATACAAATAATGTTTTTTAAACAACACACAATTGATTATAGTAAAACGGGCGTCATTGAAGGAACATTGAAGTGTAACAGTCCAACCCCACTATTGTCGACATGGCAGACGGTAACAAGAATCCAAGGGAAGAAGATGGGGATGTGCGTGGGGATGGAATATGGGTAGGGAACTAAATAAACGCTGAACCACCAGAGCAATCATACTGTTAAGATGGACAGCGAAAAAGTGCCCACTTTTATTTTCGCCCACGGCGTGGGATTGTGAACCTGGTCCATGGGTGTGTCAGGCGGGACGCTCTACCACTGAGCTCTAGGGGTGGGACTTGGCTGTCACTGGACTTGCTTGACTGCAATCACACTACTTGTCACTCGGCGACAAAGCAATTTAGCGATATGCATACATGCACAGAGAATCCTTTGATCTGTTGTGTTCTTATATACTTCAACCTTTTCACCTAAAGCCACGCGCGCTGCGGTTCTGATGGTAAACGCATAATGGAGATATTTACAGGGACGGCTGCATGCAGCATGCATTGTGAGTGTCCATGTTGCCTGTTATAGCATTAACAGTATTAGAGCATAGCTCATCTTTATTGTATAACAATCATTTGTCGGCTGACAATATGGTTCACTAAATCAATCAAGACCCAGCTGTGAGTTATCCATAATACGGAGTATCAGAGGCTGTAGTAAGGGGTGGGAGGTGGTAGTGTGGGGAGTGAAAGGGAGGGGGATAACGACAGCTGGTAAAGCTAATGTGTCTCAGTGATAGAATGAATGCTCGCTCGCCTAAGGTTTCATTCTCCATGATGACCGGAGAGTTTTTCATCAACAAGAGTAGACTTTTTTTGTAATGACTCTTTATACAGTTCTCAATTCCCCTCCACCATCACCCTTTCGTGTCGCCGCAGCAGCACGGTGAAGAACTTCGGTCATTCTGTCACAAAAAAGTAACGTTTAAGATCTTTGCAGAATAGCCAGGCTTGGCTACCAGCCAAATTGCTACTACTCAAGATCAAGTATTTTAGTAAAACTAGTACGCATCTAGGTCGACCTTTGGTGGTTCATATGTGCTGGGCGTTTGATGGTGTGCTTGTTTGATGACTACTAACTTGGCTGTCTTCGTTAGGTTGATTTCCGTCCTGAATTTAGGTCAAGCCTTGAGTAACTCGATTTTGGAGGTAGTAAGTGCGCTATCTCAAAACGAAACTAATACATTTTTTACTTTCAGTATTTACAGACCTGAAAGATACATCTTTCGACATTCAGAACTCCGCAAGTTAGTTATTTATTTGATTTAATCGCTCTTATAAATCACCAAATTATAATCATCATAAAAGCTTTCAAATATTCAAGAACATCATCATCATCAACATCGAGAACAACGGCACGCTAACAGGAAAATTTCAACGTCTGCTACGCCCATAATATCACCATCAGCATTTTGTAACGCTTGACTTAAAAGTTGCTCTGAGCGAAGTGCAACAAACAACATCGGGGATGCTGTTATTGGCTGTAGCTAACATTAACCTTCCATATATTTGCCTGTTGCAGTTGTGCGCTATTTGTTTGTGCCTATTTTAAGTGGGATGAGACCGTAACCACTGTGACATAGCAGTTGCTTCCCTGTGCTTTATTGCGCGGCTTTCCAAAATACTCTGCCCTGGTGTTGTTATATGATCGAGGATTGTGCAAACTGCGTAGCTGAGATAAGCCGAGGCTTACTGCTTGCCTCTCGCTTTGTGGGAGGTTACTTGCATTGCGAGGGTCAGCTATAGCAGTGTGCTTTCGATTAGTACATCTGGGCAAGTTTTACGTTTAAGAGTAGAGTATTGGCAATAAAGGTTGAGACTTATAGCCGATTCTTAATACGTTTTGATTTAGGTTCCTACCCCTCTTTCCCTGGGATGGTTATCCCCGTCTGCCCTATCGCCAATGGTGGGTGTAGACGTTAAACCTCAATGTTCATTCATTCAATACGTTTGTCTATTATTAGTGAGAGGTTCTCGGCGAGTCTCAGGTGCGCTGTGTGAATCGAGGGATATGATGAGCGCATGATTTGATGAGGCAGATAGAAGAGGTGAATACTGTGAATGAATGGCTGGAAAGGGGAAACGAGTTTATTGATGCGGATGGTTGAATATGTCTGTCATGAACACAACGAATGCACTTTAAGATGCGGATGGCTGAATATATCATATGGCAGACGTAGAGGTACAGTATGCCAATGCGTATACGAATACACTTATCTCAACAGATGGATTCCCATTGTTCTGCTTATATAAAAACAAAACGAAAAAAAATCGCAAAACAACAACATAAAAACATAGAAATCCTCTCAACAGAGGGATTCCGTTGTGTACCAATATATAGGCCTAAATATACAATGAAGAAAAATATCGCTAAACCAAACATATACGTACATAGACACAAGTGTGATGTACACACATTTTACGCACACAAAAGACCATTGCACATTGCACTGTATTGTAACACAGTACAATCATTGTATATTGTGATGGTAGGAGTTACGTTTTCCGTTATATAATATTATGGGGTAATGAATGGTGAAATGAAGAAAGGGATGATAACGACAACAAGTCTAGGTAAATAAGGGGAGACGAGCCAGTATAAATACACAGTACAAATGCTTCTTGCACTGGTTGCGCATTTAAGAGGATGTTCGAGCCAGATTAATCATAATGTTTGGCAGCTCTGTTCGAGAGTTGCTGTTGTTTATATTTGTTTAGAAAAGGAAGTTTCTGCATCGATGGAGGGAAATATTTACA
>CM072516.1:59109675-59172175 GCA_036898135.1 Oncomelania hupensis
TAGCTTTTATTTACAAATATTATTAAAGTATTAGTAATTAATATGTAAATATATATAGAAACGGGTGTATTTTTCTTTCGCGCAAGAACGCGTGGGGTGGTAACCTGCCTGACCAAATCCTCCAGCCTATGGGCTCTGACGCGATCTTTTTTTCGCAAGAGTTATCGTTCTTACCTCAGGAATAACAATCGTAAATAAATGGCGACAAAGCATGGAGAAAGCTTACCGGATTGCGCAAAAGAACGATATCTCGAAAAGATCATGGACATTGGAGGCATAGATCCATACAAAATTCCAAGTGAGTCATGGTCGGAAAACAAAGACCTCTTTCCCGATGTGAACCATGCACGATTAGTTCAGTATTTTGTATTGGGACAAAAGTCTCAAGGCTTACAAGACCTTTGTATCAGGCTGGGTACGGGATGTAAAGAGCTACACCCCAGATGGATGTTTGAACACCGTTGTTTCAGCTAAGGTGATTGTTTTTTCTTTAAACGTGTATTTGTTCATCCTGTAAATTTTTGTGTATCTGTAATTACAGTTTGTTTGTCATGCTATGTATGAGTATGATTAGATCTATTTTACTTCTGTCATTATTATGTAATTTGTTTAGCCTAGGCTGCCATCATGATCTTGTGACAGTGCTTGACTAGCAAAAGCAAAAGCTAACAATTGCTACAGATTCAGAGACTGAATGTACACACTTAATTATTATTAAATTAATATAAATTCGGTTTTACTATTTTATTTATCAATGTTTGTTTCAATTCAATAGTTATTTTTAGGATGGGGGTGGGTGATTAGGTGGATAGATGCTTGGTGGGTGGGTGGGTGGGGGTGACAGCACACAGACATTTACTTTGTTAAGTTGCAGAAAGAACAGCAAACAAGTGGCTTTTAATCTGCCCATTCAACACCTGGTTGAATTAGTGTCAAGAGCACTATACATCTTGATATTCCAGTTTGTTGTTGTCTGGTCCAGGCAAAATTTTGCATTTTAATTTTTTGGCGTAATGAAATAAACTATATGAAAAGCTATTCTACAAATCAAGAAACATTTTAATGGATGACTGAGATTTAATTTTGCACACTTTTGTTTGAATTTTGTACACATTTATTGAATCAGGGTGCATTTTCTTTTGTAACAGGTTCTCCATTCTCAACGCCTGAATGAGAAGCCTTTGAACCCATGGCTTATATGCGACAGTGAGGGGAGGATCATCACTGTTCATTGCGATTGTATGGCTGGTTTGGGAGAGTCATGCACCCATGCTGCTGCAGTGGCGTTTGTACTGGATGCCTACACTCAAATAAGGGAGCGTGCCACTTGTACAGGTGTGCCAGCATACTGGAAGGTGCCTCAGGGGGTGAAAGGTGTCACACCGCAGCCTGCATACAAGATAAACTTTTCGTCTGCCAAGAGCCGCAAAGAAAAGCTGGATTCATTTCTTAGCAGTGACAGTATGCAGTCTACATCCAGCACCAAGCTGAAAAAACTGCCCACTGTGCCAGCTCCATCTAATGATATTTTGTCCAGATTTTTTTCAGATCTGGCCATTGCTCCAAATGCACCAGGCATCTTAAGCATGTTACCTCCAAAGGACGGAGTGCAAGAGCAACCAGTTTTATTTTCGGCCAGTCTGCGAGAGGATTTGTACGACCCCGAAACAATCTCAATGACTGTGGAGCAGCTGTAGCAGCATTGCGATAAAATTGTGATTTCTGTTTCACCTGAGGAAAGTGCATTTCTAGAATTGGCTACATCAGCACAGTTCAGTCATAGTTTTCTCAGTGGTTTTCTTCACCAAAATAAAATTAATAAAATAAATATTTTAAAAAAGATACAAAAACGCGATTAAAAAAGTTAATCGCGATTAATAATTTAACACGTTAATCGTGATTAATGAGCAGCACTATATATGCTGACGATAGTCTTTTATCTGAATTAGAAAATGATATGCAAGCATGCCTTAATGGCCTGCAGCAATACTGTTAAGCGTATGGGTTAAATATAAATACTGGTATAGTAGTAAAACAAAGGTCATGTTTTGTTTCAAGGGGAAATATTAGAAACCTACCAGATTTATTTTTTAATGGTGAAACAAACTTAAATATTTTATATTACGCTTCATCTTGTATGTTATGGATTAGAAAATGTGATTTTCATGCAGATTGTTTGTGTGTTATAAATTATGTACATTAGTAAAGTAATAATACAATCTGACACACCTACATACCTCTTGTTTAACTTTTATTATGTTGTGATGTGTAAGAGAAAGAAAGAGAGAGAGGATGCTGTGTTGTCTGTGTTTGCTCCATGTGTGAAAGTTATAAATTTCATTCTGCACAAACTTTCATTCTTGGTTTTATCATTTAGTCATTCAATTTAGCAACAGTACTGTATATTGTAAAGTGACACAGCCAGCTACATAAAACTCCATTTGAATAAGCAAAACAAATTTTATCAGGACATTACAGTCAGTATGTCATTTTCATTCTTTTTCTTCTTTGAGCACATGTTATACTATCTGATCACAGACATTCACCAAAGCACAAGCAACTAATACAATTTTGTCCAGAGTTGTTATCTCTTCACCTTCTCTAGAAAGGAGCATTTCCACCGGAATGCAGTCGTTTAATATTGTATATTTGCCACGAAGGGTTCCAATCACTCGCTCGACATGAATGCGAAGATGTGCAAGGCTTCTCGTTGATTCAACTTCTATGGCATTCAACTGACTTCTACCTCTTGTAAATGTTGGTATCTTCACCTCAGCTCCTTTCATGCCAACCAAATCAGCTACATCAAATCCTCTATCTGCCAAAATTAAATCATTTGATCTAATATTGTCAAGATAGCCACTTTCACGAGTAATCATTTTGTCACTAGCCCTTCCACCCCACCCAAGTGAAATAAAAGAAATGTGCCCACTGGGTGTTATTGAAATGAGATATTTTATTGTATTGTTACTTTTATAATTGGACCAAGTGAGAGCGCTAGCATCAGAACTTGAGGGTCTTTCGATAAATATTTCAAAGCAATCAATGATTGAGACAGTTTTATTCCAAGGGTACACCAAAAACTGGTCAGGTAGCTTTGCTTTTATTACTTCCCTGTCTGGCCAAAACACAAGCGGCTTAAAACAGCTGTACATAACATGTAGAGTCTCATGGAAAACCTTCGAAGCTGTGCTCCTGGATATGCCAAAAATGAAGGCCAAGTGTTGGAGAGGTGTGTGCAGGCGAAGATGCATAAGTGTCAATAACATAGCCTGAAATGGTCCCAAAGCGCGCCTCTTATCCTTGGGCAGTGCACTGGACAAGAGGTTCAAAAGAGCAGTCAGTGTGACATAGTTTTGTATGCCAGTAAAGTACTTGATAGTATCATCTTGCTCTTGTAAGGATTCCAAAGTCATTTTGCTCTTCTGTAATTGCTCTTTGAGCTCGAAATTCTCACAAAGCAACCTGTTCATTTCACCCCTCATCAACTTTTCTTCAGTAAAAGATAATGTGCTTCTATTGGCATCTCCATCTTCTGTCTGACAGTAAGTGCCACCATAATCATCTGTCTCTGGTAGTGGAGGAGCTTGAAGCAAGGCACCAGTCATGCCACAGTTGGTGTCAGGAGCGTCTGTGTCACTATTAGTAGCGGTGTTGCTGGCAGTTGTGGCACTATCACTTGTCACTGCTGTGTCGTTGAGGTTGTTGCTCATGGGCGTGACCTTTCTGGATTGCAATCGGTTGTATCTGTCGGCGGACACTTTCTTTTTTCTATCATGGCCAAGTTTTAGTGTGGGCACCCAATCTGGATTGCTGTCACATCTGATGTATGCAGGCCTACCTTTAAATGTCCATAAAAATCGTTTACTCATTCTGAAAATTTTTTACTCATTCTGTATAAACATGAAACATTAAACATACACAAGTTATGAACCTATCATTCTCCTTCATTTAATTGTTACATTACTTGAGCATGCTTTAAAAAAAAAAAAAAAAAAAAAACTCACAACATGGCCCACACCACACAATATAAATATTCAACAGCAATGATCAAGCCATTCGGTGAAAGTGGGTTGTGTATAAAAGATGGAGAAGGATAATAAATAGGCTATATGATTCATGATCAATGTTCAATCTTCTCACCATTTAAGAAGTGGTCTGAGCACACATATCTGTCCGCAGTTGTGTCAAACGTGAGGGTTTTAAGATTGAGCTGTGCAATCCATTCTCGGCGCCGACGACTCGTCAGTTCTTTCATTTCATTCCCCTTTCCTGTAACAACTTTTGGAACCACAAAATATCTGCGATCTTTCTCGCGATCCTGCCTATTGTGGCAACCTCTAACACAGCAACAACTAACCATTTTCACGCACTTTCTTCGACTGTTTTGATGGTTTGTAGTGTGATTATGTTTCGCGGAGAAAATGACTTCCCTGAAGCAAGGGCATTTAACTCTGCACACACCCCCGTGACGTCATCTCGACAGAGGCCATAAACAAAACAATCACTGATTCATTTAACATGAATATAATGATAATACATGCTAGAGATGTGGCCTAGAAAAGTAAGCTATAGTAAAAAATGTGTAAGAAATAAAATAGAAAATATAAAAGTATATAATCAAAGCAATCCATCTCAGGTTAAAAAAAATGTGATCCAAAATATAATAGTAAATTATTTTTTTTGTATAGCCTACTATTAAATTACTTACTAAGCCTAGGCTAATCGTTTAACAGCACTACTTGAAATTTGATGTTCAAGCTCTTAATTATGCTTCATTTGTACTCAACAATAAAATAATAGCTTTATTGTTGAATAAAGCCTTAAAGGAATAATTTTTACGGAATGAACGGCATATTTAAAGCGCTAAATGATTTACTGATTTAGTAAATCAGTAGGCCTAATTGTTCACCAATGCAGGCTAACCCGACCTAACGAACCCTACTAGTCTAGAGTAACATGGCCTGGACTTTTAAAGACATACCGTATTATAACGTCTGCTGACTGATTCCCAGACAGTAATAAATTGGCACAATGCGTTACTTTCCTGCGAACTTCTAAAAGAAACTGCTCCTCTTCGGTAGCCATTATGAATGGTGAATCATGGTAGCCATTATGAATGTTGAATCACGGTAAGAAAAGTAGTTCTTAATCGTCCTTAATGTTATGATAAGTTTATTTCATGAATGATATTAAGTTTAGTAGTGCTAGTTTTCACTAATTATTACAAAATATTATTAATAATAAATGCAAGAAATATTTAATTTGTGCACGTCTCAAATTCTTTCACAGGCACATTCTTTTCCGGGTATAATTTTTTACGTGTATGGAGCGGAATATAGCAAATGCGATTTGCGCTCGCAAGTGCGCTCGCATGTACGCGCGCAAGTGCGCTCGCATTTGCGCGAGGTGCGCGCATTTGCGAGCGCAAATGCGCGCGCGTTTGCTATATCTCGCCTTCCATAGAAATGTTCTGAGCATCGCATACACCGAAACTTCCAAGCTATTGTGCCGTTATTGACGATGTTGATGCTGCTGTATGTTGTGAAATATTTGCGGCCTATGAGATTATAATTTTGCTTGTGCTACCAGTCTAATGTATGGCACGATAACGTGAAGACCACAGGCACTCCTTCGGGAAAGGAGGGTGTGGTGGTACCAGGGCAGTGCAAGGCCGAACTAGCGGAGCCAGCTAGGAGTGCAACTGAAATCTACCTTTCGGTTGATCCGGAAGGTTTGATGGAGCACAGAGCCGAAATTGCAGGCGAAAAACTGTGTTCGATTGCAAAGAATGTCCGCCTCAACGTTAGACAACTCTGGCGCAACATGTGGGCAAGCTGGCCAAAGTTGCTTCTGATCACGATCTATTGTGCCACATTGGAATGGGGAAGGGAGATCGTTTTAAAATTGGAGACCCGTTGTTTAGCGGTAATGACCGGAGGTCACGGTGACAGACTAATCAATACAACGTGGGGATATGGGTACGGTGGCTTGAGGGATGAGGGGGGAATAAAAATTGAGAACTATATTTTATAAAAAGACAACAACAAATTATTCAACTCTCTCAGAGGAAAGAGGGAGGATGGAGTTGCCTTGCAAATCAAAACAAGCGTGTGGGGCAGATTTTGCGAATTTATCTGTCACTCACATACGTTAGCAGGCAAAATTCATTATTACTGTGTCGCCGCAGTGGTATTTAAAAAAAGGAATTTGACTGTTCTGTCAATAGGGCAGAGATTGATGACGGGCTCAAATAAACACACATATATATATACATCTATAGGTGAATGATGATCATATCGGTTGTCCTGCGGCCATTTGGCAAAATGCTTCATGCAGTACATTTAGCGTCTTTTTGAGTGACCTGTCGAGTTAGATCGACCCTGATTTCGTCCATCGCCTTGAGCAGCTCTGTGAGCTGTATACAAGACTAATACCTGTCTTTATAACGCTGGTGGAAACGGCGGTGGGATATTTGCAAAATTTAAGATCCGTTCAGCGAAAGTAGCTTACGATCTGTTTAAAGGAAAGGTCGAGTGTGCGGGCGGCAGCACGCCGAAGGAATAAACACTATATTCCATCGGCAACGCCTAGCACGGTGTAAACAACAATAACAAAACAACAACAACAACAACAACAACAACGAAAACAACAACAACACAGTTGATTCGCTAAGCTGCTAAAACAAAACTACCCGATTGGAAAATTGCGAGACAACAATAATTGTTTAGCAAAGAAAAAAAAAGATGGAAATTGCATTGTTGGAAGCATTTAATGCCGCTGGAAGAAACGGAAATCGTGAGGTAGGGGTGGTGAGGGAGGTGGGTGCTTGGGGAGGATCGGAAAGAGAGAGAGAAAGAGAGAGATAGTGTGTGTGTTTGTGTGAGTGATTGAGAGAGAGAAAAAAAAACGTCCATAAAGGCCATTAAATTAGGTACCGAGGGTTGTATTTATTTAAAGCAACGTGTAAAGAATAACACGAATACACAGAATACAGAAGATTCGTACGAGGATACAATAATACACGACGATTTACTATCCCCATTTGTACACATGGACATTTGACGTTTAATAAGAACCTACTAATGAGTGCACTATTATGGTTAGTGAGTATCGACTTATGAGATGGGACTAACATAATGAAGCGGCCATCTGCTATGGCGTGGCATTTGGGTGATCTTGCCTTCCGGGACTCATATGAAGTATTTGAGACACGTTTATCAGTATTCCTAGCGTTCCTTCGAATCAGTAGCCTACGTCAGTGGAATTTTAGGACTGTTTCTTATATATTCACCCATCCCCACCGCTATCCCAGCTATCCACCCACTATCTGTCCTCCCTCACCCACCACACCTCTCATCTGCCCTTCCCTCCCGTCCTTCTTCCCTCTCCATTCTCTTCCCTTCCCTCTCTTCTTCCAGCTTCCAGATTCCTCTTGCCAATCTCGATTTCTTCCATTTAAGTTTTCAGGTTTAAACGCTTGTGTCAGTCAGCTGGGTAACAACCTAGATCGGACCGGTTTACTTGCAATGTAACGTTACTTACTCAACTGCGTATGTCCCTTGAGTCTAGGGCCACTTTTAAACGTTTACTCGCAAACGACGCTGGAAGAAAATTAATCAGATGCTAATTAAGAAGCACGCTTTTTTGTGTGGGGGAGGGGGGGGTGGAGGAGGGGAATGGGGGTATGAGGGAGGGGAGTCTCTGTCCGTCTTCTCATTCTTTCGTTAACCTTAGAAGATGTACGAGCTCTTGCACGTCGCTTTCAGCACTTTTTTGCTCCGCCCCTATCCTATCCTATCCTGTCCCATAACCCGAAGGTCGTAGGGGCACCACAGATGATCGCTTAACCAGCATACTCCATCTTTCTCTGTCCTCAGCAGCCCTCATGGCTTCGCTCAGTGTCAAACCAGTCCATTCTCGAATGTTGTCCTCCCACCTCTTTTTCGGTCTCCCCCTTCTTCTACCTCCTTGCACTGTGCCTTGCAGAATGGTCTTTGCAAGGCCTGATGATCTGGTGACGTGGCCATACCATCGGAGTTTCCGTTTCTTCACCACTGTGAGCAGGTCATCGTGTTGTCCAAAGGCTTGTGTGATGGTCTGTCGGACTTCAACGTTGGTGATGTGTTGGGTATAGGAAATGCACAGAAGTCTTCTGTAGCACCTCATCTCCATGCTTTGTATTCTTCGTTGGAGATCTGCTGTGAGGGTCCATGCTTCGCAAGCATATAGGAAGATGGAGATGACCAGAGAGCGCAGCAGTCTTACTTTGGAATGTAGACTGATGGTCAACCGCAATAATTAAGATGCATTGGTTGGTTTTAACATAAATTTATTCAGCAAACCAGTTCAAGACAAAACATCAGGGCGCACAGAAGCACAAGCGCTACTCAAATAATAAATGACGTATCAAAATATCACTGGCGGACGATAGCAAACAACAGACAAAACTTTAGATATAAATTTTTAAAAAATAAAGCAAATCAGAAATTAAAAAAAATAGATGAACTGAATACAACAATACTGACAAAAACCAAAGACTGAGAAGTTATCAGACATAGTTTAAGTATCGCAAACTTAACAGATTTTCCCAAGCAAGGTAAAAAAAGAAAAGGCGTGCGCAAGAGAGCTATTCCTTCAGAAAATAAATTTACAGATGTGCGTAGAAGATCACAGTTAGAAAGCAAAGCGTGAAGAAAGACAAGAGTGAAGCAATCAGAAGCACTTACATGAAAGTAAGAATGTTGAAAACGTGTTGGTTATTTTCTTTCAAGGATAAGTCTGTATTTCCAAAGGGTAGAGTAGCAACTTCCCTGAGGATGGGATCAAGTAGACCAATCGTTTGAGTACGGGCTTCGTCAAACAAAGGACAAAAAAGCAGGAAGTGTTCAAATGTTTCAGCCGGGTGTCCGCAACAACAAACCAGATCGTCTATCAAATGGCGACGATACATTTCTTAGTTAAGGTTGCTGACACCTGTGTGCACTGGATAATTTGTTGTTGTTGTCGTGCACCGCGATAATAAAACGGCCGGACCGCAGGGTTATCTTTGGAGAGATGTTGTTTAAATAGGCTGACTGACAGATCGACTTCAATTTCTTCGGGGAACTCATTCCACATGATAGTGGAAGAGGGGAGGAAGGAGTTTTTGTAAATTTCAATTTTGTGTGCGGGGACTTTACGTTCAAAGGGCCTTCAGTGGTGGTAAGGATTAACTGACGAGACAAGCGGCAGGACCAAGTCAGAGAGGTATTCAGGACAGCGCTCCTTGACTATTTTATGGAAGGTACAGTAAGTAGTTTGTGTCGCCTACGTCTTTCTTTCAATGGGCAGAGCCCTAATTCCCTGTATAAAAAGATTTATGGCTAGTTCCCTTTACTGCCCCTACAATTATTCTAATCCCTTCCAGGTGAAGTTTTTCAAGTGAGTAGCTTGAGTGTCAGTAGAATTGTCCCATATTACATCGACGGGATCAAAATGAGGTACAATGAAAGACAATTAAATGAATTTACTTAAAATTGTTTTAGCCCAATAACTAATTTTATCTAGGTCTGTTTAGAATTTAGGCTCGAATGGCAATGTTTTTCAGGGTTAGAAACCTGCTAGTGTCGTCAGCAAAAATGTTGATGATGGATTCAATGTTTACAACAATATTATTAATGCATACGAGAAATTATAAAGGTCCAAGACAGACCTTTCAGGTACGCCTGCGGAGATGGGTTTGTGGGTTGACTTACCACCTTAAAATAGCGACGGCTTGTCTACCATTGTTAGGGTAATCAACACAAAATTGCAGAAGTTTGCCTTGTTTACCTATTTCTGCTAGTTTAATAATCCCTTGTGCCATACTCTAACAAAAGCTTTAGATATATGGAAATAAATTGATTGGTTGGTTGTCCAGTTGTTATAGGCCAGGAATATCTCCTTATAAATAATAATAAAAAAATTAATATTAGAATCGCCATGTATAAATCCAGACTTAAGATTGAGTGAAAATATTTTATTGAATATTGTTATTGTTCAAAACTGAATACAAATGGATATGGATACAACGTTCAAGGATTTTTCCGATGCAGCTTAAAAGTGAGATAGGACGGTAGTTAGTACATGATTCAGTGGGACCTTTTTATTGAATTGGCGTGATATGTGCTGTTTTCGAAGTTTCTGGAAACAGTCCTTCTGACAAAGAGCGTTTACAAAGTAGACTTAACGGTTCAGAAATTGCATCAGCCGCAGCTATCAGTAATTTGAAAGGAATTTTATCTGGGCCGACAGCTTTAGTTGGGTTTAGATTTTTTATAACTTTGGCTACTTCTGATGGGGTAATTATAATTTCATTACGTTCATTTTCTAGGTAAGGGAATTCAGGAGGGTTTTCATCAGGTGTTTCTAAGGTTGATTGTTGGATAAAATATTCTTTAAAAGCATTTACTTTTTCCTCATTGGTATTACATGGTTTCCCGTTGAATAGGATTGGTGCTATACTATCGGACAGGCCATTTTTGTTCATACAAGTTTTTAACTAATTTTCACCAATTTTTTATTCCAAACTGTGTAAGGTCAGATGCCTTCTGGTCTAATTCGTTTAAGAATTCTAATTTTCATTGTTTCTAAATTGTCGCTTTTTTTCTAAATTGTGGATATACTTTCCAATCGTTGGTTATATAGGTTTGTTTGGCATGTTTAAATAATATATATTATCTCTTAAGGGCGTGGCGGATTTTATTAGTTAACCAGGCAGCATCTCCGCTGCGTATAGTGACAGCTTTCACAGGCATATTTTTACGGGCTATATTAAAGAAGGATGCTGCAAAATCTTCGGCACATTTATGTATGTTCTCTGTTGTGATCTTTTCGTGCCAATCTATTTCGGATTCATAGTACAGAATTGGTCAGAGTCTAGTTTATTATATGTTGTTCTTGTATAGGAATAGCTAGTGTTGATACTGTTGATGACTGCAACTCATGGTACTCAATGGTCACTGCAAATTTCAGGAAGTACTTCTACGTTTTTAACTAAATGGGTGCTCTGTGTCATTACTAAGTCAATACAGGTGCTAGTGGTTTCAGTTATCCTTGTGTCTGAGTTAATGATCAGATTTAAATTAAGGATATCTAACAAGTGTTTAGAGGGAGAGTTGAAGTCGTCAAGGAAGTCGTCTAATATTATGAATTTATAACCTGTGTTGTTGGCTTTCCGAAAGCTTTCTTTAACTAAATTCCAGTACTTAACAGGTAGGCATGATTGACAATAAAAGAATCCTATTAGTAATGGTTCATTGTTAAGCTGGGGTTCTATCCAGATTGTTTCTAAGTTAGTTACATAGATGTGTGGTCTAGGTTTACGAACGAAATGACATTTAACATAACTAGCGACGCCACCCCAACCCTGGGTGACTCTGTCTAATCTAAGTGGGGAATAGATATTCTGCAGGTCAGTTTCAGTACTTGTTTGGGAAGGATTAAACAAAGTGTCAGAACAAGTAATGATGTCACACTTGTGACTTTCAGCTTCAATTAAATTTTTACGTCGTGGAAAACTTTTAGAGTTCAGATGAATAATTTTGAGTTCATGATATGGGTTAGGCCCTAGATTGAGTTCTAAATCTCAACAGACCAGCAAAAATAGCACAGCTAAAGCAAGCAGACAGTTTAAAGAGGATAAACGTTGTGTTTCAGTAATTGGTGGTAAGTCCTACATGGCTGAGAACTGGGCGTAATGTTAGTAAATACAGTACTGTTGCAGAAGAAAAAAATTAACAAGGATAAAGATATACCTCTTGGGTAAAAATTAAACAGGAATATGAGGAAAGCCTTAACATCAAACTTCTTATGAAATATCTTACTACTGCAACTGACCGCTTGAGAGTAAAAGTATCCAACCCTGGCTCTGTAGGTACTGATGTCGCATCAGTAAAGGCCCCGCCACACTTGTGTTACGCACCCGGCCACGCTTGTGTTACTTGTGTCCTTAGGTATTTCCTTGCGTGTACTGGCTAACGTAACATGTCAAGGATAGCGCTTGTTTGATTTTTTCTGCAAAAATACCTAAGCCCGTCTCACGAGGACCAATCAGAAGCGAGAATGTGAAGTCACAAATTTAGAGGACAACCTAAACTCCTCTCACACACATGATTTGATTTCACTCAATACATGTCTGCTACACACGACTTGGCGAGCTAAAGCCAGTTAAATTTGCTTGTTGCGTGTCGATTTTAGTAAAGTTGTTTCATATTATAGTCAAATTGTGAAAGAGTACATTACATCGTCATGAAAAAGTGCCTTGTTGCAGAGAAAGTACAGCTACACACGTTTATAATGTCGAACTGGGCCGTGATAAACATGGCGCCACTAACTCCCACCCAATGCATCAGCCATAAAACGTAAGCCAAATGTGGCCACTAAACTTCTAAGGTGTGGCTGGCCACGCGTAAAAATTCCGGCCAGCGAAAAATCTTATAACCCAATGCATAAGCCGTAAAACGTAAGCCAAATGTGGCACGTATTTTAAGGGTCGGGAGAACCTCAGCTGGTAGAGCAAAGGCCGTTGGTGTTCCAGACTAGGGGTTGCGAGTTCGATCCCCGAGGGCTTCGGTGGCTGTAAACCAGGGTATTTAAGCTGCTTCTGTTACCCCCATGGTTAGTTACGTCTGTGAATATATAGTTGGTTATAAAGTGTAGATTTCGGTTACAGTCTGTCCTAAGTGGAAGGTAGAAGGTTCAAAAACCTTTTTCCGAGATTCTCAGATCCCGAACCTAGGTTCATGAACATTTTGCTTGTTGTTGTTTTTTTTATCCAAAAGGTTCAGCAACCTAGGTTCGGGATCTGAGAATCTCAAAACAAAAGTTTTTAAACCTCTACGAACCTTTCAATTAAGACAGGCCATTAGGGGAGGGCGTGGAGGGGTGGGGCGAGGGAAGTGGGTTTTTTTTTTAATGTCCCTTTTGTCTTGGATGGTGCTGCTTTGCGGCTAGTGTGCTTTTATTAGTTGTTTAAGAAAGCAAATCCAATTTGATCCCCTTGGATAACAATGATGTTCTTACATCCAAAAGTCCATATACAATACAATACAATACAATACAATACAATACAATGCAATACGGCAGGGATATCTCAGTCGTAAGAGCGCACGACTTTTGTGTACGTGCGTCTTGGGCGACGTGGGTTCGAATCCTGACTTCAGCAAACCATTTTGTGATTGCTGGATAGTAGTGGCCAGCGCTTTGAGAAGCTCTCTGAGCTTATAAGTGCGCTATATAAGAGTAATCTCTTTCTTTTTTTTCTTTTTCAACACAACATAACACAATACAACCCAACAACACAATATGGCACGCTAACTAAAATCAAACAGTGTTAACTCCATAGCACACGATACTTGCAAAACATCGCATTGTATTCGAATGAAAGACAGAAGTGTGGCCTGGGATTCTGGTTAGTATTGAAACACGCCCATCTGACAGATTTCTGTATGCTCTGGCAGTAGCATTGTATTGAATAAAACATGAATAATCAGATGTGAACCTTTGCTCAGATTACTAGGAGGATTTGTGTCAATGCATCACACTGGTGATCCTAAAACAGATAGGCTAGGTCTAGGAATAATGTCACTATTCAAGGATGAGATGTTGTTTGTAGATTATAGTCACACGACACTTTCGCATATAGGTGACTACTGGACCGATTTATACTGACACCAGCGGGCCAGTTGTTGGTAAAGGGGAAAACAACAAGGATGAGAGTATAAACCCAGAGGTTATATAGTCTTCGTGCGCATGCATTCCTTAGCACGGACTTTAAAGATCCTGAGGCTCATGTCCGGCGAGGACCAGATACTTCAAACATGCACTATACTAGGTCCTGTTCCTTCTCCAATACCACCACCCCTCCCCCATCACCCTCCACCTCACCCCTGACCTGGTTGTCGCTTCTCTTGCGGCTGCTGTGCTTTCGCTGAGAAGTCAGCCCCAATACATAAAAGAAATAAAAATAACGTAAAAATAAAAATTCTTGAGACGGTGCTATTGTATGATGCATCATACATGGCGTGGATTCCTAAGCATTGATGCCAGATGCCAAATGAAACCGCTGAAGGTCTACTAGTAACAGTCTGGCGAAACTGCTATTGCATAATAGATACTAACGATGGGCGGCCTATGGTAATAGAATCGTCTAATGTGCTGGACGGGAGACCCGACCCACACCTGTTCCAATTATGGTTGCATCGTAAGGTGTAAGGGTCCGCAAGACGCTGTGAAATCTGGATGTGCTCGAAGGTAGTTCCAGTTTACGTCAAGTACATTAAAGAACAGCCCCACTTAACTGATATTTGCTTGTCTTCGTGCAGCACATGACCCAGTCCTAACTGCCCCACGTAAATGATTTGTGTGTGTGTATCTTAAGTCGAGCATTAAATATTCTCGTTTGAACTTCATATTGGCAGTTGATGGTCATAAGAGGCCAGCTAGTGTAAATGTAAAATTATACGTGTAGGGGCGTGCGTGCGTGCGTGTGTGTGAATATGGAGAGAGAGGGGAAGATAGAGAGAGAGTGTGTGCGTATGTTTGTGCGCGTGTGTGCGTGTGTGTATATTTGTGAGTGTGCGTTTCAGCTGGGTCTGTGACAAAATACATGCATGAACATTATTAGTATTGTTAATTTATTCATGTTATGTAAAGCTTTCCGCACACGCCAACGTAAATTGTCCACTGTTAAGCCTAGGGTATACAACGTACAAGTTTAACAATAAAGATGTATTGTATTGTACTGTATTGTATTGTGTTGTATTGTACTGTATTGTATTGTGTTATATTGTATTGTACTGTATTGTATTATATTGTACTGTATTGTATTGTGCTGTATTGTATTGTACTGTATTGTATTCTAATGTATTGTATCGTGTTATGCTGTATTGTATTGTACTGTATTGTATTCTACGGTATTGTACTGTATTGTATTGTGTTATATTATATTGTATTGTACTCTATTGTATTGTACTGCATTGTACTGTATTGTACTGTATTGTATTGTACTGTATTGTACTGTACTGTATTGTGTTGTACTGTATTGTGTTGCACTGTTTTGTATTGTATTGTATTGTATTGATTGTATTGTACTGTATTGTATCGTGTTATATTGTATTGTATTGTACTCTATTGTATTGTACTGCATTGTACTATATTGTATTGTACTGTATTGTATTGTACTGTACTGTATTGTGTTGTACTGTATTGTGTTGCACTGTTTTGTATTGTATTGTACTGTATTGATTGTATTGTACTGTATTGTATTGTGTTATATTGTATTGTATTGTACTCTATTGTATTGTACTGCATTGTACTGTATTGTATTGTACTGTATTGTATTGTACTGTACTGTATTGTGTTGTACTGTATTGTGTTGCACTGTTTTGTATTGTATTGTACTGTATTGATTGTATTGTACTGTATTGTATCGTGTTATGCTGTATTGTATTGTACTGTATTGTATTCTACGGTATTGTACTGTATTGTATTGTGTTATATTGTATTGTATTGTACTCTATTGTATTGTACTGCATTGTACTGTATTGTATTGTATTGTACTGTATTGTGTTGTACTGTATTGTATTGCACTGTTTTGTATTGTATTGTACTGTATTGATTGTATTGTACTGTTTTGTACTGTATTGTACTATATTGTATTATATTGTATTGTATTGTACTATATTGTGTTGTACTGTTTTGTATTGTATTGTATTGTATTATACTGCATTGCATTAAATTGTACTGCACTCTACTGTCCTTTATTGTATTGTATTGTATTGTATTTAGGATATAAATCGATAGCTTAAATGTATCGCTATGTAGGTTAGGCTACGCGAAACATGCGCCGAAATAGGGTACGCCTAATAGGCGCTGATAGAAGAACGCAAATTTGTGATATCGTCAACCTATCATGACGTCTGGAAAGACAGCGCTGACCGCAATATTGCGAGCGGAGTGGAGAAAGGAATCCTACCTTATACGTCAACTTTGTTGGGGTTATGACGTTAGTGCCACCTGTTTCGAATACTTGCTCTTATGATACAGCATTCATTCTTACGACAAGATACATTCTTGCGATACCTTGCTGTTGCATCAGGGTTATGCAGAATACCCTACGGGGGTCTGAGGAATGATCTTATAGAACGTTCCTATTATACCTACACCAGTTTCTATAATAACCGACCTCGTTTTCTACAACACCAACACCATTTCCTATAACACAGACTCCACTTTCTGTAATAACCGCCGTCAATTTGCATAGCACCAACGCCAGTTCCTATAACAACACCATTAGTGTCTACTACACCGACACTAGTTTCTATAACACTTACATACGTTCCCACAACATAGAATCCAAGGTCTTTGAATGAATGAACATTGAGGTTTAACGTCTACACCCACCATTGGCGATATGGCAGACGCCCACCACGGGATTCGAACCTGGGTCATCGGTGCGCCAGGCGAACGCTCTACCAACTGAGCTACGGCGGTGGGCCACCAAGGTCTTTGAAACTGACACCGGTTTATATACCTCCGACACCAGTTTCAATAACACTGACACGAGTTTAAAATAATGCCGAAACCAGTTCCCATAACACTGACAAATTCCTTTTACACCGATGCTATTTCCGTAACACCAGATTCTATCACACCAAACACCAGTTAGCCTGTTTCTATAAACGTCGACACCAGATCGTATCATTCCAACACCGTTTTCTATAACACTGACACCAGTTCCTATAACACCTACTACACCAATTTCTTGCATCAGTGTCAACAATGTAGAGATTCTGCGCTAGGAATAATTTCTCTATTCTCATGCTAGGAATGATGTCTCCTATGTCTCTATTCAAGATATATTGTTCAGATGCCTGTTACGTTCTTCATCGCTGCTAATCTACTGCATAGAAATTGCCTCATTGGTTCCACATAGGGATAGAAGTGTTTGTTTTATGTTTTTTAGCAAACCAAACAGCAATCCGAGGGGATCATAGCGTTCCGCGATTGATTAGGCGACATATAATAGGGTCACAAATGTTTGGACTGCGCCATTTTTGTTTTGTTTGGCTTTGTCTTGTCTTAGCTGAGCTGGGCTTTTCCTGGTCATGTATCACTTTTGTTTTTGTTTTTTTTTCCTTGGGTTTTGCCGTCCAGCGGGATGTATCAGTGTTTGTTCTATGTTATGGTTTACTGTCGTGTAGCATTTTTTTTAAATATATTTCCAGATACCGTTTTCCAGGAAATTCTTTGAAATAGTCCGGAATCAGAACGCTTCAAATGTTAGTCTATTGCTCTGTCGTTCTCTCGGTCGGTCCAGTGCGCGCGACATATCTCGAAAACCATTGAACGGATTGTGACCAAACTTCATGCATAGGAACATTACATATTTAATGCCATCAGGTCGATCCGTCGGTCGGCATTTCATTTTGTCTTTTCTAAACACCTTTTTGGGTGGGCGGATGGAGGTAGGAACGCTTTGTCTAATCACTTACTTTCACCGATTTTGATGACGCTTGCAGTATAGATACATAAACCACGGGAAACCGAAATACCCGGAGAAAATTTTCTGGATCTGGATTCCCGTGGTTGATGTGATATGACGGGTCAGCCGTTCGAGCATTGTCAGCCGTCATATCGTTGGAGCACTGACAATGCTCCAACGGCTGACCCGTCATATCACATCACCGACGGGAATCCAGATCCAAAGAATGATATATACATTATAGTCAGAATTGGCTCCAACGGCTGACCCGTCATAACTTTCAGGACCGGAGACTACCGCTGTATTACATTACTGCAGACAAGCCACGCCATGTCATTTGAAACAGTGTATAGAGGTTATAGCAAAGGCGTCGTAAGCGAACTTAGGCGTACGAGGGATTGGAGCGGTTGGAGGAGAAGAAGGAGGAGGAGAAATAAAAGCCCCTACGCGCTCTAATCAAATGGCGGCCTATTAGCCCCAAAACCCGATAATTACAATTATCATGTGATAATTACAAATATCATGGGATAATTACAATTATCAAGAGATAATTACAATTATCATTGAAAAATTACAAATATGTTCGCGTGCTCATGTTTAATTTTCAGTTTTGGCCCTATCAATCCGCCTGGAAATGCGCGCCAAAATTGAAAATTGTAATTATCACATACTAATTAAAATTTTCACTTGATAGTTATAATTTTCACGTGATCAAGCTTAATTCTGGTAAGGCGGCTTACTAGCGTGTAATTAACACGTTTTTGTGTGTGTAATTTACAGAGGTACCGGTTAATTACTAATTTTCAGTTTTGGCCACGCTTTACTAGGGACAAAACCTTAAGGCGTGATGAGAACAGTGCCGCTGCCGCGCATACTCATCAGTATTAAATTGATATTTATAATTTTTAGTGATAATTGTAATTATCGCTTGATAATTGTAATTATCTCTTGATAATTGTAATGATCTCATGATATATGTAATTGTCAGATTTTGGCGCTAGGAAAGCGTGGCAAATACTGACAATTATTAATTATTATTTTTTTTAAAAACATTTATTTATTTTATTTTAACAACTTTATTATCACCAAGATGACATTCGGGCACTTTCGTTTTTCGAAAGTACAGAAGCCCCAAGTGAAGCGCTTTACCCAAGGTACATGCTGGGTGTGTTCTTGTCACCGGCACCCACCCGTCTAGGACATGAGCGTCAGGATCTTTAAAGTCCGTTATGACGGAATGCATGCGAAACATACTAGACCTCGGTTTATACTCTCATCCGAAGGAGTAGAAAACGGGAGTAAAGTGTCTTTTCCAAGGACACAACACAATGCCCCGGCCTGGTCTCGAACTCGGGACCTTCAGATCCGCAAGCCAACGCTCTAACCACCACTCGGCCACCGCGCCTCCACGCCTAACAGTGCGGATGACCGATATTTCTGTAAATTAGACAGAACACGTGATAATTTCAAAATATCTCGTGATAATGGTAACTCTCGGTTTTGGCGCTAGTAGGCCGTCATACAATCCCTCTCTCACCCCTGTACCACCACCTCTCCACTCCCGCCTTTTCACTCACATGCATAACGACAAGGTAAAGTGCACGCTGTAGTCACCTGCCCACCACTCCCCACTCCTATCTCTGCCTCCCTAGACATGTCTTGATTGTTCTTATAATGTGTCGTTATACATCGCCTTACCAGCTCAAGAGCTGCTCAAGGCGATGGCCGAAGCAGGAGCTAACGCAAGCCGCAACAGGCGCCCACGTGTTGTGACTTAGGGCGCGTCGCCCCCCTTCCTCCTTCTACCCCCTCCCCCACCCCTCCACAGACAACTTAGCACAATCCTGGGCGACAGGGGGGGGGGGGGGGGGAAGGTGGGTTTGAGGGGTCGGTGGGGAAAAGGGATTTAGTGCGCTCACCTGTCGAGGACTTGAGCGTCAGGATCGTTAAAAGTCCGTGCTATGAAATGCGTGTGTGCACAGCCGAGACCTCGGTTTATACTCTCATCCGGAAAAGAAGGAAGTGATCTAATTAGCCTCATATTTAAGCCGTTTTTAAACGTTTTAATTTTTTTTTTACATTTCTTCATCCTCGTAGATCGAACTAACGCATGTTCCATGCACAGGCGCTTTAATATGGGCACTCGAGCGCCTATGCCTATGACAACTGGAGACCTATGAGACCTTGTTGTCTTGATGCCCAAGAGAGGGGAGACGCGTCATAGGCATAAGCGCTCACTTGTCCAGATACAAGCACCTGAGTGTGGCCTGTCCGTTTTGACCCTAGAAATTCCGGCTAATTGAAGACTAGCGCTCTCTACCTCAGGATTGTGCTCAATTCTCTGGGCGCCAGACGATGAGTCCAAAGGCTGCAAATGGGCGTCTTTTGAGTTTTGATCCTGAGTCAGGCAGGAAAAGCGCTATATAAAAATGAATAAATTAAAAATAAATAAATAAATAAAATGCCTCGATCTTGAAACAGATTTATCCTAGCCACCAGCATGCACCCATCATCGCCTTTCCTCTCTCCAAGGCAAAGTGGTTATACCGAAACCTTTCCCCTTCTTTCTACAGGTTATCTAAAGGATATCAAGTCTATACATAACGTTCCCTGCCCCCGGAGACCCATGCACCCGAACAGATATCACCTTTCATTTATAAAGTGGTCCGCACACATATCAACGCCTATCAATGGGTGTCGAATAGGATTATCAATTGATGAACAACGATAAACGCTGTGGAAAAAAAATAATGTTGAGGGAAAGAAACGCTCCAGATCAAGCGTCAACATTGGCAGGACACGCACTTTTCCAGGAGCAGACATCGGAAGTGACCACGATCTCGTGATGATGTCTTTACGGCTTCACTTGAAGAGAGTACACACAGCAAAGTGCATCAGACTGAAGTTCGACCTGGACAAACTCGGAGGTGGCAGAAATATTCCAAGCCACAATTGGAGGGAAATTTGCACCTCGGCTCATTTTGGGAGCTGGTGAAGCAGATGTGAACATCATGACCACCACCTTCACAATTCAGCTGTGACAGATGCTGCCACTGAGATCCCTGGCAAGCACCGCCCAAAGAAGAAACCGTGGATCACACCTGAACGTTGGGATCTGTGTGACAAACCAAGAGAGATGAAAAAGAAAAAGAACACCTCACCGAAGCTGCAAGTCAACAATGAAATCCGAAAAGGCATGCACACAGCAAAGCAGAACTGGATAGAAGATCAATATAAGGAAATAAGACTTGGTGTGCGGCGAGCCTCAGGGTTCCGTTTTAGGGCCGGTGTTATTCACTCTGTACACCAAGCCACTGCTTCTCCTGCTTAGAAAGCATGCTTTTGAGAGTCAGTCATTTGCAGACGACACACAACTGTATAAATCCACCGCCCCTTCTCTCATTAATTCCACTGTTCAGACGTTGGAGAACTGCATCACAGACATTAAGTCGTGGATGACACTCAACAAGCTTAAGCTTAATGACGATAAAACCGAAGCCCTCCTCATCCACAAGCACAACACCTCCTCCTCACTCTCGCCTCTCCCAACATCGCTTACAGTAGGGACAACAAACATTCAGTTCTCAAAATCTCGGCTACATTCTCTCCGATGACCTGTCCCTCAACAACCACATCTCCAACGTCTGTCGCTCTGCATACACGGCCATACGCCAAATCAGCTCCTTTCGCCACTATCTTACAGTCCCTGCCACCAAAAACTCTCTCCTTGCTGGCTCCCCAAAACACATCATTGACAAATTACAAAAGGTTCAGAACTCAGCAGCTAGACTAGTATTCCGAGCTAAGAAACGCGATCACATCACACCTCTACTACATTCCCTTCACTGGCTTCCTGTGCAAGCACGCATAGAGTACAAACTCTCTGTTCTCTGTCACAACTTCTTCACAGAATCTTGTCCTTCCTACCTTGCTGATCTACTGTCTGTCTACTCCCCTTCACGCACTTTAAGATCTTCCGCTGACACTCGCACATTCAAGGTTCCCGTCACCCGCACTAAGACTTACGGCCAACGTGCATTCGCTTACTCCGCACCCAAGCAGTGGAATTCCCTTCCCTCCCATATCTGCAACATACAATCAACACAAGCATTCAAAAAGGCCCTCAAAACCCACCTCTTCAAACTGCATTATTCAGATTGATTCGTATCCCGCTGCCATTCTCTCTGTTGCGTTGAAACGCGGGTGGTGGTGTGTCTGAGGCGCGCGCGATGGATCTGATCGTTTCGATTTGCAAAGTATTCAATGATGGAGTTTATTTACCTTTGATTTGAGTTTGCATTGTTGTTAGAAGAAGCTTTGTATAACGTTGATAATTTTCGTTAGTCGATATTATTGGAGAATTTTCTAGATCTGCGTGTTTACTCTCGATAGAAATTTCCCGATAAATGTCGAAGTAAGAGAACGTTCCGGGTATGTGTAGAGAGATGTATGACGTAAGTCAGTGATGACGATCTTTTATTTGATTGGCTGTAGTGCGTCATTCTAGTCTACCGTGTTCTAAATTTTTCGGGAAGAGAGAGAGAGGCTATATATTTTATGTGCCGCACTGTTTGTAGTAGTTGTTGTTGATAGTGAGTTGGAAAGTAAAATTTGAGAGTGAAAAGGCGATTGTATGCAGTTGTTGATGTGTGCTGAATAAAAGTGGAAAACTTCATACGTCGACTTTGTGACTTGTATGCTGATTGAACGGGCTGCGTGGATAAACGAATCTGAGTTACACCTTATCAGGAATTCAGCATTGGGGCTGAATCAGATACTGATAGAAAAACACCAACATCTTTTCGAGTGTAACACTCTCATCTTTTGTCTATGTCTGATCCGTAAGTGTATATACGGCTGTAAATATTTATACTGTTTTTCTTCCTGGGCCTAACCGGGCATACAAATAGGTGTGAATAGGTTCTTGCTATTCTATTTCTGTCTTTTTTGTCATTTGTGCACATAGTTGTAAATAGTATATTTCGGTCTTTTTTTGTTGTAATTTATGTACATAGTTGTAAATAGTCTGTACCTTTACTGTTCCGTCTTTGGTGTATTGTAGCAAAAGTGATGTTTTATCGAGTGCATGTATTTATATGTAATGACTATGTAAAGCGTGGTGAGTTCGGTCATAGGCTGGAGTACCCGCTATATAAAAATCCGTTATTATTATTATTATTATTATTATTATTATTATTATTATTATTATTATTATTATTATTATTATTATTAAATAACATACCCGCAGAATTGCTTCAAGCAGGAGAAGAAGCGATGATTGATGCCCTCACCATTATCTGTAACAAATTCTAGCAGAGTGGGGAGTGGCCTACACCATGAACCCAGTCACTCTTCTCAAAAAGGGTAACTTTTAGCTGTGTCAAAATTTACCGCACCATCAGCCTCATCAGTCATCCCAGCAAGGTCCTCCTGAAAATAATACTCAACAGGTTGAAACCCCAAGCTGAACAAATAATAGCTGAATAACAAGCAAGGTTCAGGGCAGGATGAAGTACCAATGAACAGATTTTCAACCTCAGGATAATCTGCGAGAAATACCCACAGCACCAACAACATCTACATTATGTGTTTTTAGACTTAAAGAAAGCGTTTGATCGAGTCTGGCATGCAGCTATGTGGGAAGCAATTATAGTGTACCACATCAGCCCTAACATTGAAGTAATCAAAAGCCGTGTATGACAAGGTTCCAAGTGCAGTCCTCCACAATAGCGCCATCGAGGACTGGTTCAGAACAACAATTGGCGTGCGAAAAAAGATACCTACTCTTTCCAACACTCTTCAACATCTTCCTAGAGCGCATCATATCAGATGCCCTTGCAGATCACGAAGGCACAGTCAACATAGGGGGAAGAGCAATCTCCAACCTCCGTTTTGCGGATGACATTGATGAATTGGCTGCAGAGCAACAAGAACTTGAACAGCTGGTACAGAGGCTTGACACCACCTCCAGAACCTTTCGAATGGACCAATCTCTCAACACAGTGCATAGCTTCAAATATTTAGGAGCCATTGTATCAGACAATGGGTCCGGAAAGGAAGTCCTCTCCGGGATCGCACAAACAACTGCTGACCCTGACAAGGTTTGGAAAGACAGGACCATCAGTCTACGCTCCAAGGTAAGGCTGCCGCGCTTCTTTGTCATCTCCATCTTCCTACACTCTGTCAAAACTGTTTTTCTCCCTCTCAGAACAAGAGGTGGGAGGACAACATTCGAGAATAGACTGGTTTGACACTGAGGGACCCCTTGAGGGTTGCTGAGGACAGAGAAATATTGAGTACGTGATTAAAGGATCATCTGTGGTGCTCCAACTACTTCGAGTTACGGGATAGGATAGAATGGGAAGGGAAATAGGACGCTCATCTCCCCCCTCCCCCCTCCTCCCGACAGTATTACATAATTATGTCAGCGATGAAGTACATGCTTGGCTGTTTCGTTGCTGATCCTCGCTCAAAAAGCGCTGAAACGTGTACCTCACCTATAAGGCAGGTAACTTTTGAAACCATTCTCTCACTCAATCTCAAGGGGTACCAAGGCCAAACGCCCCTTTTCCTTCCACTCACCAACCGCCACCATCCCCTTCCACACACACACACAAACAGATTCACCTGTCCTTCCGTTTCTATCACCCCACTCTGAGAAAAAAAATTAGTTTCACCCTAAGGCAGGTGTACCCACCGTGGGGGGTGCCGGGGGTTTCAGTATAAATAGTATCCCCACTTTCTGGAAATTTAGTGCTTTAAATTTCCACTGTCACTGTCTTTCTTCTTTGTTCTTTCTCATTCCTACTCTGTTCTATCAATCTACTATACTATCTTTTTGAAAACTCTTCCGGGACAAAACTCTTCGTTTGTGTGTGAGATTTGTTGGATCAGCTTGGGAATATTGGATGCTTTTTGCCAAATGGTCCCTGGGGCTTCCTATGATGTTATTATTTGGCAATGTAGGCATTTTATATGTATGTGTTTTGTTGATATTGTATAATGATGTTTGTATTTTATTTTTTATTTTTTTTAAACGGGGGTTCGATAAATTAGAGTATAGCCTCAGCGTCCCCTGCGTGGGATGTCTTTATTGTAAAGTGACCGGCTGGTAGATCGCCTTCAGTGTTACCACTAGGGTTGTTTCGGCAGATCTTTTATGCGGATCAGGGGTGAGATTCCTCTGGTCCTCATTTGGCTCGGAAGAGTCCGCTGGACCTAAAGCAATAAACATGTAATGTAATACACTCTTTTCCGGCACCTTCTCCCCACCCCGACCCCTTTCCTTACAAGATGTATCGAGCCTATGCATAACTTTCCGAAAGAAACAACCAGCATTACGATCTAGTTTGTCCCTAAGGCAAGTGTGTAATTGTCAACCCTTCCACAATACCCTCTCTCCCCCACATCCCTCCCCTCCCTTCTCAGATGTGTCGAGTCTATGCATAACATCTCCCCTCCCACCCCCCTCTTTACTCCTCCCCTCCCCCCACTCCGAAAGAAACACACACAGCAAAACCATCCCGTTTCCCCCTATAGTAGGTGGTTTTGAAACCTTTCCCCATCCCTATAGCAAGAGGTTATCAAGGTCTATATTGCGGAAGCCATGAGGGAACCCTGCAGCCGATAGCTTGGTAATTCATTTATCAGACAGGCTTTTCTGATTTCTACCCCAAGTAGCTTTTTTTTCCTTCTTCACAAGGTTTCTTTCAGAGATTGGGTTGGATGGCTCCGCTGTTCAGTTTACTTTAGTCAGGCGGTTTCCTAGGACGAATGCCAAGGGGTTTGATTCCCGCGAGGGGCGAACTTAAGTGATCTAAGAACAACTTGCTGAAGGTAATGAAGAAGAAGAAGAAGAAGAAGAAGAAGAAGAAGAAGAAGAAGAAGAAGAAGAAGAAGAAGAAGAAGAAGAAGAAGAAGAAGAAGAAGAAGAAGAAGAAGAAGAAGAAGAAAAACAACAATAACAACAACAACAACAACAACAACAAGAGAGAGATTTACGCGCTTTAAAAATCATTCATTCAATCATTCATTCATTCAAAAAGAAGATGGCAAGCCATTCAGTTGTTTTTTTCAAACACACACACACACATTTAGCCAAAAAAAGCATTTTCAAAATGTTCATTTTTTTGCGGTGTTTGGACTCAGCTTTATTCTATCGAAGCCAAAAAAAAAGAAAAGAAAACAAATAAATAAAAAGAATAATAAAAATCCAACTGAGATCCATCCATTTTTAGAAACAGCGCACAACTTCTGTAGATAATTGCAAAGTAAAATTTATGAATTCCGGATTAATTATTATTGAACTAAGGCAAAAAGGTGTGTTTTGAACAATAAAGTGACCTTTAGGGTAACGGAGCGGCCAGCTGAACGACAGCCCCACTGCTACTGAAAGCTGGCCTATGATTTGAAGTACCTGCAGTGGTGTTCCTAGGATTAGAGGGCAATAGGACAAAATGTCCTAAATCATAAAATTAATCGGACATCATGTCCTGACTACATAAAAGCAATAGGACATTCAGATTGTGAAGCGAACCGATTAATGGTGCTTCTTTAGAAGACAGTGACTGAGAATAAATATGAATAAAGTAAAACAAAAACTCTGTTGTGTAAACAGTTTAAAAATGTAGTTTTTTTTTAAAAATGCAATGTTTGTCCTTCAGCCTGCTTCCCTGACGAAGCCGAGGGCCCTGCAAGCTGAATATCAGCAGACTTGTCACAGACAGTTGTCTCTTCCTTTTTCTTCAAAAACGAGCTCAAAACAGACTGCCCTTTAGCAACACAAAGCTTTTTCTTCGGCGGCATTTTTGAGCGTAGTAAGATCGTTGCAAAGGAAGTATAGTGTCGGTTATTTCCCTTTCAAAAGTGTCGAGAGTTGCGGCCCTTTTTGTTGTTCGACGGAATGTACTAAAGAGTGATAATAGTCTAGCATTGGCCACTATTCAAACTCGTTTTAACGGCTTTGACACTCCAGTTTGTACAGATGTTTCTTGCAGTGACCGCTCTAGTCATAATACTATCGGACAATGACCGCTAATTTCGCAATAGAATCGGACATTTGACGGGACACAGGTGTTTGCATTCGGTCATTTTCCAAACGAATCGGACCATGACCGATGTCCGAGGCCTCGGTAACCTGTATACCAAAACGCAACATAATCGCTTTAGCCGTTTAAAAAAAAGATATTGAGCAAAACGTGTTGAGCAACCCCAGTGACCTTGACCTTTGCCGTAGAGCAACTTCTGATGGCACGAGAGGGAGGTCATGTTCGTATATGAAGTTTGGTCAAAATCCGTGAAGTGGTCATTGGGATATTATGGCTGCCAACGGGTCGACGGGCCGACGGATGGATAGACCAACATTTGTCTCGTTCTGATTCCCGACTATTTTAAAGCATTTAGCCAAACCAGAGAGAGAGATGGAGAGAGAGAGAGAGAGAGAGAGAGAGAGAGAGAGACAGAGAGAGACAGAGAGAGACAGAGAGACAGAGAGAGACAGAGAGAGAGACAGAGATGGGTAACGTCCTTAGAAAGCTGGCCCTTAAACAAGTGAGTGAGGGCATTAATCACTCCCTTACTTCGTTATTTTACGTGTAAAAATCTATCTTTGCCCTATCCCAAGATTCAAAGAAGATTTTATTGATATCAAGCTGCTGGTTTTGACGTTAATGGTTAGCATATAAACTGCTTTGCTGCCTTATGAGAGAGAGAGAGAGAGAGAGAGAGAGAGAGAGAGAGAGAGAGAGAGGGAGACAGACATACAGACCTACAAACCGAGACAGAGCGAGAGGTGGTGTTGGATGGGATGAGGGGTGGGTTTAGTGGGTTTGTTACAAGTGTGTTATGTACTTCGTGTTGTTGACCCAATACAGCTTGCATCTCTTTTTAAAGAAAATGCAGGCCTCAACGTGACACTTTGCATTGGAATCTTGTTTTCTTTTTGTTTTTGTTTTTTAATCTTTGGCCATCGTAGTGTATAATGTCAGTTTAATTGTGGTCCCACAAAGGGTTAAGCGGGAGAACAATTGCCGAAACTTTGATGGTTCATATTTATTTATCCAATGAATATCCTCTCGTTGTCCAGTACTTTCCATTGCTACTCATAGAAATCCTACACTGTTCTGAAAAATGTTCCCTCCTATTTAATAATAATAATAATAATAATAATAATAATAATAATAATAATAATAACCACTTCTGTATGAATAATTCGCTTCCATGTTGCACGTTGATACAAATTTCATCTTGGTATGGATATTTGGTATTGTCTTGTGAAGATTGAATAAGAATGTATCTATACGAGAATATATGTAAGTAACAGAGCACAAGACAGAGTTTCATTGGCGGCTTTTTTTAATGCATGATAGGCATATAGTGTAATCATCATCATCATCATCAGCAGCAGCAGCAGCAGCAGCAGTCCCTCACCCGGTCAAGTCGTTGGGGAGACACGAGGGAAGCTGACGCCAAGTTTTCAGTCCAGATGTAGCTACTGTTGTCAGGAGGCGTGGCATGTTCAGCGCCTTCTATGTTTTGACATCCTCTACCCAGCTCATCTCATAACCATAATAATACCAACCCACAAGTATGATTGATCTGTACCTCATATAATATGCCACACAGAGGTTGCTGGGCTTTCCTCGGTAAAAACTGAGTCAAATGCATATATATATACAGAATGCTGAATGGTCCTCAAAAAGCAGTTAGCTATAATTATTGAGTCAATTTCGAGCGAGATTAGTATATAATACTTGGATGGTTTTGGCTATTCTTGGATGCAACCACTGAAGGACATAAAGAATGAAACCAGCGCACAAAATATTCCCGTCCACCCAGCTTAAATGGGTACCTGACTCTGGTTAGAACCGGGGAAGGTAAAGGCAGCGAGGGAGAAAAGGAAACGGGTACCGCCCTCATTAAGCTGGCTTAAAGAAAAAAGAAGTCCCAAACTCGCTACTTTAACATGCAATGCTAGCATGCTCATCGAGGTTTGGAACTATATCGCACAGCTTTTTTGGGAAACGCTGCAGTCATTCAATACCATTAGGAACGTTTAAAACAACCACGGGTCTTAGCTGCCGGGTTTGAAATGTTTTCTCCATTTTATGTATTCGATTTTGGCTTAAAATCGATAAATGCAAAACTCGGCCTGTTTGCTTGATTCGTCGATGGATGATATTCGCTCCGTCGCTTCACCGGGAAGCTGCAACTCTCAAAATGTGTACATTGGGGTTATATATAGATGACAATTTAGAGGGAGATGGTGTATTCGTAGGCAACGTGTATCCCCATCGCGAAGGTATATGGGTTCTCAAAATGATGTTTTTACCCTGGGGCTTTAGATGTGATATGTACACATTATTTTTGGAACCCAGGCTCCGCGATGGCACAGTAGATACACGTATGAATATATATATAGATATTGCATCGATGGTGCATATTTCCTATATATGTTCGCAACAGGGTTTTAGGTGTGATTATATACATAGATTGTATCCATGGTGCATATTTTCTACGACCACAATGCCACCACGGAGGTTGGGCTGCCCAAAATGTTTTGCGGGAGTTATGCGTGATTAGTGGGGTTTAGATTTCTTTGATGGGGCATTATGTTGCTCATGGTACCACATAATGATGAGCACGGGTAACCGTAGACTGCACTGGCCTATACCATCAAATATGGAACGACAAACAAGGCCTGCTGGCAGGTTGAACAGGAATAGAAGCAGCACTGCACTTGTGTAACGCCGCATAATTCACATTCTCGCGGGAAATTCACCAGAGTATCTACTGAAGAGGAATAGAAGCTGTGTATAGGTTTTACAGAATGCAAATGAGTGAAAATGCTGAGTTTATTACATTGATTTTGAACTTCACTTTTTTTTTTGGGCGGCAATTTCCAAAACTTAGGCTGAAATGGAATAGGCTGTGCGGGACGTTCGGTTTAGATACGATATACAGATTACCAATAAGTAATAGTGCTGAGTTTTTGTGGTTTAGATACGATATACAGATTACCAATAAGTAATAGTGCTGAGTTTTTGTGGTCTAGATACGATATACAGATTACCAATAAGTGATAGTGCTGAGTTTTTGTGGTTTAGATACGATATACAAATTACCAATAAGTGCTAGTGCTGAGATTTTGTAGTCTAGATACAATATACAGATTACCAATAAGTGATAGTGCTGAGTTTTTGTAGTTTAGATACGATATACAGATTACCAATAAGTGATAGTTCTGAGTTGTTGTAGTTTAGATACGATATACAGATTACCAATAAGTGATAGTGCTGAGTTTTTGTGGTTTAGATACGATATACAGATTACCAATAAGTGCTAGTGCTGAGTTTTTATGGTTTAGATACAATATACAGATTACCAATAAGTGATAGTTCTGAGTTTGTGTAGTTTAGATACGATATACAGATTACCAATAAGTGATAGTGCTGAGTTTTTGTGGTTTAGATACAATATACAGATTACCAATAAGTGATAGTGCTGAGTTTTTGTAGTTTAGATACGATATACAGATTACCAATAAGTGATAGTGCTGAGGTTTTGTGGTTTAGATACAATATACAGATTACCAATAAGTGATAGTGCTGAGTTTTTGTCGTTTAGATAAGATATACAGATTACCAATAAGTGATAGTGCTGAGTTTTTGTGGTTTAGATACAATAAATAAGTGATAGTGCTGAGTTTTTGTAGTTTAGATACGATATACAGATTACCAATAAGTGATAGTGCTGAGTTTTTGTGGTTTAGATAAGATATACAGATTACGAATAAGTGACAGTGCTGAGTTTTTGTAGTTTAGATACGATATACAAATTACCAATAAGTGATAGTGCTGAGCTTTTGTGGTTTAGATACAATATACAGATTACCAATAAGTGATAGTGCTGAGTTTTTGTGGTTTAGATACAATATACAGATTACCAATAAGTGACAGTGCTGAGTTTTTGTAGTTTAGATACGATATACAGATTACCAATAAGTGCTAGTGCTGAGCTTTTGTGGTTTGAGGTGATCGCAGTTGTCGTAGTCAAACCATCGCATCCGCGCAAAGCATGCTATGATGATTGATCCACGACAATGATAGTGATGTTCGCTTATCGTCTTCACCATCTTCGTGCTTTCGTTCTGTCCATCATTTGTCTCTCCCTTGTCGCAAGACGGCTTAAATGCAAATGGGATGAGCCACAATGCCAGCACTTCTAGCCTAGTCAGTCATTCTTCATTCAAGCATTCTTTTTTGCTTTTTACCCCCTACCCCCCCCCCCCCGTCCTCCCACCTCCCCTTCTTTCCTTCCACCTCTTATTTCACTTTCAAACTCGTTTCCATCCCCCTCTCATCTAATCCTTCCTGTTTCCTCTCCCAGTTAGTCTGCATGTCTGTTTCTCTCTTTTTCTCTGTCTCTGTCTGTCTTCTCTCTCTCTCTCTCTCTCCCTCTCTCTCTCTCTCTTTCTCTCTCTCTCCCCCTCGTTTTAAGCAAAATAAATGCTCTCTGCTCTGCATGCTACGCCAAATGTTCTCCTTATCTTTCTCTGCCACTATTTCCTGCTTATTGATCTTCTCCTCCTTTTCTACTTCCCTCTCACCTTTCCCCACCTCTTTCTCTCGTCCGCTGGACCCTATAAGCACTGAATATCTAATCTATCATCTATCTCTCTCTCGCTCTCTCACACACACTCTGAGATTTAAAAAAAAGCACGTAGTCTTCGGTCGCAGATAGACACAACAGAGCTAAAAAGCTTATCTCCTCTCTGCTTGGATATAGCCTAAAGTACTAACCGATTTTTATGAGAGTATGACATAATAGGATACACCATAATAATGATACCAGAATATATCCATTGAACTGTTACCTACCAAGTGACCAAACCATTTATTCCATGGGACATGGTGGCCCGGCTCTCTCTGTGTTTTTGTCTCCACAGTTTTTTGCTTTATTAAAAGTAAACGGACGATGTCCAAACGTCAAACGTCCTCTCTCTCTCTCTCTCACTCTCTATACTTTGTAATAAACATTAATTTTAAGAGTTATATAAGAACATTTGAACATGAATTTATTTTTTTGTTAAATTATAGTACACACAAAAACAATAAAACGTTTAGTCTGTCCCTTGGCCAGGGACCACATTCTGCAGAGTATCTAGGGTTTAACCTTAGTAATCTCGATCTCACTAATCTGCAAAGCGTACAGACTGGAGATATCGAAAAAAAGGACAAAATGGAGACGATGCACCCTGAAAAACTTCGGCTCGGCGAGGGGTCATGACGGGACCAGTTTATCTGCTTTTTTTATACATATTTCGGCTAAAAGGCGAAGCTTATTCAGACCAAAACTGCTTGGATCCATAGGGGCTATAGTGTTAAAAGTCTGTTTAAAACTCTTCTTTCTTCTTCTTCTTCGTCTTCTTCTTCTTCTTCTTCTTCTTCTTTCTCTTTCTTCCTCTTCAGACCACGTACGGAGGTAAAAAAAATCATATCGCTTCTGCGTTATAGCGGAGCGTTGCTATAAAGTTTGTTCAGTCGTCCCACACACAGAAGTGGAGTCTATCCTTCAGCAGGCACCGCGCGAGACTTGAGGAGATCATAGCTTTCATTCACAAACTCGACTCTTGCCACATACCAGTGATAACGTAAAGAAGTCAACGTTGAAAGTGTATTCTAGTTGTGTAAAGAAAATCTACAGAAACCATTTTTCGAAAGAAAAGGATGGTGGATTGTTTTTTTCTTCAGTGAATTATAATTTGTTTAATCCACTATATTTATAGTTTGGTAAACACAGTGATAACACAAATAGTGTCTGTGATTGGTGAAAAGTGTACGCTATAGTTCTGTCATAAAATATTATACAGAAACAATTTTTCCAGTGTGGGATTGTAACATTGTTGGTAAGCTATAATGTTATGCTATTTGTTAGAAAAAAAGTGAGATAAAACATTAAACATCATAAGAAATAATACAAACATCACACCTAACAAGGATAAATATTTGAACAATACAACCTTATGACATAAAACACGGTAAACACCGTAAGAAATAATAACAAACATCACCTCTAAGTATAAAAGGCATGTTTAACATACAGACACACACGCGCGTACCCACACACCCATACACGCACACACACCCATACACACACACCCACCTCACTCTCTCAAACAAAGGAGGACATATAGAAACCACATTGGAGTGAAGGATGCTTGCTATTTTCTAGCGAATTGTAATGTATTCTTATAAAACAATTATTGCTGGGGCACTTAGCAGTCAGCTTTCTTCGCTACACGGAGTCGATTTAACAACTTAATCCTTCACCAAATGTTGCGACACTATTGTTCACTATGCTGATTCGTCGAGTGCGTTGAAACCCGTTGATTGTGGACTGTACATGTACGCTAACACTGTTATAAAAAAGCTGGTCTTGTTCAGAATTTTGACTAGTATATTTTCAACGGAGTGAGTGAGCAAGTGTGACGGTGTACGTCAACGTTGTCAACAAGTTTTCTTTTCTTGTTCTTCTTCTTCATTTTCTTCTTCTTCTTCTTCTTCTTCTTCTTCTTCTTCTTCTTCTTCTTCTTCTTCTTCTTCTTCTTCTTCTTCTTCTTCTTCTTCTTGTTATTCTTCTTGTTCTTCTTGTTATTCTTCTTGTTCTTCTTGTTTTTCTTGTTCTTGTTTTTCTTGTTCTTGTTCTTCTTCTACTTCTTCTTCTTCTTCTTGTTCTTCTTGTTCTTGTTCTTCTTCTTCTTCTTCTTCTTCTTCTTCTTCTTCTTCTTCTTCTTCTTCTTCTTCTTCTTCTTCTTCTTCTTCTTCTTCTTCTTCTTCTTCTTCTTCTTCTTCTTCTTCTTCTTCTTCTTCGTCGTCGTCGTCGTCGTCGTCGTCGTCGTCTTTCCATCTAGCCCGCGTGGTCAACAGTTTGAAGATTCTGCATCCAAAGCGGTTTTTTTGTTGTTGGTGTTGGTTTTTTTTTACAAAAAAATCATTGGCAAAGTTCGAACTCTAGTACTGAGTGATTGTATAACATTTGACTACATGTTTAAAGTGTAGACATGCTGTAGTATAACTTCCAGAGAAAAACGAAAACCTGCTGTTGTGCAGAACAGTATTTACTTCGGAAATTCGACTCTCTTGTGTAATTCCTATTGTGATTTCGAAGTTTGAAGGTGTTCAGTAGTAGCGGTCAATGCTTTCTGAAAACTTGTTTCAAGCAGATTATATAATTTTCTTTTGTACTTCAGAAACTCGACTCTCTTTTGTAATTTTGTGGTGATTGTTTTCTCTCTCAGAAACTCGAAACTAGTACGATTCCAGATTGTGATTCTAGAGGTTAGAAATAAAATTTGACTGAAGTTTAACATTTTCAGAAAACACACTGCTGTTTTTGGTTAAAAATAGTGGTGGTTTCTATTTAGTTTGATAGTGCAATCTGATGTTGTCCGGGGGAAAAAAATCCACCCGTTACATCTGAACGCCGGTGTAACGTGCTGAAAGCGTCCCTGGCCTAGTTTAACTCCCGGGAGTAAAACCAGGCCGTCCCAGATTTACTCCCGGGAGTTATTCTGGTCCTGGACCAGATTGACCCCCAGCCTGTTCCGAAATGACTCCCGGGAGTAAAACTGGATCACAGGACCAAAACAGCCCCCCAACTTCTCTTGTCTTTTCAATGTATTCTTAGTTTTTAATATGGGAGTTAAAAACGGACAGGCCCACCATCGCCCCCTCAGCTAATCAACGTAAGTAGGGGAGTCAAACGAGGACAGGACCAAAACCGACTCCTACCGATCAGGTGCATCAAACACTGCACAAGGGAGTTAAACGGGCACAGGACCAAAAACGCCCCCCTTACACATCAGATGCTGAAAACACTGCATAGGGGAGTCAAACGGGGACAAGACCAAAACCGCCCCCCTTACACATCAGATGCAGAAAAAAATGCATAGGGGAGTCAAACGGGGACAGGACCAACACCGCCCCCCCCCTACCCCCTTGTTCATCAGAAGAAGCAAACACTGCACAGAGAGTCAAACAGGGACAGGACCAAAACCGCCCCTACTACACAATTAGTTGTAACTACAAAACGCTGCACAGGGGAGTCAAACGGGGACAGGACCAAAACCGACTCCTACCGATCAGGTGCATAAAACACTGCACAAGGGAGTTAAACATGGACAGGACCAAAAACGCCCCCCTTACACATCAGATGCATAAAACACTGCATAGGGGAGTCAAACGGGGACAGGACCAAAACCGCCCCCTTTACACATCAGATGCAGAAAACACTGCATATGGGAGTCATACGGGGACAGGACCAAAACCGCCCCCCCTTACACATCAGATGCAGAAAACACTGAATAGGGGAGTCAAACGGGGACAGGACTAAAACCGCCCCCCCCCCCTATTTATCTGAAGAAGCAAACACTGCGCAGGGGAGTCAAACGGGGACAGAACCAAAAACGCCCCTCCTACACAATTACTTGTAACTAAAAAACACTGCACATGAGAGTCAAACGGGGACAGGACCAAAACCGCCTACCTTACACATCAGATACAGAAAACACTGCATAGGGAAGTCAAACTGGGACAGGATCAAAACCGCCCCCCTTACACAACAGATGCAGAAAACACTGCATAGGGGAGTCAAACGGGGACCGGACCAAAACCGCCCCCCTTACACATCAGATGCAGAAAACACTGCATAGGGGAGTTAAATGGGGACAGGACCAAAACCGCCTTCCTTACACATCAGATGCAGAAAACACTGTATAGGGGAGTCAAACGGGGACAGGACCAAAACCGCCCCCCCCCCTCCTAACACATCAGATGCAGAAAACACTGCATAGGGGAGTCAATCGGGGCAGGACCAAAACCCGCCCCCCCTTACAAATCAGATGCAGAAAACACTGCATAGGGGAGTCAAACGGGGACAGGACCAAAACCGCCCCCCCCCCTCCCTTACACCTCGGATGCTGTCCCCGTTTTACTCCCCTGTGCAATGTTTGCTGCATGTGATGGGTAGGGGGGGGGGCGGTTTTGGTCCTGTCCCCGTTTGACTCCCCTGTGCAGTGTTTTGTAGTTACAACTAATTGTGTAGGAGGGGCGGTTTTGGTCCTGTCCCGTTTAACTCCCCTGTGCAGTGTTTTCTGCATCTGATGGGTAGGGAGGGGAAGGGGGCGGTTTTGGTCCTGTCACCGTTTGACTCCCCTGTGCAGTGTTTTGTAGTAACAACTAATTGTGTAGGAGGGGCGGTTTTGGTCCTGTCCCCGTTTAACTCCCCTGTGCAGTGTTTTCTGCATCTGATGGGTAGGGAGGGGAAGGGGGCGGTTTTGGTCCTGTCCCCATTTGACTCCCCTATGCAGTATTTGCTGCATCTGATGGGTTGGGGGGGCGGTTTTGGTCCCTTCCCCGTTTGACTTTCCGGTTCAGTGTATGCTGCATGTGATGGGTAGGGGGGCGGTTTTGGTCCCGTCCCCGTCTGACTCCCCTGTTCAGTGTTTGCTGCATGTGGTGGGTAGAGGGGCGGTTTTGGTCCTCTCCCCGTTTGACTCCCTTGTGCAGTGTTTGCTGCATGTGATGGGTAGGGGGAGGGGGGGCGGTTTTGGTCCAGTCCACGTTTGACTCCCCTGTGTAGTGTTTGCTGCATGTGATGGGTAGGGGGGGGGGCGGTTTTGGTCCCGTCCCCGTTTGACTCCCCTGTGAAGTGTTTTCTGCATCTGATGTGTAAGGGAGGGGGGGGGGGCGGTTTTGGTCCTGTCCCCGTTTGACTCCCCTGTGCAGTGTTTTGTAGTTACAACTAATTGTGTAGGAGGGGCGGGTTTGGTCCTGTCCCCGTTTAACTCCCCTGTGCAGTGTTTTCTGCATCTGATGGGTACGGGGGGGGGGGGGGGGCGGTTTTGGTCCTGTCCCCGTTTGACTCCCCTATGCAGTATTTGCTACATCTGATCGGTTGGGGGGGGGGGGGCGGCTTTGGTCCTTTCCCCGTTTGACTCCCCTGTTCAGTGCTTGCTGCATGTGGTGGGTAGGGGGGCGGTTTTGGTCCTGTCCCCTTTTGACTCCCTTGTGCAGTGTTTTGTAGTTACAACTAATTGTGTAGGAGGAGCGGTTTGGGTCTTGTCCCCGTTTGACTCCCCTGTTCAGTGTTTTCTGCATCTGATGGGTAGGGGTGGGGCGGTTTGGGTCCTGTCCCCGATTGACTCCCCTGTTCAGTGTTTGCTGCATGTGGTGGGTAGTGGGGCGGTTTTGGTCCTGTCCCCGTTTGACTCCCCGATTCAGTGTATGCTGCATGTGATGGGTAGGGGGCGGTTTTGGTCCTGTCCCCGTTTGACTCTCCTGTGCAGTGTTTTTTGCATCTGATGGATAGGGGGGCAGTTTTGGTCATGTCCCTGTTTGACTCCCCTGTGCAGTGTTTTGTAGTTACAACTAATTGTGTAGGAGGGGCGGTTTTGGTCCTGTCCCCGTTTAACTCCCCTGTGCAGTGTTTTCTGCATCTGATGGGTAAGGGGGCGGGGGCGGTTTTGGTCCTGTCCCCGTTTGACTCCCCTGTGCAGTGTTTTCTGCATCTGATGGGTAAGGGAGGGGGGGGCGGTTTTTGTCCTTTCCCCGTTTGACTCCCCTGTGCATTGTTTTCTAGTTTTTCTAGTTACAACTAATTGTGTAGGAGGGGCGGGTTTGGTCCTGTCCCCGTTTAACTCCCCTGTGCAGTGTTTTCTGCATCTGATGGGTAAGGGGGGCGGTTTTGGTCTTGTCCCCGTTTGACTCCCCTATGCAGTATTTGCTGCATCTGATGGGTTCGTGGGGGGGGGGCGGCTTTGGTCCCGTCCCCGTTTGACTCCCATGTTCAGTGCTTGCTGCATGTGGTGGGTAGGGGGGCGGTTTTGGTCCTGTCCCCTTTTGACTCCATTGTGCAGTGTTTTGTAGTTACAACTAATTGTGTAGGAGGGGCGGTTTTGGTCCTGTCCCCGTTTGACTCCCCTGTGCAGTGTTTTCTGCATCTGATGGGTAGGGGTGGGGCGGTTTGGGTCCTGTCCCCGTTTGACTTCCCTGATCAGTGTTTGCTGCATGTGGTGGGTAGTGGGGCGGTTTTGGTCCTGTCCCCGTTTGACTCCCCGATTCAGTGTATGCTGCATGTGATGGGTAGGGGGGCGGTTTTGGTCCTGTCCCCGTTTGACTCTCCTGTGCATTGTTTTTTGCTTCCGATGGATAGGGGGGCGGTTTTGGTCATGTCCCCGTTTGACTCCCCTGTGCAGTGTTTTGTAGTTACAACTAATTGTGTAGGAGGGGCGGTTTTGGTCCTGTCCCCGTTTAACTCCCCTGTGCAATGTTTTCTGCATCTGATGGGTAAGGGGGGGGGGGCGGTTTTGGTCCTGTCCCCGTTTGACTCCACTAAGCTGTATTGGCTGCATCTGATGGGTTGAGGGGGGGGGGGCGGTTTTGGTCCCGTCCCCGTTTGACTCCCCGATTCAGTGTATGCTGCATGTGATGGGTAGGGGGGCGGTTTTGGTCCTGTCCCCTTTTGACTCTCCTGTGCAGTGTTTTTTGCATCTGATAGATAGGTGGGCGGTTTTGGTCCTGTCCCCATTTGACTCCCCTTTCATTGTATTTTACATGCATTTTGTTAGGGGACCTGTTTTGGTCTTGTCCCCGTTTTACTCCCATGATTTTGTCTGATGAGATTACTGACGCAGTCTTCAATTGCTCCTTTTAATAGGCTAGAGGGGGCCAGTCTGGGCCTGACCCAATCTGACTCTCATCGGTTCTAGATTAGCCCCCCAGGGGCCGTTTTGGCACATCTAGAATTGTCCCAGAATGACTCCCGGGAGTGCATCTGGGCCAGTCCCAGATTTAATCTCTGTTGCAAGGGGGGCTGCTTTAGGACAGACCCACTTTAACTCCCGGGAGTCATTCTGGTACTGAAAAATGTGCGCCAAACTAACTCCCGGGAGGCTGATCTGGAACACAGTAGAGTGCATAACATCAATTGTTCCTATGTAATCTTCATTCCCCAGAGAGTGATTTTGGAACAGGCTGGGGGTCAGTCTGGTCCAGGACCAGAATAACTCCCGGGAGTAAATCTGGGACGGCCTGGTTTTACTCCCGGGAGTTAAATTGGGCCAGGGACGCTTTCGGCACGTTACACCGGTACTCGAATATTCTGCTCATCTTCACATCTGAGGGGTGATCATGATGTGCAAACGATTTGAGGTTTCCTGATATGTTCAATAATTTTCTTTTCTACATGTGTTCCCCAGATTGAAGTTTACTGTCAATATTATAATTATGGTGTCTGACAATACACACAGCTTAAATTTCAGAACTTGAGTCTGTTCATTTATTAAAATGATTTTAGACATTCATTAATGCTCACACACATATGCATCATCATAATAATACTGGATGCAGCTATACACGCTTTTCTCCAAATTAACAATCAGGCTCAAAGCGCGGAGATTTTTACCAACATACACGCTCACATGTTTTACCCACTCTCACACACACAACAAACAAACACCTATCACTCAAACAGGTGGTGTAAAGGCAGGGAGATCGCTATTAGAAGACGGAAAGGATATCGAATTTTTATTTTGGAAATGCTTATATTGACTGCCTCCAATACCCTTACTGAAGAGAAGGAAGGAGGAAACCGGAGTGCCCAGAGAAAACCCTCTGTATTTAAACACACACACACACACTTTATATATATATGTATATATATATATATATATATATATATATATATATATATATATATATATATATATATATATATATATATATATATATATATATATATATATATATATATATATATATACATATATATATATATATATATAGAGAGAGAGAGAGAGAGAGAGAGAGAGAGAGAGAGAGAGAGAGAGAGAGTCTTCTCCTTCTTCTTCTTCTCCTTCTCCTTCTTCTTCTTCTTCTTCTTCTTCTTCTTCTTCTTCTTCTTCTTCTTCTTCTTCTTCTCCTTCTTCTTCTTCTTCTTCTTCTTCACGGTCCCACGAGTGGTTCATATAGATTGAGTTGTCATGCGCCAGTCTTCTAAGCAGGCCCCAAGCTACTTTCCAAAGAGTGATGTTTTGAAGTTTTTTAATCAAGAACATCCAGTCACATTAAAAACAAAATATTTTACCGCAGTGTTCGGATACTTTCAAGTCCTTAAGTGTTCAAATATCGCTTATTTTTTCATGTCTATATATGTGTATATATATATATATATATATATATATATATATATATATATATATATATATATATATATATATATATATATAGAGAGAGAGAGAGAGAGAGAGAGAGAGAGAGAGAGAGAGAGAGAGAGAGAGAGATATATATATATGTATATATATATATATATATATATATATATATATATATATATATATATATATATATATATATATATATATATATATATATATATAATATATATACACTATCTTTGAATATAACAGATACAAAAGCAACTGAACAAAGTCAGGACATGAGAAAATATGCGATATATTTACTATCTTTGAATATAATATGTACATATACTATCTTTGAATATAATATATACATTATTATCTTTGAATATAACCACACTTTCGCAACAAAGGCAAATGAACAACGTACTTATATATTGAATTTTTATTGTATGCCCAAAGTGCTTTAACGAATAATAATACAAGAAATTACAACGCTCACGCACCACACAAGATTTTAGTGATTTGAGGCACGGATCATCACTGTAATAGTATTCATCCGATCATCCCTATAATAATATTTATGTGATCACCACTGTAATATTGTAGGCTATTCTATTCTAACCTGTTTTGATATTAATCTCCGTGTTATTGTTAGGCTATATGTAACATGATGCAGGGGTGTTGGGTTGCGATTGTGCCACCTAGTGTGATTTAGTGTTAGTGTTTTCCTTCTACTTTTGCAACTACGTGTATGTTTGTTATTGTTCGTTTTGTGTGTTGTGAAAGGCCATTTATTTTTCATGTTCATGTTGACTTTGTAAATATTGTTCTGCTGCCGCCATTGTACTTGCTCCGTGTGATACAAATCGCACTGTGTTGTATTGTACTGTGTTGTATTGTACTGTATTGCATTGTGTTGTACTGTATTGTATTGTATTGTGTTGTATTTTACTATATTGTATTGTATTGTATTGTGTTGTACTGTATTGTATTGTACTGTATTGTGTTGTGCTGTGTTGTGTTGTATTGTACTGTTTTGTGCTGTGTTGTATTGTATTGTGCTGCGTTGTGTTGTATTGCATTGTACTATAATGTGTTGTGTTGTATTGTACTGTATTGTGTTGTGATGTATTGTGTTGTGCTGTATTGTATTGTGTTGTATTGTATTGTGTTGTGATGTATTTTGTTGTGTTGTGATGTATTGTATTGTATTGTGTTGTGATGTATTGTGTTGTATTGTGTTGTGATGTATTGTATTGTGTTGTGATGTATTGTATTGTGCTGCGATGTATTGTATTGTGTTGTGATGTATTATGTTGTGATGTATTGTATTGTGTTGTATTGTATTGTGTTGTGATGTATTGTATTGTGATGTATTGTGTTGTGATGTATTGTGTTGTGATGTACTGTATTGTGTTGTGATGTATTGTATTGTGTTGTGCTGTATTGTGTTGTTATGCATTGTATTGTGTTGTGCTGTACTGTATTGTGTTGTGCTGTATTGTATTGCATTTTACTATAATGTATTTTAAGGTTCAGACACTTCGGGCGTTTAAGTGTGTTTCGTTTAAACCGGGAAAAGTGTTCGAACAAGCGCTCGTATCTGGGTGGGATGAGATTGTTGGATGGAATAAAAACCCGAACACTGCTAGCATTCCAAATTTACCATAATGAAAAACAGTAGTTCATGTATCCCCATTTATACCTGATTAGTGTGACAGATGGCCAAGCGTTTAAGAATGAACATTGAAGTTTACCGTCTACAACCACCATGAGCGATATGACAGATAATGATAGCCATCCCAACAATGAGGGAGCAAGGACATCACTCAACACTGAACCGTCAGAGCAATCACTGTGCTAAGATGGACAGTGAAAATGGCCACTTTTTATCTTGCCCGTCACGGGATTCCGACCTGGCATCATCGGTGTGTTCTACCACAGATCTATGGCGGTGGGACTGACGTTTAAGCTTCGCTCGCTATGAACTAGGAAGTAATTTAACAGTTTAACACTAAATACGTACACTACTGTTTATTGCTGCCAAATACCGCTGCTAATGTTATATATAATTTGCTAGTTTTCTACATAATAATAATAATAATAATAATAATAATAATAATAATAATAATAATAATAATAATAATAATAATAATAATAATAATAATAATAATAATAATAATAATAATAATAATGGATGCTACATGTATATACGCGCCTTTCCCCAAATCAATCAAGCTCACAACGCGGAGATCTGTACTAACATACACGTTCACCTGTCTCATCCACCCTCACACACACACAAAACAAATACACATCCATCACTCAAACAGATGGTGTAAAGGCAGGGAGATCGCTATTGGAAGACGGAAGGAAGCGCTTGGAGCTGTTAGATATATGAGCTATATTAAATTGTCGGTACTAAATAAATAAATAAATAAATAAATAAATAATATATATTGGATGATATAGAAGAGTTAAAAATAATTTTAACATTTAGAGCTTACGTTTTGATAAAATATGCTGATTACAGTATGTTTATGTCTATTTTTACAAAACAATTCCATTTCATTTCTATTTTTATTTATCAAAACATTGACCTAGCAATTAAAACCCTTTTAGTATAATTATATTTATAGAGTACTGTTTCGTACATTTGGCGGCTCTACGCAGAATTATCGGCTCCTAAGATCAATATTGCCTTTCTTGAATTTTGATGAGGTGTAACCTAATGTTATTGCATAGGTTCAGAAAACCAGACAGTATGGAGATTTGGCTAAGTAAAATGGAGGAGCAAAAAGATATTTGTAGAGAGATTTCGCTTTCCAAGTGACGTGCTTACCAGTCCTAATACGGGAGCGAAATTGCATAGTGTGAAATAATTTAAGTAACAATGACTGTTACTTTCGACCGTTCGTTCAGCGTTGTAAGCTATTTTTAAATCGTCAGTATTCTGAAAGATTGATTGTGTAGCACGCAGTCTAACTCTTGTAGCCTATATAAAAAGCTGTTGCTCTCTAGATCATTATTAACTTTGTCGAGTGATCATAGTAATTATTATTAGCGAATGAAAAATTAAATTAGAAAAAAGAAGCCTAGACTTGTCAATTTTATTGGAGTGTGTTCGAGTTTTATATAATTTTCTTCTGGTAAAGGAAATGTCCACTTTCCACGTTAATGTACTAGTCTATGCTTGTAGTTGTTCCATCGCTGTAGCTCAGTGATAGAATGTTCGTCTGGCACACCGATGTCCCAGATTCGAATCCCGTGGTGTGGAAGATAAAAAGTGACTATTTTCACTGGCCGTGTGTGCAGTATGATTGCTCTTGTGGTTCAGTGTTGATCTAGGTCCCCACCCCTTGTTCCCTGGGATGGATATCCCCGTCTGCCATATTACCAATGGTGGGTGTAGACGTTACTTTTCAATGCTCATTCATTCATGCTTATAAAATAACCTGGATTGCGAGAAATACACTGAGCGTATATTGAAGTCTGGGACTAAACTTCGGCCAAGGCCTCTCACAACGCCTTTTAAAGTAAAACACAAAAAAACCTAACATGTTATTGGCTGAGACAATGTGTTTTAAGACCCTTGTATGAATCAAACGCCTTGTATTGGTTTGATCATTATTAATTTAAAGTTTAAAATCACGTGCACGGAGGTACAAATAAATGATCAAATTACGTTAATTATTATGCGAATGGGGGAACACTGACTTTCCTGTTCCATTATTTATTTATTTATTTACTTATTTACGTTTGGTTGAGATTAAGGGGATGGAGAAATGGGGTTGAGCAAAGAAAATTTTACTTTCCGACTTCTCTTAGCACGTATATAGGCCTAACTTTCCTTTTAAAAAATTTCGGTATCGCAATATCAGAAAACGTTATATCAGAGTTACGTGATTTCTTTCTTTCAATTCTGTAAACGTTCTTTCTAGATCACTCCAAACCCTTTCTTTGTGTCCTTCTTCTTCTGCTAAGAGAATTGAGGGGTTGTGTACACATCTGTATTTGTGTGTGTGTGGGTGTGTGTGTGAGAGAGAGAGAGAGAGAGGGAGAGAGGGAGAGAGAGAGAGAATGCCACTGTTAGTAAATGTGGCTAGGTAGAAACGCCGTTATTCTGACATACACTTGAACCTCTACGTACTTTCCTTTAAAGGACCCCGTTACTTTGACGTCAAAACAATGTTCCGTTAGGGTTAGGGCGGTGTTAGGTTTAGGGTTAGGTTAAGGGTTGGGGTTACAGTTTGGGTTAGAGTTAGGGTTAGGGATAGCTTTAAAAAATGGACAAATTTGCAAAAATGTCAAAGTAACGTATGTAGAGTTTCATGAAAGTTATCACAACGGCGTGTCTACACGGTTGTATGTGTGTGTGTGTGCGTGTGTGTGTGTGTGTGTGTGTGTGTGCGTGTGTGTGTGAAGACAAAGGAAGAAGAGAGAGAGAGGGATAGAAAAAAAAAGGAGAGAGAGATATTCATTCATTCATTCATTCATTCACTTTTTGAAATAAAAGCGATTGACTTGTGTTGTAATAGAATAAATTGCCACAGAACTGTCCATACAGTTCAGTTAATCATCCATTTGTCCATATTTCATATCCAACGGGACAAAAAGTTTACGGTGTGTCCATTATGCCAGTGTGATTGTTGTGTGTGCTTTAGGTGCATGGTTGTGTTATCTTCTTGCGCCTGTTGGTTTGGATGTTGTTATATCTCAATCAGACGACGATGCTTTGTATAATAGTGTTCTGTCAAAAATTCGGAAGAAATTGTCAAAATGTGTACGCGCGCTGTGAATTTTAATGGAGGTATCTTAAAAGTGCTTCTCGTTGCTAAATCCGCTGTGGGTTCCCAGTTTGATCGCACTGGGTGATCTCAAAGTGGTGGAATTACCTATCACAATTATCAGCATCCCAGAGAGACGGAAGGAGAGAGGAGGGGATCTCCGGGCACGTCTACATTCGTGCCCGGGGGGGGGGGGGGGGGGGGGGGTCGGGTCGCTAGCACCCTATACACACTGAGGGAGCTATTCTAAACCAAATGCGCTGATCGACCACTTCTCTGCCTTCATTTTAATGTTGTATGGTCAAAGGATTTTCCTTCAATAAATGTAATGGATTTTGGGGATAATTGAAATAACTTGAACGCTTTGTAAGCACAGATACTAACTTTGAGGTCGATCTGTGTTTGGAGGGCAGGAGAGAGAAAGAGGGAAGGCGAGAAGGAAAGATGAGAGAGAGAGAGAGAGAGAGAGAGAGAGAGAGAGAGAGAGAGAGAGAGAGAGAGAGAGAGAGAGAGATGTCACAGACAGGAGGAGAGAGTGCTCATTGTATATAAAAAATGTACTGGCTGGCACCACAGAATGGTGTTTGTGATGTTTTGTGGTCGCACTGACAATTGGCACGTTGTGGCTTTTATCTAACAATCTTATTGGCATTCTGCACTGAGTTGTTCGATGAGTCTTTTCCAGATGCAGATGAGCATCTTGCTGGTTTATTTCTCTTCTCTGTCGGATACCTCAGTAGTGCCAAAGATAGTCGTTGGTAATGCGTAGTGTAAAAACCACAAAACACGTGAGTTTGAACCCGTATCCATCATTCGAACCTACATAACCAGCTCATTGAGTAAATTAAAATGTTTTTTATTTTAATTTTTTTAAATTTTAGCTTTTAGTTTTTCGCGCGCTACAACATATTTTTGTTTTTTTTTCTTTTTCAGCGATATTTTATGCATACTTCGACTACACGAAAGAAGTAGTAATAACTCTTTATATACAATAAAACATAAAATAAAAACATAAAAGCATATGTATGTCTGCCAGTCTCTCTGTCTGTCTCTTTGTGTCTGCTTGTGTCTGTCCTCGATTAAAAAAAAAAACACCCCACGGTTTGGCTCTGGTCGTCTCCACATTTGGCACGAGCATAGATCATGTCCCTGGGTATATGTCACTGGGCAAAGTTAACGATGTTGTTCTTTCATTATTGAATTTTGGGGGGGATTGATTTAGAGGTCTTATTTCTCGCTGACAATTATACTATAATTGTATCGCATTCTCGTTGCACCCGGCTCACCTCAGTGCCGATCGTCACTCAGCGCCTTGAATAAGCCCACTGAGCTGATAAGGGCGCGATATAATATAGTCTACAAGAGCAGTTACCTCACGTGATTGCACGGTCTCTCGAGAGCGGCCACCCGCGGTCACGCAGGGTAAGGGGTTAAATGAAGCCCTAAAGGCGAGCTGAATATTCTGTGATAACACTCCCTGGAACTGTTCCAGAGCCTAGCTGCTCTTCAGTGCTTCATGGAGTTCACGTTAGTGTGGACCGCATGACGTCACTGATAAACGTGTAAGATGGTGTGGGGTAGGTAAGCGGTAAGGGAGGTGGGGGTGGATGGGTCGTGGGCCACATGACATCACTTATTGTAGATGATGATGATGATGGATGATGGATAGATGATGGATGGATGATAATGGATGATGATGGATGAGGAGGATGAGGATGAGGAGAATGATTAGGAGGAGGAGGATGAGGGATGAGGGATGATTGATGATTGATGATTGATGATGATGATGATGATGATGATGATGATGATGATGATGATGATGATGATGATGATGATGATGATGATGATGATGAACACTTGTATAGCGCGATTCCATCCAGGCCAAGTAAGCATGCTCAGTGCGCTGGAAAAAAAAAAGAATCTATTTGTTTTGGTCACTGATTAAAAAGATGGGTCTTCAGCTGACGCTTGAAGGCTGCTTTGGTTAGTCAGTTCATTAGGTTCAAACTAGTCGAAACAACAACAAATAACAAAACAAAACAAAATAAAAAACAAAATTCCAGATTTGTGCCAATATGTTCGAAATGAGTCCCTAAATGGTCCAAAACTTACATCTGAATAAAAAAAAAATCCGGCCGTCCGTCTATCTGTCCGCCGTCTGCCTGTGCAAAACTTGCAATTGAAATCTATTTTAATTATCACAAACAAACTTGGTAAGAAGCTGTATATTCATGAGACCTTATAAAAAATCAGTTAGTTAGAGCCGAATCAGAATCAGTGAATGAATAACTTCACTTTAAGTCAAGGTCACAGTGTCGATAAATGTTAGTAAACAAAAAAAGGACAATTTTTAACAAATTTTCGCTTTTTTTTAAGTAATTAAAATTGAATTTATGATTCTTTGAGGCATGATAAATATCAATGAGACACACGTACTGTTCAAATTTAATCAACCGCACTCCAAGGTCAGGGTTACTGGAGCTGTCAAACGTCGATTGGTATAGATATTTTGAAGTGACCTTTATCCTAAACTACGAGAGATATAAATTCCAAACTTGTTGTATTTAGAAATGATAGATTGATTTTTCATATATATTCGTTTTTGCGTTGATCTTGAAGGTTCAGGTCACTTTAGGCCCAGCAAAAACATTTTTTTTAAAGGCCAGTGTACATGGAACGGCTTTTAATTAGTTCATTAGTCATTGTATATAGGGTTCAGCGGACCATAGAATGGCTGTATATTTAATCCATAGTATGCAACAACTTTGAGTTATTTTATCATACATGAGCATTAGAGGTCACCTGAGGGTCAAGGTCATCCCATGGTCAAGGTCACTGAAGGTCAATGTTATCCCAAAGTCACTATTTTTCCTTCGCATAATACAACTTTTGCCGTACTTAATTTGATAGTTAGTTAGTTAGTTAGTTTCTTAGTTATTCATTGCTTACAGGTTCCAGCGGACTGCCAAGTGCCGAATCAAGACCACAAAATTAATACCACAACTTGGTTGAAAGAGCATTAGCCCCTGATCCGTATAAAAGATCTGCTGAAACAACCCTAGTGGTAACACTGAAGGCACTCCACCAGCCGGTCACTTTACAATAAAGGCACCCTGGACGCTGAGGCTATACTCTAATTTATCGAACCCCCGTTCACAAAACACAAAATAGAATATAAACATCATTATAAAATATCAACGAAAAACGCACATATAATTATAAAAGTGCTTACATTGCTAAATAATAATATCATAGGAAGCCCTAGTGACCATTTGGCAGAAAGCGTCCAATTTCCCCAAGCTGACCCAACAAACGTCATACACAAATGAGGAGTTTTGAGTTTTCAAGAAAAAATGTAGGTGACTGGTCTTGCTAAACAGAAGATAGTATAGTAGATTTATATAACGGAATAGGAATGAGAAAGGACAAATGAGAAAGACAGCGACAGTGGGAATTTAAAGCACTAAATTTCCAGAAACTGGGGATACTATTTATACTGAAACCTCTGGCACCCCAACGTGGGGGTTTATTTCATAGTACATGAGTGTATTTGGAGACGGAGGTCAAGGTCATCTCAAGGTCAAAAGCAAGGAAAGATTCGTACTTTATTTGATAGCACATGAGTGTATTTGGAGCCGGAGGTCAAGGTCATCTCAAGGTCAAGGGCATGGAAAGGTCAAAGTCAGTATTACTTTGCATTTAAATGCCACTGTTTTTTTTTTCTTCTTCTGGGCCCTCATTTTCATGTTAAATAATGCAAGTTCCAAAAGGAGGATGTAAATCATATTTGCTTTAATTTGTCCTTCTAGATTTTTTTTTTAAATTTTATTTTACAGACGTGTGCATTGTGAAATTAAAAGTATTCCACGTTGTGCTTTTATTGGCTCTTAAAAACTGGACAAACGATTACTAGGTCGACATGTACTGTCACTTTTGCATTTTGCTCATTCAAGCTTAAACATTGTCAGTCATTCCTGAAGGCAAAGAGCTAAAATCGAATAAAATGGGATGAAAGAGGGCATGTAGGGTGATGTAAGAATATGTCATCAGAGAATAAAAGATCTATGTCAGTCATAGCAAGCCTACACCACTGGTCAATAGGCTAATTGGGGACGAAAAGTACCCTAAGCTTTCAACAGCCAACTTAATACAGAATGTATTTAATATGACATCATCGAACACATAAAACTGTGCAAGGGACAGAACCCAAATACCCTGAAGTTTTACCGCACTCTTGTTCAATTCATAAGGACTCCGGTCAATAAAACATTACTTAAAGGGTGTATGCTATAATGTTATTAGAGGTTTGAGAGGTGGGGGTGGGGGAGGAGAAAGGGGAACGTGTGTTTGTCTTTGTTGTTGTCGTTTGTGTGTGTATGTGTGTGGGTGTTGTTTATGTGTGTGTGTGTGGATGGGTGTGTATGAGTGTGTTTATTTTATGTTTTTATTTTTTAATTTATTTTGTTTTTTACCCGATGTGAAAATGGGGAGGAGGGTATCACGTGCTCGCTGGGGACCCCCTATAATCCGCCTTTTTAGTTGTAAATGTAAATGTTTTGTAATTTCAAGGATTGGAAGTATTTGATAACATGACGTCAAGGATTTATAAATGGTTCGTAAGTACTTTTGACAGAAGTTGTACTAGTGTACAAAACGACGTCACTGATACATATGTTGTAGTTTTCAGGACGTCTGGGTGGGCTACATGACGTCGTCAGTACCATAAACAAAAGCACCCCCTACGTCCTATTCCCCTCATCTTGGGTGGCCCTACACTGCGGCTTGCACGCTTTCCGCTGAGAAAGCAACCCGATTTTCACCCTCCCGAGTGACAAATATTCTCCAAAAATCATGAACCCAAATCCACAATAATCCGCCAAGGCCAGGCCTGCTGCTGACCTTTGATTATTATTATGATCATCGGTAAGCTTGTTACTACGTGGTGGATTATTTGATTATCTCGTTGTTTTGCAAAGTAAGCCTACACATACTTTACTTTTCATATGAGCATAGAGGCCCGAACTACACTATAAAGTAGGCCTACCTATAAACACTAAGTAGCTTATGTAATCCTCGGCCAGTCTCGGCTACAACTACGCAGTTTGGTAGAATAACCTATACGAACTAGCGTGCACAATAAAGATGGAAAGGGTTTGGGATTGATGTGAGTGTTAAATTTGCCAACAACGTTCCCTAAAAACCATGTACTCCTTGCGTGCAATCAAACAGTCATCCACTCCTTCGTGTAATCAAATAGTCACCGGCTATTCCTTGAGCGACCTTCACGCGGCAGTGGAACTTCAAAGAATGGCGCACACGGAGATTTGTAACAGTGTTGCCCGAAGCTTGACCATTCCATGTTTGTTTTACCAACCCTTTTACTTTCTTTGTTTCATTATCTTGCTCATCTTCTCCTCCCCCTTTTCTTCCTCCTCCGTCTTCTTCTTCGTTTTGCTCTTCTTGTTCTATGTCGAGAAAACCGTTCGGATTTGTGTGCCCATGTTTCGTTATATTGGATATATATAGATTTACCTATCTAGATATATAGCTGTCGTGTTATGTGCGGATTTGTCGGCTGTGCTAACCATTAGGTTTTGCTAGCAAGTCAACAAATCTTTATGTCCGTATTTCTGTTGATTGTCTGTCTGTCTGTCTGTCTGTCTGTCTGTATGTATGTATGTATGTATGCAGGTATGTAAGTATGTATGTGTGTATGCAGGTATGTAAGATAAGATAAGATATAATTTACAAGAATTGTAGACTAGGAGAGCTTCTACAGTCGTTAGTGTTGAGGGTATATATAGAACGGGAGTAGCACAGTACCTTTGTACAGTTGACTTCTGGGTAGAAATAGCGTCATAAAACGAAACTGTGTTCTACAGACTAGCAATTGAATGATCCACAGGACAAGTATGTATGTATGTTTGTATATATGTATGTGTGTATGTTTGTATGTATGTGTATGTATGTATGTATGTATGTATGTATGTATGTATGTAAGAATGTTCATTGAGTAATCAAACACATTCTGAGCTCTCTCATTTTTAGCAATATTTAGCCTTACTTGGTAGGTTTGTATTCCTTCGGTAGAAATTTCTTTGTTCAAGAAAACAGCCTACGACTACATTTTGCCTGTGTCGAATTAGATCCATTGACTCACGCTAACCAATTTTGTCTCCATTTGTTACAAGTAATAAATAAAGTGTTGGCTTGGAACTCCTCACGAAGCGTTTTAGTAAAATACATGTAAGCTACTGTACAGAGAATCTTTTCATCTGCTGCATTCTAGCCCCTTCAATCTTTGTTCAATTGTCTTCCAAGTAATGCACAGCTTTTCCATCCAAAATTCCGCATGGCATAGCGGCAATAGGCCCAGTAACAGAGTATAGGAGTCTAACGTTACTAAATTAATGATTCTTTTCCGACTGATCTCTAAGTGAGCAGTGCCAGTTTTTTTTTTCTTTTTGTTCTTTTTTAAATTTAAGCGGGTACATTGTAGCATTACTGCCGTCTGTATTTAATAGGGTATTGAACTTGTGATTGATTGGAGTTTTGATCGTATCCTGTTCACACATCACTGAGCACCTTTGTTAAAAACACACCAGTTATATTGCCATTAGGTTATAATTAGACTGCAACGTTATGCCCTCTGAAGCCAGAACAGAGCAAGTCCAGACTGCTAGACCTATTCCTTACACCATCTCATATTTCGTTTTGACTTTAGGAAGGAACGATGGGGAAGGGGGTGGAGGGTCGCGCAGGGGAGGTGTAGAGGTGGAGGGGGTGAAGAGATGGGGTTGAGGGGTTGTCCAATAACGTGTTCAAACCTAATGGGGCATTATGTTAAGGTATTAGATCTATGTAACAATAGAGTTGCCATAATCATGAAAGCTCCTGTCTCATGAATGTACATTGAAATGTGACGTCTACACCCACCATTGGCGTTCTGGCAGGCGAGGATAACCATCCCAGGGGAGAAGGGGTAGGACCTAAATCAACACTGAACCACAAGAGCAATCATATTACTAGCATGGAAAGTGAAAATGGCCAATTTTATCTTGCCCCACACCCCCGTTGGGGTGCTGGGGGTTTCAGTATAAATAGTATCCCCACTTTCTGGAAATTTAGTGCTTTAAATTCCCACTGTCGCTGTCTTTCTCATTTGGTCTTTCTCATTCCTGCTCTTTTCTATCAATCTGCTATACTATCGTCTTCTTCGCTAGACCAGTCTCTTAACTTTATTCTTGAAAACTCTTCCGGGACAATACTCCTTATTTGTGTATGAGGTCTGTTGGATCAGCTTGGGAATATTGGACGCTTTCTGCCAGGTGGTCACTAGGGCTTCCTATGATGTTATTATTTAGCAATGTAGGCATTTTATATGTATGTGTTTTGTTCATAATTTATAATGATATTTGTATTCTATTTTGTTTTTGTAAACGGGGGTTCGACAAGTTGGGGTGAAGCCTCAGCCGTCCCCTGCGTGGGATGTCTTTATTGTAAAGTGACTGGCTGGTGGAGAGCTTTCGGTTTTACCACTAGGGTTGTTTCAGCAGATCTTTTATGCGGATCAGGGGTTGTCCGGTCCTGATTTGGCTCGGAAGAGTCCGCTGGACCTAAAGCAATAATATTGTAATGTAATCTTGCCCCACCACGGGATTCGAACCTGGGTCATCAGTTGTGCTCTACCATTGAGCAAGGACAGTGAAATATATGTCTCAACTTGTTAGAACGGTGCGAGAGAGGTGCTAAGAGTTTAAACGTAACCAATGAAACGAAGGAATGAATGAAAACTTCTAAACGCATAAATATTTCCACACACACACACACACACACACACACACACACACACACATTCCCCCCCCCCCACACACACACACACAAAGCACGATCACATTGCTGGTAATTATAACTAATTATGCAGGGTAATGGGCAAAACACATTGACCATAATTATTAATGCTCGGCTGTTTAAACTATTTTTTTGCATCTCATTTGTTTTAAAAAAAAACACACAAAAAAACCACAGTACATTTTAAAAAAGAAATGTGTATGCGAGCGGTAAATAATACAGGTAGATAAAAGTGTGAAAAACCCTACACAAAAACACAAACAAAAACAAAAGAAAACAAACTAAATATCCCACAAGATTATAAGTAATGTTTTTTTTTAATGTATATAAAGGAAGGAATTTTAAAATTTAAAAAAAGAAATCAAGATAAACGGAATAAAACATTTTTGACAAACACAAACGTCTGAGAAGTTATCATAGTTTAAGTATCACGAGCTTAATAGTTTGTGCATGGGAGGAGGAGGTGTGGGGGAGAGGAATAAACAAATGGGGTGGGCTGGGGAGGGGGGATTCAGGAAGGGAGGGGGGAGGTGTGGCTGGGGAGAGGCGGGAGCGAGAGAGCTATATTTTGTGAAAAAGAAACTAACAGATGTGCTTAGAAGATCAAGGTTAGAAAGCCAAGTCGTTGAAAATAAAATGTGATGCGACCAGAAGCGGTTACATGAAAGTAAGAATGTGTAGGCAGCTCAAAACGTGTTGGTATTTCCTTGCAATTATAATCCTGCCTTCCCAAAGAGTAACGTATTAATGTGTCTGACGATGAAATCAAGAAGATCAATCGTTCGAGTATGGGCATTGTCAAACAAGGGGAAAAAAAAAACAGGAAGAGTTCAGACGTTCCAGCCGTGTGTCTGCAACGGCAAAAGGTCGTCTCCCAAATGGCGACGATACATATCGTAGTTAAGATTGCTTATATTCAGCCGAAGTCTGCAGTGCATAATTTGTGGTTGTCGTGCACCATGATAATAAAACGGCGGGAAAGCAGGGTAAAGTTTGGAGAGATGTCGTTTAAATAGGCTGCCTGATGGATTGACTTGAATTTCTTCGGGGAGCTCATTCCACATGATAGTGGAAGAGGAAAGGAAGGACTTTTCGGTTGATTTCAATTTTGTTTGCGGGGAAAGGCCTTCGGCGGTAGTAAGGATTAACTGACGAGACGAGCGGTGGAACCAAGTCAGTGGTACTCAGGATAGCACTCATTGACCGTTTTATCGAAAGTAAGTAGTTTGTATCGCCTACGTCTTTCCTTCCTTGGGCAGAGCCCTCATTCCTTTTGTTGTAAGAATAATAATTATATTGTATTTCCTTGTAATCCGGAAAAAGAAAAAAGTGGAGGAGGAGGAGGAGAAGAAGAAGAAGAAGAAGAAGAAGAAGAAGAACAACAACAACAACAACAACAACAACAACAATAACAACAACAACGACGACGACGACAACAACAACAACAACATCAAAAGGGGAGGAGAAAGGAAATTACACTGGAAAAGAAAGAAGTCATTTACGTGAACAAGGTTTGGCCTTGATGTTCCTTTTTTGGGGCCAGATTTATTAACGGTTAAATACGGAACGAATAGGAAACTTACACCTCCAAGTTTATACATAAAATAGAGGCGTTAAGTTTACTTTTTGTTCCTACGAGTAACACCCGTTCATAAAATTGGCCCTCTGGAGGGTTATTGTTCCGTTTATAAAATGCAACGAGTATTTATCGCAGACAATGTCTTTTAAGCTTGAATGGCTACAATAGTAGAATTTGAGGCTCCCTCTTCCTCTGCTCTCCTTTCCCGTCACTCCATTATGGTAAACGGCGGCTGAATTTTTTGTTTTTGTTTTTGTTTTGTTTTGTTAAACACCAGTGGGGTGCAATTGGTTCAGTGTGTTACGATTCAGACGGTCACGCTACTTACGAATATTATGTTTAGGTACAACGCGTGCGATGACAGCGCAAATTATTTAGCTTCGATTTGGTTCTATGCTGTTCCTAGAACAGCTTAGTATAATCAGTGATGTCCCGATGTCGGACATCGGTCATGGTCCGATTCGTTTGGAAACGAAAGCAAACACCTGTGTCCCGTCAAATGTCCGATTCCATTGCGAAATTAGCGGTCTTTGTCCGATAGTATTATGACTAGAGCGCTCACTGCCAGAAACATCTGTACAAACTGGAGTGTCAAAGCCGTTAAAACGAGTTTGAATAGTGGACAATGCTAGACTATTATCACTCTTTAGTACATTCCGTCGAACAACATGACATGACATGGTTATTGCTTTAGGTCCAGCGGACTCTTGCGAGCCAAATCAGGACCAGATCGAACAACTAAAGGGCCGCAACTCTCGACACTTTTGAAAGGGAAATAACCGACACCATACTTCCTCTGCAATGATCTTACTACGCTCAAAATGCCGCCGAAGAAAAAGCTTTGTGTTGCTAAAGGGCAGTCTGTTTTGAGCTCGTTTTTTAAGAAAAAGGAAGAGACAACTGTCTGTGACAAGTCTGCAGATATTAAGCTTGCAGGGCCCTAGTGTGGCTATTGTATGTCAAATATCTAGTCAGTGTGTGTGTGTGTGTGTGTATACGTAAAAATAATCTGGCCAAACATTGCATTAAAAAAATAATACATTTTTAAACTGTTTACACAACAGAATTTTTGTTTTACTATATTCATATTTATTCTCAGTCACTGTCTTCTAAAGAAGCACCATTAATCGGTTCGCTTCACAATCTGAATGTCCTATTGCTTTTATGTAGTCAGGACATGATGTCCGATTAGTTTTATGATTTAGGACATTTTGTCCTATTGCCCTCTAATCCTAGGAACACCACTGTATTTGTTTGTTTCCATTGGTCGATATTGTTGTAGCAGTGTAGAGAACTTTCTGAAGCGGCTTGTTTGCTATTGACGGAAGTTTCGAGATCTGTGACGCCCTTTTATTCTGATTGGTAATTGATTGCGGTATTCTAGAACTTTCTCTGGTTTTGTACCTTGTAGAGAGTATAAAAGAAGCGCTTTCCAGCGTGTATGGAGTTGTTTTTTTTAAGAGAGAATTTCTAAATGCAGTTGTTGATTCTGCTTGGAACATTTGTGTGACTAAAAGTTTGAAATCTTGATAACGAGGAATCGTGCCTTGTTGTTGAGTGAACAGGCTGCGTGGATTCCAATAGACATTGCTTGGAAAAATGAGGGGAAACAACATTGGTCTGCTTGCCCGGATGTTGCGCCCAGAGATGCCCCATGTTCAGCGGGCGTTTCCTATAATTTTTGCCCTGTCCCCCATCAAACCTTCCGGATCAGCCTGAAGGTTGCTTTCAGTTGCGTTCCTGGCCTACTGTAGTTCCACCTTGCACTGCCCTGCAACCTCCTCCTTCCCTCCCTCCGCTTCTCCCCCCTCCCACTTTCTTGACGAAAAGCTTGCAGCTCGGAGTGACTTTCATAGTGGTCCGAGGCGCCATGCTCATGCGCATGATCGTTAGGATAACTCTAGGTAATTAAAAACAAACCAAAAGACAAGTTACCTCCAATTTCCGTAAAAATACTATTTGATTTATACAGATTCAAGGATCGGGGCTGAATCGATACTCCTTCAGATGAGAGTATAAACCGACGTCTAGTCTGTGTCGCATACATTCCATCATAACGGACTTTAAAGATCCTGACGCTCATGTCCTAGACGGGTGAGTGCCGGTGACAAGGACACACCCAAGCATGCACCTAGGTCCTTCTCCACCACCCCTGCCTGCCCAGGATTGTGCTCAGTTGTCTGGAGCGTTAGTACGATGCGCTCAAAGGCTGCAAGTTGGCGCCTCGGGCGGCTTGAGTTAGATCCTGTATCGGCCAGCGCCTTGAGCAGCTCTTGAGCTGGACAAGCGCTATATAAGAACGATTAAATAATAATAATAATAATAATAATAATAATAATAATAATAATAATAATAATAATAATAATAATAATAATAATAATAATAATAATATATGAGGCTCTTGAGCTGGACAAGCGCTATATAAGAACGATTAAATAATAATAATAATAATAATAATAATAATAATAATAATAATAATAATAATAATAATAATAATAATAATATATGAGGCTCTTGAGCTCGACAAGCGCTATATAAGAACGATTAAATAATAATAATAATAATAATAATAATAATAATAATAATAATAATAATAATAATAATAATATTATTATTATTATTATTATTATTATTATTATTATTATTAATAATAATAATAATAATAATAATAATAATAATAATAATAATAATAATAATAATAATATAAGTATATTTTATAAAGCGATATTTTCAAATTAAGAGTTTGCTTTAACCACTCACGCGCATAAACACACACACACACACACACACACACACACGTGCACACGCGCGCGCGCGCACACAAGTACTTAAGGAATAGCAAAATGACCATTTACATGTAAACGTAACGTTTTTTATTTACCCGGTATACGTTCTGTGCTTGAGAACATTGGAATGAGGGATGTAATCTTTTCTCATGGACAGCTTTATGAGGCCGAAGCCCTGCCGAACCACCAATCTGAAATAAGAGGAGAATTCAATTGGAAAAAAATCTTCCTTGATACTGTGCTTATATCCGACACATTCCTTCTCAGGATACCCAGCCACAAACTGTTCTCCGTTGGTTCTAGATCTTTTTCTGTCTTTGGACCAACTGCCTGGAATTCATAACCACTTTCACTCCCCAGTATACAGAATTTCAACACCTTCAAAGCAAACCTTAAAGCTTATTTCTTCTCTAAAGTCTTCTCCTGATCTGTTCTGTCTTCAAACTGCCTCAACCATTTTGTGCAAATGTGTGCGTGTGCTGGTGCGTGCTCTCATCCATTCTGTATATGTATTGTACTAATATTTAATGAGTGTGTCAATCCGTGAGGGAGTGCTTTGAACTGTTCCTTATTACGAAAAGCGCCTTATACCAGTAAATATCATCATTATTATTATTATTATTATTATTATTATTATTATTATTATTATTATTATTATTATTATTATTATTATTATTATTATTATTATTATTATTATTATTATTTATTATTGTTGTTGTTGTTATTATTATTATTATTATTGCAATGTTTCAAAACGTTATAAATTTTAGGACGTTGTAATAGACGAACGAACGAACGAATGAATGTATGTATGAATGAATGAAGTAATTAATTAGTTAATTATTACATTAATGTATTTATTACTTCATTTATTTACTTATTTATTGTTGAGAGTTGCTGAGAGCAGATGTAGTTTAAATGGGTGTAAAGGACTTAGGGGATGGATAAGATAAAATTGCTTTCAGAAACATTTTCCCTACAGCATGTGGATTATCATGCTGAGCAAATTAGTTTCGGCTTTTATGATTAATCTTTTAACCACTAACTGTAATGAGGATGCGCGTGTTTGTCTGTGCGTGCGTGTGTGTATACGCGTGCGCGCGTGTGTGCGTATGTGTGCGTGAAAAGTTCCTTTCCAAAAGAACACTTGAAAAAAATACACCTTAATTGAATTAATTTACTGAGCGCCACCATTAAATATCTCCATCAACGTACACAGGCTGTGTGATTTATAGGGCATTTCTGTTTTAGCACTAATCTTATCAGGTTCGTTAAACGGTCATTAATAGCATCACTGAGGACGAAGTGACGAATTCCCATTTGCACATCAACACGACCCATTTGGACATCAGTTCCTGGTCCACGCAGATGAACTGATTTTTGAATAGATACATTTCTAAATTTTGCTCACAGCTGCCGGAGATAAATTACTAATGTTATTCACAGGTGCAAGGGCAGACAGGCTATTCCGTCTGTGTCTCTCGGTTTGTCTATCTGTTAGAGGATCTGTCTTTTTCTCTTTCTCTTCCTACCTCTATCTCTCTCTTTGTCTCTCGTTCTCTCCGTCTCTCCATCTGTCTGTTTGTCTGTCTGTCTGTCTCTACCACTATCTCTCTCGCTCTCTTATCTTTCCCCCTCTCCTCTCACTCCCTCCCTCCATTTCTCTCTTACCCTCCCCCCCCCTTTCTCTTTCCCTCCCTATCTTCCCCCTCTCTCTATTTCCCCCCTCCTCTCTCTCTCTCTCTCTCTCTCTCTCTCTCACTCTCTCTCTTGTCTCGCGCGTTGTAAAGTACTGCTATCAGTTTCCTATCAAGGGGAAAAAAAGTTGTTTACTCCAATCAAATAGCGCTTGTGCAATAAAAACGTTGTCTTGAATCTCGAACTGCTGTCAGTGGTACAAAAACACCAAGATTTATCGATATAGATTAAGCTCCATGCCAATTGTGTTTCTTTTTTCATTTCTTTCTTTATTTTATTTATTTATTTATACTTAACTTTAGAATACATGTAAACCTACATTTATTGGTATATTTTATAATGGCTGTCTGGTTGATCCGTTTTCTGGATGGTTGGCAAGTGGTTGAATTCTCATGGAGAGAGGAAGCTGTGCAACATTGAATGCCTTCTGCAGACACAAATGGAGGTCTAAATCAGACTCAATGAGTGTTACAACTTAATAATAATATATCTCATGAGTAATCTACTACTACTACTACTGCTACTACTACTACTACTACTACTACTACTACTACTACTACTACTACTACTACTACTACTACTACTACTACTACTACTACTACCACTACTATTAGTGGACGCTAGGATGAGGATTATTAGCAAAACTTAATAATATATCTCATGAGTAATCAACTACTACTACTACTAAAACTACTACTACTACTACTACTACTACTACTACTATTACTACTACTACTATTATTATTATTATTATTATTATTATTATTATTATTATTATTATTATTATTATTATTATTATTATTATTATTATTATTATTATTATTATTATTATTATTAATGGACGCTAGAATGAGGATTATTATCAAAACCAGAGTCGTTGGACATCGCACGGCTTGACTCTCCATGTTTTGTATGCTACACAATAGACGAAGAGATGAGACGATATCCATCCAGCAAAGGTCATCCGATTTGTGTCATTGTTTGTTATTGTTGTTGGTGTTGAAAAACACTACTTCCAGCAGGAAACGAGCTGCTTGCAAAACAAATTTACAGTTTTTCTTGTCTAATTTTTTTTTTCCTTGTCGTTCTGTATTCATTATAAGACAAGACAACACGATACAATGCAATTTTATTAAGCCCAGCTCTTCTTCAGGCATACAACGCACAAGAGACAACAAAACAATGCTTCCCAAACAGAATTCCACCGAAAGAAATGATGTATTCATTTAAAAAAAAAAGTTTCTTACATAGCTGTTGCACCAGTTGAAAGAGTTGCCCCAGGCTGAATGCAGAATACAGTCCCAAGAAGTTCGCACACTTGCTGCAATCTTGTTTCCCCTTTTTAAACCACACGGACCGCTCAGGCCACCCGAACGGGACATGTGCAGTAGGTCAGGTATATGTTATGTATATAGGTTTATAGGTCACCGCTACGTCCTAATTTGTCTTGTAGATGATTACAGGTTAAAGATCATTATGTACATGTACGAGGTACAGTATTTTGTGTTATCCTATCCTATCCTATCCTGTCCCGTAACCCGGAGGTCGTAGGGGCACCACAGATGATCGTTTAACCAGCATACTCCATCTTTCTCTGTCCTCAGCAGCCCTGATGGCTTCGCTCAGTGTCAAACCAGTCCATTCTCGAATGTTGTCCTCCCACCTCTTTTTCGATCTCCCTCTTCTTCTAGCTCCTTGCACTGTGCCTTGCAGAATAGTCTTTGCAAGGCCTGATGATCTGGTGACGTGGCCATACCATCGGAGTTTCCGTTTCTTTACCACTGTGAGCAGGTCATCGTGTTGTCCAATGGCTTGTGTGATGGTCTGTCGGACTTCGTCGTTGTTGATGTGTTGGGTATAGGAAATGCCCAGAAGTCTTCTGTAGCACCTCATCTCCATGCTTTGTATTCTTCTTTGGAGATCTGCTGTGAGGGTCCATGCTTCGCAAGCATATAGGAAGATGGAGATGACAAGGGAGCGCAGCAGTCTTACTTTGGAATGTAGACTGATGGTCCTGTCTTTCCAAATGGGCTTCAACCTTGTCAGGGCAGCAGTTGTTTGTGCGATCCTGGAGAGGACTTCCTGTCGGGACCCATTGTCTGATACAATGGCTCCTAAATATTTGAAGCTATGCACTGTGTTGAGGGATTGACCTTGGACTTTGATGTCCGTGTTGATGCCATTGGTGTTATGTACTGCTCAAATTCCTCTTCTGTTTAGTGGAGCAACTGTGTTTTTCTTAAAAGAAGATTTTTCTCTTCTTTTTTTTTTCTTCTATCAGTAGTCGGTGTTTGCAAACGCTGTTTTCTAGCACGCAGTGTCGTGAGCTTAGAGGGAAAACGTAAACGCACACCACCAGCCATGCATCAATCCTTGTCATGAACGAGACAGTAAGTGGACCCATGTGACCAGGTTCTGGCAAATTAGTCTACTGCTTGGTATTTAAGTGCTCCCAAACAGCATCAACTAGGAAGTAAGAGAATTTAGTGATGTTTGTCACGGAGTATAGACATTAAGTGGACCCCAGTGACCAGGATCCATGAAAGTAGACCCCCAATCTGGTCAATGTTTATAACTGTCCCAGCTTTTAAATCCGTAATCATTGGCGGCACAGAGGCTATGAAAGGTTCCTGCAAAAATCTAATATCGCGCACGCGTGTATGTGTGTGTGTGCGTGTGTGTGTGGGTGTGCGTGTGTGTGTGTCTGAACTACTTGTGGTTTGGAGAAGAACATTTTTTCCTCCTGCTAGTACCCTATAGGAAGGGATTGCTGCGTGGTTCAGGGCGCAAACCTTTTGTACGTACGACTGAGGAGACGTGTGTTAAAATCCTGACTAGTTTGTTTTAATTTTGTTAATTTTTGCATGCTAGCTTTTGAGTGGGCAACGCCTTGAAAAGCTCTCTGAGCATGTACGTGAGTGCGCTATAGAAGACCAGTCCCTTTACTACTACTCTTTTGCAATAATAGTTATGTTCCAACTCAATTTGTTGTGGTTTGACGCAAAATATATATCTTCAACAGGTGCAACTCTGCAGGTCAGGAATATGATAGCCGCTGACATATCGCGACGAAGAACTTTTGCAGATAGCATGCTGGCAGATGTAGATTTCATCTCCGGCATTGGGTTATACATTTTACCAGAAACTACTTTAAAGGTTGAACAACATGTACATGTAGGTCTATCTTTAGCGTTTTCGTCTTCATCGTTGATCGTCCGCGTTTCAACGTTGACGCGTGTACGGCCGCCCGCATATTGTTGAACATTCCGTTTCTCTTTAACACTTATCCTCAATATTTGTTGAACACGTCACCCATCGTTGATCATCTCTATTCATACCTGCTGAAAGGCTTTCAGCACCATTAATCGTTGATATGTTTGAGGGCGACTTTAGACGAATGGTTTTCAGGTGATACAGAGATGTAGATTTTGATCTTTCCAGATTGGAGATTACAGAATTTAATTCAATTTTTGACTGCATGCGGAGTGGGAATCTGTTTTTGTCATTGTCGCGCTCATCGTTATCGCTTCTTCTCCTCGTTTTTCAATTCTTTTACTACTTCTTCTGATCCTCCTCATATTGATCTACTTCTTTTAAAAAAATAATGAAGACGAAACTTACTTTTTCTTGCATTTTCAAACTTACCTTGGATCTGGGAACGTGCGCATGTTCCCAGATACCAAACTGTGTCCCCAGATAACCGTACAAAAACAAATATACCTTGTTTCCGGGGACATGTATAAGACTATATAAGCCAGACTGGAGATATGCTCTCGGCGCACAGGCACACGCGCTATACAAATGTTATTTGGCCTGGTAGCGCAGGGGTGGCATCTTAGCACTGTTCCAATGGAGCTCGTTTCCTATGCCGCAGGTCGCGGGTTCGAACCCCGCATGGAACGAACTTACGAGACTTGGGGTAGGAGACCTTTGAGGACGTCGAGAATGGTATTAGTTGAAGTCGGTAATAGCGGTCACTTCAGATCGCGGCGCTTTGAGTCCGATCGAAGAAAAAAGCGCGTGATTACCTCCTGAATTATTATTATTATTGTTGTTATTATTGTTGTTATTATTGTTATTATTATTATTATTATT
>CM072516.1:59177175-59219675 GCA_036898135.1 Oncomelania hupensis
AACGTCACGAGATATCGTTTTTACGGGTTCTTTCTCTTTCCGGCTTTAGTAGATGCTATTTTTAGCGCCAGAATGTGGGCAAACCCTTGCTATTAATAGGCACGAAAACTACGGAATTTATTCATGTTAACTTTTTTTTAAATACTTTCGAAAGAGTTATTTTTTTGTTTTGTTGTAAGATTTTTTTTCTCTCCAGTGAGGCAACACTCACGGTGAATGTTAAAAGGATCTGTTTAGGGGGCGTGGTCAAAATGGGTCCCTTTAAGGCAACAATTAAGCGCTTCGGACGGGTTGAGTTAGATCGTGCCTATTCACAACTTTCCGGCACCTCTCATAAAAACTCGTGGGTATCGCCATTATAAATTAAAACGAGGTTAGCATGAAACCAAGTTCCGGTCTAGCTTGTTTTGCTTTTATCAAAGCTTGATGCGTGACTTTTAAATATGGCAAATTGCCGAAAACGACGATTGTTAGAGCCAGAAAACGAGTGGGATAAGTATAAAAACGGTGGAGGAAGTACATGCTCAGTGAAAGAATGCAAAAAAACAATCGTAGAGGCCTGTATTTGTGGCGACTTCGGAGGTGCGTCGATCATCGACAGAAAGTGAAACAGGACCTGAAGACTCTTGTAGTTTTCCATAGCTTCGCCGTCGCAACCTTCACAAAACACGAAGTAACTGACTATATGTTAGGCGAGCGTTGTGGCCAAGTGGGCTAAGGCGGGACTAACTTGCCTTGTCCACAAGCCAGAAACCAATGGTGCCTGACAGGTGTGTGTTCGAGCCAGCATCTGGGCGTTATGTTTTTTTCCGAATATTTTTCAAAAATTCACAAATAATGTTAGGTAGGTAGGGTTTAGGCGCGCCACTGGCGATAGAAAGGGATAATAAACTGCAGAAGAAAAAAAAAATATGCGAGGGTACGATACAGGTGGCCAGTGACACATGTTATTATTCTTGAATATTTGGAAATAACTCACTAAAACACGCGGAGAAAAAAACCGGAAGTATGTTTCATAGAGGGGATTCCCGTTGGTGCATAGGATAGCAGAAAAGTGTGAATATCGGCCAAGGCTTGGAACAGCTCTTGGGCTGACAGAGCGCTATATAAGGACGATTAAATAGTAACCGAAAGCCCCTATATGCTCACGTGTCCGGGGACATTAATTTACCCTAACCGAAAGGTCGCTGGTTCAAATCCCGGATTGGTCAACGTGTGATCATATTATTTTCCCCTTTACCAACAACTGGCCCGCTGGTGTCAGTATAAATCGGTCCATTAGTCACCTATATGCGAAAGTGTCGTGTGACTATAATCTACATACAAACAACAGTAGTCTCCTTAGACTGTTCTACCCACACATGCAGTAGGCAGCAGAAAAAGCAGCAGTAGTATTATGGGATACGTGATAGCACAGTTGGTAGAGTGACGAGTTGGTGTTACAAAGGTTGCGGGGTCTATTCCCAGTGGCCCGGGCCTAAACATTGGCTGTGCGCACTGGCCATCTTACTGTTGCTATTAGTCTGATGGTTGTTTAAGCGTATAGTTTTCCCCATCCCACGTCGCCTAGGTTTGTGCTCAGTCAGACAGTGCGTTCAAAGGCTGCAGGTGGGCGCCTCGGGCGGCTTGAGTTAGATCTTGTATCGGCCAGCGCCTTGAGCAGCTCTTGAGCTGGAAAGAGCTATATAAAAATGATCAATAAATAAATAAATAATATTTCATTATCATCGTTGCTGTCATCATCGCTTTCTGTCACGTGGAGAGTTTTTGTGTAGTGACCCTCCTACGTCTCGTTCCAAGAACAAGTTAAGTTTAGATAAAAGGTAGAGTTGAAAAGTAAAGAAACTCGAAACAATGGTGTAAAATTTCCCTTTGTTGTTATTATTTACACTACTCGACCTCGATCCACAAAATCTGCCGAAAGTGTTTCAAAACTGTACAAAACCCGAAATATTCTTGAAATATTCTTTAAAATACAGTCTTATTTGGCACCCCAACTACTCTAGAGTTCAGACATATCGATCTTTTCCATCATCTGGTGGGGACATCGGAAGTACCGTTGGCTTCAGCGAAGTCGAGAACTTAACTGAGTACTGTGGTGATAGTCGCCCCTGCAGTGGATGATGATGCTGACGATGAAGGAGGTGGGCTGGTAGTAGTATGGTTGGCAGTGTTGGCAGCGGATGGATGGTCGGTTGGTTGGTTGGTTGGTGTTGTAGATGGTGGTGTGGTCGGTGGGTTGGATGATTGTATGGTCCTTCCCTCTTCCAAGGTAATGGATCCGTGAGGTCTCCCCAGGCGAGGGATCCAGGAAAGAGAAAAATCTGCAACATGCTGAAAGACCATACAGTATCCCGACTCCCATAACCTTACCTAACCAGGCAAGGTTCACACCATCAGAAAAATAAACAGTGCATCGTTTATTACGGTAATAAACGCCCCTGCATCCAGCACTGCTGTCATCCTGCAAAGAACATTGGGGTAAACAAACGACTGTCTGCATCAATAATGATAAAAGAAAATAAATTCTCACCTCAAAAGATTATGTTGTTATATAAAAGTGTATCCAATGATGCATGTGTCACAGATAGTCCAGGCCTACTATAATTCCACAAGACTAGACCTGCTTTTATTCTAAATTGTTCTGTTCTGTCCTGACACAACTGTCACTCTGTTCCTGACCTGACACTGCAATAATGTCCAGAAGTTTTACATAACACTTTGCTTAGTCAACTGAAAACTGCACACGCTGTAAACCAAACCTATCTCTGCCACAGAAATAGTATATAATTTTAATTTTAACAGCGCTCCGTTATTTGTGCATAAATAACGAATACAACAAACGCCAGTTTTCACAAAAACATATTCGCTAAGCTAGCGAGAAACCACAAACGTGTTACAACGTGTTTCTACTCTAGTAGACGGAAAAGAAGTGACGATTCTTACTGCGCTTTCGAAATCTATCGCTCACTTTCTTCAAAACTTGCATTTTGCACGAATTACACGGATAAAACTTAACCTCCGGAAGAAAACATGCTAGGCCATACTCTACAGTTATCAAACAGACAAACACGGGTTTATTATATCACATAATTTATTTCCCAAACTTTACATAATATAATACATTGTCATTTTACATGTGACAATACCCTCCGACACAAGATGAAACATGGGAGTTTCATTCAAAACTGTTCTGTATCCTTCCTCTTGCTTCCTAGTTGAAGGTTCGACTCAGGTAGTCGGCTCCCACATTGTCCTTGCCTGCGATGGCTTGAACAGTGAACTCGTAAGGCTGTAACAACATTGCCCAATGGGCAAGACGTCCGTTTGCTGGTTTGGATTGCCTCAGAAATTGCAGCGGGTGGTGATCTGTCTGAAAAGTGAAGTGTACACCGTATAGGTACTGCTCGAACTTCTTGATCGCCCAGACTACAGCCAGACATTCTTGTTCAACCGTTGAGTAGTTCTGCTCTGCTGAGGTCAACTTGCGGCTAGCATAGGCCACAGGCATCAAAATCTCGTCATCCTGTTGCAATAGGACTGCTCCCAGCCCTTGTTGTGACGCATCTGTACGTAAGACGAATTCCTTTTCCAAATCTGGCAACCGAATGATGGGCTGACTGGTTAGGCGTTGCTTCAACGTCTGGAATGCCTGTTCTGATTCCTCAGTCCAAGTGACAACGTTGGGCTGTTTCTTCTTGGTGGCGTTGGTCAGAGGAAGTGCGATGGCAGCGAAGTGCGGAATGAATCGCCTGTAATAACTGGCCAACCCGATGAACGCTCTGACGCCCTTCTTGGTGTGCGGCCGTGGTGCGTCCCGTATCTTCGCGAGTTTATCTTCCTCTGGACGGAGACAACCGCGTCCCACGACGTGTCCTAGAAATGACAACTCTTGGAAACCCCAGAAGCATTTGGTAGGGCGTGCTGACAAATTTGCTTCGTCCAAACGTTCCAGAACTCTTCTGAGTATCTCGATGTGGCGTGTCCACGCTTGAGTGGCAACGAGTACGTCATCAATGAAGTTTGACACCTCCTCGCAGTTCAAAGGATCGAGGAGTTTCCTCATCATCCTCGTAAAAACGGCGCCTGCGTTTTGAAGTCCGAAAGGCATGACTGTCCATTGATACTGACCGGTAGGAGTGGAAAAAGCGGTGATAGGTCGATCCTCTTCTCGCACTGGGATTTGCCAATAACCCTTCGCCAGGTCGATCTTGGAGAAATACTGTGCTCTGGCCAATTTACCAAACAGCATGTCTATGTCCGGCATGGGTTCACCATCGAATGCAGTAATGCGATTGACGCGGCGATAGTCGACGCAAAACCGTACTGCACCGTCCTTCTTCTTCACTAGCACCACTGGAGAATTGTATGGCGAACTTGCCGACTCGATGACTCCAAGCTTGAGCATCTTTTCCACTTCTTCTTTAACAATTTGGACTGTAGCATGAGGAAGTGGGTACTGTTTGGTTCTGATTGGTTCTTGCTGCGTAAGGTTGAATGAGATCTCCTCCAACTCAGTTTTGAGAGGTAAATCTGTCAAGATACGCTGGCTTTCGCGAGCGAGCTGCGTTAGCTCTTCCTTCTTGTCTGGTTCCAAGCTAGGATTTATGTTGACATCTACATAGCTCTCTTTTGCTGTCAAGATGCACGTAGGTACCTGCTCTGACTCAAGCTCAACCTCTGTCTCATCGATGACGACCGCGACGTTGTCAACCCTCTGCTCCTCCGACGAGTTATTTTCTTCTTCCTCCTCTTCGGCGCAGACTTCTTCCTCTCGTTCGATGTATCGTCGCAAGAGATTCGCGTGGTACATCCGGACTTTGCCCTTGACTTGAATTTTGTAGTCAGGTGAACCTCGCCAGTCCCCGACGCGTTCAATGACCTTGTACGGACCTTGCCACTGCAGCTGCAGTTTGTTATGCTGCTGCGGAAGTAGCAGAAGCACCTTGTCTCCAGGTTTGAATGTACGTGGTGCGGCCTTCTTGTCGAACTCTTTCGCATATCTTTCCGAAGACTTCTTGAGATTTTGCTGGGCAAGTTCGCAGGTTTCTTTGATCCTGTTTCTAAGTTCCACTATGTACGTTGCGGTGGTTTGGATTTCTTCAGGTGCCTGCTCATCTGTCCAGCTCTGACGAAGAATAGCCATAGGACCCCGAACTCGACGTCCGTATAGCAGTTCGAACGGTGCAAAACCTGTGCTCTCTTGAGGTGACTCTCTGTACGCGAACAGTACCGCTGGCAAATAGCGATCCCACACACTTGGTTTTTCCTGGCACAACTTGCGCAACATGGACTTGAGTGTGCCGTTGAATCTTTCCACCAAACCATTGCACTGGGCATGATACGGTGTGGTACACATTTGACGGATGCCCAAGAGACGACTGACCTCTCGCATGATCTCGCTTGTGAATTGGGTTCCGCGATCTGTTAGGATTTCCGCTGGAATGCCCAGTCTTGACCACAGCTCCAACAATGCCTCGGCTACACGGGTAGCTTCGATGGATTTCAATGGCATCGCCTCTGGATAGCGAGTAGCGTAGTCCACCATAGTCAAAATGTACCTGTTGCCATTGTCGGAAGCGGGCTTGATAGGACCGATGATGTCAACTGCGACGCGTCGGAATGGTTCGTCGATTAGCGGCATTGGTACCAAAGGAACCTTCTTGACCCTGCCTCTCGGCGACATCTTCTGACACTGATCACAAGATGAGCAGAAACGGCGCACATCTCCAACTATGCCTGGCCAATAGAATTGGCGCCATATGCGATCTAGTGTCCTCGTGGTTGCCAGATGACCCCCGAACGCTGAATCGTGTGCCACTGACATCACCCCTCTCCGTAGACTCTTTGGAAGAACAACTTGCTGATACTGGTCTTGTTGAGTTCGGAATTTCCTGTAGAGAATTCCTTTCGTCCATAGGTAAGACGCGAACCCTTGTTTACCAGCTTTCTTCTCTTGTCCTGACTCGGCGGCGGTTCTCAGACTAGCAAGAGACTGATCCTGCATCTGTAGAGCAATCAAGTCCTTCGGCTTAATATGTCCAGATCCGGTATCTACTGCTGGAAGCGGCGGCAGTGGACGCTGCTGGCGCTCTGCTTGTTGCCTGGTAAGTACCGCTACTTGCTTGGGTACGCGGTAGACTGGAATGCTCACCAAAGTTCTATCAGCCAACAAAACTTTGTTGCCTATGATGAGATCTGCGGGCGGATTCTGCATAACGACAGCTTCAATCTCAGCCTCGATCCAAGGAGTATTCACCGTAATGCGAGCTATCGGTAGATCCTTGCACAAACTGGTTTCAGCTAGAGTGATCGGCACTCTACGACCGGTGTAAGCGCATGGCGGCACGAACGATGCTCTAACCACCATCACATCGGCTCCTGTATCGCGTAGCCCTTCAGCTTGATGTCCGTCGATGCTAACCTTGCATTTTGGGTTGAAATGCTTCTGCGAACATGGAACACACAGTTCAGGTATTCCATCCTCCTCTGTGGTTGCTTGCGCACCTGAAACAATAACATGCGTACCTTGTTGGGCTGCTGCTCGCTTGGGACAGTCCTTCTTGAAGTGTCCTGTGCGGTGACAGTAGTGACAGGTTACACGAGCTGTAGTTGCCTGCCCAGCTGAATGTGCTTGACTCGAACCTCTTCCTTCTTCCTTCGCTGGCTTGGCATTCTCCCTAGGTTGAGTGTTAGCTCTGGAAGATCCGTTCCTCGGCGATTGTTTACGGTGCCGCTGTGGGTGTGCCTCCTTGTGTACTTGAGCGAAGTGTGCAGCACTTGCCAGAGTGTCGGGTTCGTGTTCCAGAACAAACGATGCTGTGTCAGCGGGAAGACTTTCCAGGAACTGTTCCAAAAGCATCAGCTCCATTAGATCTTCGTACTTCTGTCGCTTGCCGGACATCTCCACCCAGCGATCGGCAAAAAGTCGTAAACGGGCAACAAACTGTGTGTACGTTTCGCCTTCTCTCACCCTTGCTCTACGCAATCGCTGACGGTAGACATTAGCTGTAAGCTGAAATCTTTCCAACAGTGCTTTCTTCAACTTCGGGTAGTTGAGTGCGGTATCCTCGTCTACTGAGTTGTAGAGTTGCAAAGCTTTACCTTTAAGTCCTGTACTCAATTTCACTGACCACGTAGTTTCAGGCCATTCGTGTGCACGGGCAAGACGCTCGAACCGTCGCAAGTAGTCGTCGAGATCATCTTTGGACTCATCAAACTCTGGAATAGAAGCGTTTTCGACAACTATGCGACTCGTTGATGCCACTGGTTGACTGGCATTCTGCAGTTTCGCCATCTTCTCTGCATGAGATAGTCTCATAGATTCCAATTTATACTCCAAGTCTCTCTCTTGTTTGGTAGTTTGCTCTTTCAGTGACCACTCCCGTTGGGTAAGACGCTCTTCACGCTCCCTTTGCTCCCTGGCTAGTCTTTCTTCTGTAGCAGCTTTTGCCTGGTCAGCTAAAGTGTGACGCACAAAATTAGCTAACTCTTGTCCAGCCAGATTGAGACGTTGACCAAGAGAAACCACTGCTTCAGTTTGATCAGGTAAACCGGAACCTGAAATCTCGCCAACAGACCTAGACTTCGCATCTATGTTACCATGCTGTCGCGCGTTCTGGACCGCGGGAGAACTTAACGCTACATTCTGTGTTTTGCGCAACCGTGCGGAAATTGGAGAGTCAGAAGTGGCATCGGCCATGACTACAATCAAACAATACACTATCCTAAGATGTCAAACAACCTAGAACATATGCTAAACAATTAATAATGTCAGCAACCTTGACCGTCACAGCAACTCCTGAAAACAAGTATCCAAGTACTCAAATGAATGACTATAAAATTCTTACTCTAAAACAAAAAACAAACGATCAACATATTTACATGCACTACCTTCAAACAATCTAACTTAAGAACAACAAACTTTGTGAAGCCACAAGGTAATTCCTAACCTATACCCAGGATAATGAACTATCTTGTTATCTCAGCGGATGCTGATCTTAGCGAATGCTGATCTCAGCGGGTGCTGATCCCGGACGAGCCCCCATAATTGTCACGTGGAGAGTTTTTGTGTAGTGACCCTCCTACGTCTCGTTCCAAGAACAAGTTAAGTTTAGATAAAAGGTAGAGTTGAAAAGTAAAGAAACTCGAAACAATGGTGTAAAATTTCCCTTTGTTGTTATTATTTACACTACTCGACCTCGATCCACAAAATCTGCCGAAAGTGTTTCAAAACTGTACAAAACCCGAAATATTCTTGAAATATTCTTTAAAATACAGTCTTATTTGGCACCCCAACTACTCTAGAGTTCAGACATATCGATCTTTTCCATCATCTGGTGGGGACATCGGAAGTACCGTTGGCTTCAGCGAAGTCGAGAACTTAACTGAGTACTGTGGTGATAGTCGCCCCTGCAGTGGATGATGATGCTGACGATGAAGGAGGTGGGCTGGTAGTAGTATGGTTGGCAGTGTTGGCAGCGGATGGATGGTCGGTTGGTTGGTTGGTTGGTGTTGTAGATGGTGGTGTGGTCGGTGGGTTGGATGATTGTATGGTCCTTCCCTCTTCCAAGGTAATGGATCCGTGAGGTCTCCCCAGGCGAGGGATCCAGGAAAGAGAAAAATCTGCAACATGCTGAAAGACCATACAGTATCCCGACTCCCATAACCTTACCTAACCAGGCAAGGTTCACACCATCAGAAAAATAAACAGTGCATCGTTTATTACGGTAATAAACGCCCCTGCATCCAGCACTGCTGTCATCCTGCAAAGAACATTGGGGTAAACAAACGACTGTCTGCATCAATAATGATAAAAGAAAATAAATTCTCACCTCAAAAGATTATGTTGTTATATAAAAGTGTATCCAATGATGCATGTGTCACAGATAGTCCAGGCCTACTATAATTCCACAAGACTAGACCTGCTTTTATTCTAAATTGTTCTGTTCTGTCCTGACACAACTGTCACTCTGTTCCTGACCTGACACTGCAATAATGTCCAGAAGTTTTACATAACACTTTGCTTAGTCAACTGAAAACTGCACACGCTGTAAACCAAACCTATCTCTGCCACAGAAATAGTATATAATTTTAATTTTAACAGCGCTCCGTTATTTGTGCATAAATAACGAATACAACAAACGCCAGTTTTCACAAAAAACATATTCGCTAAGCTAGCGAGAAACCACAAACGTGTTACAACGTGTTTCTACTCTAGTAGACGGAAAAGAAGTGACGATTCTTACTGCGCTTTCGAAATCTATCGCTCACTTTCTTCAAAACTTGCATTTTGCACGAATTACACGGATAAAACTTAACCTCCGGAAGAAAACATGCTAGGCCATACTCTACAGTTATCAAACAGACAAACACGGGTTTATTATATCACATAATTTATTTCCCAAACTATACATAATATAATACATTGTCATTTTACATGTGACACTTTCATATTCATTATCAAGTGGGTTACTGCGAGTCTGTGAAGCTTTGACATACTTAAAAATCGCTGAAAGGTCAGCTCAGATCCAAATATTATAAAAACGTAGCGGCGCGTCGATTTGGCTAGAAAGAGTCCGCTGGACCTAAAATAACAATCATGTAATGTTGTGTAAGCTGCGCGTCCAATAAGACCCTTCCAGGTTACTTTATTTTATGGATTGGGTGTCTTTTCCATCCAGATGATAAGACCGTCTTATATCTTTAAGAAAAAGCATGAGACTCCGCAACGCGCTGCGGTCTGGATTTGCAAAAGTGGGGCCTTTGCTTAATCTCTTCAACAATCTCCGCCCCCATCTCCCCCACAATAATTGACCCACGTTGTCGCAGGTTCGAGTAATCATCAACAGCTGCGACTTGTTTCCCTCCAACGTGGCAGTGGATTTGATGGCAATTCGCTTGGCCTCTGTCAACCAGATCCTGGACCCATGGGTCTACCTACTCTTCCGCCGCAGACTGGCCTCCAAGATCTACAACTGCTGCAAGAAGGTGCCCATCGGGCAGTTCCACACCTCGCTCAGAAACCTCCGGTAGCTGGCAACATTTTTAACGAATCGTGTATTTTTTAACACATGAATTCAACTATTTATTTGAGTTCTGACTTATCCGCGCTTGACGAGTTTTATCTCGATGCTGCGCCCTTGTATCATTCACAGCGACTTGTTTTTTCATCTATATATTTTATTTATGTAATCTTTTTATATTTCGATTTTCTTTTTCAGCTTAAGAGCTACTTAAAGAGTTGGCCGATACAGGCTTATAACTGAAACCGCCCGCGGACTTGTTAGTTGGGTCCAAAAACTACCAGTTAGATTTTACTTCATTTAATGTTCGTCACAATTTGTTCCATTTCCTTTTTCTTTACACAGAGCGTGCTGTTGTAACATGATTAGTGTAACTTTATATATACATATATATTTCTTGGCTCGTTGAACTGTACAACAGTTTTCTTTTTATATTTGGTGCGTGTGTGTGTATGTGAATGTGTGAATGTGTGTGTTTGTCTGAGAGAGCGAGAGAGAGAGAGAGAGAGAGAGAGAGAGAGAGAGAGAAACCAGTTGACCAGTGTGTTTTATCCTTGGCTGCAAGTTATTGTGAAATGATACTGTTGCTGTGATAATTTGCTCCATTATTTTCCTCTTATTCACCATCTTCTTCTTAATTATATTTTTTCTTCTTGTTCCTCTTCTTCTGTTTGGTTTTAATTAAGCAGCCACAATCAGTGCATAAGCCTGTATCAAGATTATAGGGTGTTTTAAAAAAAAGAAATCTTGCTGTTGCAGATCGGAATACAACAGCTCCATGCGGACTTCGCCAGCTCTTACCCGTATTCGCTCCCTCAACGGAGTTCGCAAAATCCCGGCCGTGGATAGCGTCCAAAACTTTACCCCCAGCAACAACAGCAGCCCTCGGGGTTCTCCGGTCTCGCCTGGAACACCAAAGGACTCCCCCATGCTGTCTAAGCACTCCACAGTCTACAATTCTTTGAATGTTAGGTTAGCCATAACCGGAGGTCTCTCCCCAAAAGGAGATCCGCAAAATCAGCCAGTCTCCCAGAATGGGGAAGTTATCAGAAATTTGGAGAAAGGCGACTCTGCTCCAATGTTTCAGAACCGCCAGTCACCTGTCAAATGCGTTTCACAAAATGGCGGGCGTGCTTCGCAAAACGGCAACGTGATTCGCACTGCCCAGAATGGAGAAATGGACGCTTCTGATCCGACTTTTCCAAATGGAGAAATTATAAAAATGGATCCCATAGGGCATGTCCCAGCCAATCGGTGTGATCTCTTGCTTCAAGTACACAATGCCATACATCACAATGGTCAGTTACCACCCAATGAATCCAGCTCCAATATTAGTCAACCGGCTGAGAATGACAATGTTTGTCAACATGACCAATGCGGCCCCAGTATTAGTAACACCAGCATGTCTTTACAAGCTAACCAGGAATATTTTGCAGGGCAAAAGCTCCCCAACACACAATTAGCACAGTTGAATGCATCTGTGAAGGAAAGAACTGAGCAGAATAATACGAACTCGCACGAACGCGGTACTACTACAGAAAACAATTGTACAGTTTTTGTGGAAAATGGTAGCTCCGACTGTGCTAAAAACTATTATTCTTATTTAGAAGACGTAGAAGCAACCTCGATACCTGTTCCAGTGAATTCACCTACGATACTGCAGTCTGCGGCTGACAAGCTTGCGAAATCAGAAGACAAAGTGAAATACGATTGGAAATGCAATTTAAAAATTGGCTCTGAAAACGCATTGAAAGCTGGCTTTGAAAGTAACTTCAAACTTGACTCTAAATCCGAAGTCAAACTCGCCTCTGCTAGCAAACTAAACGTAGACTCAGAACGCGAGTGCAAACTGCATGTCTGTGAAAAGGAACTGAAATTGAAACCCGGAAGCGTGCGAGAAACGTACGTAGAGGACAGTGTGGACCAAACATCGGTGCCACTGATGTCGGCAACAGGACGGACGTACAGTGGCAATTCGTTGTCATTGCCGTATGCAGACGACAGCGATGATTGATAGAAGTAAAAAATTATAGCGATCTTACCAGCTCAAAGAATCGGTCAAGGCACCTTGCGGTCAGGAATGAAACCAAATACAGCATGATTGCATGTAATAGTTCTTGTGTAGCGGACTTATCCGTTCAAAGAACTCACTGATCAAGGCCCTGGCAGGTCAAGATTGAATCTGAGCCGCCCACCCCAACACGGGCTTACAAAAATTGGATAATACTGATAGCTCGCAATCCAGTTCAGAGAGTTGCTCGGAGCGCTTTTCGGATTAAGATTGACTCTTAAGGTGGTCCAAGAATCACACAGTGTACAATAAGGGTCCTGTAATATATCATCAACCATCTAACGAAAAAAAAACCTGCTTAAGGCGCTCTCAGGTCAGGAATAAATACAAGCCGCGCAAGAGGCGCACTTTGGAATTGTATACGTGTTCTATAATAGCGCCTTGAGTCAGTCCTGAGAACTGCTGACAGTAGTTGGCCGAAATCAAAATTAAAAGTCGCGCAAGACGAAAATTTGCTGCAAGCCTGCGCATTGTCTAAATCGATGATTCACTCCGGTGAACCTTTACAATATGCATGAAGCCCTTTGTGATACGGATAAAGCACGTTGTAGCGACCATAGTCATGAAAGAAAATCGAACATTTGTGACTGGGATGACTGGTTCAGGAGATTGTATTTGGGCGAGGTAAGTTCTACTGGCCTGGATCTTGCAGCCTGAGGACATCTGTCTTTACAATTGGATTTTGACGACGTGGCTGATCGTCATCTCAGGGAATGTGTGAAAAATCTCTTCTTTTTTTTCCCACGGGAAAAAAGGAACTTAGCTTTATCTTGTCATCTCAGGGCATCATGCATATTATTATTACGGCCTTTGCTTTGACGGAAACGAGCGGGTTGTGACGACACGGTGGATCTGTGTCAGTTGGAGAGTTGGGGGGAGGGGAGTTGTTGTTGGAGGGTGTGGTGTGTTTGTGTGTGGATCTTTCAGCACTAACGGTATTGCATGCAGGCCCCTCGGTATATGGCGCCTTGACTCTGTAAAGTTGTACTCGGGAATCAATGAGAATGAATTTCAACAAGATTAATATTACGTATTTTATTTATGTATAAATAATTTGCTGCATATAACATGCGTGCGTGCGTGCGTATGTGTGTGTGTGAGTGAGTGTGTGTGATTGTGTGTGTATGAGTGATTGAGTGATTTGCTTATTTGTGACTAATTACTTGGAACCAAAGATTGTGTGTATTTATAATTATTTATTTTATTCCAGTAACTTCCTCTGAGTATTTGTGAATGACTACGACGATGCAAACGATAGCAATAACTTCCTTTAGTTTTAAGGAGTCCAAATACATAGTTTTAATGCAATTTGAAACCAAAGCATTACCAATTGATCTATAATATAATAACCTAATTACCTCCCCCTCCCAGTGATTGAAACATAAGCAGTGACGACGACGACAGTGATGATGATGATGATGATGATGATGATAACGACGACGACGACGACGACGTACTTTCCAGTGATTTAAACTCTTAAGCAGTGCCCACGACGACAACGACGACGGCGATTATGATGATGGCGACGACAGGGATGACGACAATGACAGCAACTAGTCCATAACAATTGATTCTTTTGTGTTTAGTAATTTTGTTCAACTGTTTTTATCTTTCTTGCTATATAGCACACACACCTCCCCTCCGTGGGGGTGCCGGGGGTTTCAGTATAAATAGTATTCCCACTTTCTGGAAATTTAGTGCTTTAAATTCCCACTGTCGCTGTCTTTCTCATTTGTTCTTTCTGATTCCTACTCTGTTCTATCAATCTACTATACTATCTTCTTCTTCTCTAGACCATTTAAGTACTTTTTTTTCTTGAAAACTTTTCCGGGACAAAACTCCTCATTTGCGTTGAGGTCTGTTGTATCAGCTTGGGAATATTGGACGCTTTCTGCTAAATGGTCAATAGGGCTTCCTATGATATTATTATTTAGCATTGTACGCATTTTACATGTATGTGTTTTGTTAATATTTTATAATGATGTTTGTATTCTAATTTATTTTTGTAAACGGGGGTCGATAAATTAGAGAATAGCCTCAGCGTCCAATGCGTGGGATGCCTTTATTATACAGTGACCGGCTGGTGGAGTGCCTTCAGTGTTACCTCCGGGGTTGTCCAGCAGAATCTTTTATGCGGATCAGGCTCTTTGCAGTCCGCTGGACCCTGTAAACAATTAATTACTAACTAAATTGACTATTTCACTTTTTGACGAAACCACTAGAATAATAATTGATAAGATGTATTTCAGTCGATGAACGACACCTCGAATGCTCAATGTATCGCGTAATAAATACATGTAGTTCACGAATCAAGAGAAGGTAGACAACTCCATTCTGTGTAGTTGCACTTGAGGTCTATGTTTAATGGTAGGTTATTTCTCTTACTCTGGTAGGCTTTCTCGTTTATCATTATATTTCGTTTTCAAAGTTCGGGTATGTACTTGCTTATTATTATTATTATTATTATTATTATTATTATTATTATTATTATTATTATTATTATTATTATTATTATTATTGGTCCTGATATAAAATATATATGATGATCTATGTATTTTGTAATTTAACATATATGCGTTTATGTTTTATTTTTTTAGGTCCTCTATATATAATGGACTTTTTAAGAAAATGCTACCTGTCGTGTGGATGTGTTAGTTTATAAATGAATTTATTTCATGCTAGAACTACTCAAGTAAATAAACGGAAAGTGTCCGTTGAAAAATGCTCAACTTTATGTTACAAATAAATGGCGTCATATTTATCAACGTTCAGTCTGTCTCTGTCTGTCTTCTCTCTCTCTCTCTCTCTCTCTCTCTCTCTCTCTCTCTCTCTCTCTCTCTCTCTCTCTCTCTCTCTCTCTCTCTCTCTCTCTCTCTCTCTCTCTCTCTCTCTCTCTCTCTCTCTCTCTCTCTCCCAAAGAAAAATGACTTTATATTATTGTTAGTCTGTTTCTTGTGAGAAGACATTGGTATACATTTTTTTTTTATGAGAGCTAAACTCTGATTGAGCTGGTCATATGACAGTTCACTAATGTACATTCAAAAATCTATTATTTTCTTGACTATACTACGCGCATCTGTGTCTGCAGGTTTATATTGTTTGTCATTTGAAATGTTGTATTAAATACTGTAATAGTATTTTGAAATGATTATATTGTATTTGTTTTGAAAATTAATAATGAATTTTTTTTTTTTTAAAGTGTGAAGGATGGAGTGGGGAGAGACGAACATGGTGGTTCATTGTCATATTGCATATTGGAATAACGAATTGAATTCGGATCATTATTATTTTGATTTGAAGTTGAAACTTAAATTGCAGTGTAATTAAGTTTATTTGCAGGACTAATCAGTTGTTCTAAATAGTTGTAGGAAATTTGTTTATGCTGTGTACTGTAGTTCATATGGATGAAATTGGAATTTGTATTACTGCACTAATCCCGTCACAGAGAGAGGGAGAGAGGGAGAGAGAGAGAGAGAGAGAGAGAGAGAGAGAGAGAGAGAGAGAGAGACAGACAGACAGACAGACAGACAGACAGACAGATTACATTACATGGTTATTGCTTTAGGTCCAGCCGACTCTTCCGAGCCAAATCAGGACCAGTGAGAGAGAGAGAGAGAGAGAGAGAGAGAGAGAGAGAGAGAGAGAGAGAGAGAGAGAGAGAGAGAGAGAGAGAGAGAGAGAGAGAGAGAGGGAGGGAGGGAGGGAGGGGGGGAGGTACATGTAGTGGTCCAAACCAAAGAAAGTTTGTGTATCTAGAAACTTAATTTTGGTTAACCCCTTTGTCTGCACAAGTCTCTTGTTGCGGGGGCTTCGAGAGGAGAATAAGAAGCAGAAGAGAGAAGAAGAAGAAACGAGGAGGAGAAGAAGAAGACGTGGAGGAAGCAGCAACAGCAGCAGATGAAGAAGAAACTAGATGAAGAAGCAGAAGAGACAGCAGCAGCAGCAGAAGAGATAAGAAGCGAGGAGGAAGAATCCGCCCCTGATAATTGTGAGAAAATGAGCACAAAAAGTGATTCTTGATGAATGATACAATTTTACTATTTTTATTGACATTTATTTTTGTATATATTGTGTTTGATCATGCTACACAATCCACCCTGAATTGTCATTGCACTCAAGTGTAACAACACGAGAGTAAAGACCACGATGAAAATGGCCATTCAGACATCATAATATTTGGGATTTTTTTCCACATAAATCTAGGCTTCATCTCAGTGAAGCACTTTGAAACAGCTGCATGCTCCTGTCCTTGTTCCTACATAATACAATACGGTAATGCTGTTCTTATTTGTCCCCTTCCTACTTTTAATTGTTCAAATACAACGAGAACGTTCCACTCAACAGCCGGTTTCGGCCATGTATGAATGATGTGGAGAAATAAATAGCATACGAAAGAAGACAAAACACTGCACTGCACTGCTCTTTACATTAAATTTCCGACTATGTGTAACACAGCTCTAAGTCTTGATTCAAGAGAATAAGATGTAACTTTAAGCTGGAACAGCTCTCCAAAAAAACAGTCTTTGACGTATTGCTCCTTTTAAGAAGTCAAAAACCAGTTCTATATCATGATTCTTGAAGCTGTATAACAGTATCTCTCATAACAAAATTCACCATGTATCTCATAAACAAATTTCACTTTACTGATCCTCAGTGCTATCAACAGCGAGTATTTTATTGTTCTGTATCTTAAAATTGCTTCTTTAAAAAACGCACACACACACCATAAGTTCTTCAAAAGTGTTGGCTGTTGATGATACTCGAGCCGTTTTACATTTCGCTTGCTGGAGCATCACAGTTTTACGCTAACTAACTCTAGAGACGATTGCACTGGATGCCGCCTCAACACACACAAGGTCTTGATCACCAAGGAGCCTATGACTACTTCGTCCAGCTGGCAGTGAACTACAAACCACAAACACACTGCTATGTCTGTATGCTAAGAAGGGACAGCAAGCGTTGAGGTGAGAGCATCATCAGTGGAGCCTTTAGACTAGTTCTCCCAGAGCCCTCTTGATGCCGTCAATGATCTTCTGCCTCTTCTCGTCCGTGTCCACCCAACCCTCCCCGTTCCTCTTGGAGTGCAACAGCTTGTTTGTAGTCTCTGAAACATACATTTTGTTTGGAGAATTTCTAGTGCGACAGCAGGCCCAACTGGGAAGCCATTTATACAAGCCAAGGGAGGTAAGTTCTACAGAGGTGCCAACCCCCTAATCTTCTTGTCAGTATTTCCGGACCCGTTAGTCAGTATTTTTTTTAACACGTATCAGTATTTTTTTTATCGCAAAACCCAGCCTATGACACTATAAAGTAACGACAGGCTTCCCTCTGAAACAGCAGGCTATTTTCAGTCTTCTAAAATCACGATGAAAATCAGCTTGTTGAACACCACACTTGTTTTACTCTAAAATCACCATGAAAATCAGCTTGTTGAACACAGTATGGAGTGCAGGAGTACTATTATGAGACCAGAAACCGGTACAGAAGCACCGCTTTCAATGATCGGCAACTTCTCCGTATGTTTATAAAAGCTACCGTATTTCCGTATTTAATTCACTTCGCCGGAATTAAATACGGTCAATCCCTTCTGGTTGGCACCTCTGGTTCTATTAACGAAAGCAGCATTACAGGGACCGAAACAGCAATGCCAATGCAACCAAAATTCGGTATCACCATCCGCAGAAATGACTGTACCATATCTGTATTTGTCTTAGTTATTTTGCAACTTTTTAAAAATAGTGTTACTGAATGATCCCTGTAACATGAATATTTTTCGATCGTAGCCGGAATTTCTCATCTATACCAAGTCATGCCGCGACCGATCTGACATCCTCATGCACACTCAAGAATGTTTTCCTACAAGATTTAAGAAATGCTGACAAGTTGGGCAACTTCATGAAGCCTCTGAGGACGACCCTATTTTGCTGAATCAATGAACAAATATGTTTTAACCCTGGGCAACTTCATAATTTCCTTTCTCTTTTTTTTTGGTGCGCCCAGAGCATGCTGCCAGTGTGGAATTTATGGGATAGTTCAGCTGATAGGGAGCTGGTTTCCTATGACAAAGGTCGCGGGTTCGACCCCTGCGTGGGACGAACTTACGTGGCTTAGATATCCCCTTCAATAATAATATTGGATGCAATCAATCTACAATTTTTTTTTTAATCCGAATTCTGTAATAGCGATATTTCAGATCGTCGAGCTTTGAGTTCGAATGAAGAAATTGCAGCGCGTCATAACATCCTGTTTTATTATTATTATTATTATTATTATTATTATTATTATTATTATTATTATTATTATTATTATTATTATTATTATGATGGGGGTTCCAAGTCTCCATTATCATGACCATCATCATCACTTTAATGTCGCCGATCAGAGATCTCTTCTCGTAGTGTCAAGCAACTCGTCACCATCAACTCCACTCCTCCTCATTCCTCCACTCATCATCGTTGTAGAGAACGGGATTTTTCCGGTATTTTTAATTAAAATTAATTTATGATTTTTGATTGGTTAAAATCCTTGAGCCAATGAGAGAAGGTATAGTTCGAAATAGGGGCAAAGTTACTCACTCGAATTGTGTGTGTCAGACTGTGCGGTCATATGTGGTAGGCCAGGAAAAGGAAAAAAAGATTTTAAAAAAGAAAGAAAAGTAAAAAGTTAACTGTGAAAAAATAAAGAGGTAGAAGGCATTGAAACCAATCAAGGTGAATTGGTTTGTGGGACTTTCTCTCTGGAAGTTGATAATTTTGTGCTGTAAAGATTACAGGTATTTATAATGTTTTTCATGATTGTAAAATGTCGGATAAGTATATTTTTGTATTGCATTTGTTGTATTGAAAGGTGGTGAGCTGTTGTCCACTGAGATGGAATATTGAATTTTCATTGATATAATAATATTATTAATTACGTGGGGCGATAGTTGTAGAGTAGTAGATAATGTAATATGAATGAAAGGCGTGAGCATGTTTGATAATAATTTTCATTCATGAAGTGATTACCTGGATATGAATAATAGTGGTGGAGGAAGGAAAGTGGTGATCGCATACGAAACGGAATTGGAAAAAGTGAATAACGAAGGGAGGTCAGCAAGGTTGAAACTAAAGAAGAATAATGAAATTATCAGTCAGAGAATTGACGTTTGTATATGTATATCGTTGTAGCGGCCTACTAAGAGCAGGGGTGGCTCCATCCTGTCCAAGCGAGGACGAGGTGATCTCTGAGACATCGGATCGGGATCGGCCCTATTTGCACGTCTGACCAAGACAACGTTTTCTATGCCGGGCGGACTGGGCAGAGGTGCACGCCCTCCGCCTGTCGACGAAGTATATCTACTCGCTTGCTCGTGCGACGTCACCGGGAGCTAGTTACCAGCTCGTGTGAAACATTGCCTCTTTCATATCAGAAGGTACAGTTTTATTTTGTATTTACGTTGGACCCAGGACATGAGAATGCCTGCATTTTGAGCTCTACTGACGATCAGACATCTCAGGGAGGCGACAGAATTTAAAGTGATATTTTGTGCATATTTGTTGAACAGGCGGAATAGCTTGAGACGTGTGTATAAAGTTTAACAGTGTTAAGGTATCTGTGTGAAAGAATTAGAGTGAAAGTGTGATATAAATATTGTTATTTCCTTATATAAAGTTGAGAACGTGGAACGTATATTTTGTGTTGGTGTCTGCCTGTGTTGAGAAGAATCCGTACGTTTGTGGTAGTTAACAGAGAGTCTTGCAAGCACGCTTATTTCGTTCTAGGAGTCAAATATGTTTTGCATGCACCCAGCTATTGTCAACAGGCAACCGCACTAAATATCTGTCCGTTACAATCGTTATCATCATCTTCAGATCTGAATCTGTCAAGAAGCAACCACCAGCAACAATTACCCATCATCGTCATCATTAGATCTAAATCTGCCGATCATCATCAACACCTTGCGTGCGTACCTCCAACAACCCAGATCTCGAAGTTGTCGGGAATGAGGGGAGTCATTTCGCCAGTGACGTAGACGTCCTCTGGTTTGAAGTGTGTACAGATGACGTTCGCCACTTCGTTGTAGTGGGGGATATATTGCAAGCAGGTTCCGCAGTATTTAATGTGGACTCGGATAGGCCGTTTTCGATTGCAGTAGGCCTTCACCTTGAACCACGCGTCGCCGATGGTTGGAAACTTGTCAAAGGTGATCCAATCCATAGTAAAATGAGCAAGGCGTGGATCCCCCCCAAGGCAGTCGATCTACAGTTTAGTTCGAGGTGAATATGTGGACTAAATGTCCACTACCATTCTGCAGCGACAAGTTTCAACGTGGACGAGAGTACCGAACGTCATTTCCGCTTTCAGGGGGGAAAACAAATTACGTCACGACTGCATGACGTTGATTCGAAAACAATTATTATAGCATCGCTTTAAAGCAAGTGTAGGAGTCAACCTTATCACATAATTTATTGGTCACAGAAGATTGTTGTGACCAGAAATTTGTTATTTTAAGTTTTTGGCAATGTTCGTGTTAGTATTCTGTTTGTAAATCTAGATCTAGACTAGATCTAGATGATTCATAACTGGATAGAACGGAACCCCATCATTCGTCATCAATCATTTTTCACAAGTAATAAACACACAACACCGTCAAAATCATGTAGATTTTATAATGTTTCCTTTTTTCCTACTGGTCAACAAAGACCGCAATTTTACACACAGACTCATCCACAGCAACACATCGACAAATGAATATTACATCATAAAGACGCTTGGGCTACTGAATATAGACAAGAAATAACAGAACAGGGAAAATAACAGAACTGCGGAGCATCTAAGTTTGTTCTTCGTGTTTGTTTTTATTCTTCTTCTCCTTTTTTTGCTTCTTCTTTTCTCATTTGTTCTTTAACATATATTTATTTTGCTTTTCAGTTTATTCACAAAGCAAATTGTGGAATTAAAAATAAATTTACTGACAAAAAAGTAAAGTTTGAAAGTAAGCTAGACAATACTAAAATAAGTAGACAATACTCATGGTAAACGATCTGAATACAATAAAAGAGATAATGTAAGTTTTTTGTTTGTTTTGTTTTGTTGTTGTTGTTTTTGTGTGTGTCATGTCCATCTCACATCATTGGCTTCATTCGTGCAAAATTTCAAAATCACAACTAATGTTAGGTAGGTTGGGTTTGGGCGCGCCACAGGTCGCGACTACGCTTTCCCCAGGGGAGGCGGCCCAGAATTTCCCTATGGAAAAGGGACAATAAGGTAAATAAAATAAAATTATAGCTGTACATGATGGTATATATTTTACAAGAGAAATGCCTCCAGCATCCTTCGCTTTCTACAATGCACGGCTGGTATATTTTGAAGATCTGCAGAATTGCTTTCAGCGTCATTGGGAGAGGGGGAGGGGGTGGGGAATGCTCCGCTATCAAAACGCAAACCGCGAGGTGGTACAATTGCGAGCAAATATTTCATTTAAATTATTCAAATTGGTTAAAAAGCCTAGGCAAGCATTAACCTAATCGTAATCAAGGAGGGCTTAATGAACTCTGGAGGGTATGAGGTAATAACGACGAACCACCCACAAGGTTGCGAACAAGAGCAAGTACGCGGTAATGAAAAGGAAGAGAAAGAAAAAGAATAGTACTACAAAAGTAGATTTTAAGCAACAAAACGCGTGAGTGACGTCCATTGAAAATGAGATCTGCTCCCTGATAGAAGCAGTAATAGTGTCTCTCATACGTATACATGTATAGCGGTAAAATCTGATCCTATGTGATATATTACAATAAAAATCTGGTCCTATGCATAACGGTGGAGCGAAAATCTGATCCTGTGTGATACATTACAACATATAAATCTGGTCCTATGTGATATATTATTGCAATACAAATCTGGTCCTATGTGATATATTACAATACAAATCTGGTCTTGTGTCATATATTATCACACACATCTGGTCCTACGTGACTAAATTACAAGCACGGGCTAAAATAAAAGTTGGGAGTTTTGGTTTCCCCACCCTAACTTTCAAGAAACAGGCCGAACTAACTCTGCCCAAAGGTCTTCACATTCTTCAGGCTTGTTCTCGTTTATGACGGCTGCTTGATTTTATGGTGGCTGCTTGATTCTTAGTTCCCGACCCTACACCTTTTAAAAGCAATAACAATATTTGTTTTGAAGTGTCCAGTTCCGCTTCCGGTCTTGTAATCATGGATGCTGGAGTACTTGAATGAACACTGACGTTTAACGTCTGCACCCACCGCTGAAGATATGACAGACGTTGATAACCATCCCAGGGTAGAGGGGTGGTGGTAGGGACCTAAATCAACATTACACCGCAAGAGTAGTCATACCACTAAGAGAATTCGAACATAGTTCATCAATGTGAAAGGCGAACCCTCTAATATCGAAATGCGTGTACTTGTTCAAATACAGCGGTTGAAAGAATCTCATTCATCGCTGAAGAATGTATTAGTAAATAAATAAATAAAAATAGTACCTCAAAAGCGGTATGTATTAGTAAATAAAAAAAATAGTACCTCAAAATCGGTATCGATCGCTCGTTCAAATTTGAAACTTTACACATAGATTTAGTTTTGCACAGGACTGAAAACTGTCAACCGTCAAGACTTCCTCAACCGTCAGTACTGTTATCAATGGTTTATGAAAACGTACTATAATATGCACTGAGAATTGTAGTGCAGTGGTTCAATGGAATGTTGCGAAATATAACCTCAATTACTTACTACGCACACACATTTTGACATGAAAGCGGCGCTTGTAGTGATGACAGCGAAGCACATTTGTGAAGACTGCTTGTAACGAGGCCAACAATAGACTAGTTCAATGACCTGTGGTTTGCCTTGAAACCGTGCTGCTAGGTTCTATTGACCAACGTGCGTTTCGGCAGCTGTTTTCGGTGTCCACTGAAAAAAGGGAAGATGTGCGAGCGAATACTGATGTATTCCGAAGAAAACAAAAAAACAACAACAACAGTAGAACGACTTCAGCATACGGCAGTGTAGGGTGAATCCATGAGAAGTACAAAACCAACACAGTATGTTGCCATCGAATGGCAAAGCTTTCTGTTTTTCTGGAGCATATCAAACAGTATCAGTACAATTTTGTTGATACTGTCGTTGAAACTGTGGTTGGTGGTGTTGCTGATTTGGAGGAGGATGAGGAGATGGAGAGTGAGGATGACGTTATTGCGGCAGCTGACGATGAGAAAGCCGAGCAAGCGTTTCAGTTTACACAGCAGCTGCAGATTCGTTGGTGCAACGGTTGTTTTCACTACTGACTGGGAGAGCGAAGGACCGGAGAGCGAGGCTTCCACGTTGGATGCCAGTTGCAAAGCTGGCAAAGCCATCATGCTAGGATTTAGAATTTTTAAAAGTAGAGGTATTGTTGTGGTTGCTGCTGCGGACGACGAGAGCAAAGCATTAAAGGGCGAGGATTCCGATGCCGGTGCCGATGCTAACGGGTTGCTAGGATCTACAACATTCAGGAGTTGATAGTTTGGTGGTGATGGGGAAAGCGAAGGAGCGGTGGATGAGCGTGAGGATTTAGACGAGGATGTGGATGAAGAAGCCACTACTGACGTCGATGGTGACACTGCCACGTCAGTATGAGGGTTTAGAGGGTTAATTAGAGGGTTTGGTACTGGTGTTGCAGCCAACGGTGATGGTGGCAATGCCCTTCTGAGAAGCTGAGATTTTGGTAGAGTTGTTTTACGTGATGATAAAGAAAGCAAAGGTGAGGGTGCCCTTTTTACTGTAGGTGGTGATGATGGGGGCGAGGTCATGTTAGCCTCGACAAGTGGGGAATATTGTATTGTTGTTGTTATGGACGATGAAGAAAACGATGGCGGGGCAGGTGACGAGGTTCTAGAAGCTCTAGATGGTGAGAAAGTCCTTGTGAGAAGCGGAGTCTTTGGGACTGTTCTTTCAGTTGATGCTGAAGAGATCAAAGATGGTGAAGGTGAGGACGACCTTGCAGCTGCAGCCAATGACGATGGTGGCGCACCCCGTCTGGGAAATGGAGATTCTGAGACCGTTCTTTCGGTTGACGATGAAGAGAGCAAAGACGGCGAAGGAGATGATGGTCTAGCAGCTGCAGCGGGTGAGGACGCCCTTAATGCTGCAGCCAGTGATGATGGTGGCAAAGCCCTTCTGAGAAGTGGAGATTTGGGTACTGTTCTTTTGGCTGATGATGAAGAGACCGAAGATGGAGAAGGCGAGGATGCTATGGTAGCTGTAGGTGGTGATGTCGGTGGCGATGTCATGTTAGTCTTTAGGAGTGGAGCTGTTTGTACTTTTGATTTTGTTGCTGATGAGGGCGGCAAAGTGGAGCGTGGAGCTTTTGCTGCTTTCGTTGATGATGAGGTTTGCGAAGGGGAAGGTAAGGATGCCCTCCTAGCCAGAGATGATGGCGGCGAATATTTCTTAGATTTTAGAAGTAGAGTTGTTGATACTGTTGTTTTCGGAGCTGGCGAGCAGAGCAAAGTATGGGAATATACTGATGCCATCATTGTAGATGAAGATGATGACGGAGTCCGCGGAACAAGTTTTTTTCTTCTTTCTTTCTTCCTTTTCCAGTCGTTGCCAGTAAAATACCCCCTTTTCACTCCCGCCAAGAAGTGATACAGTTAATATCAGAACAAACAAGCGAGTGACTTTGCTTGATGGAATGAAGAGGATGTCATTGCAGTCGCTGCTGATGAGGAACAATAAACCGATCAAATTTGTCAGTGTATATGACTACATGCAAGCAAGAGACGTTGCTGAAAAGACGACGAGAGGCTGCAGCCGATGAACATGAGAAGCCATTCAGTGGATATCGCTGCAAGGGCCTCTCATCCCACTGCAGCTGTAATTGCAGGAGGCGGGGCAGGCGCCCTCCAGGGCTTTCCGGATGGCTTCGATGATCTTCTCTCGCTTTTCCTCGGTGTCCACCTTCCCGTCGCCGTTTCTGCGGCTCCAGATCATATCACCCCCTACCACCCAGATTTCGTAATTGTTAAGAAGAAGCGGTGATTTCTCTTTGGTCAGGTTCACTTCGCAGCAGGTGAAGTTCTTTTTAATCTCCTCTGTCAGTGCCTGGTTGTCCGCGCAGACCGAAGGGTACTCGGAATACTTCAGGTGAACCCTGATGGGACGGTGCAGCTGCTGGCAGCACACAGCGTAAACGCGGAACAGGGTGTCGGCGATGAAACTCATTTTGTTCTATCTACGGCAGTGCGATTACAAGCACTAAACAAAAGGTAAAAAATACTACAAAGAAAGGAAAACAACCAAACTAAACTGAAAGATGATGGCGACGAAAGGTACGTCATGTTCGCTGAGAAAACGTACTTCCAGTCAATCGGTTACGTCATCTGTGCTTCTTTGTGTGTGTATGTGCGTGTGTGTGTGTTTGTTGCGTGTGGGTATGTGTGTATGTGTGTGTGTGTGAGTGTGTGTGAATGACGTCAAATTTTAATGTCGTGTACGCAGAATCATAGACGGGAATCAGAACGAGACAAGACTGTCGGTCGGTCCATCGCGCGCGATATCTCAAGAACCACTGAGCAGTTCTTTTCCAAACTTCATAGAACCATTATTACGTTACCTAGGTTAGTGGCCAGCCATCATATTAAAATACTTTTCTCTATCGCGATGGTCCAGTTCGTTATAGCATTGGTAAACACGTTTTGCTGTTAACCATACGTCTCTAAACAAAAAACAAGGAATAAACTAGGTTTAACTTGCTAATTGTAAGGTCTCCGTCTGATTTTGAAGACTGTTGGTATATAGGCACTTCAACTCATGACCAATCATTCAGGGGCATTTGATATAGAGGTATTTAAATTCATGACCAGTCAGTCAGTGGCAGTCTGGTTGTTGGTCAGCCTGGTCAAGCAGTCGATTGGTATGTCCGTCACTTTGAATTTCATTTGTAGTTCAAAACATTTTTTTTTCCCGATTACAAGAATGACCCCATCTATTTTGAATATTTTTACTATACGGATACTTTAACCACAACTCAGATTTTTATGTCCTTGACCTTTGAAATTTCTCAAATGTCAAAGTCGCTGAGGTCAACTATATTATAAAACCGTATTGCACGTTTCCTCAAAACCGATTTGTATATTGATTTTGCTTACAGACAGTGGCCGCACAGAATTCCAAGTTAATTCCCTTTTGATTCTTTAGGATAACGTCACAACACTGCCAAGAATTTTGACAATTTTGAAAATGCTCATTTCAAATAAGCAATAAGAAATATTATTATTAGTTTTAGTGTTATTAGTGTTATTGGTGTACGTGTGTGTTTCATTGTTTTTCTTCGCATTTTTTAATCTTATTCTCTTCGAGCATTTCCGAAGTAGTAAGCAAACATTGGAAATACACTTCAAATCTTGTCATGTATAGTTCTCTTTTGTACGTTCTGCTCTTTTAAATGAATTATCACAATGGCAGGCTAATAAAAACTGACACTTAATATTGTAATGCTTTCAAAAAAAGGAGAAGAACAACAACAAGATGATAATAAAACAACAAGAAGACAACAAAAAATACAAATTGTAAGGGAGAGAGAGGAATGAAAAAAGAAGCATTTTTTTTAGAAGAAGAAAGATAAGACGGGTAAAACAAATATTTATTAAGGAGAGAGAGAGAGAGAGAGAGAGAGAGAGAGAGAGAGAGAGAGAGAGAGAGAGAGAGAGAGAGAGAGAGAGAGAGAGAGAGAGAGAGAGACGTGATACGTGATTAAGGAGAGAGAGGGAGACAGAGAGAGACAGAGAGAGAGAGAATTTCTATGTACAAACTGAAAACAGTTATGACAGAAAGAGAGAGAGAGAGAGAGAGAGAGAGAGAGAGAGAGAGAGAGAGAGAGAGAGAGAGAGAGAGAGAGAGAGAGAGACACGTGATACGTGATTAAGGAGAGAGAGAGAGAGAGAGAGAGAGAGAGAGAGAGAGAGAGAGAGAGAGAGAGAGAGAGAGAGAGAGAGAGAGAGAGAGAATTTCTATGTACAAACTGAAAGCAGTTATTCGTCACCATTTTTTTTTTTTAATCGGCGTAAATGTGTACATTTTACGATATTTTCCTTTCTCATCAATAATATATTTCCACAATCATGTAAAAATCACACCTGAATTAATAAAAATACGTTCCAAAATAATATTTCCACGCAAAATACGTCATCTCAACATGAAAAAACTATTCATAAAATATCATTCAGTTCCCAAGAGTTAGGGTTATGATCCTCGCCGATTGTTTTTCAAATATATTAATTTTTTTTAACATATCGTTTAGGATGTAGATTTTTGCTTGTACATATATTTTTGGTGTTATTTTTTCTATACTTTTTTTCATTTTTTTTTTGTAAATTTTCTTGTTGCCACCTTTGTATGTCTGAATTCCTTTACCTTATTAAGCGATGATCATCTGTGGTGCCCCTACGACCTTCGGGTTATGGGACAGGATAGGATAGGATAGGATAGGATATTAAGCGATACGTTTTGTTATTCGTCACGTCTGTTCTTGCCGCTATGATGAGATACGAGACACTAGACAAGTGGGGGAAAAAAAATCACTGGGCATCATTAGAGTATCACCACATACACGTTGGTAGTTTCAGTGAAGCTTTTTAGGCATGTTCTAAACTAACCATCGAGAAATTAATTGACCCACACTCGATCTTTTTATCATGACTTTCGCAGCTTGCGGGTTTTTAACTGTTTAGATTTTCGGGAGAAAGTGGTGGGGTGTTACTTTTTTTTTTTTTCCATCAGCTCTAAGTATAGCCCGACATTCTAGGCCCTCATCTTTATCTTTTATTTCGGATAATCGGATTGTGATAATCTACAAAAGTGAAAGCAATTAGACAGGAAAAAAAACTATTTTCATGAGAATAATAATAAATAATAATAATAATAATAATAATAATAATAATAATAATAATAATAATAATAATAAAAATTAATAATAATAATAATAATAATAATAATAATAATAATAATAATAATAATAATAAAAGAAGGGACGAGAATGGGAAGGAGCTATAGAACAGAGAGAGAGAGAGAGAGAGAGAGAGAGAGAGAGAGAGAGAGAGAGAGAGAGAGAGAGAGAGAGAGAGAGAGAGAGAGAGAGAGAGAGAGAGAGAGAGAGGTACAGTTGTATCTCACTATTTTTTCTCCTTCTTCTTCTCCTTCCCTTCTTCTTCTTCTTTTTCTTCTTCTTTATCGGCGAAAATTGGCACCTTTCACGAAATGTTCCATTTTAATACAATTTTTGCAAGGATCGTTTCAAAAACAACCTCAGGGAAAAAAAGTTTTTAAAGTAATATTTCCAGACTATCTTTTTCTTAGCTTAACGATCCTTGGGATGTTGTTTTCTTTTAAACGTAAAAAATACTATTCAGTTCTCAACAGTCAATTCCAGTTCTCTTCGCCGATTTTATTTTTCAAATAAATACTTTGGTTTATTTCTTTTTAATGTTTCGTTTTCTTTTTTGCTTTAGTTTCTAGCTTACATTTGAAAAAAATTTTTTTAAATTATTTTTTGCCTTTTTTTTCATTTATTTTTTATTTTTAAAAGTTTGTATCTGTATTCATTCATCTTGAAATATGTGTTTCGTTATGTTATTGAACTTTTTGCCACTTCTGCTCTAAGCGCTGTGATTAGACTCTTGCCAAGAGGTAAAAACACTGGGCTTCGGGACTTCACCACCTACACGTGGTATTTTCAGTGAAGTCTGTCATTGTTGTGCTTCTCCCCAACCAGCGAGAAATGAACCCAAGCTCGATTATTCTTTCAACGACCTTTAAAAAGATCTTTGGCCTCGTTTCGTCCTTTAAAGTTGAATTAAGATGCGCATCTTTTGGAAAAAGTGACTGTTGTCGTTGTTGTTGCTTAGGTACACTGACATATCTATGAAGAAAATGTTGTTTTTTACTTGGGGGGGGGGAGGGGGGTGGGTGGGCCAGGAAAGATTGTCATTATGCTTCTGGAATAATAAGGGCGCGAAGTCCAAGTAGTTTTCGTCAGTCAGTGAATGTGTGGAGGATACTTTCGCTGCTGTTGCTACTGTCCTGTTGCTCTCTTGCTGCTGACGTATCTGTTCAAGCTTTATGACAAACATCAGGTGATGTTGTTGAGGTAGGATTGTCAGAATGTGAAAATAGTCAAGTTTCAATTACGTTAGTTGAAAAGATTTAACTTTTTCTGCTGTCGCTGGTAGTTGGGTTTGGACGATTCAGTTTAGCGTTGATATGATTGTTGTTGGAGATTTTAAAAAAATAAAATAAATTAGCTGCAGGGATAACAAGTCAGGCAAAGGCATGTCATCAAGCTTGTTGGGTTTGCATCGCAGAATGTTCAGGCAATACAGTTTCGCTGGCCGTTTAGCTTAAAGCCCTTTGGGTTTCTCCTTAGCTACTTCCAGAGCCGCCCTGAGGCTGTCCACGATCTTCTGCCGTTTCTCCTCAGTGTCCACCGGCCCGTCGCCTTTGCGTCTGCAGTGGAGTAGCTTTCCTCCCAGAATCCACACGTCGAAAACCTCGCGAAAACCGTGTTCTGTGGCACACGTGTCCTTGCTGATAGTCACTTCCCTCTCATCGAAATGCTTGCGTATTTCATCGGTTAGCTCCTTCACCTGCGCGCAGGCCTCCTTCGTGTACGTGTACCTGACGTGAATCCGAACTGGTTTGTAGATCACATTATCACAAAAGTCTCGGCATAGTGCTCGCACGCGGAACATGGCATCGGAAACGTTCAACCATTCCATTTTTGTATTTGATGGGGAAAAAATTCAGTGCGACGGAGAAAGGAAGAATGTTCCAGCTGATGACGAAAAACAAAAACAGCCACTTCGTCACTTCCGGTTCAGAATCCAAACGTAAGGCAAATATGGCGTCACCAAATAAATGACCTCACTGTATCCAAGACGACGCAAATGGGAAAGCTGATTCATATAAACAAAACTTGCAGTGACATTTTTAAACTTAAAATACTCTCATGCATAGATGTGCAACAGAAGTCAACAGCAATGCAAATTTGGGGCTCACAACACTCTGATGTGGAATACGAACTGCTGGATAATTAATTCCGCCAGTGTTCTTCTTCCTTTCGAATCAATGCAGAAGAAATGCTTCTTTTTAAACAAAAACAAAAAACAAAACATCCGATGAATTGGGATTGATTGTGCTTGCTGAGAATAGTGAAGGAGATATCGATGGCCCTTGAGAGGTATCTAACGGCAATATGTATAGGCTTTATCTAGCGCGGCTCTGATGCCATCGATAACCTTCTGCCGTTTTTCCTCGTCCATGGGCCCGTCCCCTTTGCGCATGGAATGCAGCACTGCTCCATTGACGATGAAGACCTCAAACAGCTCGGAGAAGCCGAAGGCCACCGGTGTCTCTTCGTGACTGACTCTTACCTCGCAGGCGGTGAACGTCTCTTCGATTTGTTTGATGAGCTCCCTAGCCATTTGACACGTTCGATCTTGCCGTGCAAACTTGATGTGCACCCTGATTGGCTTGTACAGGAAATCTTTGCACGCGGCGTGCACGCGGAACAGGGCATCGGCCAGCTTGAAGCCCTCCATGCTTTGGAAATAAGGAAACTAAACTGTGCGACTGCAAACGAAAAAAAAAGGTGTTGGTGGCGTTTCGGGTGACGGAATCGGTACGACAGTGCGTCAGTTCTTTCTTTACACGCAACTTCCGGTTTGTCGACAATGACGTCAAAACCAATCACGTCAGTTTGGGGAATAAATAGCGAGGCGAAAATGAAAGTTGGAATACCTGGCAGCGCAAACCTCCAAATCGTAATTCGCTTATTTTAATTATGTAGTTTTTTTGGTTGTTGCTTTGTTGTTGTTGTTGCTCCCTCACAGCTATACATGATAGATTTAGCTATAGAAAATATTGCAGTCACAAAGTTAGTTAATATGAAAATATTGAAGGCACAGAAGCCAAAATCAGTCTGAAATGGAACTGGTATCGGCAAATGGAGGCATTTGAGCAAATGGATAGGGGTGTTCTTTTTTTTCTTTTTTTTAAAATGTTGTTTTTAAATAAAAAGTTATAAAGAGCCTCCGGTTTTGTCGAGAAAAGCTTTTATACCGTCGATGATTTTCCTCATCTTTGCTTCAGTGTCGACGAAGCCTTCTCCGTTTCTTTTGGAATGTAGCAAAGGTCCTCCGACAACCTGAACTTCAAAATGGCCCGAGACCAGCGGCGACATTTCTCCTTCAACCTTCACTTCGTCAGGCTTGAAGTGCTTCTTGATTTCGCGCTCCACCTTCCCAAAATGTGGCATGTAGATGCCTCACGTGCCGGCGTATTTGATGTGCACTTTGATAGGACGCTGCAAGGCTTCAGCACAGTTGGCCCAAAATCGATGGAAGATGTCCATCTGTTTGCCGGCCCAAGCCATGTTTGTTGCAACCCCTGACAAGGTATTTTATGTCCAAAGTTTGATGAAGAGGCGGAGCACGGACAAAACAGCAATTTTCGACTGACTGTTCAAGAAGCAGCGCGTCATTTCCGCCCCATCAAACATAATTTGACGTCATAATCCAATGATTAAAAAAATTACTGAGTGCATAACAAACTACGTCAGAATTCAAAAGCAAAAGTCGGTATGGAACACACACACAAACTAGGGCATTTGTCATTTGTAGCATAATTGTTTTAGAGCATGGCGAAATATAAAAATAATAATTAAAAATAAATACGGAACATGTTTTTGTTTTGTTGTTTTGGGGGGGAGGTGAAGGGGGGCTGGAATGAGGCGAAGTGGGTGGTGGTGGAGGTGGTGGTGGTGGACAGCAGCAACAGGCGAAAGTATCGTTTTCGGATAGAGCACTATTATTCACTACACAGAGAAGAATAAGTCAACAGTACTGTCACCCTTTTTAGTCGCAAATGTTCAGGATGGAAGAAGAAGGCATAGTTACAAAACTTGACGGTCTACTGGCCCTCCTCTTTCAAGGCATCCTTGATGCCTTCAATAATCTTCTGCAGCTTGGCATCAGTGTCTACGTAGCCCTCCCCGGATTTTTTGGAGTGCAACATCTTCCCGCCGATAATCTGAACTTCGAAGGCTCCGGTGGGCGCAGGGGTGGGCGCTCCGGTGATCTTCAGGTCTTTGTCTGAAAAATGTCGTTCCAGCGACTGTTGCAATTTGGCGAACCTGGCGAAGTTTCCTCAGGAGCCGCAGTAAATTACGTGAACCTTCAAAGGACGGGTCACGGCCGATGCGCAGAAGGCTCGGAAGCGATTAAAGCCTTCCACGATGAAGCTATCCATGGTTGTACGGTCGGACAAAAGCTGTGTGCCTTCGAAACGCAGGGCAATGTGATGGTGGTAGCTACAGCTTGTTCTAGCAAGATTTGGACCGTAAACGTCACTTTGTTTAGTTTACCGTCATCATTTCTCGTAAATGACATCATCAGCGACTACGCGCGATCTGGAATACGTTCATCGAAAGTGAAACCAGAAACAGATTGTTTTAATGCACTGTGGACCTTCGTTAAAATTCCGCTAATTTTTTTTTTTTTTCTTAGACATTGCATAAGCCGTTGTACATGTAATCCAAAACAATGACGTAGCACAAACAAACAAATACACCAAAGGTTCATGGCACTGCATAAGCAAAATTTACATTAACCAAAACATAGGTTCGCTTTAATGCGACTGAGCATGTATTCTAGAACGAAGATGAAGGGAGGATAATGTTTATTCCGCGTATACAAAGAAGGTTAGCTTGCGTTGTTAGCTAACCTTCTATGGCGTATAATTATTAGCGTTCAATAATAACAATAATAATAATAATAATAATAATAATAATAATAATAATAATAATAATAATAATAATAATAATAATAATAACAACAATAATAACAATAATAATTATTATTATTTTATTTTATTTTATTTATTTTTATTTTTATTTTTTTTTCTTCTATTCTTTTTATTACATCTTCCAGTTACATCAAACCAAGTCAAGAAATCTGTATGCACAAAAAATACTTAAATACATCTCATTAAACTGTAAACGTATTTCCAAACAACTAAAGTCGTAACATCGATTATATATATATATATATATATATATATATATATATATATATAATATATATATATATATATATATATATATATATATATATATATATATATATATATATATATATATATATATTTTTTTTTTTTTTTTTTTTTTTTTAATTTTTTTTTTAAACCAACAATGTCTTTATACTTTCTTTATCAGTACAGCATCAGATAATTTAGGACATATGTAATATATTATCTGATTTCATTTAACAATTCCAATTCTTGTAATATTCAAAAACAATTTGAGAGACAAAGACCTGGACCGTGACACTAGTTATTCTTTGCTTACAGGGTCCAGCAGACTGCAAAGATCCGAATCAGGACCACAACTTGACCCTAGAGGTCATACGTTGACCTTATTATTATTATTATTATCACCATTATTATTATTATCACCACCACCATTATCATTATTACCATTATTATTTAAATAGTAACACTTATGTGAATGAAAAAAGTTTTACAGCCAGACACATTAAATTACATTACATTACATGATTATTGCTTTAGGTCCAGCGGACTCTTCCAAGCCAAATCAGGACCAACAGCCAGACACAAGATAAAATATGAATTTAACAAAATAAAATAAAGTATTTAACAAAAAAAAATCATACTTACCAAAAAAAAAATGAGTTACACTAAAGAAGAAAAAGAATCAACAATGATCAACCATAAAGTGAACTATGTACCCAATAATCAATAATATCGTATTCTGAAAACTGAAACCGATTTGGTGGCCCGGATTTAAAGAGTAACCTTATTAATAAGGTATGGGCCAGGCCAGGGTAGCTGAACAGTAAGTAACAGCTGACATACAAAGACTAATCATCTCTATTACAATTCACATCTATAAACTAATTTATGAACAATACTAATTACCACTGTGTCCACCAACACCAAATATCGTAACAGTAATCATTTTTCTTTAGATATATAGATATATATAAGACTTCTGTCTCAACGGTAAACTGACAGTTAAAATGACAGTTAAACAGATAAAAAACGAAAACTCGACAATTTGCACACATACACAGAATTTTGTCATACCGTTCTTCTTCAATCCTCTCTCTCTCTCTCTCTCTCTCTCTCTCTCTCTCTCTCTCTCTCTCTCTCTCTCTCTCTCCCTCCCCCCCCCTCTCTCTCTCTCGGCCCACCCTCTCTCTCTCCTACCCCCCTCTCTCCATCCTCCCGTTTCTTTTTTTGTTTTCCTTGTTTTCCTTTTTTTCTTTAAGGTGCAGCATTTCTTAGTAACATTTCATATTCAAAAATTCGTTCTATCAATATAGATTTACCATATCGAAATTTTCCAATACACGAGGATGAGAAAGTTTAAGTACTTAAGAACAATCTTTGATAGTCCACGTTTTTCCAAAACACCAAGCAAAGCGTCAGTTGCAGACAAACGAACACGTATATCGAACTTCTTGTTAACCGCCCCTTCCACACATTTCCACACTGCGGAAATCTTGCGGCAATGAAAGAAAAAATGTTCAATAAAGTCTACTTCGTGACTGCAAAAGGAGCATTTATTGTCAATATTTAAACCCATCTTAAACAGTAAAATATTGGTAGGGTAGATGTTATGTAGCAGTTTCCATTGTAATTCTCTCAGCCTACTTTCATCGGTTGTATTTCTGGCTAACTCCCAGTGTTTGTTGTTGATACTGACGCCAAGCTTACATTGCCAAAAGTGTTCACAGCAAGGGACACTGTATATTTCTTCTATAAAAGTCTGACGAAACGTTTTCGCAGTGCTACAGCACAAGTCATTAAAGACTAAGGTAATGTCATCGTAATTCTTACTATCGTTACCAGCAGGCTGTGTTCTGAGGTAGGCCGATACTGCCGCTCTAACCACTGTGTACTGAAGGAACAAGGCAGGACAGTTCCCCAGCAGATCTTCCACTTTTAGAAACGAAAGCACAGAATTGTTTTGCACTACATCATTGACACATGTTATTCCTTTTGATGCCCAGTCTTTAAAATATATCACTTTCCCTTGATAAATAATGTTTGCATTATTCCACAAGCACTCTGAATTAACAGTAGTGGGTGTGTGCACTTTATTATGACTTAGCCAAACCCGTACGGCTCGCACCCAAAATTCAGAGGGAATTTCTTCCAAACCTTTAAACTTTTTACCAACAGTAGAGTTTAAAAAAGACATATTTTTTCCAAACACAGAAAAATACATTCGAGGAATCCAGGACCATTTACAATCCGTTTCAGATTTTGATAACTTGTACAGCCATTCACATTGAAATGATTGTTGCATGAGCTTAATGTCTACCATCTTGATACCGCCCTTGGATGGTTCATTTATTAAGACACTTCTCTTAATCTTTTCAAACGCCTTTTTGTTACAATATTTCCGTCTCCACAAAAATCTGTAAAACAACGTGTTAATCTCAGTTAGTACATTATCTGGCATACATATAGCTTTCATTACATAGATAAACTGAGAAGCTAAGAAGCTTTTTATCACACAAATTTTACCCAGTATACTAAGGTTACGTTTTTCCCAATTAAAGATTGTTTGTTTTATTTTTCTCATTCTTTCTTTCCAGTTTGCTTCAATTGAAGATGCCGGACACGCATTAGAAAATAATACTCCCAAAATGCTAACTGTATTTGCCCAACGCAGACCATACCCTGTTGCTACGTTTGTTCTGTTAGACCCCAACCACCTAGCCTCCGATTTGTTTCTATTTATGACTAATCCAGATATCCGTTTAAAACTGTCTAAAATAGTCAGCACAACGTCTAAATCTGCTGCGTCTCTCAAAAAAGGGTTACGTCGTCGGCATATAAAATTTATTTTCAGAATTCTATTAATATCTTCTGGCTCAGTTGCGTGTTTAATATTTATACCTTTAACATTATCACCAGCACGTATTTTGATTGCGAGTAGCTCTAGAGCCAGCACGAAAGCCAAGGGCGAGAACGGACAACCTTGCCGTATACCACGGTTAACGTCAAAGTCTTCTGACATCCAGCCGTTGTAGCCAATGCGACTTCTACAGTTACACATTAACATCGACACCCACCGGATAAATTGAGTCCCAAACCCAAATTTCCGAAAGGCAGTAATCATAAATTTTCTGGAAATGCTATCAAATGCCTTAGTAAAGTCCACAGCTAATAACAGGCCAGGTTTATTTTTTAATCGTAAATAGTCAATAACATCATCAATTAATCTTAAATTGCACGCACTATTTCTTCCTTTTATGTATCCTACTTGATCTTCGTTGACTATTGAGTGGATCACACCGTTCAGTCTAACTGCCATACACTTGGCGAATATTTTATAGTCAGAGTTTGTTAAAGAAATAGGCCTCCAGTTAGACAACTGACTTTTTGACAAGTCTTTTCCTTTATGAATAAGAGTTATGATAGCGGATGACTGGCTGAAAGTTAACGATCCGTTTTCAAAGGAGGAATTAAGGGATTTAATTAGCGGGCCCCTTAACCGTTGCCAAAAGACTTTCATAAATTCTGTTGTTAGTCCATCAAGGCCCGGCGCTGAATCATTTTTCATGTTTTTAAGAGCGTATGACACTTCCTCATCTGTGATCAGACCTTCACAATTTGCACGCTGTTCATCCGTCAACCTTGGGATGTGGCAGTCACCCATTCGCAAGTCTATTTCTTCCTCGCTAATGTTATCATCATTTGTTTCACTGTACAACCCTTGGAAATATTCTTTTTGCTTATTTAATATTTCAAATTGATCAGTAACAACAGAACCATCATCCAAATCCAGCTTTAGAATTAGTTTTGCATTAGCTCTTGATTTCTCAAGGTTCAGAAAATATTGGTGTTTTTATCACCCTTCTCGGTCCATTTAACTCTTGCACGTGTTTGTGCACTTTTAGTTTTCTCGTGTTCTGCCAGGTCACACTGAAGTAACAGAAAGTCACGTTTTCGCAAAACCTCTGCATTATTAGGGTCTTCAGCCAAAACCGATTCACAAACATCTAGCTCTCTTTGCAGGTCCAAGATGCGATTTTTCTTGCTAACTGCCCTATTTCTACTAAACTGCATAGTCTCTTCCTTTATTTTTAATTTCAGTCTTTCCCATTTAACATCATCCGACAGCTCTACGTGTACACCATCCATAAAGAATGTGTCTATCAAGTCATTAATTAAATCTAAGTATTCTTTTTCCCCTAACAAATAATTATTGAATTTCCAATAACCAGATCCTCGTTCAACGTTGGAGCATTTTAACTGTACGTAGACACATCTGCTAATGTAATTTTGAAGAAACAACAAGAACAAACACTTTTTTTTTTTTTACCGTATGGTTCTTCGTATGCAGACTATAAACTTCCTGCAGAATAGGCTACCATGCGAGTTAAAATAAGAAGTCGAGTAAATCCTGTTCAAGGGAGGCAAACTATGATTTGCAGACCGCTTCAGCGTCACTTGAAAAGCAAGAGTTATCTCTCTTAAGAGACTTTTGGGAGCTGCTGGCATTTTCTGAACCCAGAGAGCTGAAATGATAATTATGATCCCACAGCCATTTGTAGGCCCTTATGTACTTCATAGCTCCCACGTTATCCGCGCTAAACGTAGAGTTAGAGCCAGCGAAATTAAATAAACTCTACAATTTATTGTGAAACGAACTCTACATTATCAATGCACCGCAAATTCATGTTGAGTACTTGCAAACACTTGTGTTGGAAGATTTTTTTTATTATGATACTATTTCCGATCACACAACTTAAAACAATAATATTTAGTGACTTTAAAACACAAGGAAAGGTAGAACTGAAGGTAGAACCGAATGGAGCATAATGGTCCTTGGCAGTCAAGATGCTGCAAGAATGGCCAAAGTGACAAATAGAAGTAATAGGTCAGAAATAAAGGGATATAACTGCGTACGATTTACAAGACCCACCAGCGAGCGAATTCGTATGCTCTCTCTCTCTCTCTCTCTCTCTCTCTCTCTCTCTCTCTCTCTCTCTCTCTCTCTCTCTCTCTCTCTCTCTCTCTCTCTCCCTCCCTCCGTGCAATTCTTGTTCTAACTTATCATATCCTTCATAATCATCCTATCCTATCCCGTAACACTGAAGTCATTGGCGCACCACAGATGATCGTTTAACCAGAAGAGCTGCATACCGTGGGTCAAAGTCGTACCGGTATTACCGCGGTAATTTTAGGTCGTATCGGTATTTCGTACCGGTATACCGCGATTTTAAGTGTTACAATCAAATGGGATATGGCACTGACAGTAGTGACCGACGCAAAAGAAAGATTGTCATACACTTCAAAACAGTTTCAAAGAAACACATTTCCAGAGAAACTGAAGCTTTGTTATTGCTTGAACGCCTTCAAAACAAATTGTGATAAATCACTGTTTAGAACATCAGCAAACTTAAAACCACACAATCAAAATAAAACAAAACCATTCAACGGGAAAGGTCTTTAAGAACTTTAAGAGTTCAGAAGGATTGGCGACTGATACCATGCTCAAATACGTGGATAAGATAAGAATATTTATTCACCAAGTAAAAACGTTACAAGGATTTTGGTGTGGCATGGCGACAATGAAATACATCCTTTCTTGCACAGTCACACATGCATTCATCGTGTCATACGCTTCATTGGCATTCAACATGTATACAGCACTAAAGGATAGGTAAACACAGTGTTAAACATACATCACTCATCAGTCAATGTCATATAAAGTTATGGAGTCAAACACACCCTGCAAGTAAAACAAAATACAGCAGTAAAACAATTTAACAGCATTAAATAAAATGATGAGAATGATTAAGAATGTTAAGCTTCACATCCAAATCTACACACACAACACAACACACCACACACACACACGCACACACACACACGCACACACACACACACACAACATAGCATACTCCTATTTCACAAAGGTACAAATCAAGCAATTGTTGTGAGTTTTCAGTGTATACAGATCATTCCATAAGCTGCTGTTCTTATAAGTTCTTCTTCAAGACAACTGCTATCCACGTAGACTTGGCTTTAGACTTGCTCTCTGGGCGGACAAGATGTCGCACACTGTCGCGTTATGTGTTATCGAGATTTCCCAGTTAACCGGACCTTGGACACCCGCACCGGGATTGATTGATTGATTGATTGATTGTTGTTTTAGGTCCAGCGGACTCTTCCGAGCCAAATCATGACCGGACAACCCCCGATCCGCATAAAAGATCTGCTGAAACAACCCTAGTGGGAAAATCAAATGCCCTCCACCGGCCAGTCACTTTACAATAAAGACTTCCCACGCAGGGGACGGCTGAGGCTTTACCCCAACTAATCAAACCCCCGGTTACAAAAACAAAATAGAATACAAACATCATTATAAATTATCAACAAAACACATACATATAAATGCCTATATTGCTAAATAATAACATCATAGGAAGCCCTAGTGACCATCCGGCAGAAAGCGTCCAACATTCCCAAGCTGATCCAACAGACCTCATACACAAACAATGAGTCTTGTCCAGGAAGAGTTTTCAAGAAAAAAGGTAGGGCACTCATCTAGCGAAGAAGAAGATAGTATAGCAGATTGATAGGACAGAGCAGGAATGAGAAAGAGCAAATGAGAAAGACAGCGACAGTGGGAATTTAAAGCACTAAATTTCCAGAAAGTGGGGGTACTATTTATACTGAAACCCCCGGCACTCCAACGGGGGTACTGTTGCCGCAGTGAATCGGTCATGCCTATAAAGGAAAGACAGGTTTTCAACTGGGGCTTTCACTTTTCCCTGTATAAGTTAGAACAATCTACAGTGGCAAGATTGCTCATGACCCCAAGGGGTCCCGCACCGGGATACCGTACCGTCGCGTTTCCGAACCAGAATACAGTTACGTACCGGTAAAACCGTCCAGCCCTATTAACCAGCATAGCCCGCCTTTCTCTATCCTCAGAAGATCTCATAGCGTCACCCAATGTCAAGCCAGTCTATTCTCGAATGTTGTCTTCCCACCTCTATTTATGTTTCCCTCTTCTTCTACCTCCTTGCACCGTGCCTTGCAGGATCGTCTTTGCAAGGCTTGATGCTCTGGTGACAGATAACCAAAGGGAGACGCGTCACAGGCATAGGCGCTCGCGTGTCCAGATACAAGCGCCTGTGCACCGGAGTTTTTGTTTCACCACTGTGTCTGCGTGTAATCGTGTTGTCCAATGGCTTGTGTGATGGTCTGTCGGACTTCGTCGTTGGTGATGTGCTGGGTATAGGAAATGCCCAGACGTTTTCTGTAGCACCTCATCTTTATGCTTTGTATTCTTCGTTGTAGATCTGCTGTGAGAGTCCATGTTTCGCAAGAGTGTAGGAAGATAAAGATGACAAGGGAGCGAAGCAACCTTACCTTGGAATGTAGACTGATGGTCCTATCTTTCCAAACGGGTTTCACCCCAAACCCTTCCTCCCACCAATAAATTAGTAGGCCTATGAGCAATAATTCTAGTGTCCCCATCTCACTATCCCCCAATCTCACCAGCCCTAACACCCACTTTCTTGCTTTGTCTCCCCTTCCCCACACTCCCATCTGTCTGTCTCTGTCTGTCTGTCTGTCTGTCTGTGTCTCTGTCTCTGTCTCTCTCTCTCTCTCTGTCTCTCTCTCTCTCTCTCTCTCTCTCTGTGTACAATTCACAGGCGCTTGTATCTGGACACGGAATGAATGTGACGGGTCTGCCTTCCATGTATCCATATAGCATCAACAGAAAGGAAACTCGTCAAGGCGTCATAGGCGCTCGCGTGTCTATATATATAGACACGCGAGCGCCTGTGGTGCAATATTTGTTAATCGCCCCAAGCCCCCCCTACTCCCAAGTCTTCCTCCCGCCAATAAAACAGTAAGAGCGGCTAGCCTGACAATAATTCTAGCGTCCCCCTCCATTTATTCCCCAAACTCATCACCCAACTATCCCCCACCTTTTCTTTCTTTCTCTCTCTCTCTCTCTCTCTCTCTCTCTCTCTCTCTCTCTCTCTCTCTCTCTCTCTCTCTCTCTCTCTCTCTCTCTCTCTCTCCCTCTCTCTCTCTCTCTCTCTTTCTGTCTCTCTCTCTTTCTGTCTCTCTCTCTGTGCAGGCAATGATACGGCCATTCAGCCATTCGGCGCTCGAGTTCTACTTCTGCGGTTCTTCTAGCATCAATGCTCTCGCTCGCTGCGTTGTCGTCAGTAAAGCGCACTCAGAGTTTCAAAGATTTACCCCCAACACCCTCTTGCTAGCAGTCTCTCTTTCTCATCGAAAGTGTCATCCCACAAATTTCAGATACTCGGAAAGCGCTACGATGATGTAGCTTTCTTTTTCTTCTTTTTCTCTTTTTTTTTTTTTTCCAGAATGCGTAGCCTTAGGCTTTTACATTCGTCGGTGACAACTGTTACGATATAGAGAGCTTGTGTGTGTGCGTCGTGTGTGTGTGTGCGTATGTATGTATGTATGTATGTATGTATGTATGTATGTATGTATGTATGTATGTATGTATGTATGTATGTATGTATGTGCGTTCCTTTTCTATAGATCCCGTCGTTGCGATGTGAGATAGCTTATTTCTCGTTGATTTATTTTAACATTGTATTGTTAGGTTGAGCTCCAGAGCTGTGGTCCTGATTTGGCTCGGAAGAGTCCGCTGGACCTAAAGCAATAACCATGTAATGTAATGTAATGAGCTGCTTAAGAGGTTGGCTGATGAAACGGGCTCTAACTCCAAGTCACCTGAGATAATATCGTTGCATCGTTACCCGTTCGCGTGATACCCGTCCAGTGAAGAATCTTACTGTCTGCTTTATGTGATGAACAAAGAAAAAAAAAAGAATTCTTTCAGTGTAGCACAGTCTCTATGTAAGTCAATTGTACACTAGTCTTATAAAACAGTGGCGATGTCAAAGCTTTGGTTTTGAATGCTTGTGTGCTGTTGCAGAAAATCTTCAGCCGTACACTACAGTTGCTGTGCTAAAAAAAAAACTTATTAAAGGCTGACATCTTACTGGTGACATATATACATACACGTTGTTCTCCGATCAAACGTTATTCTCTATATAAGTCTAGAAGGTTTTTGTGTGTGGCAAGTGGATGTTTTAAAACGCCTGACAAAGCTTTCAGTGTAGCGAATGTCGAGCATTGAGATTTGTTGTGGTTTGCTTTTGTGTTAGTCTGCTGTTTGATGATCTCTTTTAGTTTGTCTTATCTCGCCTTCCAAGTACTAACATGAAATGTGTGTGACAGTTTGAAAATAATGCCGTCTTGATTTATGCTGTGAAAGAGAGAGAGAGAGAGAGAGAGAGAGAGAGAGAGAGAGAGAGAGAGAGAGAGAGA
>CM072516.1:59222175-59247175 GCA_036898135.1 Oncomelania hupensis
CACTAAGACAGACATACACTAAGACACACACACACACTCACACACACACACACACCCACACACACACACACACACGCACACAGATACAGAGCAGACACATTGGCAGACACACACAGACACGCACGCAGCACGTGCGCGAGCAAATGCACCTATATGTAACACAAAAAAGACGAACATGCATGCACACATATAAGCTACACACACACACACACACACACACACACACACACACACGTACACAAAACACCAAAACTGGGTTTTACTAAGAATGTAAGAATCGGAAAGTGATTTTAGACAGAAAAGGGTTAGGGCAAGGGTTAGTTGCAGCGCTGCAACTAGCCCTTACCCTAACCCTTTTCTAGAAAGTTGACCTATTTCGTCCCCTATAGGCGACGAAATAGGTCGAATTTTGTTCAAAAATTCTTCGGAAATTCACTGTATTTTCTCCGTCCCGGATAGAGCACTCCTGTGTACTAAAAACACTCTCATGCACTACAACTGCACTCCCATGCACTAAAAGAGCACTCCCGCGCACTTAGAAAAAAGTGGGTGGCTGGAAAACTCTGGGTGACTGATACACTCACCCATTTTCTGCATAAAAAGCAAGGTCAGTCACCCATTTCAAGGCTTATGTGTACGCACACACATGTACGCACACACATATAAAGGGCGTCAACACACTCAAACACGGCCCCACACGCACAGATTCCAACACAAAAGCACACGCACACACACATTAACACACTCTCACACAAACACACACACACACACGTACACACAAGCTCAGTGAGAAAAGGTGAAATTAAATTTGAAAAACTGTAATCTGATAAAGATGTTAGGATTAACCTAAACCTAAAACCTGTCCTTTAACTTTAGACAAATTTGTGATATTTGTAGAAGTTGTCTTTATTTAAGCTGTAAAAAAAGATTGCAGAGAGAGAGAGAGAGAGAGAGAGAGAGAGAGAGAGAGAGAGAGAGAGAGAGAGAGAGAGAGAGAGAGAGAGAGAGAGAGAGAGAGAGAGAGAGAGAGAGAGAGAGAGAGAGAGAGAGAGAGAGAGATTTAAACGGGACGGAATGATTGAAAAGAGAGGAAGGATTAAGGTTTGAAGTTCTGAGGACTGAGTCTGACCACAATGACATGATGATAATGATGATGATGATGATGATGATGATGATGATGATGATGATGATGATGATGATGATGATGATGATGATGATGATGATGATAATGGTGATAATGGTGATGATTTTGATCATGCAGTTATTGACGGTGCCTGATTTCTATTGTATTCAATGTGCAAATCAAGGGTAGTAAATATCGATAGGAGTCCAATGCAACTCAGGAGATCCAAATCACTCGGAATGGAGGAAGAGGGGCGGGGTGGGGGTGGAGGGGGGAATAGGAGGAAGTGGACATTATTCAATCGATTTGATGCAAGAACGACAAAGCCCTTGCATAATTTTAGGCAACAGTCCCTGGAGACTGGCGTACAATCCATTGGAAAACTCTCCCTTGGCAACATTATTACAAGATTTTTGCATGATTTATTCTTCATCCACCCGCCGCGTTTTCTCGTCTCTCTCAATTGTTTGTTTCTTTCCGTCCCCCTCCCCACCACCTACCCCATCCTCCCAACTTAAAACCACCAACTCAATCCCTCCTCATTCACTCTGTCTGTCTGTCAATGTCTATCTCTGTGCGTCTCAGTCTGTATCTGTCTCTCAGTGTCTCTCTTTCTCTCTCTCACTCCCACTCTCTCTTGATTTGTTTTTGTTTTTTGTTTCTGTCTTTCTTTCGTTATTTACTTATTTCACTTTCTTTCTTCCCATTGCTATTTCTTTGTGTTTGTTTCTCTTTTGTTAGTTTGTTCATTGTCTCATTGTTTCATTATTCCTGTAAAAATTTTATTTTTATTTTTGTTACTTTGTTTTCATTGTTTTGCGTTCTTTTATTATTTTTTTCCTTTCTATCGCAATTTCTGTTTGTCTTGTTATCTATCTATCTATCTATCTATCTATCTATCTATCTATCTATCTATCTATCTATCTATCTATCTATCTATCTATCTATCTATCTATCTATCTATCTATCTATCTATCTATCTATCTATCTATCTATCTATCTATCTATCTATCTATCTATCTATCTATCTATCTATCTATCTATCTATCTATCTATCTATCTATCTATCTATCTATCTATCTATCTATCTATCTATCTATCTATCCATCCATCCATCCATCCATCCATCCATCCATCCATCCATCCATCCATCCATCCATCCATCCCTCCCTCCCTCCCTCCCTCCCTCCCTCCCTCCCTCCCTCCCTCCCTCCCTCCCTCCCTCCCTCCCTCCATCCATCCATCCATCCATCCATCCATCCATCCATCCATCCATCCATCCATCTATCTATCTATCTATCTATCTATCTATCTATCTATCTATCTATCTATCTATCTATCTATCTATCTATCTATCTATCTATCTATCTATCTATCTATCTATCTATCTATCTATCTATCTATCTATCTATCTATCTATCTATCTATCTATCTATCTACCTATCTATCTATCTATCTATCTATCTATCTATCTATCTATCTATCTATCTATCTATCTATCTATCTATCTTTCCATATTTCGTTCTAGCAATCTTTCTTTATGTCTTCCCTTCATTCATTCATTTATTCATTGAAACATTCATTCATAAATCCATTTATTTATTCATATAACTCTTTCTTTCTTTCTTTTCGTTCCTTTATTTCCTTCAGTCATTCTTTCTTCCATTCTTTGCAAATGTCACGCATCTTTGACGATGTGAAAAAATGTGCAAACAAACCTGCAAAGGAAATTACAAAAAGAAGCAGGAAGCCCGAAGGAAGAGAGAAATGTAGACAGGAAAGAAATACTATGATCACGTGCCGGCTAATGCTGGCATATACATCATAACACAGCCGGCAAACAGGGTCTCCAGCACGCTACGTCATTTTCACAGCTTATTACGAATCAGGAAGGGGAATTAAATTTGGGGTGGGTGGTGGTGGGGGTTTGAGGGATGGGGTGGTGGTGGGTGGTGGCCATGGACGACCATGGAGTAGTCTGTGGTGGGCGGCGTGGTGAGGGGATAATATGTTGTATCTGGGTGCAGGTCAGCCCCTTGAGTAGCTTTATGAGATGACAAGTGTGCTGTTTCGCTGTGTGATGACCAACAGACAGACAGAAAGAGACAGAGAGTCAGAGAAAAAGACAGAGACAGACAGAGAGTCAAAGAGACAGAGAGATAGACAGAGACAGACAGGGAGAAAGAGAGACAGACAGAGATATACAGATAGAGAGACAGAGAGTCAGAGAGACAGACAGTCAGAGAGACAGACAGAAGACACAGACAGAGAGACAGACAAAGACAGACAGAGAGTCAGAGAGACAGTCAGACAGACAGAGACAGAGAGTCAGAGAGACAGACAGAGCATCAAAGATACAGACAGTCAGAGAGACAGACAGACAGAGACAGACAGAGCATCAGAGAAACAGACACAGACAGACAGAGAAACAGACAGAGAGAGATAGGCAGACAGACAGACAGAGAAATACAGACAGCGAAAAACAAAGACAGGGAGATCTATCGTAGATATTGAATGCACGATACGAACATACGAATGCAATAATTTGCACTATTTCTCTAATCGCACAACGGATGGTGGGTTTGATTAATTGCTTGCTTGATTGATTGAGTAAATGGAAAGAGGGAGATACCGACAGACAGACAGATAGACAGAGAGAGAGACAGACATACAGACAAACAGACAAACAGACATATATACAGAGAAAGACAGACAAAAAGAATAATATCAGCGATATCCCAAACTACCAACGAGTTGTTTCTTGCGAGCTTGTCCTGCCGCCCCTCGAATAAGTTTTGTCCACAGCAAGTGTGAATAATCTTCTTCCTAACCTCTAGTGGTCAGTACTGTATAGATATACATGGCCAACTCGTTATATACTTTCTCGCTGGGGTCAGAGTGCACAGTGACAAACAACAACTCATCTTTAAAAGGAGAATCCCCAAGCTGCCGATGAGTGATGACTGTTGTCCGTAAATCGTGTCCCTCGAGTTATGAAAAGCGAAAATGACCCCCATCCTCTCTACAGTGGTCAGAGCAGTCTCATAGATAGCTAGCATAGATCTCATCAGTTATTTTATTGCCACTGTCACCACATTCTTCTTTATCATGTACATTAACGACTCTTTGTACGGTATTTTATTTCGCCATACTCCTTCGACTTTATGATATAGGGTTGGAGTCTCTTTGTACCGCGTTGTGTTTTAATGACACCGTGACGCCCCCGTGACACTATAAACGGTTTAGCCATTTTGTTGTTGTTTTCTAAAGTAGAGTTGGCATGATTAGAGTAATAGGACACTCGTATGCAATTATTTCCGATCATGGTGGCTTAGCAGTCCTCTCGTTTGGAAGGATGCAAGTGGTCACAGCCTTGAGCAGATCTTTGAGTTGGTTAGTGCGCTTTAGACCCCTTGGGGTCATGAGCAATCTTGCCACTGTAGATTGTTCTAACCTATAAAGGGAACAGTGAAAGCCCCAGTTGAAAACCTGTCTTGCCTTTGTAGGCATGACAGATTCACTGCGGCAACAGTACCCCCGTTGGAGTGCCGGGGGTTTCAGTATAAATAGTATCCCCACTTTATGGAAATTTAGTGCTTTAAATTCCCACTGTTGCTATCTTCCTCACATACTCTTTCCCATTCCTGCTCTGTTTTATCACTCTGCTATACTATCTTCTTCTTCGCTAGATCAATGACCTACCTTTTTTCTTGAAAACTCTTCCTGGGCAAGACTCCTTGTTTGTGTATGAGGTCTGTTGGATCAGCTTGGGAGTGTTGGACGCTTTCTGCTGGGTGGTCACTAGGGCTTCCTATGATGTTAGTATTTAGCAATATAGGCATTTTATATGTATATGTTTCGTTGATGATTTGTAATGATGGTTGTATTCTATTTTGTTTTTGTAACCGGGGGTTCGCGTAGTTGAGGTAAACCCTCAGCCGTCCCCCGCGTGGGATGTCTTTATTGTAAAGTGACTGGCCGGTGGAGGGAGTTCAATTTTCCCACTAGGGTTGTTTCAGCAGATCTTTTATGCGGATCGGGGGTTGTCCGGTCCTGATTTGCCTCGGAGGAGTCCGCTGGACCTAAAGCAACAATAAATCAATCAATCAATCAAGTGCGCTTTAGAAGATCAGTGACTGGGATGTATAATTATATCAGTTAATTTAGTCTGAGCTTGTTTTCCCCATCCATTCGTTTCGTAGAAAAATATAGATAGGAGATTATACTGGTTCACCTAATTTATTTGAAATTCTATTCTGTTCTACAAAACTCTTTGTTCTCGTGATAGACTGGATATCCCATTCAAGATCCTTGACACAATGAGTATGCATAGACTGTAACAACGGCAAAAAGTCTGGGACTAAACAGGGACAAACCCGCCCGTTGATAACGCGTTTGGACTTCGGACAAATGTAATTATTTGGTCTAAGATTACTTTATTAGTACCGCACCATGCATTAGACCAATAATGGTCGGAGGAAAGGGAGTGTTGACGTGGAGGGTGGAGGTGGGTGGGTGGCTGTATGAGGGATGAGGGTGTTGTCACAAGGGTGAACTGCATATGCACTTGCATGGACACTATCCTATTAAGGTTAGGAAGGTCGATTTCTATTATTGTTGCTGTTCCTTTCTATGTCGGATGCTGCGTTTTGAATGCTAGATGAATAAACGAATCAGTGAAACAAACGAACAAACAAGCAATGAATCAAGCAATTAATGAATGAATGATGAAATGAATCGATGGCAAAATGTCATTAAGGTGAATTTTAATCCTTTGTTGTATGAGTTATTGTAGCTGAATGTTTTTTTAATCGTGTGATTTATTTTGTTAGCCATCAGCTTGGCAGTCGTCGAATATAGTGTTGCGTAAGTCATCGTTTGTCATCGTTCGTTTTGTTATTTATAGTTCTAATTTAGTTCTCTTTAAGCTTATTATCTTTGACATGCACGAAAAATAATAATAATAATAATAATAATAATAATAATAATAATCATCATCATCATCATCATCATCATCATCATCATCATCATCATCATCATCATCATCATCATCATCATCATCATCATCATCACCAACTCCTCGACTTTTTCTTCATTTTCTCCTCTTTCTCCGCCTCGTCCTCTTCTTCCTCTTCCTCATCATCATCATACTCCTCTTTATCCCTCATCATCATCATACTCCTCTTTATCCCTCATCATCATTATCATCATTTTCATCATCATTATCATCATCCTCTACCTGCTCCTCTTCCTGCTACACCTCCTCCTCCTACTCCGCTTCATCATCATCATTTTCATCCTCATCATTATCATCATCAACATCATCATCATCACCTCCACCACCACCACCACCACCACCACCACTATCACCATCATCATCAGCCTCATGATTCGATCCTATACGAAGCATTGCATATTGACAGAAAATAATAGAGGATCAGTTGTGACAACACATAATATACATAGTAGCCATTAGACCGGGATTGCTTCCTTCCCTCAAGAGTACTAACTTAAGATCCACAATTGCATGGTTAGTCTATGTTGTTATGTATACAATTACACATAGCACAGGCACACGCTCATTATTGTAAGTACGGTACTAAGTACACACATGCACACACACACACACACACCTACACTCACGCACACACACTTACGCATACACACTCACACACACAGACACACACCCACCAACAGACACACACCGACACACACATTCATACACAGACACACGCACACACACAGACAGACAAACACACGCAAAATAAAACTACTACTACTACTACTACTACTACTACCACTACTACTACTGTTACTACTACTACTACCACTACGACTGTTACTACTGCTACTTATCATGGAAGCTTTTACATGTGCGTTTTCTCTGATAACCTCAAAAACGCGGCGATCCTTTAGTATTAACATACACGCTCACGTGTTGCGATACTCTTTCACACACACACACCCACAGCCACACACACATACACGCGCGCCCGAGCACTGTCAAACATATCAGCAAGCATCCATCATACAAACAAGCGAGACAATAGGCAGATGAATCGCTAATAATGTAAGCTTTTTCCTCCAATAAATGATGACATTTTCAGGACGTATCGAACCTCAATTATCCCATTTTGTTTTTCACTCCTTGTACCAAGCATAACACGTATGTAATATTTACACAAGAACATACACACCGTGCTTTCCTGGCACTATGGGTATCCCAAAATTCCTCCCCTCGTCCCCTACCCCCCCCCTCCTCCGATACTAGAGTTGTCACAATAGATATGTTGATTTACTAATATAGCATGGTTTTGGATAGAGTTGCAAACACGATGTCATGCCTGATGTCAGCCGTACAATACCAGTATCGATTTTTCTTATTCCATACCCCGTCCCCTACCCCACTCCAACACGTACACGTACACACACAGACACACACACACAGGCTCACACAAACGCTAACCTAACCCTAACCAATATCCTAACCCTTACTATAACGCAGTCCTAACTAACGGAACATTGGTTTGACGTCAAAATAACGAGGGCAATCAAAATAACCTATATAGAAGTTCCCATTTTTGTGAAAACACACGCCGTGTCTACAACAGCCCCACCCCTACCCTCCTCTCTCTCTCAACACACACACACACACACACACACACACACGCACACACACGCACACACACACACACATTCGCATTTTTTTTCGCTTATACACACAACCAACATATACACATGCAGCGCAGGAACGCAGGAATACACACACATACGCGCGCGCGCGCGCGCGCTTTAATTATCTCAACGAAATTACAGATGTGATCGTGGTTGTGGGCGGGGAGTGTAACGGACGCGGTTCGTACACTTTTCTGTAGGAAGATGGTGTGACGTCACTGCGCTATTTTTCGAATAGTTTCTGAGCTGTGTTAGGGCAGAGACTATACATCAGCCTTAGTGACAGGACGTGGTCGCTCTAGAAAGACCTGATTCTTTAGGAATTACTTTTGCTGTATAAAGAATACAGGTATTTACTATTATTATTACTATTAGTGGTATTTATAATGAACTGCTAAGCTATTCTTACGAAAAAGGAAGAGTATTGCTTTTTGTAAATTAGTACGTTTAGGGTACAGAAGAACCCATGTTTGAAAACAAAGTTCGATAACTCGTGTCAATATTTATTTGATCATGTGTATACATGTATGTGTGACTCAGTTTGTAATTATGATGCCATTTTTATATTCATTCATATGTGGATATGGGGCTGAAATAGGAACGTATTTCAGTTGTGTAATTTGAATATTTATTGATGAATGAATGGGTATAAATATGTTATAAAATGAAGTTGAGCTGTGTTTGTAATATTTGGCTCATAGTCCATTGTGTGTAGCCTATGCAATGTGTGTAAAGTGGCTATACTAGGTATTGTCACAGGAATGGTGACAGTAGTGATTGTAGTGTTGTGGTGGCGTGTAGAGACATTCTACAAATGGAAATGATCCTTACTCAATGTGAGCTATAAAGACATACAGTCTCTTTAAGGATAAGAGCAAAAATTTACGATTGTGTACATGTTGTATACAGCGGAGCGGTTAGGGAGCCAAGAACCCCTGATGTGCGGCGGATGGATTTGGTCCCCATGACATCCCTGGCTTGACCGGATGTGGACACCATCATCGCTGTAGCTCTCCCTCGGATACCATCACTGGTGCAGAATTGCAACAACGGTGCCGAGGTGAATTTCCGGACCAACGCCACGAAGACAACTGCAGCGTCTTCAGTGTGTGGCTGTGACCCCAGCGTCGGCTGTGAATACCGCGCCGGGAGTGTTTGATCCGCGTAACACGGTCAGTAGGCCTAAATAAAAACTGTGACATTTTCTGTGCTCCTGTGCTAATGGAAAAGAGAAGAGTCGAGTGACGTCCTTAGAAAGGACAACGACTTTTGCTAGCGTTGAACTCTGGTAGTAACTATATGGCCCCATCAACTTAACTGGGTGAAAGTACTACATTTACTATGTGTACTCATTTATCAGCTGTGTGATAAATGTGATTCATGTGATTTATTTATATGCTGGAAAGAATCGTATGATTTAATGTAACTGTGAATTTAATGTATGTGAAGATGGTTTAGTGTATATGTGAATAATTGAATGAGAATAGAATAACAGAGGGCAAAGAGAAATAGCTGTGTATTCTTTGTCTTTGTCTGTAAGTACGTGTGTGGCAGTGTATGAGTATAGTAAACAGAGATAGAACACACACCTTATACTGAACGTCAGACAGCCACACTCACACACTCATTCATTACACCATAAGTAGTTATACATATATTTATTTAGATTATAATACACAAAAAAAAACCTCCGTGACATTTGGTGACCCTAGACTCTCTCTGTGTTAGCATTAAGTCATACATATTTATATTTATTGAGGGCACCACTAGTTATTATATTTATATACAGTAGACTAGTGGGCTTATTTCCCTTGAAATTATTGATTATATTGTGTATGACTGTGATGTTTTGTTTTGTGTGACAATGCCGTCTCCGGCGTAACGGCTGTGCCTGTGTATAGTTTCTGGGCACTAAGGGTTTATTTCTTTTTCTGTCTGTGGGTTGCTATTTTCTTATTTTCAGCTCTGTTCTTCTGTTAGTGGGATTGTTTGTTTTTTGTTAGTTCTTTGCTGTGTAGGGTTCTGTCCTTTCATGCGTGTGGTTGGGTGTATGTTCTCTTTGCCCTTATTTTAAGTAGGTTGTAGTGTTAGAATTTCAGCCCCATTTAATTTAATTTATTTTATTTATTCATTGTGTTCTTGAGTTGCATTGAGTTTGATGTTATAATATTCTGTATTTATGTATGTAGTTATGCTGGATTATCCTTGTTAAATTGTTTCCCTTGATTTAGCTTGGTTGTTAAATTGTTTCCCTTGATTTAGTTTAGTTGTTAATACATTGTTTCCTTTGGTTCATGCTGGATTGTTAGTGCTGATAGTTTTGTTTGTGATTTTATTTGGTTTAGTAATTCTGTTTGACTTTGAATTTAATTGGACATAGAATAGTATAATAGTTAGTGTGACAGTAATTAATTTTTTATTATTTATAAAATTAATCTTCATAAGACTTTGTTATTTTGTTGAGTTTATTTTCCTTTGGCCGTCAACTTGGTATTATAGTATTATTTAGTTCTAGTGCTTATAGTGTTGAGAGTTAATTGTTTTTTTTTCTCATTTCATAATTCTTTATTTAATAACTTTGTTTACATAATATTTCTTTTGTGGGCATTGTATATATTTTTTATTAGGATAGTTTTTTAAAAAAACTTGTTCATATAAATTATTCTCTGGGACAAGGGAGGTAACAATTTGATTGTGAGTTTGAGTGTTTGGATTATTTTATTTGACTTAGAAATTTATTTATTATTTTTTTTTTAATTCCTATTGACATTAATATAAACTTTAAATACTTGTGAATAGATTCATTACCAGGATTATACATAATAATATTCTCCTACTTTGAAACTAAAAGACTGTTTGAACAGATTTTGGATAAAAACTTAACTTAGTAATTTAATCTTTCACTGTATATTCATTGTGCTTATTATCAACTTCAGTTGAACTTCTTCAACATATGTTGTGAATATATTGAATTAGTGTATTCCATTTGATATTTAAAAAATTTGTCATTGCTTCAGAACTTGTAAAACATATTGGATTATTACAATATATAATTTGCTTTGTATACATTTAAGACTTGACTATGTTCATGATAACTTGAACTGTATGTTGTATTGGAAGTCTACGTTTGAAGATACTTAGTTGTTTTTCATAAGATTCATAGAACAATTTATAGTTGTTTGATTGATTGCATTTTGCCATTACTATTTTGATACTTTGATATTTTATTGATTTACTGGTTGAACACTTTGATACTTTTATAGAAATTTTTTTTTATTGGTTGTTGATCTACATTGTACTTAGCCATGTCTGATGATTATGATCAGTTGTTCCAAACTTTTATTGCTCAAGCTACAACTTTGGGTATTCCTGATAAAGAACGTGGGAAATATGTACAGGAATGTTTTGATCGTATTGAAAGACAAAAAGTGAGAGATGAAAAAAAACTAGAAGAGGAAACAAAACAGAAAGCATTGGAGGAAGCTACAAAGCAAAAACAAGCAGAAGTTGAATTAGCAAATAAACAAGCAGATGTTGAGTTAGAGAAAGAGAAAACAAAACAAAAGGAATTTGAGTTTCGTTCTGAACATAGACCTGAGGAACAAGATACGGGTTTTGGAAACAGAGGTAGAGATAGTACTTCTTTTGGTGCTAGACCTGTTTACCCCAAGTTGCCTCTTTTCAAAGAAAGACAAGATGACATAGATTCATACCTTTTTCGTTTTGAGACTCATGCTACAGCCCTTGGCTGGGATAGAAGCAAATGGGTTACATTTCTTTCAGCTTTGTTAGAAGGTAATGCACTGAACTTATACCACAGTCTTGCTGCAAATGGTCAGGTTGATTATCCAACATTGAAAGACAATTTGCTTAAGAAGTTCCAGTGTACTGCTGAAGGTTTTCGCAAGAAATTCCGTGAAGTCCGACCAGACTCAAACGAACCTTTCCAAACATTTGGTATTGAACTGAACAGATTGTTTGATAGGTGGATAGCTTTGTCCGGTGTTCCTAGAAACATGCAAGGAATAATGAATCTTGTGTTAGGTGAACAGTTTCTAGAATGTGTGTCACAAGATCTCGCTACTTTCATTCGCGAGCGTGGACTTGTCACATTGGATGATATGGTTAAAACTGCTGAAAGTTATCGTCTTGCTCGTCCCGGAAAGAACTTAGCACGCAAATCGGCTGCTACAATTTTCGGATCAGTAGGATCAGTTGATGTAGCTGAGGAATCGCAAGCTGCTGCTGGCTCTGCAGATTCTCGCGGTGGTTACTCCAACTATCGAGGTCGTGGCTATTGGAGAAATCGTGGTGGTTTTCAAAAGAAAGACCCAACATACACAGATTCGAACCAAAAGGTCGAAGGTCGTTTTGATCAAACTCGGGGATCTTATAGACGTGGACGTGGAGGTGGTTCATTTTACACCAATTTTGATAATTGCCCTCTTTGTGATGGTAAAGGTCATGGTCCTAAGCAATGTCCCCTTCGAAATAGTCAAAATCCTTGCCCTGTTTGCAACATTGGTGGTCATACTAGAAAAGCTTGTCCCTTTGTTGTAATGAAAGCCACAGCTTCAGATGATAAGACAAATAAACCAAGCTCAGGTTGTGCAGTTGTCCCTGTAGACTCTGAAGTTGTTTGTTCTGTTTTTGATCAGACACCTGGTCACTTGCATTTAGAAGTTGGTTCTGTAAATTCTACTGCTTGCTCAGTTCTGCGAGACACAGGTGCTACCATTTGTGGTGTTCGAAAACGTTTGGTTTCTGATGAGCAGTATGTACCAGGTTCTGTTCGTTGTAAGACTTTTGGTGGAGAGATAAACATCTACCAGCAGGCTAAGGTTGTCGTTTCTTGCCCATATTTTGTTGGTGAGTTGGTTTGTTGTGTTCTTGAGGATCCAGTTGCTGACTTGATTGTAGGAAATATTCCAGGTTTGATTGTCCAGCAGACCCAAGATACCAAGGTTGCTGCTGCTGCTGATGTTCCTGTTGCTGCTGTCACTACTCGTGCTCAGGCTAGGAAGCAAGATCTCCCGCACAAACCTCTTGTCACTGTGTGCGATGACTTGAAGGTCACTCGTGCTGAACTCATTCAGTTGCAGAAAGATGATGCTACTTTGCAAGGTTGTTTTAAGTTAGCTGTTTCAGGTGAAGAAAAGGTTGTTGGTTCTGCTACCTATACTTTCTATTTTAGAGATGATATTTTGTACAGGAGGTATCAGAAATCCAAGGATATTTTGCATCAGGTTGTTGTTCCTGAAAAACTTCGTACTTCAGTCATGATTGCTGCGCATGATCAACTTTTGGCAGGTCATTGTGGAGTTCGTAGAACTTTGACTAGGATTCTGTCCCAATTCTTTTGGCCTGGTGTTTCTGCTGATGTGAGTGCTTATGTTCACACTTGTGACATTTGCCAGAAGACAATTTCAAAAGGAAAAGTTCCCCCTGTTCCTTTGGCGACTATGCCTCTTATCTCGACTCCATTCGAGAGGGTCGCTATTGATCTAGTTGGGCCTTTGTCTCCTCCATCTGTTGAAGGTCACAGATATATTCTGACTTTGATTGACTTAGCTACTAGGTTTCCCGAAGCTGTTCCTATGAAAGACATTTCTTCTGTTGCTGTTGCTGAAGCTTTGATGAGTATTTTTTCAAGGTTAGGTTTTCCCAAGGAAATTCTTTCTGATCAAGGTTCTCGGTTTAACTCAGATTTGATGAAACAGTTTCATGCTTTGTGTGGTACTCAAGCCATACGTACTTCGCCCTACCATCCTCAAGCAAATGGTACTGTTGAACGCTTTCATGGCACTTTGAAATCTATGCTTAGAAAGGTTGTTCATTCTCAACCTAAAGCTTGGCATCGCTATCTTCCTGCATTGCTCTTCGCATGTAGAGAATTGCCATCAGAAAGTGCAGGTTTCAGTCTTTTTGATCGGATGTTCGGTCGTAAACCGAAAGCTTCCATTTCTACTTTTTTGCTTCCAGATGTCGAGGTTGTGGAACCTCAGTGTTGTGTTTCTCATGTGGATGTTTCTACAGATAAGCATACTGTCCCTACAGTAGGTATTGGCGTTTTCCAGGATGATGGTTCATGTCCTTACAGTAGTTCAGATTCACCCTTGAACCACTTCCAGGTACACAGAATGTGTTCGCGGATCTGTTGTCACGCGCTGGTCGTGATCAATCGGTTCCATAGATCAAGGTTTCGTGGTCGTTGCTGTGTTTTGACATTATCCTCAGAACTTGTAAAAAATAACCTCGGTCGGTTCTTTTTTTCTTTGGGAGGGGGGTAGTGTAACGGACGCGGTTCGTACACTTTTCTGTAGGAAGATGGTGTGACGTCACTGCGCTATTTTTCGAATAGTTTCTGAGCTGTGTTAGGGCAGAGACTATACATCAGCCTTAGTGACAGGACGTGGTTGCTCTAGAAAGACCTGATTCTTTAGGAATTACTTTTGCTGTATAAAGAATACAGGTATTTACTATTATTATTACTATTAGTGGTATTTATAATGAACTGCTAAGCTATTCTTACGAAAAAGGAAGAGTATTGCTTTTTGTAAATTAGTACGTTTAGGGTACAGAAGAACCCATGTTTGAAAACAAAGTTCGATAACTCGTGTCAATATTTATTTGATCATGTGTATACATGTATGTGTGACTCAGTTTGTAATTATGATGCCATTTTTATATTCATTCATATGTGGATATGGGGCTGAAATAGGAACGTATTTCAGTTGTGTAATTTGAATATTTATTGATGAATGAATGGGTATAAATATGTTATAAAATGAAGTTGAGCTGTGTTTGTAATATTTGGCTCATAGTCCATTGTGTGTAGCCTATGCAATGTGTGTAAAGTGGCTATACTAGGTATTGTCACAGGAATGGTGACAGTAGTGATTGTAGTGTTGTGGTGGCGTGTAGAGACATTCTACAAATGGAAATGATCCTTACTCAATGTGAGCTATAAAGACATACAGTCTCTTTAAGGATAAGAGCAAAAATTTACGATTGTGTACATGTTGTATACAGCGGAGCGGTTAGGGAGCCAAGAACCCCTGATGTGCGGCGGATGGATTTGGTCCCCATGACATCCCTGGCTTGACCGGATGTGGACACCATCATCGCTGTAGCTCTCCCTCGGATACCATCACTGGTGCAGAATTGCAACAACGGTGCCGAGGTGAATTTCCGGACCAACGCCACGAAGACAACTGCAGCGTCTTCAGTGTGTGGCTGTGACCCCAGCGTCGGCTGTGAATACCGCGCCGGGAGTGTTTGATCCGCGTAACACGGTCAGTAGGCCTAAATAAAAACTGTGACATTTTCTGTGCTCCTGTGCTAATGGAAAAGAGAAGAGTCGAGTGACGTCCTTAGAAAGGACAACGACTTTTGCTAGCGTTGAACTCTGGTAGTAACTATATGGCCCCATCAACTTAACTGGGTGAAAGTACTACATTTACTATGTGTACTCATTTATCAGCTGTGTGATAAATGTGATTCATGTGATTTATTTATATGCTGGAAAGAATCGTATGATTTAATGTAACTGTGAATTTAATGTATGTGAAGATGGTTTAGTGTATATGTGAATAATTGAATGAGAATAGAATAACAGAGGGCAAAGAGAAATAGCTGTGTATTCTTTGTCTTTGTCTGTAAGTACGTGTGTGGCAGTGTATGAGTATAGTAAACAGAGATAGAACACACACCTTATACTGAACGTCAGACAGCCACACTCACACACTCATTCATTACACCATAAGTAGTTATACATATATTTATTTAGATTATAATACACAAAAAAAAACCTCCGTGACAGGGAGAGGAAGAGTGAGAGCGGGGAGAGGAAGGGTGAGAGGGAGAGGAGGAGAGGTTGTCCAGTCCATGGCAATGTCCATTATCAAGTACTATGAGCCATAACTTAGTTTAGCTCGATGTCGTGAATCTGCGAAAATCCATAGAGACAAGGACCAGGAAAATGTGTGGAAGAAGAGATCTTCCAATCTTCCATCAATAGAAATGTGGAAGTCTTCAGAAAGCTTCGTAAAAACAAACAAGTGCCGGAGTTACGGTTCCTTACTGACGCTGTCTGCTTTCTCATAGATAGATAGATAGATAGATAGATAGATAGATAGATAGATAGATAGATAGATAGATAGATAGATAGATAGATAGATAGATAGATAGATAGATAGATAGATAGATAGATAGATAGATAGATAGATAGATAGATAGATAGATAGATAGATAGATAGATAGATAGATAGATAGATAGATAGATAGATAGATAGATAGATAGATAGATAGATAGATAGATAGATAGATAGATAGATAGATAGATAGATAGATAGATAGATAGATAGATAGATAGATAGATAGATAGATAGATAGATAGATAGATAGATAGATAGATAGATAGATAGATAGATAGATAGATAGATAGATAGATAGATAGATAGATAGATAGATAGATAGATAGATAGATAGATAGATAGATAGATAGATAGACAGACACACAGACAGACAGACAGACAGATGTGGTTGCTGACGATCTTTATCACTTCATGTGAGCCCAATGGTTTGAGAGAAAAAAAAAAACTTTAAAAAAAAGAAAGAAAGAAAGAAAGAAAAGAAGAAGAAGAAGAAGAAGAAGAAGAAGAAGAAGAAGAAGAAGAAGAAGAAGAAGAAGAAGAAGACGTCAATACATAAAGATAGATAGATAGATAGATAGATAGATAGATAGATAGATAGATAGATAGATAGATAGATAGATAGATAGATAGATAGATAGATAGATAGATAGATAGATAGATAGATAGATAGATAGATAGATAGATAGATAGATAGATAGATAGATAGATAGATAGATAGATAGATAGATAGATAGATAGATAGATAGATAGATAGATAGATAGATAGATAGATAGATAGATAGATAGATAGATAGATAGATAGATAGATAGATAGATAGATAGATAGATAGATAGATAGATAGATAGATAGATAGATAGATAGATAGATAGATAGATAGATAGATAGATAGATAGATAGATAGATAGATAGATAGATAGATAGATAGATAGATAGATAGATAGATAGATAGATAGATAGATAAAGAAAATGAAAGAAAGAACGAAAAAGGGACTACAGAAAATAAAGAACCTTTTAAAGTTTCCTATATACTTGAAACATACACCTCTTGTGTTCCTTCCTTCAGTATTGTAATCAGTTGAGTTCCGTTCAGAATTTTAAAGTTACGTCTGTTAACTCTGAGTGATATTAAACAAAAAAAATAAAAAATAAAAAATAAAATAAAAGAAAATAAAATAAAATAAAAAATAAAATAAAATAGAATAGAATAAACATATAATCAATCTACCAACTGATGATTTAAAAATAACATGAACAATATTAACAATGTTCGGATGATATAATGTCTTTTTGTTTTAGAAAAAGAACTAATTTTCTTTGATTGGCCTTTTTTTAAAATAAAAATATTAACTCTTTGTTCGGTCATGCAATGTAGTTCACGAAATTTTCCATCTCTGTGTTGAAGATCTAATGCCAGAGAGTAGAAACTATACCATCCGTCAAAGACAGTGAAGTTTCTGGGGGAGCGTAAATGTACTTCAGTATTCCAGTAGTCGAACACCCCAAAAATAAAAGCGCATTATGATTCCGTAATCATATTATGTTTCGTTCTGTTAGGCCACAAGCGGCGAATTATGAGAAATAACATTGCCGAAAGACCCGCCTAGGGAACAAGCTACACACAGAGAAATTCATGACATTAAGAATCATACTTCTTCCACGGATTTTCAAGATGGATCCTGACGCTCATGTCCTAGACGTGTGAATGTTTTCCAGGTACACAAATATACCCAGCGAGCACGAACTAGGTCCCTTCTCCCCATTCTTGGTCGGCCAGGATTGTTCTCAGTCTTCTGTTGGATGTGTGAGACAGTGCGCCCAAAGGCTGCAAGTGCGCGCCTCAGGCGGCTTGAGTTAGAATGCTGTATCGTCCAGCGCCTTGAGCAACGTTTGAGCTACAAAAGCGCTATAGTAGATTAAGTAAATAAATCAGACTGTCACAGCCAGATCAGTGGCGAGTTTAGTCAGAGCGATTTTGGTCCAGAATAGTAGAACAAGGAAGGCAAAGGTGGATGTGACACAGAGGTAAAATCTCGCGAAATTGTGTTTTGCTTTTTGGACGGTTAAACACGCAAAAAACTAACAACGTTTTTTCAGCGCAAGTAAAATAAATAAATAAATAAATAAATGAAGCAGTTGTAAGAGAAAGCCAACAACACAGGAATTTTGGAGCACTCAGCTAGTGATCCTATTACGTGTTTTTAGAAGCAGCAGATCCAATGCGTTTCTGTCCACCCGCTAGCTATTTCATTATCCAGGAACAGAGGAATTTTCTCTTTGTTTTGGTTTTCCCTCTCTTTTGAAGTCAGTGACCTTCTCAGACATTCCCTTCTCAAACTCTAATTTAGCACTCTTTTTAGCAATGACCATCTCTTGGCTTCCAGGAAATCGTAGTATGGAATACTAAAAAGAAAGAGAAACACGGACTCCACTGTGCATTAATTAGTCAAATAAAGCGAAAAGGGTTTGGGGGTGGGTTGGGACATGACGATGGACAAAAAGACATAACATTAATGGCAACTAGAACTCAAGTGTTCCCTAACAGAGATGTTCCCTCAAAGTTGACAATCTATCGCACTGCCTTAAACTATAAAGGTCAGACCGTGGTTGTCTTTTGTGGAATAATCTTCTCGTCCAGAAAGACGATCGAATCACCTTACCTTCCAAGTATAAAGCAGTAGTGTGATACCACTATTAACTTTGACTGCAAATCTTCATTACCTGGTAACGCTGTGTTTTACGCATTTCCTTGTTTCTTATATGACCATCATGACGTGTTCCAAAAAGCAAACCTGTTCTACATGAAAAACAAAAATTCAACAACTTTTGTGACAATTAAAAATTACCGGATTTTACAATTACAATTAAATTAAATACAATTAAATTGAAGAAAATAAAAGGAAAGAAACGTGAGTCTAATCACAAAAAGCCACGATTGTGGGTAAGGAGGGAATGGGCTTTGAGTTGAAGTCTCTTATACATGCATAGAAAATCTTTTTTCTTAATCTGCTGTTGTTGTTTTTTTTTTTTTTAAATCTCCTTCAACTCTTTAAAAAAAATTGTCTTCCTGACTAAGGAGATAAAATATTGGGATGGTATCGACGCCATGAAGCAAAGGATGCCCTGTCCTCCCGCCCATCTTTCTCTTGTCTGTTTCCATTCTTTTGTCCATTGTGTGGTTCTCTAGTGTACGGTCATCGATCCTGACCCCGCTGTTCATTAACAGCTAATCATGGTCTGCGCTGAAGAATTGATCTCAGGATTTCAATCCTGTGTTTTCCTGTCACTCCGCGTCTGGAACTTATGTGCGTGTGTGGGAATGGAAGGATGCGGGAGGGGGGAGGGGAATAGAGAAGGGGGGGATTTCGTCTGATTCAATGCGGAACGCCGTTGCCTGCAAAGGTGTCTGAGAAACCCCCCGAAGAGCTTTCCTTTGTAATAATATATCGTTCACGGCTTGTTTTGTTCCCGTATCTATTTTTGATTCAATTTGGCCCCCAAAATCCCCGTTTCTTTGCTTTGTTGTTTGAATTATATTTGTTGACATTTTTGTATCCATGTAGCCTAAAAACATTATCGGATTAAAGAATTTGCACTAGGGAGGGGGGTGGGGAGTTGGGGGAATAGAGATTTCATGACTTGACCTTATTTGATTTGACTTGCTTCCACAGCCAGTGCAATTTGCTGCTATATGTACCTATGCGGGACAGTGTGGATGTATCTCTTCAAATTCAGTTGTAGCCGTCTTCTATTTGGCCCTTTCCTGTTCCATGAACTAAGAAAAGCGCTGTAGCATTGGTGCTTTAATATATGGCCGACGCAAAAGAATTGATCCCAAGATTTCCCGTTGTAATGAGAAACGTTGTTCTTGCTGTTTGTTGGGAACAAGACATATTTTGATTCAGATTCTGAAACGCAGGCTACATGGTGAAATGATTACATTAAATAAATAACGGTTTATTTTAAACATTCAGTTCTCTGTCTACAAAAGATCACTAACTGGCTCCTCCATATTCTAGGAGAAAACAATTTACCTATTTCTGCCTTATGGTATGCAGCTTGTTGTTAAAAACTGACGCAAGCTAACATCATTAATTTTTACCTCCAGAGTTTCGCAGAAGTTGCTTGCAAATCCCCCAGGAGATCTGGTTGATAAAAAGCAATATCGGATGGCTGGATGCAGGGGCGGGGGGGGGGGGGGGGCGGGGGAGGGTTGTGTTTCCATTGTGCGTGGAGTTGGTGGAGGCGGGAAGAGAGAGAGTGAGTGGGTGTGTGTGTGTGTGTGTGTGTGTGTGTGTGTGTGTGTGCGTGTGTGTGTGTGCGTGTGTGTGTGTGTGTGTGTGTTTGGATTGATCGGTGGGTAGAAATTAATAGACTTTCTTTTCATTTTGGTTTCTTCTATAGTATCAACTTTTGTTTTCTTCACTTTGTATCCCTTCTTCCTTGTAACCTCTCCCTTCTGACCCGCCAACCCCGAGAATCTTATTAAATGATTTAGTGTCGCGGTAGAGGACTTATAAAAAAAGGTGGAAAATATTTTGCCAGATTGGCCTAAGTTGGACCTCACAGCACCTCCTAAGTTTAAATTAAAAAGGCGAAGATCCACTTTCTATAGATGATTCTTACAATATTTTTGAACGCAATAATAACGAATATAGATACATAATTTATGACAAGATTTCCCGAAGATACTCTGCCGAAGAAGTAGAAGAAGCAGCAGCAGCAGCAGCAGAAGAAGAAGAAGAAGAAGAAGAAGAAGATGATGTTGTTGATGATGATGATGATGATGATGATGATGATGATGATGATGATGATGATGATGATGATGATGATGATGACGACGACAACGATGATGATGATGATGGTGATGAGGAGGAGGAAGAGGAGAAGGTTCAAGAAGAGGAGTAGGAAGAAGAAGAGGATGACCATGACAACGACGACGATAACGAAGAAGAACAAAAAGGAGCAAAAGAAGAACAAATACAAGACGACCAAGAACAAGAACACGCAAGAACGACGACAACAACAGCAATAACCACAATAACAACAGGAAAGAAGAAGAAGAAGATGAAGAAGGAGAAGAAGAAGAAGAAGAAGAAGAAGAAGAAGAAGAAGAAGAAGAAGAAGAAGAAGAAGAAGAAGAAGAAGGAGAACAACAACAACAACAACAACAACAACAACAACTACATGAGGCAGCAACAACAACAAAATGGAAGAAGAAGAAGAAGAAGAAGAAGAAGAAGAAGAAGAAGAAGAAGAAGAAGAAGAAGAAGAAGAAGAAGAAGAAGAAGAAGAAGAAGAAGAAAAAGAACCGAAGCAACAACAACAACAAGTATGAAGAGGAGGATGAGGAAGAATAAAGAAGAAGAGTTATATACAGCAGTATGACTATAAGCATCGTTTTAAAAACGCACGCCCGATATTAACACGCCATTGATGAATGCATTCTGATCACGAGAGATTACGTCTGACCTTCTATATTAGACAGAGTAGCTGAGCCTGCTAAATGTGAGGCCCAGTACGTAATGCCGCAGATCTCCTCCTTCAACAGGTCTCGCCTGCGCTGTATGCGTTTCGCTGTTTCCTAGCCAGTGTCCCGTAATCGTTACCGTTCATCGTGGCTTTTTCAATATGTTCGTCCACCTAACTTGACCCCCCATCGCTTTTATCATGTCGTGCAGAATTTTTTGTTAACGCTGTCTCCATTCCATCTCCGCCCCTCACCTTCTCACCCCTCACCTACCCCATTCCCACCCTGGACCCATCACCCTCCTCACCTACGCCGCCTTCTATCTCCAATAAACTGTCATCAATATTTTCTACAACGCAGTCTTTCTTACGCTTGTTGTTGTTCTTCTTCTTCCTCTTGTCGTTTGGATCATTAGCATCGGTATCCGAATCATCCCTAGCCGCCCAATCAGGACCTTCTTTCTATTTCTGTATCGTCCATCCTCATCATTCTGTCCTTTTTATTTTCTTCTAATTTATGCATTTCTTCTGGCTCTTTGTCTTCGCCTTCATTCTCCCCCTCTTCTTTTTTCGTCGTAGTCGTCGTCGTAGTCGTCGTCCTCGTCATCATGCTCCTTTTCTTCTTCTTCTTCTTCTTCTTCTTCTTCTTCTTCTTCTTCTTCTTCTTCTTCTTCTTCTTCTTCTTCTTCTTCTTCTTCTTCTTCTTCTTCTTCTTCTTCTTCTTCTTCTTCTTCTTCTCCTTCTTCCTCTTCTCCTTCTTCTTCTTCTTCTTCTTCTTCTTCTTCTTCTTCTTCTTCTTCTTCTTCTTCTTCTTCTTCTTCTTCTTCTTCTTCTTCTTCTTCTTCTTCTTCTTCTTCTTCTTCTTCTTCTTCTTCTTCTTCTTCTTCTTCATTCTCACCCTCCTCCTTCTTCATCATCATTGTCTTCTTCATTCTCTTCTTCAGCCTCCTCCTTCTCCTCCTCCTCCCCCTTCTTCTTCTCCTTCTCCTCCTCCTACATCTCCTCCTCTTTTTTTTCTGTCTTGTCTTTTACTTCTTTCTTCGTCTTCTTCATCTCGCTCTTCTGTTTTTCATCTTTGCCGTGCTTCATGTGAACTTTTGGCATTTCTGTTGTTCCGTTTCCAGTCCATTTTATTCTTCTTCTACGTCGTCGTCGTCTTTCGTGTTGGTCTTCTGTCCTATACATTACATTCGCTCGTGAAATAGCCTCATCTACTTAATATCAATTGAAACTCTGTTGCACTTCTTCATACACCTCCGGCGACAGCATGCATTTCACAAGGCCGTGGATTAAATTAGTTCTCATTGACACAATGATTTCGCAAAATGCATGTTGTTGGTGGTGTATTATAATGTATGTGTCAGGGAAAGTATTTCCCTGGGAAATAGTGTTGTATGGTTTTGTAGGATTTATTTATGTGTCAGTGAAATTATCTCCCTGGGAACTCTAGTACATACACGCACGCATTCCCTAACACGGATTTTAAGGATCTTGACGCTCATGTTCTGGATGGGTGAGTATCAGCTAAGCAATTACAATCATCAACACTAAGTCCCTTATCCCCTATATACCTGGACACCCGGGATTGTGTTTAGTAGGCTGGGGCCTAACGCTGCAAATGTGTGCTTCGTGCGTCTTGAGTTAGATTTTGTTTCAACCAGCACGGTTATGCAGCTCTTGAGATGGTAAAACGCTATTTAAGAACCATTTTAATATTAAAATAATAACATAAGAATAATGTTACCATTTTAACGTGATTTACATTTAAAAAAATATTAATTCAATTTTATTTTAAGGGAGGGAGTGAGGAGGGCATAGCGGAGACTTTATCACAGTACCATATTAGAAAAAAGGCTCGATGCGAGCTAGGTTTTATGTGACGTACTGTCACAGGCGGCCATTTTTCTACAGTGACAGTATTTGATAGATCCTGCACTTCCTTGTGGTCATGACGTGAACCCCTCAATCAGCCAATCTTCTCGTTAGGAAAATACCTGCCATTGGGAGTCCATTACCATCTTTTCCCGCTCTGCGCTCCCTCGAGACAGACGAAGAAATCTCTGCAAATGGAATAGATATTCCTCGCTGCGAGGTAAGGGTGGGGTGGGGGTAAGGGGGGTCCAACAGAAAAGGAAGATGAGGAGGAAGGGGAAAATAAGAGGAAATAAATAGGAGGAGGCGGAAGAAGTTGAAAAAGGAGGTAAAAATAAGAGGAAAGGGAGTAGCTGGCGAAAAAAAGAACTGATGTATGGGGAGTAGAAGAAGGAGGAGGAGGAGGAGGAGAAGAAGCAGAAGAAGAAAAAGAAAAAGAAGACGAAGAAGAAGAAGAAGAAGAAGAAGAAGAAGAAGAAGAAGAAGAAGAAGAAGAAGAAGGAGGAGGAGGAGGAGGAGGAGGAGAAGAAGAAGAAGAAGAAGAAGAAGATGATGATGATGATGATTATGGTGATGATGATGATGATGATGATGATGATGATGATGATGATGATGATGATGATGATGATGATGATGATGATGATGATGATAATAATAATAATAATAATAATAATAATAATAATAATAATAATAATAATAATAATAATAATGATGATGATGATGGCGGTGATGATGAAAAACGTGGACAACAGCACCAAAAATAAAATAAAATAAAATAAAAACGAAGAAGAGCGGGATCAGGCATGAGTGACCAGAATTATTAGATGCAAATTTTTTGAAATATTAAGCGATGGAAAGAAGAAGAAGAAGAAGAAGAAGAAGAAGAAGAAGAAGAAGAAGAAGAAGAAGAAGAAGAAGATCTATTTTGGCATGGAGAAAAGTGGGCCGGTCGGGCGCAGGCAGAGGTTATTTGAATTATGAGAAGCAGATTTTTTTTTAAACACTCGATACCAGAGGAAGAGTGGACATTAGCGTGAAAAAAGAAGTTTCACAAGAAAAAAAAAGATGGGGTTAAGAGAAGAAAGAGTAAGTACAGTAGATCGGGCGTAAGCAGGAGTGAGCCTGAATTATTAGGTGCGGATTTCCTTAAAATAGGTACACCAAGAAAAGAAGTATGAGAGAGGAGTAAGGGGAAGGGAGAGGCAGAGGGGGAAGGGGAGTGGCATGGAATGAGCGGAAGGGAAAGAGGAGTGGAAGGGGGTGGGGGGTGGGAGGAGGGGCGTGAAGGAATGGGGTACATCAAGCAGAAAGGGTAGATTGGTCAGGAAAGCAAAAGCGAGCTGAATTATTAGCCGGAGATTTCTGAAAAATGAGGTACAGGGGATTATTGTACTTGCATGACCTGGGAAAAGAATCTATAGGCTGGTTGAGGTGGACACCAGGGGTGAACAGGGATGGGTTTTTTGTTGTTGTTGTTTTTTGGGAAAAGGGGGGGAAGGCGGTATGGGCGCTGTGAATTTTTTTAAAAAATTTTTGTTTTATATATACGATGATATTTGTCACCCGTAGTGCGTGCGAGATACGGGGTTGCCTTCTCAGAGAAACGGTGGCAGCCACACAGAAGCGGGGTAAAAACAGGACGAGGGGTTGATGTGTATGTGTGTGTGTGCGTGAAAGCGCGCGGGTTTGTGTGTGAGTGTGTTTGTG
>CM072516.1:59259675-59267175 GCA_036898135.1 Oncomelania hupensis
GCGGGCAGCGGCCAGCCACAGGAAATTACTTCTTTCGGCGTCCATTCTACCTCCTGGGGTTCAGCGTGGGTGATAGGGTGCCGAAAGGATACACAAGCGTAATGACAAAAAAAAAGCTGAGAAAGTGGGGAGTGGTGGAGTGGTTTGAGTGAATGTGTCCCCGGGTCGTTGGAAGGGGTTGTAGACATCTACCGATATCCATAGCGGTTAGCCTTCACTCGTACTGAATGATGATGAAATTAATAATAATAATAATAATAATAATAATAATAATAATAATAATAATAATAATAATAATAATAATAATAATAATAATAATAATAATAATAGTAATAATAATAATAATAATAATAAAAATAATAATAATAATAATAATAATAATAATAATAATAATAATAATAAATCAATAAAGAAATTAATATATATTAAACAATAAATGAATACTTTTAAATAGAGAAACACATTATTCAAGAATCTTCTTCTTCTTCTTCACCCGATACACATTGGTCGAAGGCTACTAGAAGCATGCTTTAGTAGTCGCCTCAACAGGCCATAAAGCAAGCATGCTCTCATGCTTCAGAGCACTGCTTCCTATACGCTTAAAGCCCTAGGAGCATTGACCAATGAACTCATGAAAATAGAAAATGTAAGTTTCGTCTCCTCTAGAGGACGAATTAGGTCAAACTGTATTTGTTTTTAGGTCAACTGTCTTTTACGAACCGCTTGAGAATGTTTTTGAACCGTTTGTTGACGCCGGATAGTGTCGTCACTTGGTTTCATACAATTTAAGAATCCAACAAGACAAATGGGTTTTTGAGACGGAAAGAGCGGGGATATATTTACAGTGAAATTGCGCTTTTTCCGTCACTATAGAGCGTGAAGCGTATACAAAGCAGTGCTCTGAAGCTTTATCGCCTGTTGAGGCGACTACTAAAGCATGCTTCTGGCAGCCTTCGACCAATGAGTACCGGTTGTCTTCTTCTTCTTCTTCTTCTTCTTCTTCTTCTTCTTCTTCTTCTTCTTCTTCTTCTTCTTCTTCTTCTTCTTCTTCTTCTTCAGTCGATTTGAACAGAATGTAAATCGTCATTCATCCAGAGTATTGTAACGCGACTCTATATTTGCGTTATCTTGTGAGAGTTAATCTAAACTACTTAATTCTGTACTTGTACGGGGAAAGGGCATGACAAACCAAATTATAATTTAAGACATACAAAATAAAACCAGTCTCACTTTCGTTCACAAAGGTTTGCCACGCGCTCAAATAAATCACAATAACTATAGCTTATCTTCATTTATCCAATTTTAATAATCTAACTAGTATACATCATTCGAGTAGGCTAACATAAGATTCTCATGCACATAAACTCTAACTAACAATACATACGATGTTCAAATAAATTCATTTCATCTTACCTCATTTTCTTCTCTTTTCCACTCTCCTTTCCTCCTTTGGGAAACCACTAATTCTTGCCCTAAAAATCAATCTTCACTCACTAACTAACTCACTGACTACTTACCATCTAATTCTGCACTCACACCAATTTCTAAGCATTGTACACCCTACACTTATTACCCTACATATATTCTACAACTACTATAAATTCTCTCCTGCTCTTAGACACATTATGAATAAAACACTCTAAGGGCTACACCTAGACCAGATGGAGCAAAGTTGTTCTAGGTCTATCAGAAGCAGGAGACCAGAGATAAGAGGAAGATTTCTTTGTTCCTCCGGCTTTTATAGCATAACTTCGAAAAGACGTACCTCTCTACATAAGGAGATGCCCTAACTACTACGTCATTGCCCCACCCAAGATTTCTGAGACTTGTACCTATCACGTGGTCAGAACTGACCACGCTCTTTACATACAAGAGACCAATGGTTGCCGACCATAGACCTGCTGCATGTACATGCACTAAACGTGGCCGTTAGTCATTCTTGCCGGACAAACACAGCTGACCCATCGCACATGTATCGCACGTGCTAGCTAATACTAACACTTCTGCCCCTCTGACTCACTACAATAACCACGTCGAGCTTACAAGTTCTATAATCATCCCTTATCATCATCTTCTTCCCCTGTATAACTTTCCCTCAAAGGTTATAGTATCAAAGGCAGTAGCAGCAGAACTTTTCTCAATACAGAGTTTTACTATGCACCCTGAAGATTCGGAGATAGCCTATCTTAATTTTGGGCATACAGCAGTCTTCAAATACGCCAATATGTACGTGCGCATGTTTTCCACACCCTCACATACACAATAACCACACATTTATCACGCAAAGGTGTGCTTGGAAGGCAAACTCCGAACGACACACAAAGATTGTAACGAGCGCACGACACCCACCTCCCCCCCCCTCCTCTTCCCGTCGATCCAGTTGTGAATGGGAACCCAGATCTGTTTAGAACCGGTGAAGGTAAAGCAGCGAGGCAGAGAAGATAGTCACCACCCTCATTAAGCTGGCCTACAGAAAACCTTTGTTTCATCATCATCATCATCATCATCATCATCATCATCATCATCATCATCATCGTCATTGTCGTCGTCATTGTCATCATTATCATCATCATCATCATCATCATCATCATTATCATCCTCATCATCATCTTCTTCTTGCTGCTGCTGCTGCTGCTGCTGCTGCTGATGATGATGATGATGATGATGATGATGATGATGATGATGATGATGATGATGATGATGATGATGATGATGATGATGATGATATCCATTTATAAAGCGCGTGTCTCCATCCATAAGGAGAAGTCTTTTAGTTGGTCTTCTCAGAGGATGTACAGTCAAAAAGGGGACTGGGAAGACGAAAAAAACTAACAAGATGGCTCATACGTAAGAACAACTCAGACAGGTATTCTCGAGCAGTCTCGTGCATACATGCGAAAGCAATTGACATGACCTTATGGTCAATATGTTGTTGTTGTTGTGTTAGAGGGAGCCAGAGCAGAGTCAAGTACGGGTTTAATGTTGTCCGTGGGCTTTGTGCTATCCTGGCGGTCGTGTTTTGGATCTTTTGTAGTTTGTCCAACAGAATAGTAGGGAGACCCCAAAAAGTACTGTTGCAATAGTCCACTCTGGACATGACAGTTGCTAGGGCGACTGCATTTGTGGCTGCTTGTGTCAGCATCGGACGCAATTTTCCGAGAATCCTAAACTGAAAATAACATTTTCTAGCTCTTTGTTTTATGTGCTTGGGCATTGTCAACTCAGAGCCAAATCCCGGACTGAGTCACTGAAGGAAATAGTAGCCCCTTCTTACCCGGACGATGTTGATGCCTATCTTTTGACGGTTTTTCTCAGAGCATAACAGCAATGCCTCTGTTTTGTCGTCATTTAATTTTACACGAATGGGAGGACAACATGCGAGAATGGACAGGCTTGACACCGATCGAAACCACGAGGGTTGTTGAGGACAGAGAAAGATGTAGTACGCTGGTTAAACGATCATCTGTGGTGCCCCAACGACTTTCGAGTTACGGGACAGGATAGGATAGGATTGGAATTTTAGACGAGTTTGTACAATCCAAGACTTAATTAACAGCTGCACAGCAAGGCTCCGGTCTTTTAATGGCCTTTTTGCAATCAAGGGATCAGGTGAGAAACTTTTTGCCAACTGTGTGTCATCTACAAACGATTGACGATCAATCTTGTACTACTATATTTCGCGACCTAACTGTGAAGTGTAAATGGAGAAGAGAAGTGGACCTAATACCGATCCCTGTGGGACACCACAAGTTTGTGCTGCTGCACTAGTGCTGCTGCACTTGAAGAAGAGGACTCAACAATAACTCTCTGAGAAAGATCCTTCTTCCTCTTCCTCTTCTTCTTCTTCTTCTTCTTCTTCTTCTTCTTCTTCTTCTTCTTCTTCTTCTTCTTCTTCTTCTTCTTCTTCTTCTTCTTCTTCCTCTTCTTCCTCTTCTTCCATCCTCTTCTTTTGTCTTCTGTGTGGTTGTCTTGGTTCATGATCTAGATGGCAGCCTTGATCCTAGTCGTCCCGAACAGTAAAACTGGCAGTCAGCCGTTCTGATCTTTATGCCAAAACATAAAGTTTGCTGCAATGCTGTTCCGTTCTGTAGGTACACGGTTTTCCTAGATGTGTTCTCCTCCTTCTCCTTACTCCTCCTCCTCATCATCATCACTTCTTCTTCTTCTTCTTCTTCTTCTTCTTCTTTCTTTCTTTCTTTCTTTCTTTCTTTCTTTTAATTCTTCTTCTTCTTCTTCTTCTTCTTCTTCTTCTTCTTCTTCTTCTTCTTCTTCTTCTTCTTCTTCTTCTTCTTCTTCTTCCTTTCTTTTTTTATTTCTTCTTCTTCTTCTTCTTCTTCTTCTTCTTCTTCTTCTTCTTCTTCTTCTTCTTCTTCTTCTCCTTCTTTCACAAAAGGAGCATATTTGAAAACATCTGAAGGCATTTACATTTTTGCGCAATGAAAGCATGACCTTTTTGTGGAGAAATCTTCATCATCATCATCGTCCTCATCATCATCGTCCTCATCATCATCATCATTATCATCACCGTCATCATTATCATCATCACTGCCAACACCACCACTATCATCATCATCATCATCAGCAGCAGCAGCAGCAGCATCCTTCCACTTCTTCTTTCGTCTTCTTCGTTTATAGAATGGCTGCGTGCAAAGTGGGCGAAAACTAATGTCCGACTATTTTGTCCACCTTGGTTTTCTACGCTTCGCTTTCACGTTGTTCAGGATCATTCTAACCCTGTCATGGTAGGATTGTATTGCTCTTTATGCATGTTGCGTCTCCTCTTCATGTATCTGTACCTTTTTATTATATGGCATCGCTGCCTACTTTGTTGTTTTTTTTTTTTCCAGCATGTATGCGTGTGGGTGGAGATCGGGTGTGTGAGGTGGTTAGATGGATGAGAGGAGGGGGCAGGAGGAGGGGTGATGAGAACTGTTTTCTTGTGTCTTAAAAATCTATCCACAGGCCTACAACGTGAAAGAGAAATGATGATTCAGCGTCTTCAATGATGCTATTATTATCACGTAAACAATGTTTTCAGTTCTGTGTGTGTGGGTGTGCGTGTGTGTGAGTGTGTGTGGAGAGAGAGAGTATGGGTAAATGTGTGCCTCTGTTGTGTGTGTGTGTATGTGTGTGTGTTGGTGCGTGTGTATGTGTGTGTGATGTGTTTGTGTGTCTGTAAGCCTGTCTTCCCTCAATCTGTCTGCTTACCTCTGAAACTTACGAATACAGTTATACAGTGCCAGATTCATCATCGTGGGCAATTTGCTGCTGTCACAATATGAATCGTGTGTGTGTATGTGTGTGAGTGTGTCTGTCTGTCTGCCTGTCCGGCCGTCTTTCTGCTTGCCTATATCCGTCTGTCTGCCTGCTGGTGTCTAAAACCTATCTATTCATTTACCACTGTGTCAGTTCTATCATTGAGGCAATGTTGCTTCTGTCACAATGCTGATCGATGCTCCCAGCCAAGCTATACATTTTCTTGACTTGGCACAAACCTAACTCTGCCCGTCTGTGAGTGCGTTGTTCTGCCACCAATACCTTACTGAAGAATGAGCGTCAACGAAATCATTGCTGTGATCATCATCGCCGTCGTCGTCATCATCATCATTGTTGTCGTTGTCGGTATCCACATCGTCGTCGTCGTCATCGTTACCATCATCATCATCATCATCATCATCATCATCATCATCATCATCATCATCATCATCATCAATATCATCATCATCGTCGTCATCATCTTCAACTTGTTGTTGTGTTGTTTTTCTTCTTCTTCATCCTCATCATCATCATCATCATCATCATCATCATCATCATCATCATCGTCGTCGTCGTCGCCGTCGTCATCATCATCAGTGGGTCTATTGTTACTGGGCTCTGCACGATGGAATGCTATTATCCACTCGTCTATGTCTGCGGGGATCGGCTAGTTTAATAACCCTGTGACTAATCTTAATACATGTATGTATATGTTTAGCTCGGTCTGTGTTAAAAAAAATAGGGAGAAAATGGTAAAAGATTCACTGGCACACTAGCTCTCGCACGGCTATGAAACATAGGTAGTTAAGCCACTTGTTACCAGTAAATATCACACATTTATTTCCTCTACTCTATACATAATTCTCTAAACACTCTATTAACCTAAATGTCCAAATTCACTTCGAATAGTTCGTTCCTTGATGGGTCTATGCTGCTACTGTTCTTGATATGTGCTGTCTCATCATTGGGCTATTAGTTTTGGTTGGCCTAATGTTCTTGTTTCTGGAGAGTGGACTACAGCATAGCCCTTCTACGGCAGTGGTTGTGCACGTCTTTAGTGTAACTTAACTAAATATTTGCGGTGTGGTGATGGTGTTTCCTCCTTGGTTGTTGACTATTGGGCTATCGGAGCTCAGTGCTCGATGTTTCCCTGCAGGCCGAATGTCAGGGTTGACTTTCAGTAGTCTATCGCTGCATCGGACCAACAAGCCTGCTCGTCTGCAAAACATAAGACGAGTTTCTGCAACGCCTTGTATACTAAGGGTGTGCAGAGCGTCTCACTGATGGCAGAAATAGCCCTCAGTGATAGCTCCACTTATACAAACAAGGGACGAACATTCTTCTAAGTTCGTGGTCCACTGGAATCTCCAACATAATTCCTATACATACATCATGGCTAAACTAAACACATAGAGAAGTAATTAACAATATACACATTCTTCGGTACAGCCACTGGTCTGCAATAATACACATAGGGGAAACAGCAGTGGGTCCCTAGGGGATACCTCATGGTGTCCGCCACGTGGTCACGCTAAGTTTGACTAACATGCACAATGATAAAACATGGCAAGACTTCACAAGCATAATACAACAATAATATCAATAATTCGCGATGAAACAAAAGATTGATCATTGACCTTTTTGACAATGCCAGGCTGTGGCTATACTGCGATGAATGAATTTCACCCGTCACCTGCTAGTCTTCTTGTTAGAGAGATCTGTCAGAGCGTTGCTCCTTCTCGCGTGATGTTCAGACAAAGTATGACTACCTAGCTTTGTGGTCAGCCAAAAGCCCGCGAAAATCTCGTGAGATCTGAGGGCCGTCTATCGAGGGGGGGTGGGAGGGAGGAGTAAGGGGGGAGGGGGGTGGCTGTACGTCAGCAGGATGAGGTCACTGCCTACCCTAGCGAGAGTTAGCTTACACATGCTTATCACAGGTCTGCCTTGTGTCGTCTTCTAGGCAGCGTCTTTAATTTACACAGGCTACAGCAGGCTGAACTATTTAAGGCGAAAAGCCTTAGTGCAGGGTCTAAAGTCCCCTATATGCTTATGTGTCCGGGGACGTTAATCTACCCACTGAACTGAACTGCAGGGTCTAACTAGCCTTCTGTGACAATCAGCATGGTATAGCATAAGTAATCATCATTTAGTTAAATACTTACTACGCAATTATCATGGTATTTAGCCTACTCATTTATTCATTCACTCATTCCTTTCGTAAAGGTGGAACGTACCCAGTTTCCT
>CM072516.1:59269675-59327175 GCA_036898135.1 Oncomelania hupensis
AACAAAAGGAGAGCTTAAGTGGATCAAGAAACCCAAGGGGTTTTTTTCTTCTCGTAACCCTGGTCATCGATCCAACGTTGCAATTTTGCTAATGATGGGATCGGTTCCTGATACTGCTTCGCTTTGTTGCACTAAAAAGTTCTTGTTGTCTTTTTTTCCCTCCTTTCTATAAAATCTTGTCTCTTCTTACCTCCCTTTTCCCATTCCCCCCACGAACCAACCACACAGCCTGCTCCAAGCCATTAAAATCTATGTCTTTATATCTTATCTTATCTTGGCTCCTATCTTCTACATCCTCTCTCTCTCTCTCTCTCTCTCTCTCTCTCTCTCTCTCTCTCTCTCTCTCTCTCTCTCTCTCTCTCGGCTCTCCCTTGCCTGGCTCCCAGCAAGAGGTGAATTCGAGAGCTCTCGACAATTTTCCTAGAACAACAGGATTTAGAAAACACCATGCCACTGCAAGGCCTCCCTCGTGCACTAGAAAACATCCTGACGGTGCTACTGAAAGAAAACGCAGTATCATCATTTCGTATTGAATCTAGGGGTCCGAGAACAGACGTGGTGCTTCGACTTTGTACACTGGATCAAGCAACAATGGCGAACAACAACAAGAGCAGCGTCACTGCATACCATCGAAAAAGTCCGACGCATTTGTTTAGGGATAAGCAGCGAGCTGCAGCTTACAGAAAGTCTAAAGGTGAACAGGCAAGTGACAATTTACTGTCAAACTCCAGTTTTCATTGTCCGGTTCCGCCAATCCACTTTACTAATGTCATACCAAGTGACCAAAACGTAGGCCTAGTCAGCAAGCCTAACAGTGTCAGCACTGCAAGCCAAGTTGCACACGACATTCGTGCACGTGAAGAGCGTGAAGGACCCATGATCGCTCAACAGACAACCAGTCCTTCACAAGTCAACGAAAGTAGGCCTACTATGAACCATGCTGCACTTTCAAAACAAAACACTACCCGTGTTTCTGGCAGTGGGCCTAGGCAGCAGTCAGACCAGTCCAGCAAAAAAACGGCGCAGACTTCGATTCAAGAATCACTGATGGACTTCAACAATGTTCTGCAGAAAGCATTTGCGGATCTGAAGTTTGAAACTGACCAAGCTAAACAAGTAGCCAGAACCCTGACATCAGACAGGCCAGAGAACGTTGACCATCAAACTAATTTGTCCGACAGCGAAAATAAAGGAAGCAAAAAAACCATCGGTATCCAGATCAGCACCAGACTAATTGAATTGTGTCTTTGCTGTATGATGTTGAGACAATCATTGACAAATGTGGACGCTTATGGATATATGCCATGTGTGAAAATCTTAATTGACTTTCCGCGATCGGTATCTCCTATCGCGACGGAACGCTGTACATACGTTTTTCGTTTCGATTTCGAATTTGTTCTGTTCAGCCCTTCCCCCACACTACCCATTTCAAATGAACCGTTGTGTTTATTCAATAAAATGTCAAAGTCAAAGGCAAAGTCAAAGTCTCTCTCTCTCTCTCTCTCTCTCTCTCTCTCTCTCTCTCTCTCTCTCTCTCTCTCTCTCTGAATCCTTCAGCCACAATTTCTTTTCTCAAACTTCACTTTGACAATCACACACACACACACAAATCCCAACTTTTCTTGTTTACGTGGAAAAGAAACCTCTAAGGGAAACAGACACAGATTTCTCTTCAAGTTTTGTTTCCAGTTTGACTATTTTAGATAAGGAAGAAGGAATATACATAATGTTGCCTTCGGAATGCGCTAAACCTAACTTTAATTAAGTGTCTTGCTTTTATTCACACTAAGAATCTTAAAGTGTCTCTAAGCCATAGACCAAAATGAAAACAAAAAGTAGAAAACAAAAGAGTCGAAGTTAAAAGTTAAGTAAGTGATGGCCGCATGTTTATACATACATTTTTTGTGGGATATTTAGAAAAAAAAATTTGACTCTAAATATAGTGTCCAAGCGTTCTAATGAGCGACCAATAATAATAATGGACATGTGACGACACGAATTTCAGATAGCAGGGAGAATTATACTTTGTACGAAGTTACACTTCTCCGTTATGTAGTGTACATAGAATAGCTTGACCGGTTTACTTTTTGCGTACGAAAGGTGCAGTATCGTAAAGTCCGTGCGTAACGGAGAAGACAGGGGTAGGCCAAATACAGAACAGGGCTATGCATAATAAGGAATGTGTGTACTGACGAGAGCTCGACGTTTTGCTTGTGGCCGGGTGCATTTTGGTAGGGCAGAGTGGTTTGAGATGCTTTTGCGTAGAGGTCGATTCTAACCAGGCAGCAACCCTGTGACAGAGGTCATAGTAGTATAGGTTCTGTTGGAAGGGTGTGATTATTGTTTATACAAGCCACCCAAGGTCTTACACCCTCGTCGGGGTAAGGATGCTTAGAATTCGAAAGAGGAGGAATATTAACTGCCATTTGTGAATGAATGTAGGGTTGTTTTCCTAAGGTGTGTGTAGTTCTCGATTGAACACCCACCGAGACTTAGCTTCTGTTGCAGAACTAAGGTGACCTCGTCCTCATTTTATAAGTGTTATTTGTGAAGTGAAATAACCAGCAATAGCGAGACAAAGTGACTCTCAAAAGACTAACCTGTGTACTGTGACAGTATTGTGTTGTGTTGTTGTGTTGGGAAGGTGTATCACAAGCCGGGGCCTATAAGGTGAGTAAACCCTGTTATCCAATTCCTTAGTGGCGCACTCTGAGACTGCGTATGCGTATGAATGGTGATGAGTGTGGGGAAGGGAATGTATTTTAGGATGCATAATGATTTTTGGTGATTTTATATGATTTTCTTATGATTTTCTTATTGTGTATGTGATGGAGAAATGTCGTTGCTGCTGTTGTTGTAAAAGTGGGTCAAAGGCGACGATGGGGAATGTAGAGAGGGAGAGAGAGAGAGAGAGGGTGAGGGTGTATGTATGGAGAGAGCGATAAAATGTACTATGCTGAAGAAAGATAAAGTGATGATTATGAAGAAAGCATGTTTACAGTATAGTACGGCAAGATAGTATGAATGAAGGGAGATAATCGCAATATGTTATAACCGTTGAGAGTGATGGTGATGATGAAGGGAGGTGGAATGAATCAGGACTGTGTGGTGAAGTGTGGTTGCAATAATTATGTATATTTATATAAATGTCTGTATTTATAGAAGATATGAATTATTAAGCATCAAAGGGTGATCTATATTATTGAAATGTGTGCATAGCATCTTGTATTGTTATCATTGTATGCATAAACAGGTCAAGATGGCGGACGGAGGACGGTGTGTTATATTATATAGTATTTATGTTTGTAGGCAGACTGTTAAGACTGTGCATCTGCTTACAGGTTTGGGCTTATGCTGTTGACGTTTTGTTGCTGTTGTTGATGCTGATGATGCTGTTGTACCTGTTATCGCCTATGTTTACGCTGATTGATTTCTAGCCAGCCTGGGTTGTGCCATTGCCCCTACAGCAGGGAAGTGTGGTGGTGGTCTTTGCCACTGCTACGTGTTTGCCTACGTGTCGAGGCATCACTATTTCAGGAATTTCTCACACCTAATTCACGCACACTCAGACTTGCACTGCACCACACCTAAAAACATATCTCATTTAGTTAGAGAATCATCCACTATATTGTGAAAGAGACTGTTTAGCTCTCTGAGCTACTTGACAAAAACATTTGAACAGTTCTACAGCTTCACCTGAATAATAGTTCAAGATTAAAGATTCATAACACCATCATTTCTTATTTGAAGATTTATATTTTGGATTGATTTACTGATTGTGATTTTGTTGTACACATTTTGTAAAGAAACTGTTGCTGTTTAGTTCTGTTTGGGGTTAAACAAGGGGAGGTAATTGTTAGTTAATACTGGGACGGGGGTCTTGATAGGGGTGGAGGGTGGTTAGTTTCCCATTTGTCCTGTGCATGTATGTTAATTGTTGAATAAAAGAGTGTGATTGTATTCTGGCAGTTTTGTGTTAGTTTATTTTGTTTGAGTTTTATTCCTGTCACTCGCTTTATGTGCTGAAGTCACGGAACCCGCTCGGGGGCCGTGACAGGACAGTAAGTGACTTATCTCGCGTACCATACCCAGTGATGGAGATCACGTACAATCGTACGTGTTTCACGTAATGAGTTGGAAAATCACGTAACGAAAATGTAATGAAAGGGTAAAAACACGCACAAAGTCAGTGCCAAAGGGGTATAAAAACGTAAAGCTAAGTGGCTGGGAGGTATCATCAGGTACAACTATTTCGGTCGTGCGTACAGCTTTCGCTTGATTTGGATCGTGTGCCCGTGCGTCCTGCGCGACCGCCTACCACCCTCTCTCCCCCTCCTATTCATTCTGTCACTTCCGAGAAACAGCCAATCATATGCACTATAATATTCACTATTTTTTTCTCGACGCTTTTGATTGGCTATATAAGACTGACAACAACCCAACATTAAACATGGCTGACAAGCAGCGATCTGAGGGGAAGCCGAAGAAAAGGAAAAATAAAGCAGACAAAACTAATTGCTAAAAAAAAATTAAAACAAGATGAAGGAAAAGAAAAACAAACTTTTTTGTCAGCCTTTGGCTTTGAGTGCTTGGTGAGAGAAGAAAAAGATGAGCCGCAACCGGGACCGGCTGAAGAAACTCAAACTGATGAAAAGACTTTCCAGGAAAAATGGCTGCTGGAATTTCCGTGGCTAACACTGAGAAAAAAAAGGTTTTATGCTGTGCAAAACATGCGCCAAACACAAGACAGTGTTTATTGCGTATGTTGGTGTACCCCCTAAAAAACTGAAAAGGGGTATAAAAACCCCCTTATGTTTGCAATGAGGGTATGAAAACCTTCACATGTTTTGGTTGAGGGTATAAATACCCTTAGCTTAAAAACTTTCTCCATCACTGTATACCTGGGCCGGCGCTCACAAGTGAACTCAGCGGGAGAACGACTTCATCCACACTTGCAGCGTAAGCTACAAGTTTTTTTCTGTGGCTGAGAAGACTACGGCTGATAAAATAGGTGCCTGTTATATCTAGGGACGCTCTAAGGATGCTATATGTAATGTCATTGCTAGTGAGGCCCCGTAACATTGACTGGGATCCCAGTCAGTGACCGTTGAAGTAGAGAGAGTTTTCAGCTCAAAAATATGGATTTAAAAACAAACTCTTCTATACTAGATTAGATATGATTATAGGGTAAAGTTTGAAGAAAAAAATTGCATCCGACTTCCTTTAACGACAAAAGTGTAGACATTTTTTTTTCGCTACCGCTGTTGAAGTTGTTTTTTTAAATTGCTATTCATTTTGTTTGGCGTGGCCGGAAATAATGTTTTCCAATGTAATCTTTTTGAATAAGATGTCGCATGTCTTCTGTCTTATGTCACTGTGACGGTGAGTCTATTGTTGCTGGAATGCCGCTCGTCTATCGTCTGCGGAGATCGGCTAGTGTAATCACCCTATGACTAATCTTAATACATTTATATGTTTAGCACGCTCTGTGTGCGGATAGGGTTATAGAGATAGGGATGGTCCTGATTTGGCTCGAAAGAGTCTGCTGGACCTAAAGCAATAATCATGTAATGTAAGAGATAGAGAGAAAATGGTAAAAGATTCACTGACACACTAGCTCTCGCACGGCTATAAAACATAGGTAGTCCAGCCACTTGTTAACAGTAAATATCACACATTTATTTCCTGTACTCTATACATAATTCTCTAAACACTATACTAACTTAAATGTCCAAATTCACTTCGAGTAGTTCGCTCCTTGATGGGTCTTTGCAGCTACTGTTCTTGATATTTGCTATTGTCTCGTCATTGGGCTATTTGTTCTGGTTGGCCTAATGTTCGTTTTCAGGAGAGTGGACTAACGCACAGTCCTACTAGATCAGTGTTAGTGCGTCTCTTCTTGCACTTAGCTGATTCGCTGAGGTGTGGTGATGGTGTCTCCTCCTTCGTTGTTGACTATCTGGCTATCGGAGCTCAGTGCTCGATGCTCCACGGCAGGCCGAATGTCAGGGTTGACTTTCAGTGGTCTATCCCTGCATCGGACCAACAAGCCTGCTCGTCTGCAAAACATAAGACGAGTTTCTGCAACACCTTGTTTACTAAGGGTGTGCAGAGCATCTCACTGATGGCAGAAACAGCCCTTAGTGATAGTGTCCACTTATACAAACAAGAGACGATCAACTTCTATGTCCGTGGCCCACTGGAATCTCCAACATAATTCCTATACATATACATACATCATGGCTAAACTAAACACATGGAGGAGTAATTAATAATATACACATTCTCCGGTACAGCCACTGGTCTGCAATAATACACATAGTCGAAACAACAGTTGAACAGTAGAGGCTAACTCTTGGTTTTAGAAAACCGGTCGTGGGTCAGCAACGTGGTCAAGCAAAGTTTGACTAACATTCACAATGATAAAACATGGCAAGACTTCACAAGCATAATCCAACAATAATATCAATAAATCGTGATGAAACAAAAGATTGATCATTTACCCTTTTGACAATGTCAGGCTATACTGTGATGATTGAATTTCACCCGTCACCTGCTTAGTCTTATGCTAGAGAGATCTTTCAGTGTGCGTCCTTCTCAGTTGAGATTTAGACAAAGAATGACTACCTAACCGTGTTGTCAGCCAAAAGCCCGCGAAATCTAATGATACCTGAGCGTCGTCTAGCTGGGGTGGCTATACGTCAGCGGGATGAGGTCACTGCCTACCTTATTTAGAGTTAGCTTACCTTTGCTTTGCACACAACTGACTTGTGTCGTATTCTAGGCAGCGACTTTACGTTACACAGGCCAAAGCAGGCTGAACCATTTGAGGCGTGAAGCCTTAGTGCTGGGTCCAACTAGCCTCTCGTGACAGTCATGCTCTATAATACACAAAGGCCAGAAGTTAGCCAACGAGACATTGACAAGGAGAAATTGTGAGAAATTAACCAAGGAGAAATAAAACGTGAAAATAATACTTAGCAATCCGTTTCCGACTGGCAAGGCTAGTAACAAGCTCGCTAATTAGCTTCTTCAACGAAGAGTAGCACTTGAGGGATCGACTTTGCTAAGGGAATCAATTATTATTTTGTGAGAATTGCTTTCGAAGTTTTGTTTTTCGTGTGCCTTGAACACTTAATGTAATGGATTTTCTCGAATTACGCTGCTATGTGCGATATATAATAGCCATTCAATTGAGAAAAAAAGTATGTAAAGGGCTAATATATTTATTTATTTATTAATTTGTGTTGTGACATTCCGTTTTATAGGCAAAATAGTTGCCTTGTGACATTAAAAGACTAGATTTTGGGCAATAGTTGTTCAAACCGACAGCTTAGTGTTTTTAATCTTACCGGCAGACCCTTCCTTATGGTGTAAACAAACAACTGAGCCTACTATACACACTTTCGCTGCGGTGTTATTTTTTAATAACCGTGATTATATTAATAGGAATACTATAAAAATGAATTAAGTCATAATAAAGTGTGCACACCCCCTACTGTTAAATCAGAGTGTTTGTGGAATAATGCAAACATTATTTATGAAGGAAAAGTGATCTATTTTACAGACTGGGCATCAAAAGGAATAACATGTGTCAATGATGTAGTGCAAAACAATTCTGTGCTTTCCTTTCTACTAGTGGAAGACCTGCTGGGGAGCTGGCCTGCCTTGTTCCTTCAGTACACAGTGGTTAGAGCGGCAGTATCGGCCTACCTCAGAAAACAGCTTGCTGGTAACGGCAGTAAAAATTACGATGACATTACGCTAGTCTTTAATGACTTGTGCTGTAGCACTGCGAAAACGTTTCGTCAGACTTTTATAGAAGAAATATACTTGCTGTGAACGCTTTTGGCAATGTAAGCTTGGCGTCAGTATCAACAACAAACACTGGGAGTTAGCCAGAAACACGACTGGTGAAAGTAGGCTGAGAGAATTACAATGGAAACTGCTTTATAACATCTACCCTACCAATATTTTACTGTTTAAGATGGGCTTAAATATTGACAATAAATGCTCCTTTTGCAGTCACGAAGCAGATTTTATTGAACATTTTTTTCTTTCATTGCCGCAAGATCTCCGCAGTGTGAAAATATGTGGAAGGGGCGGTTAACAAGAAGTTCGATATACGTGTTCGTTTGTCTGCAACTGACGCTTTGCTTTGTGTTTTGGAAAAACGTGGACTATCAAAGATTGTTCTGAAATACTTACACTTTCTCATCCTCATAGCAAACATGTGTATTGGAAAATTTCAATATGGTAAATCTATATTGATAGAACGAATTTTTGAATATGATATGATACTAAGAAATGCTGTACCTTAAAGAGAAAAGGAAAAAAAGGAAAACAAAAAGGAAAAAAAAAGAAATGGGAAGATGGAGAGAAAAGGGAAAATGTGGGGGGGGGGGAAGTGAGGGGGGGGGATTCTATAGTATAAGTAGACGCCGACTTGCGTCTCTGTGTTTTCAATCATCGTCCCCTATACGCTTATGTGTCCGGGGACGTTAATCTATGTAACTAACTAACTATCTCTGTGTTTGTACATTTGCGAACTGTTCATAAATATCTTGGTTATTGTTAATGTTTAAGTTCGCAGTCTGGGATATATTCTTCTTGTGTATAACGCATTATTCCTTTACACAAGTTCTTCATTGATTTTAGACCTCTTCTATCTATTGAGCCGCCGCCTTCGACATCATGAAGATTTTGCAGCCAATTAGACATCTTTAAATCCACAACTCATTGTATGTGAGATACTCTTAAGGGACTATTTTCGTTCAGCTTTTGTTTAAGGAATTTTTTCTTGTGAATGTACGGGGTGTTTGTAATTTTGATTTTTGTAAAATGTAGTTCCTACATCAAGATGCCACAATGGAGATAATATGACGTAACGATTTAGAAAAAAAAGAAGTAGGAATCCCTTTTCATTGACATGCATACTGAAATGTGGGTCTGTGTTTTAAATGAAATGAATTAGTATTAAATAGTGCAGCTACAGTTTGAAGATCTGCTCATGGTGCTGGCCAATTGCTTCTTTTTTCACAATGAGAATAGCAGATGTGCAGGTTTTTATGGGTTGAATGGCCATCATCAGCATAAAATAAAACAAGTTCCTACTTTTAAAAAAATACTATAAAAAGGATATCGAAGTAAATCAAAGCCCCACTTTTGAATTTTTTTTCTTTTTTTCTTTCTTTTTTTTTTTTTTTTTTTGGGGGGGGGATAGGGTTAATTTTTTTTCTTTCTTTTTTGTTGGGAGGGAAGGGGCAACATTCACCGTTAGTTTTTAAAGGATCCGTGGCGCTACAATGTTTGGTCTTGAGGCCCTTTAAAACGAACAGCAGGCAAGGACCCCATTATCACCTCCTGTTCTCTATTTATTACTCTGTTAATTTATTAATTTGAAACGCTCACCCCATCCCCTCATCCCCCCCCCCTTTTGCCTCTCTCTCTCTCTCTCTCTCTCCACTTTCTAATTTCCTTTTCATTTCTTCGCTTATTTTCTTCACTTTCTCTCTCTTCCCATGCTTCCCATTCTTTTCACTCACCCCTCGCTCGTCGCTCACCTGCTCTCTCCACCCTCTCCTAGCATATTTTAAGATCAAGTTGTCGACCCACGTTTGTTTGGGTTACGCAACTTCTCTCTCTCTCTCTCTCTCTCTCTCTCTCTCTCTCTCTCTCTCTCTCTCTCTCTCTCTCTCTCTCTCTCTCTCTTTCTCTCTCTCTCATCTCTTTCTGTTTCTCTCTATCCCACCCTCTCCCTTCTGTCACCCCATCCTATCCTGGCTCTGTCTCTCTCTCTCTCTCTCTCTCTCTCTCTCTCTCTCTCTCTCTCTCTCTCTCTCTCTATTTCCTGTTATCTCTTTCTGTCTCTCTCGTCCTGTCTCTCTTTCTGTATCTCAGGCGGCAGGGATAGCTCAGTGTTTGTTTGTATGTAGATTATAGTCACACGACACTTTCGCATATAGGTGACTACTGGACCGATTTATACTGACACCAGCCGCGGGCCAGTTGTTGGTAAAGGGGAAAATAATATGATCACACGTTGACCAATCCGGGATTCGAACCAGCGACCTTTCGGTTACTAGCAAGACGCTCTTACCAACTGAGCTACCCGGCCCCGTCTAACTTAGTGGTCAGAGCGCACCGCTTTTGTAAGAGCGTCTTAGGTGAAGTGGGTTCGAATCCTGACTTCATCAAAATATTGTGTGATTCGATTGCTGAATATTAGTGGCCAGGGACTTGAGAAGTTAGAAGTTCTCTGAGCTTATAAGTGCGCTATATAAGAACCATCTCTTTTCTTTCTTTCTTTCTTTCTTTCTTTCTTTCTTTCTTTCTTTCTTTCTTTCTTTCTTTCTTTCTTTCTTTCGTTCTTTATCCCACTCCTCTCTCCCTCTCTGACTATCTATCTGTCTCTCTCTGTGGCTTTGTCGGTCTCTCTCTCACTCTGTTTCTTTAAATCTGCCCACTTCTCTCTCTCTCTCTCTCTCTCTCTCTCTCTCTCTCTCTCTCTCCCTCTCTCTCTCTCTCTCTCATACACGTACCCTCCCTCCCCACTCTCTCTCTCTCACCTGATCCCTTCTCTTTTCACCTCCACCTTCCACTCGATCTCCTCTCAATGAGAGATTTGGAGGCCATTTGCATGCATCTAATGGAATAAAAAGGACCGGGCATATGTTTTCCTGACTCTCATCGTGTTTGCTGTAAACCCCATCGCTGTCCCTCCGTCCTTTTTCTCTTTTCTATATGAACGGTTATAGCAATAAACATATCCTAGTTTATCTGTGATCCTGCATTCAGAATATAAGAAAGAGAGTGTTCAACTGGCTCAGTGGTCCTGTTGCCCAGTTGTAAGTACACCACTGGAGGACTTGGGTTTGCACGTCGAGTACTTTGGAATAACTTGGGCTCGCCTTAGGGATGTTTAGGAAAAAACTTGGGTTTGCACGTCGAGCACTTCGGAAGAACTTGGGCTCGCCTTAGGGATGTTTCGGAAAAATTTGGGTTCGCATTTGGAATGCTTCCGGAGAACTTGAATTCGCATTTCCAATGTGTCGGGAGAGCTTGAATTTGCATTTCCTGTGTGTCGGAAGATAGAGAACTTGGGTTGGCATTTTAAGTGTGTCGGGAGAACCTGGGTTCACATTTCCAGTGTGTTGGAAGAACTTTTAGTTCGCATTTCCAAGTGTGTCGGAAGATTCTTTTCTCCCACAGGGGCGTCACCTGCATTCCTGTTATGACTCTTAATACGATGGTTCATTTCCGCCGGTATCGATCGGTAAAGATTCCGTCCTGTCTGCGACCTGTCAAAAATGGCATGTGGCCGGTTCAAATAAACACACGTACATCAAGGTCAAGTCAAAGGTGGCTTAGTTGTCTGGCGCCTTTGACAGTGCCTTTGACGCCGAAAGTGGGCGCCATGGGCGTTTTGAGTTATATTCTAATTTCGACCAGCACATTGAATCGTTCCTTGAATTGGTAAATGCGCTGTATAAGAGCAATTCATTTAGTTTATTGTTTGGACTCCAATATTGAGATGATTCAATAGTCCAAGGCGATACCCGGTGCGCAAATCGTCCAATTCAACAACTGTGTGTCTTAATTGAGGTAGCTTCGATTCTGACTGCCACAGACTCTTTAGGGCAGGCTGACGCCTCCATCAGTTCACTGGGATAACGGGGAGGGGAGGGTAGAATGTGCAATACAAAAATAATATAATTCATCTCCTTTCCTAACAATAACTGTCAATAATATCTCATTTCCCTATTGAGTCTGTTCGCTGTTTTCTGTTATTATTCTATGATACAGGGTGGAAGACGACAACTAGGGGAAATAATCACAAGAAAGAGTTGTGTTTCCTAAGAAAATGGAGATTGAAGTAGCGATTGCACATCATGACATGAGCCTAAAAAATAAACGCTAGACTGGAGACGCATTCTTTCCGTGTGCGTCTCACACAGATGATGTTTAAGATGATGCATAGTCGAGTTCTCTATAATGAGATATTCTCCTTCTCCTCCTCCTCCTCCTCCTCCTTTTCCTCCTCCTTCTTCGCCACCTCCTACTCCTCTTCCTTCTCCAACTTCTTCTTCTTCTTCTTCTTCTTCTTTCTAATAACCCTTCTTATCTCACGAGGTTCCTTCTCCACCACTATCGGTCGCCAAGGCTATGCTCATTTGTCTGAGGCGCCGCGTTAAACTGTGCGCCTATGGTGCAAAGTTGGCTCCCCGGCCGGCTTTTATAGTCACAGTCGTGTGTGTGTCTTTTATAGAGCTGCTCAATATAGAGTATACTCATAAATTCATAGTGATTATGAACATGAAAAAGGTTAATTTTTTTATGCGATGATCATAAGTTCATAGTGGTTATGAAAAAGAAAAATCCTAGTATTGTCTTACGCGATTCTTTTGTTTCTTTTATAAATTTGTTTACGAGTCTTGTGGGCGAACTTTTCTCTTCTGGTTTATTTTACAGCTCTGGTGTTCCAGCTAATGCCTTTGTTGTAAATGTCAAGAGATTTCACTTGTCAAATTCGATATAGCCTTTAGAGCTTGATTTCGAGAGGGGACCATAAACTGATAAAATAAAAATTTCACGCAAACCACACAAAACAGTAATAATTATTATTTGCGGAGAGTAAGTCATTCATTATTGAGACTGTTACTTCTTAATGTTCTCGTATGTTTAAACACCGATACATGCTCGCGCACGCGTTCTCGCGCAGTCACACACACGCACACCCACACACACACACACACACACACACACACATACTCACACACACACATCAGCCTGCATGCACGCACACATTGGCGCACACGCCTCGTATGCACACCCACGTACATTTCTCTGCCTTTTTTCTGTCTGTCTGTCTGTCTCTGTCTGTCTGTCTCTGTCTGTCTGTCTGCCTCTCCCTCTCTCTCTCTTGGGGTATGCGTGTCAAACCAGACCATTCTCGAATGTTGTCCTCCCACCTCTTTTTCGGTCTCCTCTTCTTCTACCTCCTTGCACTGTGCCTTGCAGAATGGTCTTTGCAAGGCCTGATGATTTGGTGACGTGGCCATACCATCGGAGTTTCCGTTTCTTCACCACTGTGAGCAGGTCATCGTGTTGTCCAATGGCTTGTGTGATGGTCTTTCGGACTTCATCGTTGGTGATGTGTTGCTTTGTATTTTTCGTTGTAGATCTGCTGTGATGGTCCATGCCTCGCAAGCATATAGGAAGATGGAGATGACAAGGGAGCGCAGCAGTCTTACTTTACAAGTTACATTGTCATATTGCCGTGCTTCGCGACTTACGTACAATAATATACCTCATTGTGTGACCAAGATAGGACCCAAGTAAGCTTACACACGCGGAGAGAGAGAGAGAGGGGGGGGGGGAGAGAGAGAGGGAGAGAAAGAGAGAGAAAGAGGCACAGAAAGTGACAGAAACTATTCCAGAGACACCGAGTAAGACTGAGTCCTTTCATCCTTTACCCATGAACCCATATTACTTTCCTTCGGTCGCCTTTCCTTCTACCCTATTATAAGCCATCTCTCTCACGAGGAGGAGAGAAAGAGAGACAGACAGAGAGAGACAGAGACAAAGAGACAGACAGAGAGACCCAGTCAGAGATGAGAGACTCTTCGATTCACTCCTTCATCACACCCACTCGTCCTAGACTCCACCACACCTATATATATTTTTTCTTCTCCTACTTTTCAGTCTTCGCCATCTCTTTGTGAAGGAAGAGCGCGGGGTTTGGGAGCTCTTAAGGGTGTAACTCCCTGTGATCACAGGCTTTAGGTCTTAGCTAAGGGAGAGAAGCAGGGCTTCGAAAGGGGAACAAGAAATCCAGTGATCCACAGGGGCCAGCAATCTACGGGTTTTCATATCGAACCAGACAGCTTCTCAAAGCAGCGAAGTGCCCTTATTGACACGGGGAGACAACTGCGTATTGCTGCGATCGAAAGTGGACGCGACTGTAGATTTAGCTATTCTTGACCCAAGGGAGGCAACTCTAGGACCCCGCGTTGTTGTTGTTGTTTGTCAAAGGGACACCGCTGTTGACTGCATGGCGCAATCACATACGCTTGTAAGCGTATTTTTTCAGTGTGGGCAACACTCACTGTGAATATTAAAAGGCTCTGTCGAGGGAGCGTAGTCAAAGTGGGTCCCTTTAACCGTGTACATTTTAACTAAAATGAATAGCTTTTGTCCACTCAGCACCGTGGTTTTATATCTCTACGCTCATGGCCGTGTGTTTTGCTAGTGGCCTACGATGTCGCTACTAGAAACTCAAATATTTAGGAGCCATTGTATCAGACAATAGATCCCGACAGGAAGTAATCTCCAGGATTGCACAAACAACTGCAGCCCTGACAAGGTTGAAGCCCATTTGGAAAGACAGGACCCATCAATCTACACTCCAAGGTAAAGTTGCTGCGCTCCCTCGTCATCTCCATCTTTCTGTACGCTTGCGAAATATGGACAATCACAGCAGACCTACAACGAAGAATACAAAGCATGGAGATGAGGTGCTACAGAAGACTTCTGGCATTTCCTATACCCAGCACATCACCAACGACAAAGTCCGACAGACCATCACACAAGCCATTGGACAACGCGATGACCTGCTCGCAGTGGGGAAGAAACGGAAACTCCGACGGTATAGCCACGTCACCAGAGCATCAGGCCTTGCAAAGACCATCCTGCAAGGCACGGTGCAATGATGCAGAAGAAGAGGGAGACAGAAAAAGAGGTGGGAGGAGGGAGGACAACATTCGAGAATGGACTGACGACACTGAGCGAAGCCATAAGGTTTGCTGAGGACAGAAAAAGATGGAGTATGCTGGTTAAACGATCATCTTGGTGCCCCAACGACTTTCGAGTTGTGTGATAGGATATGATAGTAGAAACTCGCCGATGAGTACGTTTAAAACCTCGCCTACGCAGTGTGATGCGGGTCTTGTGTCTGGCAGATCTGATACTCTGTAGGCTTTGGTAAAGTGAGCTGTACTTCTTGTGCTGTTGAGCAGGAAAGTTGGAAGCCATGGAGGGACATTCGTGTTGACCGTACGTGCAAAGAATGGTAGGCAGCACATTAAATCGATTTTTTTGAAAATAAATTGTAGATAGGATTCCAGGTCAAAAGGGTCGATCAAAACCATGAGACCTACCTAGTACCTTATACTGACCTTGTAACTGCCTTTCTGCGCAAAAGCGATGTTTCAATTGCACATTTTGGATATTTCTATTTTTTCAGCTTGTTCTCTTGCTGCATTCTGTGGTCTGCAGTATGAACAATTATCGTAGACATACACAAGCAGTCAGATGTTTTAGGACTACGCAGACAATGAAAGGTCAGTTTGTCGGAAGCGTAAAAGGTAAAAAGGTAAAGGTAGTCCCATAGCCTTGTGGCCGTAGGGGAGCGTGATGTTGGAGATCACACTTATCTTGGGCCAGCGTAATGAGGGTGATGCCCAACTCTCTCCCTCGCTGCTTTACCTTCCCCACCCTCAAGAGAGTAGGTACTCAATCACAGTTGAGTCAACTGGGGGCGTTGTTGTTTGTCGCTTCACACCTTAGCGGTCACCCATCCAAGTGCTAACCGCACCGGACGGTGCTTCACTTTCGACACAGTAGCGAGTGCTCCAACCACTGCACTATCCGACACCCCTTACGGAAGCGTAAAGGGGGAAAAAAAACTTGCTACAAAAAAGTTCGGGTCCTCCAACTCTTCGAGTTGATTATCCACTACTATAGCTGCTTCCGTCAAACTCAACTCTAACCCTAACCTCCTTGTGTGTCATAAAGACTGATTTCAACTTAAGAAAAAAGTGTCGAGATCAAAAGAAATTTGAAACGTTGAGGTCAGCGGTAGCACAAAGTTCAGTTAGTTCCTTACTATTAACATTGGTCCCACCGTTGTAGCTCAGTGGTTATAGCGTTTGCCTGGCACTACTGATGATCCAAGTTCGAATCCCGTGATGGGCAAGATAAAAGTGGCCATTTTCACTGTGGGTATTTGGCAGCATGATTGCTCTGGTGGTTCAGTGTAGATTTAGGTCCCTTTATCCTTCTTCCCTTGGATGATTATCCCCGTCTGCCATATCACCAGTGGTGGGTGTAGGCTTTAAATTGTAATGTTCAGTCAACATTCGAGAATGGACTGGTTTGACACTAAGCGAAACAATCAGGGTTGCTGAGGACAGGGAAAGATGGAGTACGCTGGTTAAACGATCATCTGTGGTGCCCCTACGACCTCCGAGTTATGGGATAGGATAGGATAGGATAGGATAGGATAGGATAGGATAGGATAGGATAGGATAGGATAGGATAGGATAGGATAGGATAGGATAGGATAGGTTCAGTCAATGATAGCGTGCGTTTAGCACCTACTTTACTGCAACACTTTGAATTTAAACAGGTGAGTGTTAAAATGATTTGGAGTTTCTCTCGGCAACCTCAGGGCTAGCTCATTCGTGGTCTTCATCGTGACATGTCCCTGCTAATCTTCAGGGGGTGGGGGTTCGGGGAGGGTGGCGGTGGCAGTTTTAAGATGGTTGGTTGGTTTATTAACGTCCTTTTTCACCAAAATGATAAAGACCACACACACATTCAGACTCACGCATTTAAACAGGTACACATGTGCACACACAGGCACTATCTCCATCTCTCTCACATACACTCAAGCATAATTCATAACCGCACTACAACATAAGTAACAATGTCAGTTAAATAAAACGAGCGCATTCAAGCTTTTGCTAATCCCAAACTTAAATCATTGTTGATGTTGTTAACTGATGTTATAGTATTTAATTCAGGGGGCAAAGGAGATGAATGTGAATACGATCAAATAATATATGTCTTAGAGTTAAGGATTCGTCACAAATGCACTTCACATTTTTATGAACGAAGAAGAGGAATATAGGAGAGTTACACCTCTATAGCTTATATTATATACCTTAGAGGTGTATAGTAATAAAACAGCAAAAACATCTGGGTAGTAGGTTTTAAACTTGAAGGTTTAGATGACTAAAACCTTCATCAGTTAAACCCATGGACTGAATGAAACAAAGCAAAAATTTTAGGCATACAGTCAGGAATGTGAACATGCTTCGTTATTATATTTTACCAATAAAAATAAAAATAATTGTGAAACGTTTTACCAAATAAAGGAAAATAATATAAATACGACTACCTTGAACCGTATTCACCAACACTAACATCACCAAAACATGGTGTTCTGTAGGGAAAGGAAGGAGATGGCGAGGGGCATACAATATACACCACAAATACACACACACACACACCTACACACACACGCACACCCACACCCACCCACCCACCCACACACACACACACACACACACCTACTGATATACTTACAAACGCATAAATACTTAAATAATCAAGGGTCATTCCCTCCATCCCTCCGTCCTCCCGCCCACACCTCCCTCCTCCCGCCTCCTTCCCACGTCCCTACCACTGCACACCATCAGAGACAGGGTAAGCTTCAAGAGCACAATAACACAATTCCTCTAACAGTAATACTGCTGGGGTAAAGGTCACAAGTAGCCCGTCCGCGGAGTCTCGTGACACCCATGATCCACACCCCGCACCCAAGCCCCAAGACGACCCAGGCGTCAGTTAATCCCAAACATTTAGTCCGCCTGGATACTTGGTCTTAAGTTTATGTCTCCAGAACTTCTCCCTTTGTCTGCTCTTGACCACCTCTACAGACCTCGGCTGCTTGATCCCGGTCACTCTCATGTCCAAGATTCTATAACCCCGTGTCTGGAAGTGACGGGGCCTGTGCTTGCCTCATGATTCTAGACTGCTTTCTTCTTCCGTTCTGGATCAACGCCGATTAATTAATGATGTTTGATCTGTGACCATGGAACCGTCTCTAAAGATCCTGACCTATCCTATCCCATAACTCGAAGGTCGTTAGGGCACCACAGATGATCGTTTAACCAGCGTACTCCATCTTTCTCTGTCCTCAGCAACCCTCATGGCTTCGTTCAGTGTCAAGCCAGTCCCTTCTCGAATGTTGTCCTCCCACCTCTTTTTCGGTCTCTCTCATTTTTTGCCAATCACGCCTGTTTCTTATAGTGTCTCTGAAAAGTGGTTTATGTTGCAGGAATCTCGTGGCAGTTGCTGATAGTTGTTTGGATTATCCACTTGTTTCTTGAATTCGGCGTAGTACTGAGTGAAGCTCTGGACAACCACGTTCCCATCTTTATCCGCTGGAGGGATCCGCAGGGTTCTAGTCTGCACCATCTCACCAACATGACGTAGTGCTTCCTGGCTCTTTTATTTTCAGGTTCCGTCGTTTTGGTGACTGTGGTACATGGGATGTCACTCTAGACTTTACTGTGGAGCAGAAGGCATCAAGGGATTCGTCACGATCTCTTGGTGGCTCTCAATATGATTTCTTGTACAACTTGGGTCTCTGGTGGGAATAAGGGTGGGCGTTCCTCGTCGTATCAATACTTCTTAAGTCGTACTTTGCGAAGGCTCTCTAGGGTGTCTCCCAGAAGTTGCAGTTCGTCGTAAGAGCCCGGGTAGGGCAGAACTTTGGGCCCAACGGCAGCAGATGCACTTGCTTCTGGTTCAATTCCACAGAGGACAGGTTAATGATCTGATCTGGTTCAGCGAGGTTTAGAGTTGGGTGTCTTCTTCTGAAATGACGATTGGTTATCTTCGCGTAGTTCTGGGCTGGGGGAGTGCGAGTTCTCCTTTCATCACGTGACTGGGTAAGGTTCTGGAGTTTTTTGTTCTTTCTCCAGCTGTATTCTGTTCTGTTTTAGCTTCCCTTTTTGGGAGTGATGCCACGAACTCTTCAAACTGGTCTTTTTCGAGGAACGTCCGAACTAAAAGTTTGAGTTTTGCCAATTGTTCCCGGAGTTGTCGGAAACTGCGCCTGTGGACGTCTTTACAAATGTTATTTATTTTTCTTTCTACGACTTTACTGATGGACAGGTGGAGTTTCTTGTCCTTGGGGGAGGCCGGAGAAGGGGAAACGCACTCGCATTCCTTTTGATGTTATTCTTCTGTCTAAACATGTCTGGATAAAAAGGAAATGAGAAGTAAAGCGTTGAATATCTTGTGAAAGTTTCAGTCCCTGGTTGAACACTTTCTTGGCGCCAGATCCAAAACTGGATTCACAAAGATCGGCTGTTGCGTCCATGGTGAGGATAATGGCGATGTGGGCAGAGATCTAAAGTGTAGCCTTCAGGTAGATCCGTTGCTGAATGCTGTTGCTGCTCGCAGTAGATGCGGTCATGTGTTTGATAATAAAACAGCAACAACCACTGGGTAGTAGGCGACAAATTTTCGGTTTATTTGACTAAAACCTTCATCAGTTAAACCCAAGGACTAAATGAAACAAAATAAAAATCCAAACATAAATCCAAGAATATATAGTCAGGAATGTGAACAGAGTTTTTTTTAAGAGGTGTGAATCTCCTATTCATTCTTAATCGTATATAACCATTCGTTCGTAACAATGCCCCTCTCCCGCCCCCACCATTTGTCAATTTCATTTCACTGTGATTCGACTGGGATATTTTTTTTATTCTCTTATCATCCCTATTACAAATTTACACCTTTGTAAGTAAAGGAGTAAGTATGTGTGTGCACGCGGGCGCTTAAGAGAGAAGGTATCAGTACAACTTATGTTAATCTGATGAATAAAAATTGATGCAACAACAACAACAACAAGAGAGAAGGTGAATGAGTAAGTGACATACATGTATCGTATAGAATAATAAACTGTGTAGACCTACAGATGTAAACTAAAATAAATCAATAATAAATAAATAATACCACACCTCACCCCATTCCACACACACACACACACACACACACACACACACACACACACACCATTACATAATATTTACATATCACACATTCATATGTTTGTGAATACTAAAATTAGTTATACACAAATATAAACATAAAAACATTCTAATTAAACCACACACACAGCACACACAACACAACACAACACAACATAACACAACACACATACACACAAATACACGACCACAACATACACTTCCAAACACACCTCGAACACTCGCCTTCAATTAATTTCCAAACCATACGAAAACAATCGTATGTGTGAGCATGGTTGCGTCAGCGGTCTAATGTGCTACTTTAATTCTGGTTGGTTTCCTTGACAACTGCCTGGAAACACCTGAAGCCCTGTAGATCGAATACTACATCAGTTATATTCGTTTATCCTGCGGAAGGGATTTAGGTGCATGCTAGTCTTAACCTCCATTGTCCTGGACTTATGGAATAAAACAACGAACTGCTAGCTATATAAATTTTACAATAAAGACAAACAAATGGATATTTCATAAACTAAAAGATTACTAGGCTAATTTGGACAAAAACAACGTAAAATAATGCAATTCAACATTTCGAGAACAAACCTTCGTCGGGCGAAACAAAACACGCACACTCACGGTCTCTGACTCTGACTCGCTCTCTCTCCCTGTCTGTCTGTCTGTCTGTCTGTCTCCCTCCCTTCCTCCCTCCCCCCTCTCTCCCTCTCTCTCGCTCTCTCTCTCTCTTTCTCTGTTAGTGAACTTAGTTTCAAAAGATTTGATCCTAAACAGATTTGAGCGACTTTTAATTTCTTTTGTCCTTTGTGCCTTTCGTTATATTTTTTTTACATTTTTTTTCTTTCTTGATTTCTTTTCCACTTTTTTTTTCTTAGTTCTTTTTGGAGCCAGAACGCGAACAAACCATCTGTTAGGAAGATTTATTCTTTACTTCCTGTCCTTAAGGAACTGTTGGTCGTCGATATGAAGTTTGTTTCAAGGTTGTTATACTTTTCTTAATAGATATTTTATAATTTTTAAAAATGTGCTTCTCAACCTAAAACTAAAAAAAAAAAATTAAATGTAATATTATTTCATCTGAAATATAAATGTGTATCGTTACGGTGTTTGTTTATGTAATTTCTGCTTTCATTAATTCTTTTATTTGTGGTCTTATTTCATTTTGTTCTGTCTTCTTCGTCTTCCTCTTCGTTTATTTCTCCACATTTCGCTGTAGTAGTATACGTACTCTGTCTGACTGTCCGTCTGTCTCTGTTTGTCTCTGTCCCTGTCTGTCTGTGTTTCTGTCTGTCTCTTTCTCTTTCTCTCTCTCTCTTTCTCTCTCTCTCTCTCTCTCTTCTTCTTCTTCTTCTTCTTCTTCTTCTTCTTCTTCTTCTTCTTCTTCTTCTTCTTCTTCTTCTTCTTTTTTTTTTCTTCTTGTTCTTGTTCTTGTTGTTCTTGTTGTTCTTGTTCTTGTTCTTCTTCTTCTTCTTCTTCTTCTTCTTCTTCTTCTTCTTCTTCTTCTTCTTCTTCTTCTTCTTCTTCTTCTTCTTCTTGTCTACTCTTTCTTTTTCTCCATTCCCCTCCTTATCCTCCTCCTCCTCCTCCTCCTCCTCCTCCTCCTCCTCATCATCATCATCATCATCATCATCATCATCATCATCATCATCATCATCATCATCTTCTTCTTCTTCTTCTTCTTCTTCTTCTTCTTCTTCTTCTTCATTCACCACCTCCTCATTCCTTAGAAATTTGGGTTGAGTGGAAGCTGGGAATTCTAGAAGTTTTCTGGTCTGTTCTATTTTGATCTGATCTGTTCTGTTCATTTTATCCAAGTGAAGGATCAGGAATCTAATCAAACTCTGGTGGGAACACACCAGCTGATATCGAATTTATCCAAGTTGAAGTTTCTGTGAAGTTTTGAGAGAATGCAATTTCCTTTTTACTCCATGCGTTGCAGCGGTGTTGCGTTAAAGGAGGTTGTTATAGCATACAGCATTCTATTCTATTGTGGAAATAAAAGTGCTTTATTATTTAGTATGTATTATAAACTGTAGGGTCAGTTTTTCGGAAGTGTAATATATCGATTCGTCAAATCGAAACGGATCTAAAGCTCTGCCTGCCGCGGAGCAGATTATTTTAATTTCTTTAGATTTAAAAAAAAAAAAAAACAATTTTGGACGAGTGTTGTCGCGATTGCCGTGGCATGCAGAGGTTTTAACAAATGCTAAAACAAAATACATGTGTTAAATTTTAAATGGGTGTGTTAATTATTAGTTATTTACATATTTACTGAATTGCTCCTGTGGTTCGCTCCTTAAAAATGTATATTGCCTGTTTATCTAAAAGCTTGCCCTCCTGTAAATAGATGTACAAAAGGTTCTTTTGAAAATTCTTGGCAAAACAAAGAATCTGCGTTACGTATTGTGCACAGTTATATATTCGTTCGGATGTGTAGGAATCGCATCGGAAGCAGTGTGAATCGTAGCTTAAACGTATGTATGGCATAAGTTGCCAAGGGTTGTTTTTATTCGTATTACATCTACTTTGAAAACAAATATTCTCCGTTATTTATCTTCTTTTATGTACAGCTTACAATAATGTTATGAATAAAATATAATAAAACAACCACAACAACAACAACAACAACAGCAACTTTTATCTATAATTACGTTTAGATATAACTACTGAACACAGTTGACTGATGAATCCCTTTGATACTTTTATAGCCTATACATGGTTTATCTTTCAGCAAGTTGTTCACAATTTCTGTGTATTCTTGTTGAAAGGTCAAAAGTTATCCCTTGGGAACTTTTCAACCATAAAGATTGTAGAAGTAAGCGCCGGATCATAAGAACGATTCTAAACGATAAGTAACAATAAGACTTAGTGCAAGCGCTTCAGAAAGCTAAGATGCGTGTAATCATGTGATAATTCTAGATTCAAAATTCTATCAGGTGTTATGTTTTTGCGTGTGTGATACCACATCACTGTGTGACTGTCACTGTTCGATGCTGATGTAATGAATCACGAATTCAGAGATCGGGCAATGTGAGTCAACTATCCATAAACACCAGAATGTCCTCGCAGGATAAAGTCACGGCGACCTGAAGAAGGATGCTGCATATTTCGCTGGTTTCGTTCTAAAAGAGACCTGTTTTTGTGCAATAATGCTAATCCCGTTTGATATTGGACCACATGTCAGTGCAGTTAAATACTGCATTTGTGAAATGATTTGATCAGTGAAGAAAAAATTTAGACATTTTCATTTCGATTGCACATTTTGCAATAACAAATTTTCGCTGACCAACAACAACAAAATTACAAGAAGGAAATATTCCTAATCGCAAAAAATCTCCGCTTAATTCATCGTCATCATCGCCCGCCATAGGCATCTTCTTCTTCTTCTTCATCATCATCATCATCATCATCATCATCATCATCATCACCACGGCACGCCATGGCGCCTGCAAGAGACCCTGAGCTCGGCGACATGACGGAACCCTTGCATCCAGTCCATCTCCATCAGCAGATGCTCCACGACCACCAGCACGACGACGACATGGCGACGGACATCGATACGAGAGGGAGAGACGACATGCCAGTGTTAGCCTGCGAAAATGGCGTCTGCACATCTGCCCTGGTAAGGAAACTAATTCTTAAAACGTTTAATGTATTGACTGTACACAGTTTGTTTTCATTGACACTGCCGAGGCTTTTTCAATAGTGTTATTGCGTGCATATCTGCCCAGGTAAGGAAAAACTTCTATAATGGATAATATATTGACAGTAGAGTTTGTTTTCATTGACACTGCAGTCTTTTTTCAATAGTGTATTGCGTGCACATCAGCACAGGCAGGATATGCTTATATAATGATTAACCCTCGCGGGGAGGTGCCGGGGGTTTCAGTATAAATAGTATCCCCACTTTCTGGAAATTTAGTTCTTTAAATTCCAACTGTCGCTGTCTTTCTCCCCTGTTCTTTCTCAGTCCTACTCTGTTTTATCAATCTACTATACTATCTTTTCTTCTTTGCTAGACCAGTCACCTACCTTTTTTCTTGAAAACTCTTCGGGAACAAAACTCTTCATTTGTATGTGAGGTCTGTTGGATCAGCTTGGGAATATTGGACGCTTTCTGCCAGGTGGTCATTGGGGCTTCCTATGATGTTATTATTTAGCAATGAAGGCATTTTCTATATGTGTGTTTTGTTGATATTTTATAATGATGTTTGTATTCTATTTGTTTTTGTAAACGGGGGTTCGATAAATTAGAGTATAGCCTCAGCGTCCCCTGCGTGGGATGTATTTATTGTAAAGTGACCGACTGGTGGAGTGCGTTCAGAGTTACCACTAGAGTTGTTTCGGCAGATCTTTTATGCGGAGCAGGGGTGAGTCCTCTTTCAGCGAAGTTGCGGTCTTGATTTTTTGGTCCTGATTTGGCTCGGAAGAGTCCGCTGGACCTAAAGCAATAACCATGTGATGTAATATCATGATTAATATGTTTATCAGTGATGTATTGTGTGAATCGGAGTTTGACGATGGTTGGGGGTTTAGTAGAGCGTCGCACCGGTAGATTGCTCTCCTAATCTGTGTTTATGAAATTGTAATGTGTGTGTTTGTGCGTTTCTGTGACTTTGTTTGGGTGGAGGAATATTGGACTCTTGTCTTAGTGTATAGGAGAACCTGTGCTCGAGTATCAGTCGTGGTGGGAGCTCTTTGTATACTGATTCTTTATATTTATTTAAAACGGTTGTTCCATTACCTTCGTCTCGTCGCAGTGGCATGACAAAGCAGTCAGTAATTCTCTCTCAAAAGGCAATGTGAACAGTTCAAATACACATATGCCTTTATCTATCTATCTATCTATCTATCTATCTATCTATCTATCTATCTATCTATCTATCTATCTATCTATCTATCTATCTATCTATCTATCTATCTATCTATCTATCTATCTATCTATCTATCTATCTATCTATCTATCTATCTATCTATCTATCTATCTATCTATCTATCTATCTATCTATCTATCTATCTATCCATCCATCCATCCATCCATCCATTCATCCATTCAACTATCAATTATCAGTTGTCCGTGGCATGTGACCGAGGAATACATATCCGTATAGTACATTTACTTTGTTTGGCTGGGTGCAATGTGATCATGCTCTGTTCGACGGCACATGGTTGACGTCAACTGCCCGATGTTAACGTGAACTTGGCCTAACCAAATAAAATGGAAGACATATGAAAGCCAAAGTGTTTTCTGACGGACACACTTTCATCGTGGTAATCACTTCCTTTCATTTCATTAGGTTGCTTCTTTCTTCTTTGAATCGTCAGCAACCCTTCAAAGAAGAAAGAAGCAATGTGATGAAAATCGTTATTAACTTCTTTTTTTTCTCCAATTGTTTGTTTGTGTGTGTGTGTGTTTTCCAGCCGTTGCCTGCGAAAACGAGCCAGTACCTAAAAACACTGCGATGGCCCATCCGATCTAGCAGACGACCGTGCGCTTCTTGGCGATGGCGAGAGGTGCTAGTCCTCAGTACAGGTGTCCTTCTCACCATGGTGGCGCTCACACTCATCGTAGCTGGAGTGTTCAGGACCGACGACGACGGCGGATCTGCGGCATCTGCTTTTCGGCGTGTCAGTTCTCTGGTGAGAAAATTAAGATTAAAATTTCATTTCCTCTCCATTTCAGATGAAGCTGAATGTTTTATTTCGTTCTTGATATTATTATTGATTCCATGTTTTATGTGAATTCTATAGCAACCAGGGCAGCTTGGGTGTATTTGTGATTTACTCTTTTCTTTTTCTTGCTTTGATCTAACCAGCACCCCCAGTTAATGTTCCTGTATTGTTTGTTATGTAATTACACAAAAACACGTACACAAACACACTCAAACATACACTCACAAGCGCGCACACTAATGCAAAAACACACAAACGTGCGCACTAATACTACGCTCTCTTTCTCTCTCTCTCTCTCTCTCTCTCTCTCTCTCTCTCTCTCTCTCTCTCTCTCTCTCTCTCTCTCTCTCTCTCTCTCTCTCTCTTTATGTCTCTTTGTCTCTGTGATATTTATAAATGGGTGTGTTGTGTGTGTGTGGGTGTGTGTGTGTGTGTTAAAGCATTAGTGAAGAGAGTTCAGGTGTTCCTGGATGTGTGTGAAATGTGTTAGGAGTTCAGTTTAGTTCAATGTTGATTGTGCACCTGATGATATATTATTTGTTTATTTATTAATTTTATTTATTTATTTTTAAATCTATTTTCAACTTTAATTATATATATAGGCATTCTATAGAATTATTCTATACTTTAACTAGGCATTCTATAGAATACCTGGATTTCACTGTGACGGTGGGTCTATTGTTGCTGGGCTCTGCACAATGGAATGCTATTACCCACTCGTCTATCGTCTGCGGAGATCGACTAGTGTAATCACCCTATGACTAATTTTAATACATTTATAAGTTTAGCTTGGTCTGTGTTAGGAGGGGGTTACAGAGATAGGGAGAAACGTGTAAAAGATTCACTGACACACTAGCTCTCACACAGCTATGAAACATAGGTAGTCCAGCCACTTGTTAACAGTAAATATCACACATTTATTTCCTCCACTCTATACAAAATCTTGTAATCACTATACTAACTTAACTGTCCAAATTTAACATTCGAGTAGTTCGCTCCTTGGTGGGTCTATGCAGCTACTGTTCTCGATATTTGTTACTGTCTCATCATTGGGCTATGAGTTCTTTCTGTCCTATTATTCGGTTTTCTGGAAGAGTAGACTATCGTAAATCAGTGTTTGGGCACGGTTTTGGAGGACTTAACTTTCTAGTCGATGTGCGGTGTTATTGTCTCTTCTTCTTGGTATTTGACTACGGAGCTAGTAGAGCCCAATGCTCTCGCTGCTCAAGGGTGCAGGCCACGTGTCAGGGTTGCCTCTCTGTGGAGTTTATTCCCTGCCGTGGACCAAGATGCCTGCTTGTCTGCAAAATATGAGACGAACTTCTGCAACGCACTGTATACAAAGGTTGTGCAGAGCGTCTCACTGATGGCAGAAACAGCCCTCAGTTGAGATCGCATCCACTTAAACAAATAAGGGACGACCAATTTTCCAAGTCCGTGGTCGACTGGAATCTCCAACATAATTCATATACTGTACAAATATACATATATCATGGCTAGATACACACATGGAGAAATAAACAATGTACACATTCTCCGGTACCGCCACGGGTCTGCAATAATATACATAGGAGAAACAACAGTTGGACAGTGGAGGCTACCTCGTGGTGCCGAAACCGGCCGCGTGTCGGCCACGCGGTCAGCAAAGTTTTACTAACAGTCACAATTCTAAAACATGGCAAAACTTCACAAACATAATACAATAATCATATCAATGAATGACGATGAAACAAAAGATTGATCATTTACCTTCTTGACAATGTCAGGCTCTGGCTATACTGTCGATGAATGCTTTTCATCCGTCACCTGCCGAGTCTTCCGGTAGAGAGATCTATCAACGTGCGTCTTGCTACGATGATGTTCGAACAAAGACTAACTCTCCTCCCGCTGGGGTTGGCTATCGTGCGAGACTACGAGAATAGTAATGCCACATAGTGGGGGTTGCTGGTGATTGCTCAGCTGGGTGACGTCACGGCTTCTCTTAGTGAAACTGTAGCCTACACATGTGTAGAACCACCTACTTCGGTCGCCTGCTAGTCAGCGACTTAACTTACATAGTTCAAAGCAGACTGAACGTGTAGGCATGAAGCTTTAGTGCTGGGTTAGAACTAGCCTCTCGCGACATTCTCATATAGGGTTTGTTTTTGTTCTATTAGTTTAATTAAGAACGTGGCATTTTGTGAAGCCCTCTATGAGGGGCGAACATTTGGAATATTAAAAAAGATACGAGTGGGTGGGAGCGGGAGTGTGCAGTGTCTGATGTTTTGACTATATATATATATATATATATATATATATATATATATATATATATATCGTGTGACGCTCCAGACAACTGAGCACAATTCCGGGCATGGAGGAGAAGGGACCTAGTGTTTGCTGGGTGTGTTTGTGTATCAGGCACTCACATTCTAGGACAAGAGCGTCAGGATCTTTAAAGTCCGTGCGATGGAATGCACAGACTAGACGAGATCTCGGTTTATACTCTCATCACTTTAAGTCATCACCAAAGATATTTTGCAATGAATCAGCCCTAAACAAATTGTCCTAGACAATAACAGCTGTCTCATTTCCCAACATTGCAAGCGATGGTTTTATTCCCAGTTTTAGTCCCAGACTTCGTGTTGTCTCAGCCTATGTATCGCGCTACTAACTTTTTGTCCTTTTTATTAAACAGGGGCATTCCACGCTGAAAGTTTATCCTCGATAGCAAAGCGATAGAGAGGGTACCTGTTTATCATAGATAGAAAGGGTAGGATCTGATTCAGTTTGTGTCCTTGGCGACGCGAACCTGCTGCTCAAATGGTTTATTCCAGAATCCGCGTAAGAACGAACCTATAATATCTTCATTTAGACATTTTTTTAAAAAGGTCCTATAGGGGGAATGACATTGATATAGGCCTCTTTTAATATATGCAGAACTTTTTCCTATAGCGTATCGTTTCGATCTAAGGGAAAGTTAACAAGTTCGTTCTTGCGCGCTTTGAAAATTAACCGGTTGAGCGGCGGATTCGTTTCGTCAAAGACCCAGTTTGTTCCCACTCTTCTCTATCTATGATACAGAGGAACGCTCTTTACCGCTGTGCTATCGAGGGTCCACTTTCAGCGTGTAATGCCCTTTGTGTAACAGACCTTTCCCCAAAAGGGCGAAATAGAAGTGTTACGTTGAGAAATAGAAGTGCGCAGTGTTTACGGAAGACGGATATCAGATTGCGCAAGTCATTAGGAACAGACAGTTGGGGTCATCATCGGTCACAGCGTGACATTAATTACGCGCCGCCATAATTATAACACAAGTTGTTGTTTTTTTTCTCCTCCCTATCAAAGGCTTGATGGCAAACAGAAAACGTCGTATTACAAGATTTAAAAGAAAAAGTAATTTCTATAATTGTAAAATGAAACGATAGAGATAGAGAGGGGGAGAGAGAGGAGGAGAGAGACACAGAGAGAGAGAGAGAGAGAGAGAGAGAGAGAGAGAGAGAGAGAGAGAGAGACAGAGACAGAGATAAAGGAGACAAAAAGGGACTGACAGAGACGTGAGAGAGACAGATAGAGATGATCACCGAACTTTATGCTAAACTTGTGCCCACCTTCTCAAGAAGAGATCGACCTGAAAGGGAGGTAACTTCTTGATCACTTATGATGATGCCAGGTGTCCAAAGTCCATTTAAACAGACAAACAGGAAGTAAATAAGAGAGCTAAGTATTGTAGTGCTCATTTTGGAATGCAGACAGGTAAACAAAGTAAAAGATAAAAAATATTTTTTTTAAATCAAAAAAGGAAACTTTAGTCCTGTTTTTTCCAAAGTAGCACATGTTGGTTTATGCACGTATGTGTTTCTCTTTATTTTATTATTTTAAAAAAAAGGAGAAATTACATTAAATGGCGCAACATTGTCATTCATAAAAATTCATAACAATTAGGAAGAAATAGCCTTCTCCCTTATCATCAAAAATATATTCACCACGAAATTCAAATTTACATTTTGTGTTCGAAATGAAATGCAAGTGCAAGATAACTTAAGAATTGCCAGAGAACTCGACTCAAATTAGGTTGAAATTTAACAGATTTTCTTTAAAATGGTGCAATAGGGGTCCTTAAGAAAATAACAACTACTTAGAAATAGCCTCATCACATTATTTATATCCAATTAAAAGCCATCTCAGTATTCAAATTAAATATTATTCCTGAAATGAATTCTAAGTGCAAGACAATTAAGAATCGCCCAAGAGCTCTCGGTGCAAATTACTTTGAAATTATTTCACTGTTTCTTTTTGTTTGGAAATGGGGGTGTCACAGGAGTGGGGTGGTGTAAGGTGGCTGGGTGAGGTGGGGTGGAGGAGTCATTGTATGTAATAAATAAAGGCGTCCACTAATTTTGAGCAATCTAAACCATTGGAACAAAAAAGTAACAGAAATGAAAAGAGTAATACGATTTGGGTAACAAGGAAGGGTTGGTAGATTTTGATGATGATGATGAAGATGATGATGATGATCCTGCTACTGATGTTGATGATGATGATGATGATGATGATGATGATGATGATGATGATGATGATGAAGGTGTAGTGGTGATGATGTTGTTGTTGATGGTGGTGGTGTTGATGGCGTTGATGATGATGATGATGATGATGATGATGATGATGATGATGATGATGATGATGATGATGATGATGATGATGATGATGATGATGTTGCTGATGATGATGATGAAGGTGTGGTGCTGATGATGTTTTCGTTGTTGTTGATGGTGGTGGTGTTGATGGCGTTGATGATGATGATGATGATGATGATGATGATGATGATGATGATGATGATGATGATGATGATGTTGATGCTGATGATGTGAGATGGTGATGATGTTGTTGGTGATAGTGGTGTTTGTGTTGATGATGATGATGATGATGATGATGATGATGATGATGATGATGATGATGATGATGATGATGATGGTGGTGGAGGTACTGTCGTCAATGCGATCTTTTGAACCTTTTTTCATCATACTTAAAACTTAAATTAATAAATTGATGCAATAAATGAATGAATGAATGAATTATTAAATTAATTCATTCCTTAACAAGTAAAATATAAATTAATCAAATATATAAATGAATAAATAATTGAATAAATATATAAACAAATAAATAGATTAAAAAACACTTTATAATAAATAAATAAATAAACAAAATCGATGTTTCTTGTGAGACCAGAATGTGATATTTCAACTATATCTACACCCGGACAACGGAATGCCATGTTTGTGCAATAATCTCATACTTAGCATATAGACATTCGACAATAAGTGTTATTCCCCGTTTCTTGCCCGGAAAATCCGACAGATCCGCCTCCGGGAATCAGGCACAGAAACCGGAAACCGAAGCAATAAATGAATGAATGAATGAATTATTAAATTAATTCATTCCTTAACAAGTAAAAAATAAATTAATCAAATATATAAATGAATAAATAATTGAATAAATATAAAAACAAATAAATAGATTAAAAATACTTTATAATAAATAAATAAATAAACAAAATCGATGTTTCTTGTGAGACCAGAATGTGATATGTCAACTATATCTACACCCGGACAACGGAATGCCATGTTTGTGCAATAATCTCATACTTGGCATGTAGACATTAGACAATAAGTGTTATTCCCCGTTTCTTGCCCGGAAAATCCGACAGATCCGCCTCCGGGAATCAGGCACAGAAACCGGAAACCGGAAGGGAAAGGATCAGGCTGGGTGGGAATGTAATTTCAATTTTCGTCGGCGCTGCAAGCAGCGAAGCAAAAGCCCCGGCAGTTATAGGGTTAATCGGGCGTTGGCAATAAGGCTTTGCCCTTCACCCCCATCTTCCTCCCCTCCATCCATTTCTGCCGTCAGCCCTGCTGTCCCCCCTGCCCCAATCTCTCTCTCTCTCTCTCTCTCTCTCTCTCTCTCTCTCTCTCTCTCTCTCTCTCTCGCTCTTTCTCTCTGGCACATTTAACACTGATAATAAGTAATATTATATGCACCAGACATACAATAACAATCAGTGCGTGTAAGGATTCAATATTATAAAAGAAATTCGCACATTTGCTGTATTCTCAAAACGTACATAAGTTTGTAAAAGAGTTGGCCCATCTGTTTATGGAAATTTAAGTGTTTCTGTGAAAGACTGTCTTGCCATAGTGGATTTTAAATATGTAAATATCAACACGTCGCCTTATATTCGTTCAGTAGTCGGTAGGCTGTACTAATAGAATACAATAGTGCCATTTTCTTCTTATCTTAAAACCTTCTTCGTTTTATTTACCATGCACTTACTAGGGGGCTACCTCGTGGTTTTGAAAACCGGTCGCGTGGGTCAGCCACTTGGTCAAGCAAAGTTTTCCTAACATTCACAATCATAAAACATGGCAAGACTTCACAAACATAATCCAGTAATAATATCAATAACCATGTCAGGCTATGGCTATACTGCGATGAATAGATTTCACCCGTCACCTGCGTAGTCTTCTGAGAGGGCTTTCAGAGCGTTGATCCTTCTCGGGTGAGGTTTAAACAAAGACTGATCTTCCTTAACCGTGTGGTCAGCTTAAGTCCGCGAAATCCCACGATCTTATGCGCTCTCGCAGGGGCCGACGGATATAGGTCAGCTGGATTATTCCACGGCCTACCTTAGCGAAAAGTTTCCCTACACGTGATTAGCACAATCCTAACTTGTGTCGTCTTCTAGGCATCGAAGGTAATTTACAAAGGCCAAAGCAGGATGAACTTTTAAGGCGTGAAGCCTTACTGCAGTGTCTAAACTAGCCTCTTGTGACAATGGCCACGTCACCAGAGCATCAGTCCTTGCAAAGACCATCCTGCAAGGCACGGTGCAAGGAGGCAGAAGAAGAAGGAGACAGAAAAAGAGGAGGGAGGACAGCATTCGAGAATGGACTGGTTTGACACTGAGCAAAGCCATGAGGGTTGTTGAGGACAGAGAAAGATGGAGTACGCTGGTTAAACGATAATCTGTGGTGCCCCAGAGACCTTTGAGTTACGGGATAGGATAGGATAGTATAGGATTTCACAGCTCGGGAAACTGCATTATTGAACTGAAGGCTCTGGCACCAGATTGTTCTTGTTTGTCTCACAAGAAAATGACAGACGAAAACGGGACTATCTATCTATCGATGTAAAGGATTAAGAACAAAACTCGAACAGGATTCCTCAATCTGCGCGAATATGCGAAAGCAGTTGCCAAACTCTTATGGTCAGTTCGTTTCCTCACAGGTAGCCAATACGCCATACACGCACACACAGACACACACACCCACTCACACACGCGCGCGCACGCACACAAATACACACACACACTAGTATGGTCAATCTGTTTCCACAAAGAAATGAATTGAATTGAAAAGGGAGCCAATGCAATTTCCAGTACAGGTGTAATGTAGATAGTATGGTACTCGTTATTATCATGGCAGCCGTGTTTCTGAATGTTTACAATCTGTTCATACATTGGCAGAGAGGCTCGAAAGAGTAATGTTTAAAGAGTCCGCTCTGGATAGTACCATTCCCAAGACAACTGCACCAGGACCTCACAAACCAGCACGTCTCTATGAAACTAATCTAGTCTAACCCACCCCGTCAACGCAAGAGGATAAATTATATTTAATCTCTGTGGGTTCGGGCAAATAGAATAGACCCAACGTTTCCCGGCGTGTCGTAAGAGGCGACTAACAGGGGTGATGTTAGCACGGCATCACTGGGCGAAAGTCTTCTACACAGAAGTCACCGGCCAGGGCGGAGGAACCTCACGTTACTACAGGTTCAACGACCACGTGCTCAGGGCCAAGGCGAGCCACACTGTATTCGTGGATTTCGGCTGTGGCCAACAGCCTGGAGAGGATTGGGCCCTGCCAGGTCTTTTTTTTTGCCCAAGACACAACACATGATGAGGCTATCCACTAATTCCATGCCGGATCGGTCGTCGCCCGGCTACACAAGGACCGCGCCTTCCGTTGGCCACCAGGACGGAGGTGAAAAGTATGCTACTGATGGACAAATTAGCAAGATCCGCACGAGAAACAACATCGTCATAGGAACCTGGAATGTCAGGACCCTAACTGCGGAAGGAAAATTAGAAGAACTGGCCCACGAGCTGGACCACTATCGATGGAACGTTCTAGGTATCAGCGAACTGCGCTGGAAAGGCCTAGGTGAAACAACGACTGACAAAGGCCACAAGCTCTATTTCAGCGGTAGAGATGACAGGCACGAACACGGCGTTGGATTCTTGGTCCACAAGAACATTCTAGCCACTGTCATGGGTTGCCGCCCAGTCTCCAGTAGACTCATCACCATCCGTCTGAGAGCAACCCCTTTCAACATTACCATCATCCAGGCCTATGCCCCAACATCAGACTATGAAGACAGCGAAGTGGAGGATTTTTATGAAAATATACAGGCGGTCCTTGACCAAGTGCCGAAGAAGGACATAGTCATAGTGCAAGGCGACTGGAATGCCAAGGTTGGCCAAGATGCGCACCACAACTGGGGAGACACATGCGGACCCCACTGCAACAACGAGACAAATGACAGGGGTCTGAGGCTATTGGAGTTTGCCAGATACAACAATCTGGTACTGGCAAACACGCTTGGTCTCCACAAAAAATCCAGACGATGGACATGGCACAGTCCCGGCGGGGAACATCACAACCAGATCGACTACATCATGGTCAAGAAACGCTTCAGATCAAGCATCAACATTGGCAGGACACGCACTTTTCCAGGAGCAGACATTGGAAGTGACCACGATCTCGTGATGATGTCTTTCCGGCTCCATTTGAAGAGAGTAAATACAGCAAAGTGCACTAGGCTGAAGTTCGACCTGGACAAACTGCAAGACCCGGAGGTGGCAAAAATATTTCAGGCCACAATTGGAGGGAAATTTGCACCACTGCTTATTTTGGGGGCAGGCGAAGTAGATGTCAACACCATGACCAATACCTTCAACTCAGCTGTAACAGATGCCGCCACTGAGATCCTTGGCAAGCACCGACCAAAGAAGAAGCCGTGGATCACACCTGAACTTTTGGATCTGTGTGATAAACGAAGAGAGTTAAAAAAGAAAAAGAACACCTCACAGGGAGCTGATGTCTACCGAAAAATCAACAATGACATCCGAAAAGGCATGCGCACAGCAAAGGAGAACTGGACAGAAGATCAATGCCAGGAAATAGAGAACAATCTGAACAAGAACAACAGCAAGAAGGCCTACCAGACGGTGAAGCGGCTGACAAGTGTTAAACAGCCCAAAGTCTCCACTATCCAAAGCAAGTCTGGCATTTGCCTTACAGAAGAACAAGAAGTCTTGGACAGATGGACAGAGTACTGCTCTGACCTTTACAACCATACACCAAATGGAGACCCATCAGTTCTAGCATGTCCCGAGAGCAGAGAAGAAGAAGAAATCCTCCCAATTCTCCGGGAAGAAGTTGAGGCAGCAGTGCAATCGCTGAAGAAAGGGAAGTCAGCGGGAGTGGACAACATACCAGCGGAACTGCTACAAGCAGGAGGAGAAGCGATGACTGATGCTCTCACCATTATCTGTAACAAGATCTGGCAGAGTGGGGAATGGCCTACACCATGGACCCAGTCGCTTGTCATCACTCTTCCCAAAAAAGGTAACCTTCAGGAGTGTGAAAATTACCGCACCATCAGCCTCATCAGCCATCCCAGCAAGGTCCTCCTGAAAATAATACTCAACAGGTTGAAACCACAAGCTGAACAAATCATAGCTGAAGAACAAGCAGGATTCATGGCAGGGCGAAGTACCACTGAACAGATTTTCAACCTCAGAATAATCTGTGAGAAATACCTACAGCACCAACAACATCTATATCATGTGTTCATAGACTTCAAGAAGGCATTTGACCGAGTCTGGCATGCAGCTCTATGGGCAACCATGAAAGTGTACAACATCAGCCCTAAAATTATAGAAGTCATCAAAAGCCTGTATGACAAGGCTACCAGTGCAGTCCTCCATAACAGCGTCATCGGGAACTGGTTCAGAACAACAATCGGTGTGCGTCAAGGATGCCTACTCTCTCCAACACTCTTCAACATCTTCCTAGAGCGCATCATGTCAGATGCTCTTGCAGATCACGAAGGCACAGTCAGCATAGGGGGCAGAGCAATCTCCAATCTTCGTTTTGCGGATGATATTGATGGATTGGCTGGAGAGGAACAAGAACTTGAACAGCTTGTACAGAGGCTTGACACCACCTCCAGAGCTTATGGAATGGAAATAAGTGCAGAGAAGACCAAAATGATGACCAACAACACCAATGGCATCAACACGGACATCAAAGTACAAGGCCAATCCCTCAACACAGTGCACAGCTTCAAATATTTAGGAGCCATTGTGTCAGACAATGGGTCTCGACAGGAAGTCCTCTCCAGGATCGCACAAACAACTGCTGCCCTGACAAGGTTGAAGCCCATTTGGAAAGACAGAACCACCAGTCTACATTCCAAAGTAAGACTGCTGCGCTCTCTGGTCATCTCCATCTTCCTATATGCTTGCGAAGCATGGACCCTCACAGCAGATCTCCAACGAAGAATACAAAGCATGGAGATGAGGTGCTACAGAAGACTTCTGTGCATTTCCTATACCCAACACATCACCAACATTGAAGTCCGACTATACCATCACACAAGCCATTGGACAACACGATGACCTGCTCACAGTGGTGAAGAAACGGAAACTCCGATGGTATGGCCACGTCACCAGATCATCAGGCCTTGCAAAGACCATTCTGCAAGGCACAGTGCAAGGAGGTAGAAGAAGGGGGAGACCGAAAAAGAGGTGGGAGGACAACATTCGAGAATGGACTGGTTTGACACTGAGCGAAGCCATGAGGGCTGCTGAGGACAGAGAAAGATGGAGTATGCTGGTTAAGCGATCATCTGTGGTGCCCCTACGACCTTCGGGTTATGGGACAGGATAGGATAGGATAGGATAGGCAATAGGGTTTCACAGCATTCTCTTGATTCTGTAAAAGGATGAGGGTAAATTATAGTCGGTAATTTTAAGATCCTTTTTACTGGGACACGCATATGAACTACCGCCCGTCATCTCGATACGTTAGTTTTTATATGTAAAAAAATAAATTATAACTGATCTTTACAAACATCTTATTCATCGACCTCACAGTATTGACTTCCGACGACGACAAAGACGACGACAACGACGACAACAGCGATGACAACAGCGACGACGACAGCGACGACGACGACAGGAATAAGCATCAACGACAACAGGGGAAAAAAAACACAAAAACGAGGAAAGGTAAAGAGAGCGAGCGAGCGAGAGAGAGAGAGAGAGAGAGAGAGAGAGAGAGAGAGAGAGAGAGAGAGAGAGAGAGAGAGAGAGAGAGAGAGAGAGAGAGAGAGAGAGTTGGTTGGACCATAGGGGGATGGAAGTGTGGTTGCGTTTAAGATAGACTCGGGATGAATTTTGGGGTGGACAAGAAGTTGCTTAGGGGATCGTTACAAAGGTAGGGTGGAGAGGAAAGTTTCAATAAAGAGGATGTTGAGGGGAATCACAGCGAGAGTTGGAATGAAAGACGATTGTTTGGAATACAAATAGGGATGAAACAGAAGGCTTGTGAAGGGCTTGTTTTGCCCTGAATGGGAGGAGGAAAAGAAAGAAGAAGAAAAACAAGAAAATAATAATGTAACTGGGAAAGGGGGTTGTTTTAGGAAAGAAAAACAGAGGAATTTTGTATACTAACGGTGTCTCCATTTGCTGCCGTTCAGAGCAAAAAAACTGCAATGAATGAACGATTGAAGTTTAACGTCTACACCCACCATTGGCGATATGGCAGACAGGGATAAGGGGTGGGGAGGGCGGTGGGTTTAGGGATCTAAAAATACACTGAACCACCAGAGCAATCATACTGTTAAGCCGAGTAGTGAAAAATGGCACTTTTTTTTTTGCTCACCGCTTGATTTGAACCTGGATCGTTGTAAGTGCCCGAAGCAAACGCTCTAACACTGAGGGAGGGTTCATGGAGGCGGAAGGGGGAATGCCGAAGTGGGAGTAAAGAGAGGGAGGAAGGGGAGGGAAGGGGGTAGTTGCTTGTGTCTCAGGAAGAAAGACGGGTCCTTGTTTTGCCTTAAAGGGATGGAAAGAAAGAGGGTATACATCCATCCATCCATCCATCCATACATACATACAGACAAAACATATATACATAGATACATACAAGGTGGGCGTGATATATAAATAAACCGGATAGTGAGGGTTCCATTCTGTCCTATCCTATCCCGTAACTCGAAGATCGTTGGGGCACCACAGATGATCGTTTAACCAGCGTACTCCATCTTTCTCTGTTCTCAGCAACCCTGATGGCTTCGCTCAGTGTCAAGCCAGTCCATTCTCGAATGTTGTCCTTCCACCTCTTTTTCTGTTTCCCTCTTGCACCGTTCCTTGCAGTATGGTCTTTGCAAGGTCCTCAGCTCTGGTGACGTGGCCCTACCATCGGAGTTTCCGTTTCTTCATACCACTGTGAGCATGTCATCATGTTGTCCAATGGCTTGTGTGATGTCTGTTGGACTTCGTCATTGGTGATGTGCTCAGTAGAAGAATGCCCCGAAGTCTTCTGTAGCACCTCATCTCCATGCTTTGTATTCTTCGTTGTAGATCTGCTGTGAGGGTTCATTGTTCGCAAGCTTATAGGAAGATGGAGATGACAAGGGAGCGCAGCAGCCTTACCTTAGAATGTAGACTGGTGGTCCTGTCTTTCCAAATGGGCTTCAACCTGGTGAGGGCAGCACTTGTTTGTGCAATCCTGGAGAGGACTTACTGTCGGGACCCATTGTCTGATACAATGGCTCCAAACTATTTGAAGCTATGCACTGTGTTTAAGGACTGGCCTTGGTCTGTGTTGATGCCATTGTTTTTTTTGGTCATCATTTTGGTCTTCTCTGCACTTATTTCCATTCCATAAGCTCTGGAGGTGGTGTCAAGCCTCTGTACCAGCTGTTCAAGTTCTTGTTCCTCTCCAGCCAATCCATCAATGTCATCCGCAAAACGAAGGTTGGAGATTGCTCTTCCCCCTACGCTGAATGTGCCTTCGTGATCTGCAAGGGCATCTGACATGGTGCGCTCTAGGAAGATGTTGAAGAGTGTTGGAGAGAGTAGGCATCCCTGACGCACACCGATTGTTGTTCTGAACCATGAGAGTTTCCGATGGCCCACGTTGTGGAAGACTGCACTGGTAGCCTTGTCATACAGGCTTTTGATGACTTCAATAATTTTAGGGCTAATATTGTACTCTCTCATGTCTTCCCACAGAGCTGCATGCCAGACTCGGTCAAATGCTTTCTTGAAGTCTACAAACACATGATATAGATGTTGTTGGAGCTGTAGGTATTTCTCGCAGATTATTCTGAGGTTAAAATCGGTTCCTTGTTTTACATATTATAACAAGGAAATGTGTTTGTTTGAGAAAGGATCGTTATCAATCATTTAGGGTGTTTGTGTGTGTAGGGTGGGAGTGAGGACGAGAGGGTTTTGGTCGAGAAACAAGAAGAAATGTAGGGGTGAAGAGGAGAGAATCAGGAGTTTGGAGTGTTCGGGCTAACTAGACTTAGATCTAGTGGGCATGACGGATGGAGTTCTGTGTGTGCTGGAGGTGTTGTTGGATCGACAATGGAGATAAGATACGAGCTGAGGCGTAAGTGGCGGAAAGGAGGAGGAGTGGATTGGGGGATGGGGATGTGGTTGGGTCGAGCCTCGGGATGAAAATAATAGAGGGATTGACAAGAGCTGAATTCGTTTGCGAGAAACAGCGAGAGAAAGAGAGAAAGAGAAAGACAGAGAGAGAGAGAGAGAGAGAGAGAGAGAGAGAGAGAGAGAGAGAGAGGTGGGGCGGGAAGGAGGGAGAGAAATAGAGCGAGAGACGGGGAGAGTGAGAGACAGACAGAATGTAGGTAAATGAGTGGAGAAAGGATTGTTTTGAGGAAGAATCCCGATTTTAAAAAAAAATGTTTTAGGGGATGGGGAGGTGTTTGATCCAGTCTCAGACTGAAATAAGGAGGGTTGTGGATGGGGGTGGGGGGTGGGGTTGGATTGGCGAGTTGGCTGCTGCTTTTGTGTGCTGAAGCGGGGCGCTGAGTTGTATAGGCGGCAGCGACCGAGGGGTCAGAACGTTAATCAGTCAAGAAGGCGGCCAGGCATTTCCATCAGCGCTATTGTGGTAAGTGGAAAAAACGGTTACGCCGGTCACCGTCCGTCCTCTTCTGACATCAATACGTCCACGGCGGTGTCGGCACCCAGGCCCCCTAGGCCCTATCTGGACGCGCCCTCCCATCTCCCCCCCCCTCCCCTACCCATCCCCATCCTCCCACTCCTGGCTCTTACCAGTATTTGGCACCATCACCTCTGTCCACTTAAACCCCAAGCCTCACAGTTGAACAGCACTGGCTCCCACTTATTTCTCTACCCTCTCCCCTTAAAACTATCAACCATTTCGGAGCTAACCTTTCGTACTATTCATCCTCCCTCCCCCCCACCCCCATCCCCCTCGCCCACCTTCCTTTCCATCAGTGCACACTGCGTTGCTGAGACTCGCCAGAGGCTTATGTTCGCCTCTCCACCCACGTTGTTGCGCTGTGTGTTCTCAGTGTCTCTGCCAACCCTGTCTCTGTCTTAATAATAATAATAATTAAAATAATAATAATAATAATAATAATAATAATAATAATAATAATAATAATAATAATAATAATTAATAATAATAATAATAATAATAATTATTATTATTATTATTATTATTATTATTATTATTATTATTATTATTATTATTATTATTATATAATACTGGGTGTTTTATGCACAGTATTCCTAAATCAGGCTTAAAGCGCGGCGATCTGTAATCGACATTGACGCTCACATGTTAAGACACTCCTACATACACAACAAACACACTTTCATCACTCCAACATGTGGTGTAAAGTCAAATCGCTATTAGAAGACGGTAAGGAAATTGAATGTTTATTTTTGAAATTTCTGACAGATTTTATCCAATACCATTAATGAAGGGAGGGAGGAAACCGGAGTACCCTGAAAAAACCCTTAGTGATCTCAAAGTCTTGTACCTAAAGTCACATAAATTCGTCTCCTGCGGGAGTCGAACCCGCGACCTTCGGCATGAGAAACCAGCACCCTATCCACTGTGCTTCTAGGCTACCCCATCCTGATCTTCTTCCATCCGGATCTTCGATCCTGATCCCTACCAAACCCTTTGCCACCATCATTCAGCACCCAGCACTTTTTTCTACCCCATCCGCAACACTGATTCTTAAGATTTGCCCGATCCTTGGTTCTCCGCGTGACCCGTGTCCTCAAGGAGACGTACCATGTCGCATACAGCGCGGCTGAGACCCATCGAGTACCTCTTACAAGCGGGTAAAAGCGAACGTAAATTTCGGCTAGTACGTGTGAGACGTATTATTCCCCCATGTTTACCGTTCTCTGCTCGTCTATCCTTGTCTATAGTCTTCCAGGTCCTGTTCTATGTATACGGCGGGCCTTCTGATATTGCTGTTGCGTAGGCTTGCGTACAGGTCAAGCGGTTTAAATAAAGAAAAGACCTGCCACTACCAGTCGAAATGAGATAATAATAATCCTATCCTATCCTATCCTGTCCCGTAACCCGAAGGTCGTAGGGGCACCACAGATGATCGTTTAACCAGCATACTCCATCTTTCTCTGTCCTCAGCAGCCCTGATGGCTTCGCTCAGTGTCAAACCAGTCCATTCTCGAATGTTGTCCTCCCACCTCTTTTTCGGTCTCCCTTTTCTTCTACCTCCTTGCACTGTGCCTTGCAGAATAGTCTTTGCAAGGCCTGATGATCTGGTGACGTGGCCATACCACCGAAGTTTCCGTTTCTTCACCACCCGTGAATTATTAATAATAATAATAATAATAATAATAATAATAATAATAATAATAATAATATAAAAGTAGTAGTAGTAGTAATAGTAGTAGTAGTTGTTGTTGTTGTTGTAGGAGCAGCAATATTAGTAGTAACGTAGTAGTAGTAGTAGTAGTAGTAGTAGTAGTAGTAGTAGTAGTAGTAGTAGTAGTAGTAGCAGCAGTAGCAATAGTAGTTATAGTATAATAATAATAGTAATGGTTGTTTGAAGAAGAAGAAGAATATAATAATGATGAGGGGGACGATGACGACGATGACGATGACAACAACAACAACAAAACAACAAACAAACAAACAAACAAACAAACAAACAAGCTCCAGTAGCCAATTGATCAATCATGGAGTCAATACATTTCTCCCTGTATCCATTTGGTGGAACTAGCTTTCCATGGCTGTCTTTCAAACAGAAGTGTTGTCTACACAAGACTTACTGAAGAAATTGGATTCTTTCAAACCACTTAGTGACCTACCACCGCTCTTCCTCAGGCTCAGGCAGTGGCGCTTGTCACTTGATTGATTGTAGTCTTTTCTTCCTCCCTCAGCTGTCTAATCTTCCCTTTGTTAGTCGCCCGTACTGTACTAGGCCCTTTGGGGTTCTCACATGTCTTGAGCTTGGGCCCGAAGTGTTCTAACATGCCCGAAGTGTTCTAAAATGCCCGGACTGTTCTAAAATGCCCGAACTGTTTTAACATGCCCGAACTGTTCTAAAATGCCCGAACTGTTTTTACATGCCCGAACTGTTCGAAAATGCCGGAAGTGGTCTAAATTGACTACACTGATTAACATAATCCCCAAAAATAATCATGAAATTTGCAAAAATGCTTGAAATGCTTTCCAGATCAGCTTAACATGTTCGAAGTGTTCTAAATTTACCGAAATGTTCTAAAACAGTTTAAATAGCTCCCGTGTTCTTATAAACGCCTGCAGGGTTCTACAATGTCAGAGGTGTTGTAATAAATGCATCAGGTGTTCTGAATATCTACGAATGTTGATCAAAGAGTTTTAAGTTGCTTGAACGGGTTCTTATATTAAAATAACATTTTGGAAATATTCTGAAATGTACGAAGTGGCAGACCTTAATAAGTTTATTACACATGGTTTGCATACTCGCATACAAAGGCCAAACCAAAGGAACAGGCATGGATTGGATCCACACACACACAGGGTTTGAGGATTATCGGGTAACTCCCTCGGGTGAGAGTATAAGCCGGGGTCTAACCCGTGCGCGCACGCATTCCATCGCAAGGTTTTTAAAGATTCTGACGCTCATGTCCTAGACAGATGAGTGCCAGTGTACTCGATCACACCCCTAGGTCCTTCCTCCCCCTACCCTCACCTCCCACACCCATCCCTCACACCCAATGCACCTAAGATAGCAAGTCGGATCTTGAGTTAGTCAGCGCCTTGAGCAGCTCTTGAGCTGATAAAGCGCTATATGAGAACAATAAATAAATAAATATTATTTAAATATTTAGCCCATGTGTAATCAAAGCATTTCTCCGATTTTCATGTTTGAAAGTCGATTACATAAAGACCTTATTGAAAATATTTCAGTTTCATTATTGTGTGTAGACTATTCATTATTGTCTGTCTGTTGACAGCTCAAGCGACTGCCCAGCGAGAGCATGGAAAGGAAATCTCTTGCAGATCAGCTGTTCACATTCGGTGAGTATATATACAATACAATACAATACAATACAATACAATACAATACAATACAATACAATACAATACAATACAACGCAATACAATACAATACAACACAACTTTATCATCCGAACAAAAATGTATACATTGCCTTTGGTTCTAAAACAAGTTAGTTCACGAAATGAATGAACATTGAAGTTCAACCTCAAAACACACCATTGGCGATTCGGCAGAAGGGGATACTCCTCCCCCCCCCCCCTCCCCATCCTAGGAAAAAAAAGCGCGTAGAGACCTAAATCAGCACTGTACCACCAAAGCAATCATACTGCTCAAATGGACAGTGGAAAATGGCTACTTTTAATCTGGCCCATCATGCACGGGATTCGAATCTGGGTAATCGGGGTGCCAAGTGAAGGCACTGCCATTGGGCTAACGACGCGGGTCAGTTCACGAAATAAAGTCAAACTGTAAACATACACGATAGAAGATGATGTATAATTGTCTCCATGGTTACACAAGGAAATTTAACACGTGGGCCACATGACGTGAACATGAAGCATGACATAGACAATATCATAGTAAATAAAACATCAGATGTAACATCAGCATTCATTCACATAAACATTCTCCGACACTCCGGCAATCAAACACTATTAATCAAGAAAATAACAATAGAATATGTACTGTACAGTGAACTAAATTTCATTATCCAAATTAAAGCATAACCAAAAAGGAATTATCACAGTTCAATAAATGTAAGTGGAACGGGCTTTTCATGGTTAAGCTATCTTTTACATAATTCACTCACATAAACCAGGCATGCTACAGGCAAAATTTTTGAAAAGATGGTCAAAATCTATGCATTCTGGTGCATTCTGAGCCTTATTTTATGGGGTCAGATCAGTTGTTTTTTTTTGGTAGGCTACTAAAATGCTGTTGTTAGCTCTCCACAGCTCAACACATAATTGTAGAGAACGGGATTTTTCCGGTATTTTTTAATTAAAATTAATTAATGATTTTTGATTGGCTAAAAGCCTTGAGCCAATGAATGAAGAGATAGTTTGAATTAGAGGCAAAATTAGTCAGTCGAATTGTTGGTGTCAAACTGTGTGGTCGTGTGTGTGTAGGCCCAGAATAGTAAAAAAGTTGAAAAAAAAAGAAACGAAAGTTAACGTTGAAACAGTCAGGGGAAGAAAGCATTGAAATTAATCAAGGTGTATTGGTTTGTGGTCATTTCTCTCTGGAAGTGGATGATTATTTTGTGCTGTAAAGATTACAGGTATTTATAATGTTTTTCATGATTTTAAAATGGCGGATAAGTATATTTTTGTATTGCATTTGTTGTAACAGTGAGCTGTTGTCCACTGAGATGGAATATTGAATTTTCATTGATGTAATAATATTATTAATTACGTGGGGCGATAGTTGTAGAGTAGTAAATAATGAAATATGAATGAAATGCGTGAGCTTGGTTAATAGTAATTTTCATTCATGAAGTGATTACCTGGATATGAATGATAGTGGTGGAGGAAGGAAAGTGGTGATCGCATACGAAACAGAATGGGACAAACGAGGAACAAAGGGAGGTGAGAAAGGGTGAAACTAAAGAAGAATAAATAAATTGTCCGAGTCAGAGAATTGACGTCTATATGTGTATGTCATAATAGCGAGCCCGTTGGGGGCTACTGGCCTACTGGGAGCAGAATTGGCTCCGTTCTGTCCGAGACGAGGACAAGGTGATTTCCGAGGCATCGGAGGGGGATCGACTCTATTTCCACACTTGACCAAAACAACGTTTCTCCGAGCGGACTGGGGCAGGAGGTTAGTCCCTCCGCTCTTCGACACTCATCGCTCGTCGACACTCGACTCTCGTCGACACTCATCGCTCGTCGACACTCGACTCTCGTCGACACTCATCGCTCGTCGACACTCATCGCTCGTCGACACTCGTCTCTTGTCGACGTATCTCTGGCATCGTGTGCCAGATAGTGTGAAACCGTGATCCTCGGAGATAATAAGGTACTGTAAACTTTGCGTATTTGTTGCATTGGCCAGGACAAGAAATTGCCGGTCTCGATTATCCGTCCCGAGTGTTCAGGCTCGTCGACGTCACGTTTCTATGAAACATTGGGATAAGCCCAACCGTGTTAGATTAACTGTATGAAAGGATTAGAGTGAAAGTGTGATATAAAATTGTTGATTATTTATATAAATTTTGAGAACGTGGAACGGATATCTTGTGTTGGTGTTTGTCTGTGTTGAGAAGAGTCCGTACGTTTGTGGGTGTGACAGTTAACAGAGAAGTCTTGCACGCACGTTTTTTTCCGTTTAGGAGTCATATATATATTTTGCATGCACCTACACTAAATATCCATACGCTACAATAATGAATTTATTTCAAACATCAGTTTAGCCTTGTATTAATCAAACATTCCTATTGACTGCAGACAAGAATGGTTTAAATACAATGAAAACTTGGTTTAAATACAATGAAAGACAAGGCTTTACCAATGCACATATTGTCCAAAACAGAGTTGTACCTTTACTACTTTATAGTCAAAAGGGTAGAATGAAAAATGCATGTTTACTTTTTCTAACTGAAAGCATATTTGTGTGAGACAAGCCTCAGGGAAAAAAATGAAACCAATAAACATTTAGTTGTTTTTGTTCTTGGTAGGTTTATTTCAGTAGTAGTCAGCAATCATTAAAGTAAATCAAACTGTTTATGCAACAAAATAAAAAATGTACATGGGCCATTTCATGGTAATTGACATTTGGACACATTTTTAAAACAAAGTCACGTTTCAGTATTTAAAAAAATTCTCATGTGGTAACTAAAATGACATCAGAGGATTGCATTAAACAACTTGATTGGCAAGGGAATGCTTCAAAAACAAAAAAAGATCATAACTTGGTTTCTAATAAAATAAGAAAAGAAAAAGCAGTGAAAAACTTCTTTATACTTCAGTTCTTAGAATGCAAATTCCATTAAAGGATTGCTAAAAAATCAATAATTAGAACAAATTTTATTGGATTTTAACTGACATTTTAATGAACAAAATAAAATATAGTAATTGACACAACACCCTGAAAGTACCAATAGCACTCGGTATCAAAATTTGATGGAATAAAAAGTAACTTTTGAACATTTCTCTTCGACCTGGAATCTCCTCCACCACCATTTGACCAGCTTACCCTAGGACACGGGGGTGTAGTTCATAGTGCAGTTACTGTGCCCAGAGCTCGGCTTGTGAACAAGCTTAATTTTTATTTTTACTTTTAGCCAGCTATTTGATTTTGCAGATGTGCGTTCCGTACTCGATATCCTCGTGTTTTCTCTCAAGCCATTTCCAGAGCCACTTGGTTTTTTTCCCCCTTATCCCAGTCTTCAATACTGTCCCTCTCCACAATGTCATTGCGATACATTTCGAGGCCAAAGCAAGCGGAGTCTAAACGAACATATTTTTACTATGGCGGTACGGAAAAGAATGCGGAAGTCGAATATCGTGACGCGCATGCGCCTTGATTAAACTGGATCCGCGGTATCTCACAGGGACTAGCCTAAGGTTGACTGGCTCACAAATCCGTTGCGCGATTTTAACATTTGATCTCGAATTTTTTTTTCATTGAATATTTTTTACTTTCTCGGAACGATTTTAACTTAAGCGGAAACCAAAAGTGGTGGTCGCGGAAATCCGTGAAATCAGCGGAAAAGTAGCATGCCTGAAAACCTTTAACCTTACGATTTAAATGGAAATGCTGGCGATTTTTGGAACCCCACATTTTCGTATCTTTTAAAAAAGTTGTATTTAAAGATTTCTTCCCATAAATATGTCGAAGAGAGTACTAGTAACAAGTGGAGTTAATTGATGCTCCCTCTTGGGAGTTAAAGGGAAGTAAGTTTGAAGATCACTCTAAACGAGTGAAAATAAGGGCAAGTAAAGTCAATTGAAACGTCTGTCCTCCCGCAGCAATTTGTTGGAAGGTTACAGTGTTGTGCTTCGTTATATAGAAAGGAATTGTGGACAGGACACATCTCTCTCTCTTTCTCTCTCTCACTCGTTCTCTCTTTCTCTCTCTCTGTCTCTCTCTCGCGCGCGCGCTCGCTCTCCACGACTTACCTGAAAACAGCTTATAGTAATGTAAATGAATGAATAAACTCTGACGTTTTGACGTCTACACACACCATTGGCGAAACGTCGGACAGGGGCTAACCATCCAAAGGAAAAATGGGTAGAGAGACCAAAATGGTACTTCTCAGCTATTCACAGTTCTCATCACTATTAAATAAAACTGAAATACGGGTGCTAGGACTTGAACATTCGTGGTTGTTTTACTCTGTACATGTGAAAGTACTGTAGTAAGAATTGTAATAATGTTTTGTCAGGCCTAAATAGTCCATCATTGTCTTCTTCACCAGAGAAGAACGTAACTCTGTGTTGAGATTTTTTTTTAAGTGCTTGAGGGAGGATTGTAATGGGAAGTGAATTGGAGTGTACACAGCCCAACCATACATATGCGTTCGCTCGCGTGCGCGCCCACACACATATACACTACACACACACGCACACACACATACACTCACGTACACGCTTACAACTATATCCTTGCGGCGGTATGTGTGTTTATGCGCTGCCGTCTTTTTAGGCATATACTAACTGTGCATCTGCATGACATAAGAACATCAGATGAGATTAATGTTCATCAAAGTGTATTGTTAGCAAAGCTCTTGATGAATTCTCCTGTGGCTAGATTTGTGTAAATAATTATTTTTTTTTTATTTTTTTTCCCATCGTCTTGTCATCTTTGGTGGAAAAGACGTAAATAAAACAACCAACCAACCAACCTGTGTTTATGCCCGTGAGCGCTTAGAAGAAGCTTTCAGTTTGGTTTTGCGCTAAAAAATAAACAATTAATAATAATAATAATAATAATAATAATAATAATAATAATAATAATAATAATAATAATAATAATAATAATAATAATAATAATAAGAAGAAGAAGAAGAAGAAGAAGAACAACAACAACAGCAACAACATATTATTATTATTATTATTATTATTATTATTATTATTATTATTATTATTATTATTATTATTATTATTATTATTATTATTATTATTACCCGCGCCCATACACATAAGCCTACACCATTTTTCTGTCCAAGCACTTGCCTGAGTCCTCTTACTCCCAACCTCTTTATCATCCTGATCTTCATCTGTTTCTTCTGTTAGTCCTTATTTCTTTTTTTCTTTCTTTTTATTTTGCCCCTTATTTCTTTCCTTCTCTGTCCTCCTCCTCCACATCATCATCATCATCATCATCATCATCATCATCATCATCATCATCATCATCATGTTCTTGCTGCCCTTCTTCTTCTCTTTGTCCCTTTCTTTCTTCATCTCCTCCTCAAGCATTGGAAAATACAACCTTGGGTTTTAACGCCTTTTGCGAAAACAGAGCCTGGAGTTGAAAAACAAATTTCTTCAAATCACTCAATCCACATCTGTATTCCTTCCAGACCAAGGCCTTTGGGGAGGTGGGGTGTGTGTTGGATTGGAACTCCACTTCATTAAAAAAAAATCCCCAGACTTTGCGGATTCTGAACAGACTTTCCAAGTGATGCTAAATTCAAATTTATTCAAACAGCTTTGGATTTAGATATATTTTAAAAATCTGTTCGACCTTTGAGTAGCTAGGTTTTGAATAACAAGATTTGAATATATTGAAATCGAAATCTCGACACTGTAGGATTTGAATAGAAACGAAATTTTGACGTGGAAAAAAAAAGAACTGCAAGCTATCTTTAGCATTTATGTATATTGTACTTTCCACTTGAGTAAGGATGTGTGGACAGCAAACCAGACACTGTCTGGTGCCTTCGTTACGCGTTTCCGATGATAACATTGCCTGATGAATACTTGATGATGTTGATATAGATAGTCTACTTTAGATTTATCCAAACCATCTCGATTATTGAATCCGTTCCTAAATCTCACCCGAGTCAGGGTGAACGATATAAATAATTCAGGCAACCAATACGCAACGCAGACGCGCGGAATCACTACGCCTGGCTGCATTAAACTGACTAACCGCACAGACTATTGGAGATGGGGCCGGTTAGCTCAGTTGGTTCATAAGCTTACCGAAAGGTACCTGGTTCGAATCCCAGACTGGTCAACATGTGACCATACTAGTGTCCCTTTACCATCAACTGGTTCGCTGGTGTCAGAATAATGTCACAAGTAGTCGCCTAGCTTATAGTATACGCTCCGTTGTCGTGTGACTGTAATCTACAATGAACTATTGGAGAAGCGAACGTCATTCTCAGCCTGTCTCAGCTAGGCAGTGTGGCCGTTGTTTTCTGGTTCATGGTCATGTTTTTGATGAGTCGTCGAGTCAGACACATCTTTCAAGTCTGATAGCTGTCATGTAAGGATTTGAGTACTGATGGGAAAAAGGTGTCGGCCTCGACCCTTCCTCCTCCTCCCCCACCCCCAACCCCCGGATCCACCTTCCTAAAAAGGCGAAATTCACGCCTCACCGGTCTGGCTGTTGAAAGTGTGTCAGTAGCGAGGAAGCATCGATGATGCTTCATTATTTTGTAAAGTGAACTAGCGCATCATCCAATGCTAGCGGCAGGCTCAGGGCGCACAAGAGAGATGATGTTAAGAAGGGGACCGGAGGGAAAATTGGGACTTAGGTGCGGGAAAGTTAAGTTAGGATATGTACAGCAGATTGACAAGTGGATGGTGGGGGGATGGGAGGGCGGAGGTGGGAGATGATCAGCCTCTTCCAAATGTAAGTCATAAGACATGCGATTTTTATTTGCTTGAAAGTTATGCACAGTAGAATTTGCTGTGCGCTTTGGGGAATAGTACAACAATAAAGTTACACACACACACACACGCACGCATACACACACATACACAATTGTATCCATTCACCCTCATTCCACAAAATATACAATACACGACACAAAAATATGCCGTCACGAAAAAAAAGACAAACACACAAACACACGCACCCACACACACACACACACACACACCCCTACCCACCCACACACACACACATACATACAACGGGTTCGTGCTGGGTCTCTGTTATTAGAAATGCTTTAGACAAGAAAAACAAAACTTAATTGTTGTGATATAAGAATTGGTATACTGCATTACTTGGGATACTATTACTGGATGTACAAGTTTCAATGTCAGGGATGAGAATGCTGAGATTTTCACAGAAGGGAGGATAGGCTGTCTTTCCTTTTCCTGGTAAGAAAGTTTTCTTCGTTGAAGATTTCTAGTGGTAACCGTGATATTAGTGTGGCAGGCGTGGCATGGAAGCAGGTGAAGAAAGAAGAGGAGTTGTTTTAGGATGATGGTGGCGCAACAGGGAGATCATTTGTAAAGAAACAGGTCTAAAAGACTCACCGAAGGAGGTTTGGCGTGGGGAAAGAGGGTCGTGAAAATATGACTATTATCTATTTGAAGGCGTTAGAACACAGTTGGCGTCTGAAAACTGGGACAACATGTGTCTGGATTTGAAAAGAGAGAAAGTGTGTACATGTAAGGTAGTCCAATTTGCCGTCATCTTCCGCTTCTACAATGACACTTTTTTTCTTCTTCTATTTTCGACCCTTCAACTCTTTTCTTCCTCTTACTCTTCAACTCTTTTCTTCATCTTTCCCTGCATTTCGTCTTCTTACTTACTTCCCCTCTTCATACAAGTCACTTCACTCAAACACTTCAGCCCGTAGTTGCATTTCCGCTGGCCCTCTGCTCTGAATTCTCTCTTTCTCTTTCTCTTTCTTTATCTCTCTATCCCCTCCCCACCCTGCACTCTCTCTCTCACACACTTCCTTACCACCCCCTATCGTTCTACTTTAGCCCACCCTCATCTCTCTCCCCTCCCCTCTTTCTTCCATCTCTCCAACCACACTCGCCGACTCCTGCACATACTCCAGGAAGTAGTGTCTCTCGTCTTTTTCCCACTGGCCCCCTTCCCAAACATTCTGATCTACTCCTCAACATATCTCCATACTGCTATTTCTATCCCCACATGCACACACAGCGGAAAACCCCTTAGGCTCGCCTCCATCAGCGTCTTTTATCATTTTATCTCCCAACCCAGCCTTCTTATTCACAATATCCTCCTTCTCAACCACTGCTTACTTACACCGTCTTATATAACTCCTAAAGGCTGGGTTTTTTTATGCTTCGACCCTTTAGTTCGCTTTCTTGAACATCTTCTCTAACACCCAAAACGGATTGAAGAACGTACAACACACCACATTAAAAGATTATCTATACATATATTTAACTTTAAACGCTTGATCTGAAGTTAGAAGCCAAACAACTCAAAGTCACAAACCAAAGTCCGTTTTTACTTTTTTTTTTTGGATCAAACCATTAAAGCCATTACGATTTTTGGGGGGCACATGTCGCCTCTTAGAAAACAAAGTCTTATTGAAACTTTTTTTCCTACATTTCATCTCTCCTACCCCTACACGGCCATTCCCACGTCACTCATCATCCTCAAACCCATCACTTTCCAACCTTATTCTTCTGTAAGCACTCAAAAGTTAGCCTTTGTATATCTACAGCTTTCCTTTTAGCCCCATGTTACACGTATTCCGACGTGTTTTCTAAACCATCAAAATTTAAAAAGAAAAGAAAAGAATGTTCTTTATTTGTCTCCTTGCAACTTTTTTTTTCCTTTGGTCCAAGTTAACCTTTTCTTTCTCTTCTTTTTTTCCCAAGTCATCATCATCATCATCATCATCATCATCATCATCATCATCATCATCATCATCATCATCATCATCATCATCAACAACAACAACATCATCATCATCATCATCATCATCATCATCATCATCATCATCATCATCATCATCACCATCTTCATTATCATAATCATCATCATCATCATTATCATCATCGACTTCTTCTTCTTCTTCTTCTTCTTTGAGGACCCCACTTCTATTGCCATTCTGTTCTTGCTTGACAGGCTGCAGCTAGTGCTATATTATGTAGGTTAGAATGACAAGGAGGTAAAGATCTAGTTTGGTTCCACACTTGACCGAATGGATTGCGCGAACGCATTAGGACACACAAAAAACACAGGCAACCAATTTGAAGTTTCTGCTGAATCCAACCCGTGTAAGTACTTAAGATTGATGAATGTCGTGGTTGAAGAGGAACGAACGAAATACTGCACAACAATCACTCTGGTACATCCAGTTTTCCTCTAACTATGGCGGTTTTTGTTTTTAATAGGGGAGTCAAACTGGAATGTTATTGTCTTTGCACTGTAGATTCAGCGCTTAATCTACGTTTCCAAGTGTTGGTTAGGGCAGCGGAAAAAAGCTGGAATGAATCGTATACTCACTCTTGCTGAGAATCCTGCGTCATTGTAAAGTTCGGCTGCCCGATTCTCTTGTAGAGCAAGCTAAACCGTCCCTCGTGCACACGTCTGTCTACCAGGTTGGGAAGAAGAGGCAGCAGAAAGAGAAGAAGAAGAAGAAGAAGAAGAAGAAGAAGAAGAAGAAGAAGAAGAAGAAGAAGAAGAAGAAGAAGAACTTGTGGAGAAAACTCAACCGTACCTCCTGCCCATATTGTCTACCAGCTTGGCGAAGAAGAGAAGGAGGAGAATATGACTAATGCATAGGAGAAAGAGAACAGACAACGGAAAGAAGAAAAAGAACATACTGTCTACCAGCTTGGCGAAGAAGACAATGAGGAGAATATGACTAATGAATAGGAGAAAGAGAGAACAGACAAGGGAAAGAAGAAAAAGACCTGGAGGACCAGGTGGAGAAGAGGTAACACTAATTGGAGATAACTAAACGGTCATTTCATTCCAAGATAGTACTCTGCAAGGAGAAGAAGAAGCAGAAGAAGAAGAAGGAGGAGGAAGAAGAAGAAGGAGGAGGATGAGGCCTCGAGGAGGACAGGAGGAGAGGAGGAATAAGAGCAGGAGACGGAGGAGGAGAGGAGAAGAAAACAAAAAGAAGAAGAAGAAGAAGAAGAAGAAGAAGAAGAAGAAGAAGAAGAAGAAGAAGAGGAAGACGAGGAGGAGGAAGAAGAAGTTTAGTTAGTTAAAATAGATTAACGTCCCCGGACACATAAGCGTATAGGGGACGATTTATGAAGAAGAAGAAGAAGAAGAAGAGAAGAAGAAGAAGAAGAAGAAGAAGAAGAAGAAGAAGAAGAAGAAGAAGAAGAAGAAGAAGAAGAAGAAGAAACTTCTTTTTCGTTCCGTTTTTGGGGACAATAAACTCCCCGCCTGATAATTATTGCTCTAAAGAAGAAAATGGGGGAGATGAAAACATAGAAAGACTGAGACTGAGGCTTTATTCGTCTATGAAATTGACATAGAAATGGACCTTTCGGCTGCACAAACATAGTAAATGTAAAATGTAGAATTCAATTCAATTCAATCAATTTATTTAAAGTCTGGTCACAAATTATGTGATTTTAGATTATAAAACAAAGAAGCAAAATAATATAAATGATAAGGTGGGAAAAAGGAATATTAATAAATAAATAAATCATAAATAATAATGATAAAAAGAAAACAAAATTGAAGAAAAAGAATTATAGCAGCAACAACAAACCCATAAGAACTTATACTGAGTAAACAATGTAACCTAATGAAGCACCATCATCTTAACATTCAAAATACATCGAGTAAAATAATTATAACACTTTTTATATCTGTGTGTACGATATAACAGAGGCGATTGTCAGCATCAATTCATTATCAGCTAATGGTGTTTTTTTTTTTTTACATCATTCTACTGTGTGATAACAGTATTAATATTATTTTCTATAAATAATTTGTTTAGACATGTAAAATGTAGAATATCTATACAAGAATGACATGTACAAACACACAAATAAATAGCGCAACACATAAGCTATAATAAAACAACTACTGTCCCACACCCCAAACATACTTGCGCAGTACACTCCAGAATACACCCCCACACGCACCATCACAAACCAATGCCATCACCCACAAAGCTCAACCACAGGCGTCCAACACACGCAACCCATGCACAAACATGATCATCACGTGCTATGCCAAATCACAAAACAGGACTGCGCGCACATACACACACACACACACACACACACATGTGAGCGCGCGCGCACATACACACATACACATATCTCCATACACATAAAGACCCACAATGCACAGTTTTCACAACAACAACAACAACAACAACTACAACAACAAAGAAAATTTAGAAAGAAAAGTAAGAAAGAGAGTAGGATGCGAGGAGGGGAACATAAAAAAATAAAAGGAGGATTTAAGCTGGTTAATGTACGGGACCAGTTTAAACGTTTGTGTTTGTTGTTGTTGTTGTTTTCTCAAGTAATTTAAAGCGCCACGGGTAAGGAGAATAGTTTGAAGACAAATCTGTCACCTATGTGGGAGATAATAAAGAACGAAGAGAAGCGGGGGTGGTGGGGGCTGTGGGGATGCAGGCAGGGAGAACATTTAGATGTAGCGAGTGGGCCTAAATGAGACGCTACAAAGAAAAGGACGAAACTGTTACTGTAGGAGTTAAGGAAGAAGAAGAAGAAAAAGAAGAAGAAGAAGAAGAAGAAGAAGAAGAAGAAGAAGAAGAAGAAGAAGAACAACAACAACTACAGCAACAACAACAACAATAACAAGAAGAAGAAGAAGAGGATGATGATGATGATGATGATGATGATGATGATGATGATGATGATGATGATGATGATGATGATGATGATGATGATGATGAAATATAATAATGCTATTACAATAGAAGAAGAGAAGAAGAAGAAGAAGAAGAAGAAGAAGAAGAAGAAGAAGAAGAAGAAGAAGAAGAAGAAGAAGAAGAAGAAGAAGAAGAAGAAGAAGAAGAAAAATTAAAAGAAGAAGAAGACGAAGAAGAAGAAGAACAAGAGCAGTAGCAACAACAACAACAACAACAACAAAATGAACTAGGAGAACAAGAAGAAAAGCAAGAAGAAGACATAATGCTGTCACAATAGAAGGAAGACAAGAAAAGGAAGAAGGGGTGACCCTCGACGGAAAACAGTCGGCTTTTGTCAGTAATGGCAGCCATTTTGTTTTTCTTTGTGCGATCGTTTGAAATGTTAGCAAAGCGGAAGAGAAACAAACGACAGCAGGGTGGCCGTGTGACAAGTTCCTGATTGAGTTTTCTGCTTTTCTCTTAAACCTAATCACATTTTCCTCCCCAACGAGACAGCAACCCCCTAGCTGCAGAGCCGAAATTCTGTTATGAAATGGTTCTGCGCGCATACTTTTAAGATGTTTAAATCGTGATCCACAGCCCTGTGTGGCACTTTTCAAGCTTTCCTTAAAAAAAGTTACTGCGGGCCTTCTTAGTCACTTCTAAAATTTTGAAGATTATGCTTATGACGATACATTGTACTGTTGAGCTATTTTTATCATTGCATCTGTGATTATTTCTTATGATGTTTAAAGTGTTTTATCTCATACTGTAGTATCATATTGGTGAAATATATCATTGCCAGTGTATGTGTGTATGCGTGCGGGATTTTAGAGCAGATAGAGTAGATTTTAAGTTTGGTTTTGCGCTATAAAAAAATACAATATTACTTATCGTGAAACAGTTTCATAACAGTAATGGCTTAGAGCAGGTTTTAACTTTGTTTTTGCGTTATATAAAGTAAAATAGTAATTATTATGAAACGGTTTCATAACAGCAACGGCTATTCGCACACACTGGCTGTTAACTGGAATAATTTAAAATCAAGTAGTTCGCTCTATGTGTTATAACACGATAAGACACGGCCGAGAATCATTTTAATAATAAAAATAATACAGTACATTTGTATCGCGCGGTACCTCGCAAACGGTAAGGAAAGCGAGCTCTATTTTCATAACAGCTACGGCTACGCACCCATGGGATGTTTACAGAATTCATTTAAAATTGGTCCTTTCGCTCCATTTTGTTCACACTAAAGGACAGGCGCGCCTGGGAAACAGTTTCATAACAGCAACGGCTACGCACCCCTGGGATGTGTACAGGAGTTGTTTAAAATTGGTCCTTTCGCTTTAATTTGTTTCCCCTTTGAGACTACAGGAAAGACACGCCTAATATACAATTTTATAACAGTTACGGCTACGCTATCCACGATATATTTACCGAAGTCGTTTAATTTAATATTGGTGTCCATTCGCCTTTTTTTTTTTTAGGAGACAACGGGAAAGATACCCCGATCCAAGAATTTCATAACAGCTATGGCTACGCATCCACGGGATATTTTTCCGGAGTCGTTTAAAATCGGTCATTTCGCTCTATTTTTGTTTTTGTTTTTTTGTTTTTGTTTGTTTGTTAAAAGGAAAGGAAAGGTACGTTGACGAAACCGTTTTAGAACAGTTTCACTTCACGGGTTGTTTACCGGAGTCGTTTAAAATCGGTCCATTCGCTCTATTTTTGAAACCACGAGACGCGTTCATCGTTCCTAACTCCCCCGAGTGTCGTGGAGACAGGCGTGGCGCGATAAAGTCTTTCCCGCTCTTTCCTTTTTTTTCTGCGTCAATCATAGTGTTTCTTCTGTTTGTTTTAAAGCTTTTTAGATTGCAAGACACGATTATTAAATTTCCTCGAGAGCTTTTTACCTCCCTTTATTATTATTTTTTTTCTTTTCTCCATTCGTTCTTTTTCCTGTTCCTGCCGCCTGTCTTTCTGCACCAAGGTCATGAACGTTTTGGTGGTTTTTTTAGGCTACTCCTGAGAGTCCTCCACACAGTCCACACCACCACCCCAACCCTTAACCGACCCCCATCGTTGGTCTTCTTCTCTTCCATCAAGGCCATCTATTTTACAACACCCAATGTTCTTGGTAGTCCAGTTAGTTTGGGAGACAGCCGTATAAAACTTCAGAATAACAAGTCTAACCTTGTAGGAGGAAATTGGAATAATAAAATTATCTAGTAGGTCGTTAAAGCCTTATATGAGTCTAATGACCGGACAATACAATACAATCTCACAATACAATACAATCCAGTACAACGCAATACACTTAATACAATACATATTTATTACGTTAAAGGATTTACCGCAGGCGCAGAATCACAGTTTAAAGCCATACATTATTAAGAACGTATAACTATACCGCTTTCATGCAGCATATTATCACAAGCTCCTTATACAAAAATGGTTCCAAATATACCTCACTCGCAATGCTTCAAAGCTCGCAATAGTACAAATAGCACACACACACCCACGCACACACATACACACACCCACTCACCCACAAACACACACACACACACACACACACACCAACACACACTGTTAAACGGCAATAGT
>CM072516.1:59329675-59362239 GCA_036898135.1 Oncomelania hupensis
AAGTAGCTCGGTTGAAGCAGAATCTGTACTTTTGTGTTTGTGTGGATGGGATATTATCCACTTGGATTAGCTGTTTAATATAGGGCAAAGAAGGTGGAAGGGGGTCGGAGGGGTGGGGGGAGGGTAAAACAGCAAAACCCCCGAATATTTTCAAACAAAAAGGTGTTTAAATTGGATCAAAACAGAAAAGTCGGAGTTGGGAGGGAGAGAGAGAGAGACAGAGACAGAGAGACAGAGAGACAGAGACAGAGACAGAGACAGAGAGACAGAGACAGAGAGAGACCGAGATAGAGATGCGTTGGTTTTTATCTGAGAACAATCCCAACCAAAGAGTACAATACAACAGTACTTTTTTTAAAAATCTCAAATCGAGGAATTACAACGAACGATAGCATTCCACATTCAAATATCAATGACATACACTCAACGAACGATCACAATTATTAAATATATAAATTCAAGCCAACACACAAACACAGGAACTAACAAACAAACAAAAGGTAGTATATTTATTTTATTCCACAGGTATTTTAGATATTAAGATGATGGTGTTACAATGTTAGGTTAGATTGTTTAATCATTATAAGTTACTGTAGGTTTGTTGCTTTTCTGTGTGTGTGAGTGTGTGTGTGTGTGTGTGTGTGTGTGTGTTATTTTAATTGATAATAATCTTTTTTTATAATAGCATATTTTTACATTTATATTTTACTAGTGTTTTTTGTACCCTGGCAAGCCAGGGTACACAGGTTGCTGTTTAAAATGTAGACAGAGAGACAACTGTTGTCTGCGAGTTTCATTTGGACGATGATACCTCCCCATATCCCCCTTGATACCTCACCATACCCCCCCCCCTCTGATATCTTCCCGTCCCCCCCCCCTCCATGATGCCTCATCATACCCCCTTAATACCTCCCCGAACCCACTTGATACCTCCCCATAACCCCTTGATACCTTTCGTACCCCCCTTGTAACCTACCTGTACCCTCCTTGATACTTCCCCGTTGATCGTTTCGCAGGTATGGATGAAAGGAATCGGAACGGAACACGATGCTTAACGTCCTATTGCATGAGCGTTAAGGACGATCACCACGTCGCCACCCTGACAACAATGACCATCATCATCATATCAAAAATGAGATCCAACATACCCCCTTATATATACCCGTATCCCCGTTATGCCTACCCATGCCCCTTTAAACCTACCCGTAGCCCCCTTTTACCTACACGTACCACCCCATTCCGATCCTTGATAATAATAATAATAATAAATAATAATAATAATGAATAATACAAATAGAAATCATAAAAACACCAAGGTTTTAAAATAAAATTTGATATAAGATATTATAATTATAATAATAATAATAATAATAAGTATTATTAGTTTATAAATAATAATAATAATAATAATAATAATAATAATAAAGGTAAAAAGCCTAAATTAAAAAGAAAAATATCGATATTGTAGTGGGGAAAAAAAAACATTTAAAAAAAAAAAGGCCCGCGTCGGATTCGAACTTGGGTCATCCTAAACGAGAGGCGAAAGTGTTACCAACTGAGCTATCAATGCTTCTTACAAAAACAATCAATTTTTTGGTCTATATGGGAAAACATGCTGAAACCTCAATTTGATTTATAATGGAAGCGCGCGGAATGAGGCTATTGCAGTTTGTGGACATTTTGTTTATTTATTTATCTCAGAAACGGTTAAACGTTCGGTAAGGAAATGTCGGCTATAACGATTTCACTGGTTTTGAGCACACAGAAGGCCGATCCGTAGCCCCCAGCACCTGCCCAGATCAGCGTCCATACCGGACAAACTTTATAGTAGTGGCGAAGAAGGACTTCCGGCTAAGCAATTTATATATATAGATTATTTAATTTATTTTAATTATTTTTCCACAATTTGTTTTTGTTTTATAGTCCAAAATCACATAATTTGTTACCAAACTTTAAATAAATTGATTGAATTGAATTGAAACAACCAACCAAACAAGCAACAACAACAGACAATAAACAACAATGCATAATTTCAGTTTAATGATACATTGACTGATAGATGAAGCCATGTGAGCCTGAAGATGTTGTTTTTTTTTTTCTCGAGAAAATAACTTTAGTTTACCCCCCCCCCCCCCCCCGCCCTGAAATTCGTATTGTTGTGTGCCATCAAAGCACGATACGTACGAATACGAAACCTTTATTATCTCACTGAGAAATTGCATTGTGCTGCCAGACGCAAATATTAGAACGGCATATAAAATGCATGTATGATAAAGAAATTATTATTGAACACAGGAACACAATTTTTATTACATCAGTATCATTTAAGCAAACGTAATTTGCAACAATATCACAAATCAAACGCGGATATTACACAGAAACACATGTATATATAACAGAAAATCATTGCCCTAAAAACTACAAACTCGTTCAAACTCATCGCTAAAGGGAGAAAGACAAATGAAAAAAAAGGGGGTTGAAAAAAATAAAACGCACCAGATTAAAAGAGTTTTCATCATTGTAACCTTTGAAAGTTGGTCACAAAAATGCTGAGCTAAGAGTATTGTACTTAAGTTACTACGAGCGAGGTGGAATGATACTGTTTACTTGCTATCGTGCTGAAAAGTTCGATGAGGCTTGGGGCCATAATTATGGATTTACCAGCTGCTGACGGATAGTACCGGGGAAAACTAAATAATGCTGGAAGGCGGTACCTGCGGTTTCATTAAGTCTTTTCCCTATGAAGGAGGAGCTTGCATCATGCAGGCAAAAGGGAAGTGCACCTCTCAAAAGAATGGACTAGTCGGTGACGTAGACTCAGTATATTGACTTTTGTAGAAAATTCTATGACCACTGAGAACATGTGATTGCAGCAGGGTAAGATAGATGAGAGTTATTTACTGTGACGGCCTACTAGCGCCAAAACCTGATCATTACAAAAACCTGATAATTACAAATTGATAATTACAAATATCAAAGACAGATGTACAATTAACACATAGAAATTGTAATTATCAAGTGAAAATTACAATTTTCGGTTTGGGCCCATTTTCAGACGGATTGCTAGAGCCAAAATTGAAAATTAAACATGATCACGCGAAGACATTTGTAATTTTTCAATGAAAATTGTAATTATCCCTTGATAATTGTAATTATCTCTTGATAATTGTAATTATCCCTTGATAATTGTAATTATTCCTTGATAATTGTAATTTTCCTATAATATTTGTAATTATGTCATTACTGTTAAAATTATCAGGTTGGGCGCTAGGAAGGCGTGGCAGATACTGATAATTAATAATTAACAATGTGGATTACTAATATCTCTGTAAATTAAACAGTACATGTGTTAATTTGAATTATCTCGTTATAATAATAACTCTCGGTTTTGGCGCTAGTAGGCCGTCATAATTAAGTATAAATAGTATCCACACTTTCTGGAAATTTAGCGCTTTAAATTCCCACTGTCGCTGTCTTTCTCCTTTGTTCTTTCTCATTCCTACTCTGTTCTATCAATCTACTATACTATCTTCTTTTTCGCCAGACCAGTCACCTACTTTTTTTTCTTGAAATCTCTTTGGGAACAAAACTCCTCATTTGTGTGTGGGGTTTGTTGGATCAGCTTGGGAATATTGGACGCTTTCTACCAGGTGGTCACTGGGGCTTCCTATAATGTTATTATTTGGCAATGTAGGCATTTTATATGTATGTGTTTGTTGATATTTTATAATGATGTTTGTATTCTATTTTGTTTTTGTAAATGGGGGGTCGATAAATTAGAGTATAGCCTCAGCGTCCACTGCGTGGGACGTCTTTATTGTAAAGTGACCGACTTGTGGAGTGCGTTCAGTGTTACCACAGATCTTTTATGCGGATCAGAGGTGAGTCCTCTTTCAGCGAAGTTGTGATCTTGATTTTTTGGTCCTGATTTGGCTCGGAAGAGTCCGCTGGACCTAAAGCAATAACCATGTAATGTAATGTAATAAACGCTTCGTCAGTACTTATAAGCCAAACTGAGGCATTAAATCCACATCACAAACATTGTATATAGATATATCACAGAGAAGACGTCCTTGTCAATATGAAGCGATCATAAAACAACAACAACAACAACAAGAAAAGGGATGAATACCGCAGGTGATCTTTTCATGTCCTATCCTATCCTATCCTGTCCCGTAACCCGGAGGTCGTAGGGGCACCACAAGTGATCGTTTAACCAGCATACTCCATCTTTCTCTGTCCTCAGCAGCCCTGATGGCTTCGCTCAGTGTCAAACCAGTCCATTCTTTCATGTAGTGTGTGAATTTTTTTTTCTGTAAAATAATATATATGTTGTGTTGTGTTGGACAGAGCAGTTGCTGTTGCTGAACAACTACGCCCTAAACAAGGCCTCACACCAAAGCTCCGTCTTCTTGGAGGTGCTGGACATTCCAGAGCTGGACGGCGAGGCTGACTTTGCTGTGGACGGGAGTGTCAACACTTGTGCCCGGACCGGTAATGATGATGATGATGATGATGATGATGATGATGATGATGATGATGATGATGATGATGACGATGATGATGTTTACTTGAGAAGTGTAAGCTTATGTGCACGCATGGATCTACCCACTATGGTTAACGTAATTATTACATTTAGTAATTGCCATCATCATCATCATCATCATCATCATCATCATCATCATCATCATCATCATCATCATCATCATCACCATCATCACCATCACCACCATTCACAACAACAACAACAACAAGAACTACAACATCAGCAGCACAACCACTGGACATATTCGGGTAAAATTCGGGTCGTTTCTCAGGCGGAGTTGTTTGTTATGAACACAAAGAGGTATTGTTATGGTATGAATTAGTGTCTGTAATTGTCACGTGGGGTTTATGGGCTCTGCACAATGGAATTATGGACCCTCACGTTTATTCGGTGGGAACTGCTAGTAAGTCACCCTATGAATTACTTTAATAAATTTATTTGTTTAGCTCGTTCTGTGTTAAGGTTGGGATACAGAAATAGATAGAAAAATGGTAAAAGATTACTGTCACACTAGCTTTCACACGGCTATGAATCATATGTAGTCCAGCCACTTGATAACAGTTAAAATCACACATTTATTTCTTCTACTCTATACAAGATTCTCTAAGTACTAATCTAACTTAAAATGTCTCAGTCACTGCTAATAGTTCGATCGCTGATAGTCTAGGCAGCTATTATATCTTCCTCGGGCACTTGCTATTACTTTGCATGTAGATTTGGACTACTGTGGTCCGTTTCGATCAGTTTAAGTGCACCTTTGTTTTTGCACTTAACTGCTAGATGGTGCGTGCGAAGTCCTTCTGTGAGGTAGCTTCTGGTACACCTTTGTCGTTGTGTAGTTGGGTTCCCTTGCCACGCTGTGGGGTCTGACAGGGTGTTTTTCCGGGTAGCTCTTTCCGACTTGTGCGGTAGGGCTCCTCAACCAACTTGTCGTTTCTGTGGAGTGGGACGCACAGGATAGCTCGCCTGCTCGTCTGTAATATAAGAGACGAAATTCTGCACAACCCTGAATAATCGGTTTGTGCAGAGCGTCTCACTGAAAGCCAAAGTAGCCCTCAGTGATAGCTCCACATCTCTATACATAAGCGACGAACATTCTGCTACTTCCGGGGTCCACTGGAATCTCACTCTAAATTCCTATACATACATAAATATAAATCGTGTCTAACTATACACATACAGAATTAATAATATTATAAACATTCAGTGGTACAGTCACTGGTCTGCAAACATACATATAAGTTAAACAACAGTGGTTCCGTATGGTATGCAACATGGCGGCGCAACCGGTCGTGTTTCGCCACGTGTTCGGCTTTTCCACATGGTCACGCAAATTCGGATTAACAATTCACATTTATGCATAGCAAATTCCACAAACATAATTTCAACAATAATATAAATATATCACGATGAAACAGAAGGGTGTTCATTTACCTGTTTGACAAGTTCAGGCCCGTGATGACTTGATAGATTTCTGAGATTCTAAAGTCCTGCTTCCTGGTCTATGAGTGAAGAGATTTCTCTAGCTATCTATGTAGATGTTCACTCTTCCTCGTCTCACACACGACTGATTCAAACTGTGTGTAGGTTTTGACCCATCAGAACCGGCTCTACCCGCTTAGCCTGCTGGTCATTGGTTAAACGGTCCGATTCAAAGCTCAAGTGCTGAGTCACTGGGCTGTGAGGGTCTGGCTCGCAGTGTGTACTTTAATTGCTGCTGTGTAATATACTGACTCTCTTAATGTTACAATTACTACACAAGGCTGAAAAGTAATAGGCAGAGTTAAAACTAGCCAGTTCATGACAGTAATGAGAGGGGTTGCTATGAACAAAACCTTGTAATAAAGTGGTATTGTTACGAACACGATGAGTTTGTAATAAGCGGTGTTGAGGACGAATTGTTATGGGCTGAAGACGCTATAACGCATCTAAGCGCTGTTTGCGTTGCAGACATATACTGTGTAGTGTAAGTCTCCGTCGGTCCTGTCTGACCCTGCAGGCGCCAGCGTAATGACCGGGGAGGGACAGGAATGTTTCATTACCGGTACTCATGACATTTCCACACACACACACACACGCCCCCACGCCCACCCCTACCCTCATCCCCCTCCCCCGAGCCATCGCGGCTTCCCCTACACCCTTGAGCCATCGGGGTTGAGGCTCACGTGACGGCGTAGGCTTGTTACAGGAGTGGTCAACCCTGGGGCAATGCAAATAAACCGTCCAGCCTATGTGGGACTCCCTGATCCTACCTAAAGCCAAAAAACATACCATTCAGACTCCAATAGATAGGCTCAAACCTTGTGCGCACAAAATGCAAGGCCATGATACTTGGTATGAAAATCATCATGTCTTGAGTCAGAAAACAGGAACCAGTAAGTTCAAAGACTCGTAATATATTATCTTTGGTAACCTTAAAACAATGAGGTGGAAGCTGTCAATCAACGTTGAACTACGCTTTAATGGAGAGGATCAGCGGTGATCAGCTTCTTCAGAGATGAAGCGTGTAAGTGTAAACTGTGGACACGAATAGGTCAACTCGATATTGTTTTCCGTCAACAGTTCTCGCTATTAAAGAAATAAGAATCAAAATCGGTGGGTGCCTCGGGCGACTTGAGTTAGAATTTTAATCTGCCAGCGCCTTGAGAAGCTCGTGAGTTAGAAAAGCACTGTACAAGAACGATTTGTAATATATATATATATATATAGAGAGAGAGAGAGAGAGAGAGAGAGAGAGAGAGAGAGAGAGAGAGATGATGATGATGATGATGATGATGATGATGATGATGATGATGATGATGATGATGATGATGATGATGATGATGATGATGATGATGATAATGTTGTCCACTTGTATGGGGCACATATCCATGCTGGCAGCATGCTCAGGGCGCAGGGGGTTGGGTGGGGGGAGAAAAACAACAACAAAACCAACAAAAAACACTGCTCTATGTACACGCTCAAAGAGTCAAAAAGATACGTCCTCAGACGCCTCTTGAAAGAGTCAAGTGTCTCTACAACTCTCAAGTTTTGGGGGAGAGCGTTCCACAACGCTAAGCCACAGTGGGAGAAGGAGCGGTGACCCAAGCGCCTCTTCTTGTGACCATCCACACTTGGAACGGACAACATAAACTGGGAAGAGGAGCGAAGGCGCCTTGAGGGTTTGCGGGTAAGGACAATGTCTCTCAGGTACCGGAGAGAAGTGGGGCCATGGACACACTTGTAGCACAGGGAGAGGACTATGTATGTGGTCGACTCTCTTCTTGACTGGCAGCCAGTGAAGTTGTCGGAGAACAGGAGTGATATGGTCTTCTTGCTGCGGGTGACAATCCTGGCGGCCGTGTTCTGAACACGTTGGAGACGGTCAAGCTCAGGAAGGCCCCACAGACAATTGCTTGCATAGCCTATCCTGGATAGCACCAAGGCGATGGCAATGGTGGTAACAACCTTGTTTGTAAGAACACCTCGCAGTTTACCAAGAGAGCAAAGATGGAAGTAGCACTCCCTAACCACGGCACCAACGTGATCCTCCACTTTGAGGTTTGCATCGATCATGATGCCGAGGTCTTTGACAGTCGACGAGAGGGGGATTACAGACTGCCCTACACTGATTGAGCTCAGGGATACAGAGTCTCTTTTGCACTTAGGTCCACACACGATGGCCTCAGTCTTGTCCTCGTTCAGCTTCAGCATGTTGTGCGTCATCCACACATTGATGTCAGCTGAGTAACACAGCTCAATCTTCTTAGCAGACTCCACTGCAGAGGCATCGTCAAGAAGGAAAGAGTCGTAGAGGCCAGAGTTATCGGCAAAGAGCTGCCTCCCTCGCCCGTTTCTCTCGATGATACAGCCCAACTCAGAGGTATAAAGCGAAAAGAGTATAGGTCCCAAAACGGACCCCTGAGGAACCCCACACTTCAGTCTTGTCGCACCAGATGCAGCGGTGTTCACACTGACGTACCGGAACTTATCCTCTAGATACGACTGGAACCAATGATGGACGCAGCCCTCGAATCCAAACTCCAGACGAAGTTTCAGCAATAGCAGCTGCTGGTCGATGAGGTCAAACGCCGCGCTGAGGTCGAGCATCACCAGCAAGGAGAGGTTACCACGGTCGGCAGCACAGAGAATGTCATTCAGGACTCGTAGTACAGAGAGAGAGAGAGAGAGAGAGAGAGAGAGAGAGAGAGAGAGAGAGAGAGAGACAGACAGACAGACAGACAGACAGACAGACAGACAGACAGACAGACAGACAGAGAGCTTTATTGTCCCACAAACAAAAGTTGATAACACTGGGTTTTTTTTTTCTGGAAGTGTAGAATGATCTTAACAATCAAACACTGTATCGATTTCCACAAGTGTCCTATATTTTCATTGGTCAAGTAGAGTGTGACTAAAACTGATATTGCATGGCAATTGGCTAATCACAGTTGACGATGTTCCTAGCGAGCTGTGAAATATGTAAGTCGTAAGAATATAGACATAAGACATCAGAATATTTATTCACCAAGTAAAAACTTTACAAGGATTTTGGTGTGGCATGGCGACAATAAAATACATCCTTTGTTGCACAGCCTCACATGCATTCATCGTGTCATACACTTCATTGGCATTCAACATGTATGCAGCACTAAAGGATAGGTAAACACAGTGTTAAACATACATCAGTCATATGTCACAAGTTATGGAGTCACACACACTCTGCAAGTAAGACAAAATACAGCAGTAAAACAATATAACAGCATTAAATTGGGCCTACTTTAACCCATTTACGAATCGCCGCCTGCAATGCTTTTTCTGCAAATAACCGAAAGCAATCTCATTGTATTTTTTAAGACGCGCTAAAATAGCAAGGTTTTATTCCCAAACCGTCACTAATTCAATGCCACAGCATCAGTTATCTCAAAGAAAGGAGGAGTCAAAAGAGTAAATGGACCGACTCAGTCAGCAACTTAAACTGGCATTGTTGTTTTTTTAATTGGATGCCTGAGCTAGACTTGACTCAAGACTAAGGTCTACATTTTTGAACGAAGCGGAGAGGAATCAATGAATGAAACTGGAATTGTTTTTCACTGGTCAAGTTTGGTTGAAGACATCTGCCATGTGTCACGTTCTGGTGTTGGTTTGTTTTTACTCTGTGTAAGTGGGTGGGCGTGTAGATGGGTGGGTGGGTGTGCGCGCGTGTGTTTATGTTTGTGCGCGTACTGAATAAATGTGCAGGAAAGCTTCTGATTTGTGGACTATTTTTGGTTGCGCAGTTGGATGGCAATATTTGGAATGCAATGAGTAAAGCGGTCGTTCATCTTTCTCCTCTAGTCTAATGTCGATTGCTCTTTTTTTCCCAATTGAAGAAATCGATATATAAATGTTATTCGCATCTTAGGCGTGGAATATGAAAAATTGTCACATCTCGATCAGACACTCGCGCGCCAAGAGAATATTGTCCGATCTTGATGTGACAATTTTACATCTCATCCTATCTTATCCTATCCTATCCTATCTTATCCCATAACTCAGAGGTCGTTGGGGCACCACAGATGGTCGTTTAACCAGCGTACTCCATCTTTCTCTGTTCTCAGCAACCCTCATGGCTTCGCTCAGTGTCAAACCAGCATTCTCGAATGTTGTCCTCCCACCTCTTTTTCTGCCTCCTTCTTCTTCTGCCTCCTTGTACCGTGCCTTAAAGGATGGTTTTGCAAGGCCCGACAATCTGGTGACGTGGCCATACCATCGGAGTTTCCGTTTCTTCACCACTGTGAGGATGTCATCGTGTTGTCCAATGGCAATTTTACATATCCCATGCCAAGATGCGAATAACGTATACTATTCACATAAGCTTACAACAGTAAGTATGAAACTAAACATCAAGCATCCTTGAATTCACTTTGACTTGCAAAATTTAAATTGAATTCACATTGACTTACAAAATCCACACCGAAATTCAAAATGCCTCTAATCGCTTTCTGCATGGGGACAATTATAACAAACTTTAATTTTATTTTCTTCGTGTGTGTATTTGCGTGTGTGTGTTGGTGTGTGTGTGTGTGTGTGTGTGTGTGTGGGGGGGGGGGGGTGTGGATGTGTGTGTGTGAAAAGAAGAACTTGCTGTACTTTGCCACCACAAGGGAGAATGGGCCCTGAGATGCTTGCAACAGTTCTGTCGTCATTGATTTTCTGACCTAATGGCTGCCACGTTATATAGTGATCAGTATACCAAGCGGTGTAAAGTAGTGGCCACACATGGCTTAAGTTTTACGGCTTATGCATTGGGTTATGAGATTTTTCACTGACCGGAATTTTGACGGGTGGCCATACCTTATGAGTTTAGTGGCCACTTTTGGTTTTCGTTTTACGGCTTATGCCTTGGGTCGGAGGTAGTGGCGCCATGTTTATCACGGTCCGGTTCGAATTTATAAACTTGCGCAGCTGTGTAATTTCACTTCAACAAGGCACTTTTTTCATGACGATGTAATTGTACTCTTTCACGATTTGACTATAATATGAAACAACTTTGCTAAGATCGACACGCAACAAGAGAATTCAACTGCCTTAGCTCGCAATGTCGGGTGTAGCAGACAACCTGTATTGCGTGTAATCATGCGTGTGGGAGGAGTTTATGTTGACCTATAAACTCGTGACATTACACTCTCGCGTTTGAGTAGTTGTCGTAAGCTCAGCTTAAGTAGTTTTGCAGAAGAAATCAAACATGCGCTATCCTTGTGAAATTTTACTTAGCCAGTTCGCAAGGAACTACATAAGGAATTCATAAGCGTAACACAAGGTCAATGTGGCCGGGCCTTAAGATGCACGTGCTGCACGGAAGCTCAACGCTAACGTTGATGATGTACCATAACGTAATGACGTGAAGCATGCACGCAACATAATTCTTCATAATGCTGATACCCCGCTCCCCTACACCCTCTCCCCCGCCCTTCCGCACCCCTTCCTCCTAAGCCCAGAAGGGTTGAAGAGCCTTTGTTATTTTTAATAATAATAATAATAATAATAATAATAATAATAATAATAATAATAATAATAATAATAATAATAATACAGGATGCTATGTACGCGCCTTTCCCCAAGGCTCAAAGTGCGGCGATCTATACCAACATACACGCTCACCTGTCTCATTTACCCTCACATACACCAAATACACATACATCACTCAAACAGGTGGTGTAAAGGCAGGGAGATCGCTATTATATATATTAGAAGACGGAAGAAAATCGAATTTTATTTTTGAAATTTTTATATTGACTGCATCCTGTACCATTATTTTGTGATGTATTTGCTCTTATAGAGCGCGTTTCCAGCTCAAGAGCTGCTCAAGGCGCTGGCCGATACTGCATCTAACTCAAGCACCCCTTGGGGTCATGAGCAATCTTGCCACTGTAGATTGTTCTAACCTATGAAGGGAAAAGTGAAAGCCCCAGTTGAAAACCTGTCTTTCCTTTATAGGAATGACCAATTCACTGCGGCAACAGTACCCCGTTGGAGTGCCGGGGGTTTCAGTATAAATAGTGTCCCCACTTTCTGGAAATTTAGTGCTTTAAATTCCCACTGTCGCTGTCTTCCTCATTTACTCTTTCCCATTCCTGCTCAGTCCTATCACTCTGCTATACTATCTTCTTCTTCGCTAGATCAATGACCTACCTTTTTTCTTGAAAACTCTTCCTGGACAAGACTCCTTGTTTGTGTATGAGGTCTGTTGGATCAGCTTGGGAGTGTTGGACGCTTTCTGCCGGGTGGTCACTAGGGCTTCCTATAATGTTATTATTTAGCAATGTAGGCATTTTATATGTATGTGTTTTGTTGATAATTTATAATGATGTTTGTATTCTATTTTGTTTTTGTAAACGGGGGTTCGATAAGTTGGGGTGAAGCCTCAGCCGTCCCCTGCGTGGGATGTCTTTATTGTAAAGTGACTGGCTGGTGGATGGCATTCAGTTTTCCCACTAGGGTTGTTTCAGCAGATCTTTTATGCGGATTGGGGGTTGTCCGGTCCTGATTTGGCTCGGAAGAGTCCGCTGGACCTAAAGCAACAATTATGTAATGTAATGTAAAGTCTTTAGTACTCCTTGACTCTTATCCGAATGATGGGTTGTCAGTCGAGGTTTCTGGTGTTCGGTTAAATGAGCCCTGTACAACAAAGGTTTGTACTATATTGAAATTTTAAGGTCACTAGTTCAAAGGAAATGTAATAAAAACGTTTCGCTTTTACATGGATTTTTTATTGACCCGAAGAAAGTGAAGTAGATCCGGATACCTATTTTTCAAAGGTTTGCTTTGTCATCCCTTGTTTTTCAAACCCTGTTCTTCTCATCTTTTTCTTTATTTTACTTGTTCGTGTTGTGACGGCGTTGGAAGATAGCAGATTCACTTAAAGAGATTTTTTACCTCTTCCCCCCCCCTCCCCCTATCTCCTACTAATCCCCTTTTCGACACAAACACGCCCGCACACACACACACACACACACACACACACATGCGTGTACGAGGTACAAATGGGGTAATTTCACCAACTTCGCGGCCCTTAGGCGGCGAATTAGGTCACGTTTCTTCAAAAAAGACACTTTTTCGCAAGAAGTTTGACCTAATTCCTCGCTCCTAAGAGACGAAGTAGGTCAAGTTTGTTCAAAAACACAGCTAGGATAAGGAACTTTCCTCGACGATTAGGGTAAGGCAGTGCCTCGACGATTAGGGTAAGGCAGTGCCTCGACGATTAGGGTAAGGCAGTGCCTCGAAAAGGGTTAGGGTCAGGGCTAGTTGCAGCGCTGCAACTAGCCCTGACCCTAACCCTTTTCTGGAATGGGTGCCTTACCCTAATCGTCGAGGCACTGCCTTACCCTAATCGTCGAGGCACTGCCTTACCCTAATCGTCGAGGAAAGTTCCTTATCCTACCCGTCTGGAAGATGCACTACAACTACACTTGGGCAAGTGTACTTTAAGTGCACATGCACTACAACTGCACTTGGCCAAGTGTACTTTAAGTGCACATGCACTACAACTACACTTCGTGAAGTATAGTTGTAGTGCACATGCACTACAACTGCACTTTCATGTACTTAGAACAAATGAGCAACGCCAGACAAATGGGGAACGACAAAATTACCTCATTTGGTACTAAAAATGGCAAATTTCGTTCCCCAAATGTGACGTTTCACAACTACACACACACACACGCAAACACACACACACACCTCATCCCCACTCTTCACTCCCTCCCACCTACACTACACTCCCTATTAGATCTCTCATTGACTGAAACTGCTCTCCAACACCTTAACCCACCCCCACCCCTTTAATGTACCACCGCACCTCGATCCGCGCCTGTCGGGACTAGACTTTCCAACAGAAGACAGGAGACTGATTGCATAGGAAAAGGCTGGAGGGGCCTGGACAGACACTAACTAGATAGGGACACGGGCTAAATGGAATGAACGGGGGAAGACGTGCACATGTGTACCTACAACGCGCTTCTGGAGGGCAAACATTTCAAACACTTTTCCACGACAGGGGTTGAACTAGGGTCGAACCTCCTCGATCAGTGCCGACAAGCGTTGAAATGAAGCGGCCGAGCGTGTTCAAGTTCAAAGGTGTTTTCAAGTCAAGTCAAGACAAGAAATCTTTATTCCACAAAAACAATCTCTTCTGCTGTTGTGCTGCAGCAGGTTAGAGCGCTCATTGATAATTATAATGCCAGAATCAGAATCGGAATCAGAATCTTTTATTGCTCCAACAAACAGCAAGGGAACTCTTTTTTCGCCGTGTCCATCCATGTACACACAATAATAGACATTAACCTTCACACCCCACGGTCAGCATAGAACAAAACATCTCATTCATTCAAAGCCAGAAGAAGCATCTGAATACACCAAACCTCCATTAAACCACCATCTCACGCTCCCCATCAAACTAAACATGTAGACTATAACACTGTAAGTTTTGTTAGCTTTTGTCGTGTGAAAAAAGCTTTATTTTTAAACGAAATACGATTATGGAGAACCTTTTAATCTGCTGAGTTATCTCCTTTGGCCTTCAGTCCTCTGTCTCATCTTCTTATAAATAGACAGCAGGGCACGCACCCCTATTGTTTGGGCTGACCATCGCCGCTTCTGGTCGTTTTGGTTGATCGTTCGTTCGTTATTTAAAATTTACGTCCCCCAACACCAAAGGGCATATTGGGGACGGCCATAGCCCGTGTGTCGCGTTTTATGGCAGTAGTGGTGGGGTGCAGAATGTGTTAAGGTGATACATCTTTCCTTGCAACACACCCATCTCTTGTAAGTCTATGTAATGCTCTTTACTGTGTTTATTTATTTATTTATTTATTTATTTATTTATTTATTTATTCACTCATTCAATCATTCTTTCATTTATTCTCAAATAAGATGGGGTGGTCTGGCAGCTCTGTGGGTAGTGTGAGCTGGTTTCCTGTGTCGAAGGTCGCGGGTTCGAAACTCACGTGGGACGAACTTACGTGACTCAGGTGACATAGGAGGCTTTTCAGGACACCGAGGTTTTCCCCCGGGTATTCCGGTTTCTTCCCTCCCTTCAATAAAAATATTAGATGCAGGCAATCAAACAATTTCAAATTTAAAACTATATTCCAATTTCCACTTCTATAATAGCGATCACTTCAGATCACCGCCATAAGAGTTCGATTGAAGAAAAGGGCGCGATAGCCTCCTGTTTTATTATTATTATTATTATTATTATTATTATTATTATTATTATTATTATTATTATTATTATTATTATTATTATTATTAAGATACTATTTATTTATTCATATATTCATTCTTTCTTCCATTTATTCGTTAACAGCAGAGAAGATTTGATAATTCATGGGTAATTATCATGAAAGTGAAGAAAAACCATGTCAGGTCAAGCCAAATAACTTTATAGCCGAGTTTTATCCACAAGGAATATGCCTCGGAATCGAGATAAAACAAACAAACCCACACCCCCCCCCCCCCACACACACACACACACACAAACGCGCGCGCTCGCACCCACACACACGCACACACACACCCGCGCACACACGCACACACACACACATACAAAATCAAACATATAATTTATGTCCACGAGTATGCCCAGGTAGACAATGGTTACAATAACAACAACAACAACAACAACAAAACAGGAACAAGAGGTCAATAGCAGAAGTTTAATTGTGTAAATATGCATACTATATAAACAAAATAAAAGGAACAAGAGCAAAAAGAGAGGAATTGTGAAGAGGGATAAGAGTAGGAAAGGAGGAGAGGAGTGATGGAGAGAGAGATGGAGAATTAAGAGGGATAGTGAGTAGTGGATGAAGGAAGTTCTGTAGCGTCAAGGCAAGGTTGATGAGTTTAAATGGAGGCGACGCAGCTAAGCTGATTTCCGTTGGCGGGCACTTTTCCTTGTTCCGTCCAATGTGTACAATGTGCCCAGGGCTCTTAGGGAGAGAGAGTTTGCATACAAAGATGGGGAAAATGGTACGGTAGGAACTGTAGTTGTCGTTTAAATTTTGTTGCTATTGTTTTGGGTATATCTAATGGTTTGTTTGTTTGGTATGATTGTTGGTATACAAGTGAGTATGAACGCCTGAGGTTTTTGTCTTTGCCCGTTTGATTTATGAATAATTATGTCAATTCGTTGTTTGGTTTGTCCGCCATTGTCATTGTACCGTCATGGTGTTAGTTTAAATGCCCTCCCTTCCCCTCACTCTCCCCAACGACCACCCATCCAAACCCCTTGGGCCCAAAGCTGGAATCAAACAACCCAAACAGTCAAATAACCAATTCTGGTAAACGCAACATGGTAGAATGTTAGGCATTGACTCTGATGCTCATGTTTTGACTCTCCTTACAATATAGGCTACGTCTTGAACGATGTGGATTCGAAGCTATATAACTTCAGGAAACTATAAACATTGTGTATACCGGATCTCCGTGACCAGAGCCTTAAGCAAACTCTTTTATCTGTAAACCGCGCTAAATATGAGGACAACCCTTACGCTACAGCATAGAGATGCTTAGACTACGACAACATGAAGTTTTGGAACTAAATCTGGTCTGGACTGACAAACTCATCGCAATTTTACAACACCCCGCTTTGTGCACCGAGAGAACTGTTTTTGGCTAGGACTAAGCCTATTTATTGATATATTTATTGATTTTATTTTATGTCATTGTTTCTACAGTGCGCTTGTCCAGCTCAATAGCTGCTCAAAGCGCTGGCCGATTGTTCAGAACCGCTCCAAACATCTCATTTGCCTCGCATTCTCTGAGTTTCAGGTCTCAGTCTCATTGGCCAATATAGTGTCTATGCTAAGTAGGCTGTGCCCAAACGGCACATGTTAAGCTCAGAAGTGGCAACGACTTTTAAGCATTCATCTGTCTGGTGGGCAACACCCAGACACACCATCTTTTATGGTTATAGGTTAATGGCGCAGCAGTTTTTCTTTCGAAAGATTTAGGATTTTAATGGTTTAATGGGAATATGTATTGTGTATTAGGTGTGGGCGTGTGAGTGCGAAGGATGTGTGTGTGTGTGTGTGTGTGTGTGTGTGGGTGTGTGTGTGTGTGTGTGTCAATATGTATGTATGTGTGTGTTTAATGTGTGGGGGAGGGAAGGGTGATGGGTGGGGTATAACGTTTGCATTGGATTGTACGTTGTACATTTTGTTTTACACATTTAAAGGTCGGTGTGCTGTTGTTGTTGTTGTTATTGTTGTTGTTGATGTAATTTTGTTTTATTGTAAATTTAAAGATGGTCCAACATTGTGGGTTTTTTTCTGTAGAACACTGTTACTGCTGGGTCTATTTATCTATTTATGATCATCATCATCATCATCATCATCATCATCATCATCATCATCATCATCATCATCATCATCATCATCATCATCATCATCATCATCATTAGCAACAGTAGCATCATCATCATCATCATCATCATCTGTCACCCCCACTACTATCCTCACTGGCTCTGTCTCCACAGCAAACGTTCTAGAAGGAACGGTTTGATGTATTTCATGTCGATACAGGTTATTTCGCACATTGGTACATTATGTCGTGCTTCACGGTTGTTTCAGAGGTGGAACACGACCCTTATTGGTACGTCGACATGGGGCAAATTGAACATATTCGCAGCGTGCGCCTGTACGGAAGCGACGCAAGTAGTAAGTAAATTCGTCAGAGATGATGATGATGACATTCTCTACACCCCACACCCCCACCCCCACCCATTTTTTCACTGTTTTTGTTTGTTTGTTTGTTGTTGTTTTGTTTAATTTTCTTTCAGATCTACGCGATCTCGATCATCGCACCACATGTCCAGTCTTATTCTTTGTATTAAATTGTAATCTTTATTCTTTGATTGAAAAAAAAATGACGTTGACCTTGACCTTGGCATCACGTGATCAGTTATTGTGAGTCTGTTGCCAGGGTTACATGACCTGGATGTGTACGTGGGCAACAGCGAGAACGTCACCGAGAACACTTTCTGCACGCGGGTGCCAGGTGACGCAGCCAGCAACGACGTCAGAATCTCCTGTGACAATAAAGGCATCGGAAGGTGATTACCGTCTGGAAGAGTTGCGAACCCGCAGTTTTTGTTTGTTTGTTTGTTTGTTTTTTACTGCTGCGATATAGTGGACAGCGCGTTTAGTTCTTTAAAAAATAATTGTGTAGACATTGATTACTGTATGCGATTTGGTTAACATCCCATCGACTTGCTATAGAATGACGCGATTTGAATGGGATGTTATCCAAATCGCATAGAGTAATCAATGTGTTTTAGTATATGCGATTTAGTTAACATCGCATTCACTTGATATAGAGTGAATCCCGAAGATAATTAAATGAATGTAATTAATTAATTATTGTGTCGAGAAGTGTTAAAGCTTGATCTGTAGTTCTCTTAAAGTTAGGGGCAATTGTGCATCAATGGCGCGGGTTTAATCCCTCTTGTTTAGTAAAAAGCTATAGCCTAGTTCAAATGTGTGATTGTCTTTGGTGGAGCAGTGGCCACCGCCTTGCGCAGGGTTTGGAACATCATGGCGGTAAATTTAATTATTAAAATGCGCTGTCATACCAAGATGATGACGATGTTGATGATGACGACGACGATGATGTTGCTGCTGCTGATGCTGCTGCTACGGTTGCTGCTGTTGCTGCTGAAGATGATGATGGATTCATTGATTGATGTTTGATGACAACGATGACGATGCTGATGACTAGGTTGTTGTTGTTGTTGTTGATGATGATGATTATGACGACGACGCTGTTGCTGCCACTAATGATGATGATGACGACGACAGCGAAGGCAGCGTCAATAATGATGATGATGGCGACGACCGCGACATTGACGATGATGATGATGATGATGATGATGATGATGATGATGATGATGATGAAGATGATGATGATGATGATGATGACGACGACGATGATGATGATGATGATGATGATGATGATGATGATGATGATGATGATGATGATGATGATGATGATACGATTTTTGTACGGCTTCCTCGAAGGACAATCTCAAGTCCATTTCAGTTTGCTAACTTATAAGCATACGTTTTATGGACGATTTATGCAACCACCGGCCTCGCTGACCTTCCAGACCACAGGCGCTTGTTTCTGGACACGCGAGCGCCCATAACGCTTCTCCCGTCTATGATACGTAATGCTTAGATAGAAGGGAAACGCGTTATTTAATACGTAAAACATACTTAGAAGATATAGATGCGATATACAATACAGAATGCATACATAGACGGGTGACGCGATATATAATACATACATAGAAGGGAGACGCGTTACTCGTGTGTCCAGATACGAGCGCCTGTGTTCCAGACGTAAGGAAAAACAGGTTGACGACTTTCTGGCCATTATAGTGGCAGTGATAATGGGGAAATCATAGGACATTACAGCTCCGCTAACATTGCTAAGGCTTCTTGGCGCTCAACATTGTCTGACCACGACAGAAACGCAATATATAGCTAATGTGCAGAAGTTCTGATAATATAAAACGTCAAAAGTATTTTCTTCTCATCACACCAATTTTCGCCTGCAGTTAAACTCCATGTTTTAGTATCTTTCTCCTACTCGATCTCGTCTTCCATCTTCTTCCTCTCCCGCTCCTCGTTTTCTTTCTTTTCTTCGCCGTCTTCTCTTTTTCCTTTTGTCCGTACTCTTGTTTTTGTGCTTCTTTCTTTCTTTCTTTCTTTCTTTCTTTCTTTCGTTCTTTCTTTCTTTCTTTCTTCTTCTTTCTTTCATTTTTACCTTCTTCTTCTTCTTCTTCTTCTTCTTCTTCTTCTTCTTCTTCTTCTTCTTCTTCTTCTTCTTCTTCTTCTTCTTCTTCTTCTTTTTTCCCCTCTATCTATCTTTCTTTCTTTCTTTCTTTCTTCCTTTCTTTCATTCTTTCTTTCTTTCTTTCGTTCGTTCGTTCTTGTGTGTGTGTGTTACTCATTTATTGTCTATTATCCACCTAAGTGATTTAGACATTGAAAATAAGAAAACGAGCATATTACTGAACAAATGTCGTTCGTTCTTTCTTTATTCGACTGTGCCACCTTTCACTTCTCTGCACAGAGTTGATCTCGCGCCCTGGCACTGAGAGAACAATGAATAAATCATGATGTATAATAGGCCTACAGATTCGTAAGGTGCCGAGGGCGCTAACGGCTCGGATAGGAATCTCTACAACGTGTCCAAGAAAAGGTTTTGACTTGCTGTGCGACTGGGTGGAAAGGTGGGTGGGTGAGCGAGAAGAGTGGGCGTGAGTTTGGAGGAAGTGGGTTAGAAGTGGGTGGTGGGGGATGAGGGATGAGGGATGATGGAGATAAAAAGGAGGCACTGTGGTCTAATGGTAGTGCTTCGGCTTGCGGATCTGGACTTCCCGGGTTCGAGCCCTGGCCGGGCCATTGTGTTGTGTCCTTGGGAAAGACACTTTACTCCTGTTTTCCTACTCCTTCGGATGAGAGTATAAACCGAGGTCTAGTCTGTGTGTCGCATACATTCCATCATAACGGACTTTAAAGATCCTGACGCTCATGTCCTAGACGGGTGAGTGCCGGTTACAAGAACACACCCAGCATGCACCTCGTCCTTCTCCCCCATCCCTGGCTGCCTAGGATTGTGCTCAGTTGTCCGGGCGTCAGACCATGCGCCCAAAGGCTGCGGGTGGGCGTCTCGGGCGGTTTGAGTTAGATCCTGTATCGGCCAGCGCCTTGATCCTTAGGCTAAGGTGCCTTATAAATGACGAACATTATTATTATTGTGACGAACGGGAAAAATCTACAGACCAGGAAAACACGTTGGTATGTTTATTCCGGACGAACCAACAAAAGATAAAAACAGACCCGAGCGGCATCGATATGACCGGCGAAGCGGGCTGATTGATATCCGAGTCGCGAGAGGACTACAGTGGATGGCGGACGTACCTGAGTCATGGCGAGAGGGGCTGTGGATCTACGGCCGAGACCCGAGTATGACCACAGAGGCCGAAGGGGGACATCGGCGAGAGATCTACTAACCAGCACCACGGACAGCCATCTTGAATGGACTACGTCTACTGGGCCACAATTACAAATTGACTGATGATGAAGCAGCGAAACGGACAATGGTTTCACCACAAGACTTCGCTATGCGAGCGCGTGCATACTCAAAGACAATTATGACATTTATGTTGCATAAAACTGTGCCGAAGAAATGGCCTGCATTCGAGAAAAGAGACTTTGGAGATTAATCTGACGTCATTACTGCGCATGATGTCGTCGTCAAAATTGCGTCATATAGTTTAGAAAAAGATTGTTTGTAAATTGTTTGGAAATGGTAGTTAGAAATAGTTGATATTGTTATGCATATTTGGTTGTTCAGGCTGCTATAGGATTTTTGTAATAGTTTGTTTTACTTTAGCTTAATATGGAAATTTCGAGACCTAAATGGATGGAACTCTTTCTCTTCGGGACCGCAGCGCAAGACTACAATGATGAAATCTCACGTGACTTAACAACAGGGCTGGAAAACTTGCAGTTTCTATGCAAGAGAAACAGAAGACTACACACCATTGGCGGAAATAAGGAAGATGCCTTGTGAATGGACGTCGTTTGGATAATGTGGATAATGGACAAACGGCGCTATGGAAACAGAGCATAGAAACTACGGCCATAAAAGCAGCGAAGCATCGTCGGCGCGGGGGGAACGAAAACTAAGGACGAAAACTGAGGGAAAACTGAGGAGGACACATCCATCTGAGCTGGACTTTAAAGATTGATCGAAATTATGATGTAATCATCAGATTACATCAGGAACATAAAGATTTGACGAAAAACCCAGGAAAAATAACAAGATTTGAATCGAAATTAGTACAAAACAATCAGCAGCCTTTTTCTTTGACCCTTTGTAATTTTTTCGGCAATGGATATATTTTCTAAAACGAACTCACTTGGATGGAAAACACAAAAACTTGAATAAATTCTCAAAACGTAATTTCCGGATATTTGGGCAATTCTTTTATTAATAGTTATATAATTGTTTTAGTTTCTCTCTGACTTTGCTTTGGAAAATCTCTCTCTGTCGCCATCCTGACGTTACAAAATTTGGTGTCAGAAGTGGGATTGCTAAAAATACAAAGGACTTGAAAAGGCTGTTTTTAAAATGGATAGGAATAAAAACAGTCCAAAGCTCAGTATGGATGAACTCCAAGAAGCCCTCAAAGAAACGGAAGCCATCAAAGCTGAACTTGAACGACTCGCATGGCAAAGAGAAAGGGAACAGCAACCCGATGAAACGAATGATGACAGCTGGCTAACTGTCGACGAGTCGAGCTCACGACACCAAGCTCAAGCTAACGATGACAGACCCCAAATCCAGAATTTCAGAAGCCTTCGAAACAGATTGGACGACATGGGCGACAACATTCAACACTTTACAAGGCAAGACGAACAAAGGATGGCGTTCCCATATCCATCGTCATCGTGGGTGCCTACCGAGGTGACTCCGTTAGGGCCGAGGAGACGGACACCAGAAAGGGCAGCGGCTGGCGATTGGAGACCGAACCGGAAACCACCGATGTTTGACGGGAAAACGAGATGGACAGATTTCAAGATCCAGTTCGACATGGTGGCCGACATGAATAAGTGGAGCCAACAGAGGAAGGCACTGGAGCTGGCAGCATCACTCAGGGAGGAGGCAGTCAGCATACTGTCTCTGCTGAGGGCAGACCAACGCCGAGACTACGATGAACTGGTAAAAGCTTTGGGAGAGAGATTCGAGCCCAGCAACCTAGGAGAGATGCATAGGGCAGCTCTCAAGGCACGGTCGAGGAGAAAGGGAGAATCTCTGGCTTCTTTGGCGATGGACATCAAGTTGCTCGTTAGAAAGGCGTATCCAGCAGCTGAAGGTGAAACGTGGGAACAATTTGCGGTCAGCTGTTTCATCGACAGCTTGAACAATACAGACATGGAGTGGGTCGTACTGCAGGGCCATCCCAAGACGGTTGATCAGGCCGTGACCTTGGCGATGCAATATGAAGCTTTTCAGAAGACCAGATCGAAGAGAGGTATGAATGATAGCTTGTACGCTGTGCGACAAACACAACAAGAAGAACGACGCAATTCACGTCAAGAACTACCCAATATGAGCCAAAGGAGATGCTTTTATTGCGATGAACTTGGCCATTTTATGGTCAAGTGCAAAAAGATGAAGGAAGACAGAGAGAAAAGGCGTAACCAAGAAAAAAACTAGTCAAGGCCGAGGCTGCGGGTCATGCGTCGGCCATGACAAGCGAGGAGGAGGAAAAACGACCCATAATGATGGAAAATTCAACGGCACATGGACCCCATGTTAGTGTACGGATGTATGGCGATGTGTTTGACGCTCTCGTAGACACAGGAGCATCGAGATCCATTCTCCATCCTGATTTATTCTGGCGGATACCAGAAAATCAGCGACCGCCCTTGGAATCCATGACTGCAAAACTTACAGTTGCGAATGGGCAGCCTGTATCAGTAGAGGGCCGAACTATCATAAAAATGCAGATTGATGATGGAGTGGAGCTGCATCATGAGTTCATCGTTGCTGCAATGGAGCCAAAGATTGTGCTGGGGTACGATTTTTTCACAAAGTTCCACTGCGTCATGGACGGAAGAAACAAAACGCTCAAGGTCCTAGTCCGGAATGTCTCCGACGAAGACGAAGAGGGCAAAGAAAAACTGAAAATCAGAGCGGCTGAGACCATGGTTATTCCACCAGACACAGAAATGATCGTCCCTGGACTATGCAATATCAGGACGGCGGAAGAGAGTCGGACATTGGTCATAGAAGCCAACCAGGACTTTGAAATCGAACACCGAGCAGGCAAGAAGCATTCAAATGCCGACGGTTTGTCGCGACGAGCTTGCGATTTAGACTGCAAACATTGCTGCAAGAAAATGGACCGAGACAAAACGGAAGAAATGCGGGCGATTCACCTGTCTAAAACAAAGGTATTTGCCTTTGCTGAGGAAACGCACACGCACTGCAGACGACGGGGAGCTAGCCATTGGTTAGAGACGATGACACCGGGAGAACTGAAAAAGATGCAACAAGACGATGATGAACTGAAAGAAGTTTTATCATGGTTGGAGGCTGGTCACAGACCACCATGGGCAGCTGTTAAGCACGGCAGTTCCGACCTTCGTACCTACTGGGCAATGTTTGATGAACTAAAGCTTCAAGACGGGGCAGTGATGAGAAAAAGTCAAGGCGGACAATCCCAAAGGCGTTTCCGACTTGTAGCACCTCCAGAATTGCGGCGGCTCATATTTCAACAGCTCCATGAGACTAGAACAGGCGGACATCAAGGTGTTCAACGAACGGCAGCTCAAATCCGGCAACGGTTCTGGTGGTCTAAACAAAGAGCAGACGTTGAAAGATGGTGTCAATGCTGTGAGCAGTGCCAGAGACGAAAGCGACGTCAAGGCCCCGCTAAAGTACCCCTCCAACAAGAACTGGCAAGCGATCCAATGGGAAGAATTGCGATGGACATTCTCAGTTTAAAAAACGAAACAGAGAATGGCAATACTTGTATCCTGGTGGTATCAGACTATTTTACCAAGTACTGCAAAGCCTTTGCGCTACCGGATCATCGAGCCTGCACTATAGCCGATGTCTTGGTGACAGAAGTTTTCTTGACGCTGGGTGTACCGGGAACTATACATACAGACCAAGGGACCGAATTTCAGTCGGATCTGATGCAAGAGCTTTGTCGATTGTTGGAAATTCGACAGACGAGGACATCACCATACAGGCCACAATCCGATGGTCTGGTGGAGAGGATGAATAGAACAATAATTGAAATGCTGTCCAAGTTCTGCAACGAACACAACAATGACTGGGATGATCATCTACCATACGTCATCAGCGCCTACAATGCATCTCGGCACGATAGCACAGGCTGTAGTCCAAACATGCTGATGATGGGACGAGAAATCACTCTTCCAATTGACCTCATATACGGAGTGGAAGCACCGACTCCCGTAGATTTGTGCCCGAACCAATACGTTGAATGGGTACGAGACTCCACGCGCGAGAACTACACTTTTGCAAGAAACAACCTGCAGAAAGCGGCGCAATGACAAAAGAGAAATTACGACAAAACAACTGCCTTGCCTCAATTTCGCAAAGGAGACTGGGTTCTCAGATTTTATCCTCCGTACAAAACACGGGATAAATTGAACGCACACTACACTGGACCCTACCTTGTCTTGAGCAAAGTCGGCGAGGTCAGCTACAAAATTCAGAGAGCAGCTACAGCTGAACCAGTGATTGTTCATGTCGACCATCTCAAGAAATATTTTGCTGAACGGGAACCCCATTGCTGGTTACCAGAGGCTGAACGAACAAATGACAAAAGCTGCCAAACTCTGAAGCAAAGAGAAACTACCAAACCTGAGGACAGTTCATCTCCTGTTGGCCAAAGATATGGAAATGTTGACAAACGGAGTGGCCGCCTCCGTCAACCCCCAAAACGATTTATTGAAGAATACTAATAAGAAAGAAAAAAAAAGAAAGAAAGAAAAGAAATGAAAAAAAAAAGAAAGAAAGAAAAAAAAAGAAAAGGAAAAAATGAAACAAAGAAAGAAAAAAATGAAACAAAGAGAAAAAATAAAACAAGAGAAAAAAAATGAAACAAAGAAAAAAAATGAAACAAATGAAAAAATGAAACAAAGAGAAAAAATGAAACAAGAGGAAAAAATGAAACAAAGAAAGAAAAAATGAAACAAAGAATGAAAAAAATGAAACAAATGAAAAAATGAAACAAATGAAAAAAATGAAGCAAAGAAATGAAAATGAATATATATATATCATTACAGTCAACAATCATAGTAAAAATGGCGAAAATAATTCATATGATTATTTTATATTCATAAGCACTCCAGCTGCTTATGAAATGGATTATATTTTAGATTTTTATATTCTTAAGTACATTACAAGTTATAAAAGACTTTTTTTTTAATTTTATAAGTACATCAGCTACTTATAAAATGGATTTGTTTTTAAAGAAAATGATTTTTTTTAATTACTTCAACCCTAAAAGACAATGTCCAGAATCTCACTAGATCTCCTGGTGAGCGTTTTTTTTAATTTTCTTTACTCCAATGAATTGTACAACATCACTGTCTCCGAGTAAACATTTGACATGATTGGGAAGCTGGAATGTTATGGAGAAAATTTCTTATGGGCATACCCAGGTGAAACGATTTGTTATCCCAATCATCTTTGGGAAGCTGGGATGTTTGGAGATAATTTTCTTATGGACATATCCAGGAGAAACGATGGTGTTATCCCAATCACCATAGAGATGTAGAGGGAGGGCACCAATCCAATATACGGGAAGGGGAGAACGCGCTACGGCGAGTGTCGTATAAAACGTTGGATTCAATGGAAAGCCATGGGAACCAAATACGTAACCTTAGAAATTCGCCATATAAAATAGTTACTATGATTGTTGCTATTATGATCCAAGGAGAGACTCCATAGAAATATGGGGGAAAAAAAATTATATAAGAGGACTTAGCCCAAAAGTCAACCACTGTTCACAGCCTGAGCCATGGAAACCCATAAACGAGTGTTCGAATGCGAAATACAAGAATGCAAGCACATCTTCAGGAAGAAAGATGACCTACAGCGACATATGAAAAGCCACGGGAACTTAGAATGGGATTGGGAGGCGGAACTCCATTATCTAAACAATATGAGAGCAACGATTCCAGTCTTGGACTGGGCCGCATTCCAGGCAAAAGCGTGCCTTGCGCCTCCGTCACCGCTCGAACCACCGACACCACCGAAAACGATGGCAAGGAAAACAGGACACAACGGACACAAAGAAACAACGACAAACAACGATGACTTCAATTTGGACCTTGCGGTGGCGGAAGCGGACAGCCTAGCCCCAGAACTAGAAATTATTATCATCGACTGAAAGATGATTCAGGAGAATCATTCTTTTCAACCGGAGGGGCATTGTGACGAACGGGAAAAATCTACAGACCAGGAAAACACGTTGGTATGTTTATTCCGGACGAACCAACAAAAGATAAAAACAGACCCGAGCGGCATCGATATGACCGGCGAAGCGGGCTGATTGATATCCGAGTCGCGAGAGGACTACAGTGGATGGCGGACGTACCTGAGTCATGGCGAGAGGGGCTGTGGATCTACGGCCGAGACCCGAGTATGACCACAGAGGCCGAAGGGGGACATCGGCGAGAGATCTACTAACCAGCACCACGGACAGCCATCTTGAATGGACTACGTCTACTGGGCCACAATTACAAAATGACTGATGATGAAGCAGCGAAACGGACAATGGTTTCACCACAAGACTTCGCTATGCGAGCGCGTGCATACTCAAAGACAATTATGACATTTATGTTGCATAAAACTGTGCCGAAGAAATGGCCTGCATTCGAGAAAAGAGACTTTGGAGATTAATCTGACGTCATTACTGCGCATGATGTCGTCGTCAAAATTGCGTCATATAGTTTAGAAAAAGATTGTTTGTAAATTGTTTGGAAATGGTAGTTAGAAATAGTTGATATTGTTATGCATATTTGGTTGTTCAGGCTGCTATAGGATTTTTGTAATAGTTTGTTTTACTTTAGCTTAATATGGAAATTTCGAGACCTAAATGGATGGAACTCTTTCTCTTCGGGACCGCAGCGCAAGACTACAATGATGAAATCTCACGTGACTTAACAACAGGGCTGGAAAACTTGCAGTTTCTATGCAAGAGAAACAGAAGACTACACACCATTGGCGGAAATAAGGAAGATGCCTTGTGAATGGACGTCGTTTGGATAATGTGGATAATGGACAAACGGCGCTATGGAAACAGAGCATAGAAACTACGGCCATAAAAGCAGCGAAGCATCGTCGGCGCGGGGGGAACGAAAACTAAGGACGAAAACTGAGGGAAAACTGAGGAGGACACATCCATCTGAGCTGGACTTTAAAGATTGATCGAAATTATGATGTAATCATCAGATTACATCAGGAACATAAAGATTTGACGAAAAACCCAGGAAAAATAACAAGATTTGAATCGAAATTAGTACAAAACAATCAGCAGCCTTTTTCTTTGACCCTTTGTAATTTTTTCGGCAATGGATATATTTTCTAAAACGAACTCACTTGGATGGAAAACACAAAAACTTGAATAAATTCTCAAAACGTAATTTCCGGATATTTGGGCAATTCTTTTATTAATAGTTATATAATTGTTTTAGTTTCTCTCTGACTTTGCTTTGGAAAATCTCTCTCTGTCGCCATCCTGACGTTACATTATTATTATAAAAAGAAAGTTTATACTATTATTCTCTCTTGTCTAGAATCACATTTAAAGGAAGGGTTTAGATCTGTATATATAGGAGTACTAAGACTGGAATAAGGTCGAACTCATCTTGGTTGTTATGTGGAAGTTTTGGTCTGTTGGGTTCCTTTTTGTAGAGGGTAATATAATGCTTTGTCAATGCAGTACAATACTTCTTGACGGAGCTTTTAGCAAAATAACTATATGAATAGACTAGGCAATTTTGAATCTAGTGGTGTTTTATCTCACCATTCAGTGTTTTCTAGTCTAGTTGTTTAGTTTCCTCTTAAAAGATTGGGTGGGATAGACACCTCTTTTAAAAGTAGAAGCAATAAGGTCATTAAAATTGCACATAGGGCAGATGTCTGTGTTCATAAACAAGAATAAAGCGAATTGTAAACTCATTCTGCTAAGTAGTATGGTAGGGAACATCTTTAAGTTATTTGTCCAAGTTGTTCTGCGGTACCGGAGCCACCAGAATTGCAATTTAAAAAAAAAAGAAATCGGAAGCTATATATACGTCAAACAATACAAAGAAAACAAAAAAGAGGAAAAATGAAAGTGTGACTTTGTGTGTGTGTGTGCGTGCGTGTGAAGAGAGAAAGAGATAGAGAAAGATGACGTAAATTTTTATTTGCCCAAAATAATGGAAGAAATATTTTTAAAAAACAAAATAAATAGTGCGTCGGCCGGGAGTCGAACCCGGATCGGCTGCTTGGAAGGCAACCATGCTGACCGTTACACCACCGACGCTCCTTTTACAATTGATCACTATAATAATATTTTACCATTAGAAAATTGGCCAGCAGCTGTAAATCTCTAATCGTCCTCATTTAGCTGAACTGTCAGACGAGGTGTTTTGTGACTGACTGAGGTGTCTTAATTTATGGTCGGGCCGAGTAAACTTTATGTGTTGCCTTCCTTTGCTTCCCCTGTTTTCTGGACAATTTTTATTCCCCAATAAATTAAATCCCTCTAGCTCTACGTTCACCTCAAGAAGAAGGATGAAGATGATGACGACGACGACGATGATGATAATGGTGATGATGATAATAATATAATAATAATAATAATAATAATAATAATAATAATAATAATAATAATAATAATAATAATAATAATAATAATAATAATAATGTCTATTTGCTATAGCGCGTTTTCATACAAATGCTCAAGGCGCTTTACAATTACATCCAGTTACACAAACATACAACACATAGAAAGCACAATAATTAAAACCAACATCAGCAAACAAACAAAGCATATATCCAAAGCAAGACATCAACAACACAGCCATACAGACAAAGCGCGAAAGGACATACAAACAGCATAGTTAAACCACGGTATACAAACAAGAGGTCGTAAATACAAAAACACAAAAAACATACAAGCAAATCATAGTACAAAGTGCATACAGGGCATCATGCAGCAAACTAGGGAAGCACACTCGAGGCTAGACTTTAAGATCAAGACATCAGCAGACCAGCAAAATGAACCCAAGCAAGACATTACAGTCAACACCATAGCCATACATACAGTATGATACACAAACAAAACATCACAAGACATGCTCAAAGCAAGAGAATACAATTGCACACCAACACGTAAAAGAAAGAATTCACATGTACTTTTGTGATGCTATTATGATGAACAAAACGTTGTTATTTTTGCGTATAGTCTAACTTAAACAAAATGTTATATTGAAAATTAAGTTGATTTGACTTGCTTCAGACATTAAAGTTTTAAAAAAATTTAGTGCGTCGGCCGGGAGTCGAACCTGGATTTGCTCGTCGGAATGCAGCCAAGCTAACCCTTACACCACCGACGCTCGTACCAGAACATTCGAATAGTAATCATGCATAATAAATCTGGACTTTAGTCGTTAAGGCATTTTTCGTCATCTGTCAACGGGGTTTGACTGATTATGCTAACTGCATACAACCTCTTTGAACGGCTATCGATTGCAAAAAGGAGCTGTCGAGAATATAAAACTGGAAAGCTGAGCGACTATCAACACAAACATAATGAAAAACTCCAAACAAGCAGTCTGTGGTTGTGGTGATAATAATAAACATTACATCTGTAAAATGATTGAGGAACAAACAGTGCTTTATTCGTGAACTTTTGACCCAACTGCAAGCCTAGACACTTTTTGTGGTTGTTTTATCGCCCATGTCATGTGTAAGTACAAGTCGCTGTCATTGTTATAGATCTAGGGCTGGCGCACTCCTTGCTAAACTGTTTGCTCTCGAACATTTAAAACGTTCGCTCACGTGTCTTATTCGTGCTAGGTATACTAATAAACGTTTGCAAACGTTTGAAACTTTCGCCTGAGTTGAACGCAAACGTGATCAGAGGGGGTTTTCGTATGGTGACTTATTAGCAGGTGTTCTGATCACCGAAGGCTGGATCAGGAATGTCCCTCGCCAGCAAAACATTTGTTCCCCACTAATCAACTAAATCTGTGTATATTCACCCAAGGAGCGAGGAGGAGAAGGAGGAGGAGAAGAAGGAGAAGAAGAAGAAGAAGAAGAAGAAGAAGAAGAAGAAGAAGAAGAAGAAGAAGAAGAAGAAGAAGAAGAAGACAAAAATAATAATGAGAAGAAGGATGTTGAGCATTTTAATTTTAAGTTATTAGCTTAAATTCGTCACCGCGCAGATGAAATTCGCATTGAATTCTCAGCGAAAGCTCGACAGAAGCACAATAGCGCCAACCACGACGACGGGTGAGGGGTAAGATATGGAGAAATGCGAGTTAGAACTAAACGCTTGCTAAGGGTGTGATTATGATGTGTCTGGCGGAAGAAGGAGGAGAGGAAGAAGAAGAAGGAAGAGGAGGAGGAGGAAAAAAGTAGAAGAAGAAGATGAAGAAGGAGAAAAGTAGAAGAAGAAGAAGAAGAAGAAGAAGAAGAAGAAGAAGAAGAAGAAGAAGAAGAAGAAGAAGAAGAAGGAAAGAAGAAGAAGAAGAAGTGGAAGAAGAAGAAGTGGAAGAAGAAGAGGAGGAAGAAGAAGAAGAAGAAGAAGAAGAAGAAGAAGAAGAAGAAGAAGAAGAAGAAGAAGAAGAAGAAGAAGGAAGGAAAGAAGAAGAAGAAGGAAAGAAGAAGAGAAGAAGAAGAAGAAGAAGAAGAAGAAGAAGAAGAAGAAGAAGAAGAAGAAGAAGAAGAAGAAGAAGAAGAAGAAGAAGGAAAGAAGAAGAAGGAAAGAAGAAGAAGAAAGGAAGAAGAAGAAGAAGAAGAAGAAGAAGAAGAAGAAGAAGAAGAAGAAGAAGAAGAAGAAGAAGAAGAAGAAGAAGGAAAGAAGAAGATGTAGAAGAAGAAGGAAAAAAGAAGAAGAAGAGGTGGAAGAAGAAGAAGAAGAAGAAGAAGAAGAAGAAGAAGAAGAAGAAGAAGAAGAAGAAGAAGGAAAGAAGAAGAAGAAGAAGAAGAAGAAGAAGAAGAAGAAGAAGAAGAAGAAGAAGAAGAAGAAGCAGGAGGAGGAGGAGGAAATAATAATATTAATAATAATAAGAAGAGCATGGAGTATGCCAGGCATAGATCTATAACAATTACAGCGAATTGTGCTTACACATGACATGGACGATAAAACAACCACAAAAAGTGTCTAGGCTTGCAGTTGGGTCAAAAGTTCACAAATAAAGCACATTTACTGTTTGTTCCTCCATCATTTCACAGATGTAATGTTTATTATTATCACCACACCCACGGACTGCTTGTTTGGAGTTTTTCATTATGTTTATAGAGTGCATGTATTCATATGTAATGACTATGTAAAGCGTGGTGAGTCTGGTCATAGGCTGGAGTAGCCGCTATATAAAAATCCTTTATTATTATTATTATTATTATTATTATTATTATTATTATTATTATTATTATTATTATTATTATTAATATTATTGTGTTGATAGTTGCTCAGCTTTTCAGTTTTATATTCTCGAAGCTCCTTTTTGCAAACGGTAAATGTTTAAAGACGTTGAATGCAGCTTAGCATAATCAGTCAAACCCTGTTGACAGCTGACGAAAAATGCCTTTAACGACTAAAGCCCAGATTTTATTATGTATAATTACTATTCGGCTTTTAACGTACGAGCGTCGGTGGTGTAAGGGTTAGCGTGGCTGCATTCCGAGCAGCCAATCCAGGTTCGACTCCCGGCCGGCGCAC
>CM072516.1:59362739-59450239 GCA_036898135.1 Oncomelania hupensis
ACAACTAACCAAACCATCAAAAACAGTGATAACGGTATACACAACTTCACAAATCATTGGGCACCCAGATAATGTCCCAGTATTCCACTAACAAAGGGGCCACTATAATTGTCCATGATTGTGCTCAGTGGTCTGAGCGTCAGACTATGCGCCCCAAGGCTGCAAGTGGGCGGCTTCCAGTATCGGCCAGCGCCTTGAGCAGCTCCTGAGCTGGAAAAGCGCTATATAAGAACAATTCATTAAATACGTTTACCGTCATTGAGCGTCACTTGAGACTACAGGCACATCATTCTTTCCCCTGATACGCGTTGAAGCTTGTTGATCACGCTTCGCTGAATGTATTGGAGTGCGCCAGTACAGGCATTCTAAGGGAGAGGGAAAGGAGAAACCAATTACTGCTTCTACCAGACGACCTTTAGAACGCTCGGAAAACAACGTTTAGATTGACATTTTGCACATTTCAGACTCACAAAAAAATGTACGAATATTATATATAATAAGCAAAATAATAATCTCTTATCGCGAATTACACATGTTATAATTTATTTATTTTTTTTTGGGGGGGGGGAGGAAGTGAGTGTGTGTGTGTGGGGGGGGGGGGGGGTAAAGAGACACTTTAAAAAGAAGCGGCGTCAATAATAGTAGTGAACACTGTCTAGTCTATTTAAAAAGGCCCCAACTCGAAGCTTTGTTCGATTTTGAAAAAAAAAACGAGTTTATCCTCAAACCCCCACCCCCTCCTCCCCTTCCACCCCCCACCCCCCTCCCATCCCCCACGTCTTTTTTTTTTTTTTTTTTTTGTTACTTTAACCGATGATAAAGTGGGCTTTTGTACCAACTGTTCAAGCTTGAATTTTTAATTTCGATTCTGAATGGGAACTATTGCTCCTTTTTTTTTTTTAAAGCCGTGTGACTTCTGGCCCTATTTCTGAATGAACCATGCGGCTAGAAGTGTGCGACTTGGGTGCCTGGGGTAGGATATCAACCTAAAGCGAAAAAGCTTTCAAAAGCAATTACATTTACGGGTTCTTTCTTTCACCGGCTTTGGTAGATGCTATTTTTAGCTCAAGACTGTTGGCCAGCCGTTGCTATTAATAGGCACAACAACTACGGAATTTATTAATTGAAAAAAAAATAACTACATTTTCGAACGAGGTTTTTGTTGTTGTTGTTGTTGTTGTTGTTGTAATTTTTTTTCTTTTGTGAGGTAACTGAATGTAAAAGGATTTGTCGAGCGGGCGAGATCAAAAGCGTGACCCTTTCGCCTGGTGGGCATAATAAAAGTGGCCATTTTCACTGTCCATCGTAGCAGTACGATTACTCGGGTGTTTCAGCGTTTATTGAGGTCTTTAACCTCTTTTTCCTTGGGATGGTAATCTTACCCAGTCTGCCATATCGCCAATGGTGGGTGTAGACATTACACTTCCACGATCCTTCATTCCCTATTACGGTTCCGTTTCAGCTGTATTTCTCACAGCGATCATTAATTATGCTGATGCTACGAGAAAAGACGTCGTGACATCTCCTCGGAAGTCTGTACTCTGTGCAGCAACCGGATATATAGGCAGTACGTACATAGTAGCTGTCCACAATTTGCCTTACCTACGCCTAATGCTCTGGGTGAAGAAACAGTCCTGTTTAACGGTAGCGATGTGGCCCGGGCTAGCCCGGTCGATGTGCATCTTCCTAAATCAAGCAGAATCGGGCGATGACCCGGTTGGTGACCAGTTTGGCCCGAGGTAATCTGGCTCAAAGCGGGAAAAGATGGGGCCGGGGAAGAACAGCTGTCTGAGGGCCACTTTTTTTTTTTATCCTTCTTCGTAGAAAGAACACGTCGCCCATATTGATGAGCCGCTTCGCGCTTCGATTTTGGAGATGACTTGGTCACGTGGCGGCTGAGCCCACTCACGTGGCGACTTAGTCCAGTCAGGTGCTGGGTTATCCCAAAAAAATAGAAAATAAGCGCACCCATTGCAAACAAGTCTATTCGTGTGATGTACCACATGAGTTTCTTTCTTTTTTTTTCTTTCTATTTGTGTTGTTGTTATTGTTGTTCGTTACATCGTCACAGAGCGCATGTTATTGAGACCTGTGCATCTTTATTGTGAAGATTGACCTTAGTTAATGTAGGCCTATTCCTTGTGGAGTTCACTTGGGCAATGAAACATATTAGGCCAAGACAACATTCAAAACAAAGCGCCTCGGCTTTCAATGGCTGCTGGTCGCTCCAGAATTGCGTCTCCGAGTATACATATTCAGTGGCGTCGGCATCGGTGACAGAATGGGGTGAGGCAATCGCCTTCCCTCCCCCACCCCTTCTGTACCTAGGGTGGGGTCAAATGGATCTTAAGCACACACACACACACACCAACACACACCCACACACACACACACACACACACACACGGGTTGCAAGTGAAACTTGAGAATTGTTACGCTCCAGTTAACATCCTATTATATGTCCTTAAACTTAAAGGGGCATTCCGGTGATTTTGAGAACGAGCGTAGTTTAAGCATTTTATACAACTGTACTCATTCAGTACTCATAGCGAAAAGCACGCGTCGTCTGCTAGCTTCAAATTCGCCCCTGACGGTTCATACAGCCTGACTTCGTACGGCCATTTTCGGGACTTTGGGGAACAAATATCGTGCCACATACATTTTAAAAGGTCAGGATTCTGAAACACTATCTAGAGTCCTTCAGTAAAATAGCATTGGAAGGCCCCTTTAGTAATAACTTTCAAACAAAATAGATAAAGGTAAGAACGAGCTCAAATGTTTTCCGGTTTACTTTAATCACACCATGATTGGTACTTGAAAGAAAAAAAACAAAAACAGAATTCCCTAATGAACTCCTTCATTAAGACACACACACATACACACACGCACACCCCCCCCCCCCCCCCCCCCACACACACACACACCAAACCAAAAATTCTAAAACATAGGCTTACTACGATACTGTCAGCAGAATGTACAAATCACCTTTACGAAAATAGTATAACAATCATTTCCTCTCCTAATAATCACTCTCTCTCTCTCTCCCTTACCCCCATCCTCCCAAAACCGAAAATATCTTTCCCCCCTTCTTCCCTCTCGCCTCCTCTACCCCTTTCCAGCTCCCAAAACTTCCGCTGCGGCTTATATTGTACAATTTTCTCATCGAAAGTAGGTTCTAATACTGCCATTGGATGAAGTCAATCTAAATACCAGAAGTAAATAATTATAAAACTGATTTACGTTTCAGTTTTCTGCAATAGCTATGTCCTTAGAGGTATAGATTGCCGCGCTTAGAGTTCGATAGAAAGAAAAAAAAAGAACGATCATAATTAATGGTCGCTGTAAGAAATACAACTGAAACGGAACCATAATAGTGAATGAAGGAATGTATGTGTACGCATAGTGTATAATAATAATAATAATAATAAGAATAAGAATAAGAATAAGAATAAGAATAAGAATAAGAATAAGAATAAGAATAATAATAAGTTTAGATATAGATAGAGATATAGAGATAGAGATATATAGATATTATTATATAATAATAATAAATTTAGATATAGATAGAGATATAGAGATAGAGATATATAGATATTATTATTATTATTATTATTATTATTATTATTATTATTATTATTATTATTATTATTATTATTATTATTACTGTCCAAGACTGCAAGTGGGCGCCTCGGGCGGGTTGAGATAGATCCTGTGTCGGCCAGCGCCTTGAGCAGCTCTTGAGCTGGAAGAGCGCTATATAAAAACATTGAAATTAAAATAATACTATCAACTTAGTGTCTTTAGATTGCCAGATCCAGAATAGCTAGTCATCGAAAATGTAAACAGAGAATGAAACCTATTACCCAAAATATGGATTTTCTCAAAATGATATTGTTGGACCTTTGCTTCCCTTGTAAGCCAAATAAACTTTAAGTAGCAAAACTAGCGTTACTGACCTTGTGTTATTTTGTCGTCAAGCCGTCTGATAGCTGCGTAATAAATATATATATATAATATAATATATATATATATATTATTTTAACTTAAGGCTAAATTCTATTCTGCATGCATTCGATCTTGCTATGGATGAGACGTAGGTGTATTTAACATACCGTGACTGAATTACCGGCCTTGTTTATACACTATAATTACACAGTATAGTTTTATAGGTGGCTTAAACAGAAGAGTATTTCAAAAATATTTACATAATATATTAGATAGTACTCACACAAATCTCTAGGTCCTGCTCTCAAAACGTGACATACACATATAAGGAACATTGAATGACTATATTGAAATCGTGCAGAGAACATACTTGTTTTGCGTGTAGACTAGCACGATTTCAATATAGTCATTCAATGTTCCTTTCCACGCAGGTTAATTTCATCGGTCTATTTAATCGCTGAAGGGTGTACAGTTCTTTCTCAGCGTCTTGATGTTTGTGAATAACGTTATTATAAGGGAATGTCAGGATTACTTTATTTAAGTTACAAACTTATTCACAAGAACGAGATATCTGTCCTAACCATAAAAAACGGAATAATCATGCAATATGATACACACACTAAACAATGCCAATTCCAGATCTACCGTCCGGCTAATAAAAGAAATAATGGAATGAATTAATTTATTTATTAATAATAAAATTAATTATTAATAATTAATTTAATGATATGAATTAAAACTAGACCTACTCCAATTGCCACGCTACTGTAGATTACCCCGTCCGGCCTTTTATGTGTCTGTGTGTGTGTGTGTGTGCGTGTGGGTGTGTGCGTGAATGTGTGTGTGTTTGTGTTATAAAGAAAGAGAAATATATAAATAACAAATTAGACGTACATAAACTCACTAATCAATATATAGATAGATAGATAGATAGATAGATAGATAGATAGATAGATAGATAGATAGATAGATAGATAGATAGATAGATAGATAGATAGATAGATAGATAGATAGATAGATAGATAGATAGATAGATAGATAGATAGATAGATAGATAGATATAGATATAATATATATATAGGTCTACACCATTAGGTCGAACCCGGATATGAAGTAAACCCTTTCTTTCTTTCTTTTTAATAAACAAATAAAAACACATTTTTTCAGTTGATACATGTGTAACTCGGTCAAGCAAATATTGGTACAATGATAGACAACAATCTCAGTATTATGTAACAGCTGCATTCATGTTCAACAAAGGAAACATGGAAATCAATGTTTAAAAAACGCAAGCCAACAGAAAAACAAATTAATTATAAATCGGCCATTCAGAACACTGAAATAATATTATTTTACTTCGTTGAAAGAATGTACACACTGTGATTTAAAAAAATCTGTAAACATGATTAAGACACTATAAAAAAAAAAAAGAAGAAGAAGAAATAAACAATTATTAGCAGGGTGACAATTCAAAATAAAGGGAAACTATCAGGTAATACCTACTCAGTTTCACACAAATACGTAACATTCAACCGCTTTCTGGCTTTCTTCTACATGCACACAGTATACAAGAAATGAACAATATCAAAGTTTAAACAGAACAAACAAACAAAAGAAAGAAAACAATACAAAACAATACTCACACACACACGCACACACCCACACCCACACACACCCACCCACACACACACACACACGTGCCCACCTACCCTACAGTGTGAGGTAAGCATTTTTTAGCATCGTTGTGGGGTACATACACTGCATAGCATATTTCACGTAATATTAGGTTATGCTGACTTTGGGCAGTTTTAACATAATTGCCGAGCAGTGACGAATGTTTTTAATCAAGAATGGCATCTCCCCCGGTAGCCCACGTTGTGAGGTAAGTGTATTTGTAGCATTGTTGTGATGTACACACAAAAATCGTGTGGGTGTGTGTAGGTGGTCGCACACCAACGGTTTTGTGAGGTGGTTGAGATAAATGTATAGGCGATATGCTTGGGAGCTCAGCAAGCGGTTTTTGAGGTTGGCACTGTGGGGTCATAGGAAAATGTACCTCATAAAATGTTGTACCTCACAACCCCGTCAGAAAGTCTTACACACAACCTCATAACCTACGGTACGTAAACGCACACACACACACACACACACACACACACACCCACACCCACACCCACACCCACACACACACACACATTCATGTCTTCTGGTAGTTTTGGCGACTGGTACTTTACACCCCACTTTTGGCGACTCTTTCAAATGAAGAGATATATAAACCAAATTGCACATGTAGCTTACAAATGCACTCATTAAAACGTTTTTACACAAAAAAGTTAACATTATGTAATATTACAGAAAAAAGTTAAAAACGGGAATTTTAGCACTTCTGACAACTGACTCCCTGTATTTTAGCTATTTTGGAGACAGTCGGCAAAACGTTAGAAATACGGTAACTTCATCTGAAACTTTTTGGCGCCAGTTTCAACAAAGAAGATGAGAATAAGTCATGGTGTGGTCATCATATGTGCTAAAAAAACAACTGAAAACTGGCGCCCGACTTCTGAAGATTTAAAACATAAATGTTTGTAGTACATCTGAAGACAGCTTTTTTATTGCTGTACATTTGAAGACTCAAAAAATAAACAGACTGAGAAATAATATAAACCAAATTAGATCCGGTTTTAACTCCTTTTTGTGTCAAATATCAGAAATTGACTGTCAATCTGGAGACACATTGGCACATTATGAAACTAAGTTTTGATGTCTTCAAAACGTAAAAAAGACAATAAACATTAATTATTATTGTTATTAGTTTCTCATATACCTTACTTTTAAAGCTAAGGTTACTCAATGAGGTGGTTGGCACAGGCAACACATGTATACTTCCTCTTGTGCTTTTGTACGTGAATGTGTTTGAATATTTAGGGGTTTGTCTTGGTTGGTAATGTAACCCCGTCTTTCCAATAGGAAACAACCCAGTTCATTCTTTTTGTGGGGGCGTTTTGTTTGTTGATGTAGTCATTTTTAGTATCTTGTGCTTTATGTAAAGCTACAACTATTTATTTCCAAAATAATGTTAATAATAATCGGTTTCAATTGATTCATAATTATATAATTTGTTTTATCTATTTATTTTCTAAGTAAAGGTACAGAAATATCTTGAGCTGTACTGAGCTTTGAAAAACATAAAAGGAATGTGACTGTTACAGGGCGGGGTGGATTTTTATTTAAACCATACTGAAGATTTGAACTGAGAAATACTGGACACCTTGCTGTTGTGTTTTGACTGATTGGAGGTATAATGAATAAATATATTGATTTTAGGAACTTACGTTTGTTCGCGGGAAATTTTGTTTGTGGGGGCGGGTGGTGCGGGGTGAGGAACTGTGTGCATGACGCAGGAATTCATCCTTTCCTCTGGTTTTCTATCCCTCTTTAGAGAGAGAGAGAGAGAGAGAGAGAGAGAGAGAGAGAGAGAGAGAGAGAGAGAGAGAGAGAGAGAGAGATGCGCACACACACATACACGATTTTCACATATAATACTGAAGTAAAATATTCTTGATCATGGGATCCATTTATATGCGCACACACACATACACGATTTTCACATATAATACTGAAGTAAAATATTCTTGATCATGGATCCATTTATTTCCTCAAATTGTGAAATAAAGCAATAACAAACTTGAAGGCAAAGCCCATATGACTCGCATGGCCCTTGAGAAACCAATTGACAACATTCTACATGAAAAAGAGATATGTTAGTTACCTATTCATTCCAGATTTTGTTGATTATTATTATTTTCAACCTAACATAAAGAAATCTGGAGCTGCTATAAATAGACAAAACATGAGGTCAGTCGCATGCCACAAAGGTTTTGGGTACCTACAATCATTGATTGTAGTCCCCTGTTAGACTTTAATCATTTCTCATACTTCTCTGCATAACAGCAAGTTTGTTAGTTAGCTACTTATTCCTTATTACAGGGTCTAGCGGGCTACATAAAGCCAAGCAGGACACACAAAGCAGGTCTAAACATTGGTCTATCGCTCACAAAATCATAAATATACATATAAAACACATATACAAGTACAAATTCACAATTATATGACCACCCTATCCCCAATGAATGAGTGAGTTAGTCATTGTTTAAAGGGTCCAGAGGACTGAAAAGAACTGAATCAGGACCACAACTTGGTTGACAGAGGGCTCACCCCTGATCCGTATAAAAGATCTGAAACAACCCTAATGGTAACAGGCCTCCCCTATACGCTTCCGTGTCCGGGGACGGTAATCTACTCAACGTAATGGTAACATTTCAGGCACTCCACCGGGCGGGTCACCCACGCAGGGGACACTGAGACTATACTCTAATTTATCAAACCCCCGTTTACAAAAACAAAATAGTTATTCATTGCTTAAAGGGTCCAGGGGACTGCAAAGAGCCGAATCAGGACCACAAAATCAAGACCACAACTTGGCTGAAAGAGGACTCGCCCCTAATCAGCATAAAAGATCTGCCGAAATAACCCTAGTGGTAACACTGAAGGTAATCCACCAGCCAGTCACTTTACAATAAAGACATCCCACGCAGGGGACGTTGAGTCTATACTCTAATTTACAAAACTAAAATAGAATACAAACATCATTATAAAATATCAACAAAACAAATACATATAAAATGCCTGCACTGCCAAATAATAATATCATAAAAGCCCCAGTGACCACCTTGCAGAAAGCGTCCAATATTCCCAAGCTCACACACAAATGAGGAGTTTTGTCCTGGAAGTGTTTTCAAGAAAAAAGGTAGGTGACTAGTCTAGCGAAGAAGGAAGATAGTAGATTTAGAGAACACAGAGCAGGAATGAAAAAAACAAAGGAGAAAGACTGCGACAGTGGGAATGTAAAGCACTAAATTTCCAGAAAGTGGGGATACTATATATACAGAAACTCCTGGCATCCCAACGGCAGGAAGGTAGGTTACTGTTCTACCAAATAAGATAGTAGATAGAACAGAGTAGGAATGAAAAAAAACAAAGGAGAAGGACAGCCGAAGTGGGAATTTAAAACACTAGATTTCCAGAAAGTGGAGATACTATTTATACAGAATACCTCGGCAACCCCACCTATCCTATCCTGTCCCGTAACCCGAAGGTCGTAGGGGCACCACAGATGATCGTTTAACCAGCAAACTCCATCTTTCTCTGTCCTCAGCAGCCCTGATGGCTTCGCTCAGTGTCAAACCAGTCCATTCTCGAATGTTGTCCTCCCACCTCTTTTTCGGTCTCCCTCTTCTTCTACCTCCTTGCACTGTGCCTTGCAGAATAGTCTTTGCAAGGCCTGATGATCTGGTGACGTGGCCATACCATCGGAGTTTCCGTTTCTTCACCACTGTTAGCAGGTCATCGTGTTGTCCAATGGCTTGTGTGATGGTCTGTCGGACTTCGTCGTTGGTGATGTGTTAGGTATAGGAAATGCCAAGAAGTCTTCTGTAGCACCTCATCTCCATGCTTTGTATTCTTCGTTGGAGATCTGCTGTGAGGGTCCATGCTTCGCAAGCATATAGGAAGATGGAGATGACAAGGGAGCGCAGCAGTCTTACTTTGGAATGTAGACTGATGATCCTGTCTTTCCAAATGGGCTTCAACCTTGTCAGGGCAGCAGTTGTTTGTGCGATCCTGGAGAGGACTTCCTGTCGGGACCCATTGTCTGATACAATGGCTCCTAAATATTTGAAGCTATGCACTGTGTTGAGGGATTGGCCTTGGACTTTGATGTCCGTATTGATGCCATTGGTGTTGTTGGTCATCATTTTGGTCTTCTCTGCACTTATTTCCATTCCATAGGCTCTGGAGGTGGTGTCAAGCCTCTGTACCAGCTGTTCAAGTTCTTGTTCCTCTCCAGCCAATCCATCAATGTCATCTGCAAAACGAAGATTGGAGATTGCTCTACCCCCTATGCTGACTGTGCCTTCATGGTCTGCAAGAGCATCTGACATGATGCGCTCTAGGAAGATGTTGAAGAGTGTTGGAGAGAGTAGGCATCCTTGACGCACACCGATTGTTGTTCTGAACCAGTTCCCGATAGCGCTGTTGTGGAGGACTGCACTGGTAGCCTTGTCATACAGGCTTTTGATGACTTCAATAATTTTATGGCTGATGTTGTACACTTTCATTGTTGCCCATAGAGCTGCATGCCAGACTCGGTCAAACGCCTTCTTGAAGTCTATGAACACATGATATAGATGTTGTTGGTGCTGTAGGTATTTCTCACAGATTATTCTGAGGTTGAAAATCTGCTCAGTGGTACTTCGCCCTGCCCTGAATCATGCTTGTTCTTCAGCTATGATCTGCTCAGCTTGGGGTTTCAACCTGTTGAGTATTATTTTCAGGAGGACCTTGCTGGGATGGCTGATGAGGCTGATGGTCCGGTAATATTCACACTCCTGAAGGTTACCTTTTTTGGGAAGAGTGATGACAAGCGACTGGGTCCATGGTATAGGCCACTCCCCACTCTGCCAGATCTTGTTACAGATAATGATGAGGGCATCAATCATCGCTTCTCCTCCTGCTTGTAGCAGTTCCGCGGGTATGTTGTCCACTCCCGCTGACTTCCCTTTCTTTAGCGCTTGCACTGCTGCCTCAACTTCTTCCCGGAGAATTGGGAGGATTTCTTCTTCTTCTCTGTTCTCGGGACATGCTAGAACTGATGGGTCTCCATTTGGTGTATGGTTGTAAAGGTCAGAGCAGTACTCTGTCCATCTGTCCAAGACTTCTTGTTCTTCTGTAAGGCGTATGCCAGACTTGCTTTGGATCGTGGAGACTTTGGGCTGTTTGACACTTGTCAGCCGCTTCACTGTCTGGTAGGCCTTCTTGCTGTTGTTCTTGTTCAGCCTGTTCTCTATTTCCTGGCATTGATCTTCTATCCAGTTCTCCTTTGCTGTGCGCATGCCTTTTCGGATGTCATTATTGATTTTTCGGTAGACATCAGCTCCCTGTGAGGTGTTCTTTTTCTTTTTCATCTCTCTTCGTTTATCACACAGATCCAAAAGTTCAGGTGTGATCCACGGCTTCTTCTTTGGTCGGTGCTTGCCAAGGATCTCAGTGGCGGCATCTGTCACAGCTGAGTTGAAGGTGGTGGTCATGGTGTTGACATCTACTTCACCAGCTCCCAAAATGAGCAGTGGTGCAAATTTCCCTCCAATTGTGGCCTGAAATAGTTCTGCCACCTCTGGGTCTTGCAGTTTGTCCAGGTTGAACTTCAGTCTAGTGCACTTTGCTGTATTTACTATCTTCAAGTGGAGCCGGAAAGACATCATCACGAGATCGTGGTCACTTCCGATGTCTGCTCCTGGAAAAGTGCGTGTCCTGCCAATGTTGATGCTTGATCTGAAGCGTTTCTTGACCATGATGTAGTCTATTTGGTTGTGATGCTCCCCGTCAGGACTGTGCCATGTCCATCGTCTGGAGATTTTGTGGAGACCAAGCGTGTTTGCCAGTATCAAACCCCCGTTTACAAAAACAAAATAGTTATTCATTGCTATCCCCACGGGGGATAAAAAAATAATAATGAAAAAAAAGCATTCTTGCTAAGAAAATACAATGAACATAAAATGAAACAGCAAGAAACACAGAATTTGTTCATGTAACAGAATGCACTCTGCTTTTCATCTGCATACTATTTTTAGAGCTTTTGGGAATTGCCGCGATCACTCAGCTAAAATGAATAGAGCACTATGCTTCACAAATCGTGCGTAGTGCGTCATTAATTATCGTTCACTTTAACAAACAAAATATTAAAAAATAACCATTCTTGCTAAATTAAAAAAAATGCAAATGAAATGAGACAGCAAGAAACACAGAATTTGTTGATGTTAGACATTATTAACTTCAACCTAAAATAAAGAAATCTGGAGAACAAAAATATGAGGTCAGTCGCATGCCACAAAAGATTTGGGTACCTACAATCATTGACTGTAGTGTCCTGTTAGACTTTAAACTTCTCTGCATAACAATTAGTAAGTTAGCTATTCATTCCTTACAGGGTCCAGCGGACTACACAGAGCCAAATCAGAATATTCACACAAAACGAGTCCCAATTCTCCGGGAAGAAGTTGAGGCAGCAGTGCAATCGCTGAAGAAAGGGAAGTCAGCGGGAGTGGACAACATACCAGCGGAACTGCTACAAGCAGGAGGAGAAGCGATGACTGATGCTCTCACCATTATCTGTAACAAGATCTGGCAGAGTGGGGAATGGCCTACACCATGGACCCAGTCGCTTGTCATCACTCTTCCCAAAAAAGGTAACCTTCAGGAATGTGAAAATTACCGCACCATCAGCCTCATCAGCCATCCCAGCAAGGTCCTCCTGAAAATAATACTCAACAGGTTGAAACCACAAGCTGAACAAATCATAGCTGAAGAACAAGCAGGATTCATGGCAGGGCGAAGTACCACTGAACAGATTTTCAACCTCAGAATAATCTGTGAGAAATACCTACAGCACCAACAACATCTATATCATGTGTTCATAGACTTCAAGAAGGCATTTGACCGAGTCTGGCATGCAGCTCTATGGGCAACCATGAAAGTGTACAACATCGGCCCTAAAATTATAGAAGTCATCAAAAGCCTGTATGACAAGGCTACCAGTGCAGTCCTCCATAACAGCGTCATCGGGAACTGGTTCAGAACAACAATCGGTGTGCGTCAAGGATGCCTACTCTCTCCAACACTCTTCAACATCTTCCTAGAGCGCATCAGGTCAGATGCTCTTGCAGATCACGAAGGCACAGTCAGCATAGGGGGCAGAGCAATCTCCAATCTTCGTTTTGCGGATGATATTGATGGATTGGCTGGAGAGGAACAAGAACTTGAACAGCTTGTACAGAGGCTTGACACCACCTCCAGAGCTTATGGAATGGAAATAAGTGCAGAGAAGACCAAAATTATGACCAACAACACCAATGGCATCAACACGGACATCAAAGTACAAGGCCAATCCCTCAACACAGTGCATAGCTTCACATATTTAGGAGCCATTGTGTCAGACAATGGGTCTCGACAGGAAGTCCTCTCCAGGATCGCACAAACAACTGCTGCCCTGACAAGGTTGAAGCCCATTTGGAAAGACAGAACCATCAGTCTACATTCCAAAGTAAGACTGCTGCGCTCTCTGGTCATCTCCATCTTCCTATATGCTTGCGAAGCATGGACCCTCACAGCAGATCTCCAACGAAGAATACAAAGCATGGAGATGAGGTGCTACAGAAGACTTCTGTGCATTTCCTATACCCAACACATCACCAACGACGAAGTCCGACAGACCATCACACAAGCCATTGGACAACACGATGACCTGCTCACAGTGGTGAAGAAACGGAAACTCCGATGGTATGGCCACGTCACCAGATCATCAGGCCTTGCAAAGACCATTCTGCAAGGCACAGTGCAAGGAGGTAGAAGAAGGGGGAGACCGAAAAAGAGGTGGGAGGACAACATTCGAGAATGGACTGGTTTGACACTGAGCGAAGCCATGAGGGCTGCTGAGGACAGAGAAAGATGGAGTATGCTGGTTAAACGATCATCTGTGGTGCCCCTACGACCTTCGGGTTATGGGACAGGATAGGATAGGATAGGAGTCTAAACACTGGTCTATTTCTCACCAAATCATGAATGTTTCATTGCCTGTGTAAGAAGGGGTACTGCTTACATTATCAAATAGGACAAACTGTCTTTCCTAGACATTTGCGAAGTACATGGGAATGAAAATGTCCAGGAGGGGGTTTCTTGTATGGATGGTAAAAAGAGAGTTGCTCCTCCTGAGAATGTGGAACATGGGCAATTATCTATACAATCTTGATGTTTTGAAAAAACAAAAAGGACAGCTGATAGCGCAGGCCATTGAATGTATGGACAGAGAAGCAGAAAGGAAGTTTGAGGCAACAGAGTGCCTGCCCCAATTTGCTTGTTGCCAGTCTTTTTTGCAGTGTCAGTAAAGTCTATGCACAGGGACTCATCACTAGTTTCAGTGAACACGGTGGCTCCCATTCTGGCTTGACTGTAGCTGGAATCAGGTTCATTTTCGTAAACCATGGCTAAGCTGTCATTTGATTCAGTGGCACTTGAATCATTGGATGGAATAAAGTCACAATGCGATTTAGAGTGATTGTGCTGTCACAGACGTCATCAAACAAATCATCATGATCACTGTTATATCCGCTGCGGCAGTGCTCAGTGTTGGGAGTATTTGGCAGGTCCACTAGGTTGTCAGATTCCTGTCAACAGATTATAATACTGTGTTACTGTACATTATTATTTTGAAACATGACTATTAGCGATGAGAAATTATAGCAGGTTAATTAAATCAATAATTTCACCCGTCCGATTGACAGATCTAACAACTACAATTAACGGCTATTTTCATTAAAATGCATATCTAAATCAAAAGGCTACTTTCATTTAAATACATTTATCTAAATCAACAACAAACCAACAGAACAAATACAATTATGCTTTTAAATCAAAATATAACTATGTGAATATTTATCAATTTATTACAATAACAATAAATGCAATGTATTCCATTGTAGCACGCAAAATACATGCACAATGCCCGAAATGGCGAATAAAAATCCAACCCTGAATCCAAGGGACGTATAGATTTAGTTGTTTGGTTTTTGCGGCCAGTATGTTTGTTATCCCTTTAGAAAAATACCAATATGATGGAAGATTACGATCCACCATTTCATTGCTCGCTTGGTTCGAGTAGCAGACAAGGAAATCCAATAAGGGTTGTCTTTTATTTTTGTTGCAAACGCGCCTATGACTGCTAAATGTAGTATACCCATTCCGTGTTCCCGATTGCGCACTGCAGTGCGTATTTGACCCCAAAATAAAGAAATGACGCAAAGTGGGGAGTCATTCTTGACGCACATTTGTGCTGGAAGCAGACGACATGTCTAGAGATCCAATATCGACAACTCCTACTGCGACAAGCACTAGTCCTACAGATGTTCGACATATGCCTGAAACATCCACTTATACTGAACGCATGCATATTATGTCTTTCTACCCGTGACGACGTCCTTGTTAACTTTGCTATCTGTGGGGGTCAGGTGTGGGTAATGGAGCTTGGGTTGGTGGTGTATGTAAACACTATAAAAAGTAATCCTAATCAATAAAAGCCTAACAAAATTGATGTACACAGCTTATACTTCACATTTTGCTTTCGGAGTGCACTTTCGTAGGACTGGTGTGCCATTATCTTAAACTACTTGGGGCTAACCTGAAACTTCATAGCTTGGCACTGTTTTCCATCTTGAGCTAAATCGATCCATGTCAAAGTTCATTTGCCTTGTAGCGCTACACTCTAACAAGTACATTACTCACGGTGGAGGTCTCTGGGGGTTAGACAACGACGATGAGGACAGCTGTGGAGGTGGATGTAGTTGCTGTTGCTGCTGAAATGGGTTAGGAGATGGCTGAGGCGGAGGCTGGGGCAGGTGCTGCTGACCCTAGTACCTCTGCTGTTGCTGCCTTCGATGGTGCAGAGTCTGAAACATGATCCTTTTTAAGATCAAACTACCTATTTAGGAATATATATATATATATATATATATATATATATATATAGAGAGAGAGAGAGAGAGAGAGAGAGAGAGAGAGAGAGAGAGAGAGAGAGAGAGAGAGAGAGAGAGAGAGAGAGAAAGAGAGCGAGAGAGAGAGAGAGAGAGAGAGAGAGAGATACATTTTTCCCTGTTGTCTTATGACATAAATGTGACATAAAAATTATAAAGAAGGCTTGGCTTATATAATTTTTAAAAAAGGTGCAGAATGATGCCAAAATAAACAAAGGCAACATTCTTATATCCTTTTGTTGTAATGTATCCTCGGACTTTTAAAGAAAGAACACACACAGACCGTGAACATGGATGGACCACTGAACAATGAAAAGTCATTATATTTTTATCCAAAGTAATAGTCTGATTAAGCATTTGCAATAAATGATGATATTGCTACGTGGAATTAGGTCAAGCATATATTTCTCACCCCCACTCTAAGCTCTGTTACGTCAGAGACGCGCACGATAGATCCGCTTTACAAAGCATGCAATAACAGTGTATTTACCTTTGATTTGATTTTGCGTTGTTGTTAGAAGAAGCTTTGTATGATGTTAATAATTTTGTTGGTCAATATTATTGGAGAATTTTCTATAAAATTATCTTCACTACTCCAGTAAAAAATTGTGCTCATGTAGGCTAAGTCTATTCTTTGCCGTTTTATGCATTTACGTGGAAGTGTTGCAACTTGCAATTTTGTCAATCAAAGCATTTGCCAGAATCTAATACACTCTTGTTCCTAGCTAAAAGTACATACTTGCTCTGCAAATTTCATATTATTGACGGTAAAGGTGAAGGTAAAAGACTACTAATCCACCACAGTTTGGGTTTTCTTTTGCCAAGTCGGTCTCGGGTCTGCACCAATTAATCTTCTTCACTTCGATTCGTCAGGTGCTACATATAGTCATTTTCAGTTTAATATTTAATGAATCCTAAAAAGTCCTAAGCTGAAAACTGATAACATATGAAGAAATCAAAGTCCCAACAAGAAAAAGTTTTACCTACCACACTGTTGGCAATTGTTTACAATGGCGCACTGACATATCTCGTGAAAATTCGTTGTCTCGTTGGCTAATCACGTCACGATGCAATCTGATTGGTCACGACATATACACACGAAGAGAGAGGGGCACTGGAATCAAGCAGGAGTGTAAAAGCCCAGGCTCAAAGTGTGTAAGTTATACACAATCCAACGTGGCAGATTATGCTTTTAGACGACACCACTGTGTTTTTGCATGCTTTCAACGTCGGTCGGCTAAACAGTGGTGAAAAACGCTATTTTGACCTTAAAAATTCTGGCGACCGTCGTCACAAAAACTGACGACGTCGTCACAAATCAGCGGTCGACAGAACGTGTGACTTTTACCTGAGTTCGTCGACAGAAGTGGCAGTTAACATGTACACACACACACACACACACACTCACACAACATGTTATCCGATGAATCAACCAGCAGGCCAATGGAAACCAATGCTATAGTATAAAGGACACAAGGAAATCAAAAGTCAAGCTACTTACAAGGTCCTCACAAAGAACGAATGGTCACATCGCTTATTGTATGTTGCCGACTCACAATGCTTTAGGTCTCTCGTCGACGGCAGCTGGCTTTTGATGAATCTCTGGACTCGACGCCACATTCAGCTTCCTACTGGAGGCGTTAGTTACAACACTTGAGCCGAATAACGCTGTCTCATCATATTATTTTCCCCTTTACCAACAACTGGCCCGCTGGTGTCAGTATAAATCGGTCCAGTAGTCACCTATATGCGAAAGTGTCGTGTGACTATAATCTACAAAACAACAACAATGTCTCAAGCCAAGCAAGGAAGGTAATAATAGTCTCACAGTCACGGTCACTGAGTCAATATGCTAGCAGCGTTTCACACAAGTAACCAAAGACTTGGTAATTTGATCTACTGTATAGAGTCCATACTGTTTTTCGCTGTACTACTGAAGATGGACTACAAGCATAGCGAACTCTACTAACAGGCCTTCTCATTGCGCAAATGAGGGCTTTGAATGGGGGCCTACTGAAAATAAGGAAAGGGACGTAACTCTGCCTAATCAATTTACTGAAAACACAAACCTGATTCCTAAAGAGTTTATATTGTTTGTTAGTCATACCTTTACCTATAATGCACGTTTAAACACCAATAATTACCCAAAATGTGTTAATTTATCGACTAGTTATCTCTACGAAAATGTTTTTTTTCTTCTTGGTTTGCCTGCATTTCGGTAAATTTACGCATCAATCGATAACTTCCGTCACGTCGGCGCTTGTTTTTGATTTTCATTGTGGTCGCATTTTCATCATGGGGAAAAAGTGTTGCGTCTATGGATGTAAAACAAACTATTCGTCAGAACAAGGAGGTGGTGTGGAGAGGAAATTATCTGTGTTCAGATTTCCAAAGGATGCAGACGAGAAGAATGCGTGGATTTCTGCAATACCGAATGCCAACTTGGTCGTTTCAAAAGACACTGTTGTGTGTGAACTGCACTGGCCTACTGGGTTTGAAACGATCACTATGAGAGGGAAGCAAAGACCGAAACATCCACCCTCCGTTTGGCCAAATGTACCAGCTAGCCAAGTGCCGACTCCTGCACCCGCCGCTCGCCCAACCAAGCGTTCGTCGTGCTTTGAGAGAAATAAGGAAGAGGATCAACTTGCAGCTTTTTTGAAGGGTGACACCACAACATTTTGTGACATGATGAAGACGTTGTTGGCCAACGAGAGAGATCTGCATGTTCCAGTGATCGCTTACATGGACAGTGGAGTTTTACACGTGCAGTCAACGAAATCTTTAAATGGAGTGCCTTTGTTCCTCATCAAAATATCCCAGGATCAAAGTTTTGAGAATTTCCATTTAGGTGTTAAATGCACTGCTGCCTCCCTCTCCAAAAACAGGATCATGACACTGAACACATGGTCAGCACTTGAGGAAAATGTGAGGTATTTGAATTCTTTGGATATTAACAACAAACAGCAGATAATCCAGCAACAATTACAAGCGATGGGGACGCGGAAAGTTGGCAAGCCATTGTACACGCCCGACATTGTTGTCAGAGCTTTCCAGTACTTTGCAACATCCCGGTGTTTGTATGCAAGATTGCGTCAGGACTTTCAACTGCCTTCAGTGCAAACGCTGACCAGGATCACGTCAAAGGTGGCAAAGGTTGATGAGTCAACTTTTTCTGAGGCAGTGTTCAGCTCACTAGATGAGAGACAAAGACTGTGTGTGTTGCTGCAGGATGAAGTTTATGTGAAGAAAATGATGCTGTATCATGGAGGGCAGGTATTTGGGAGAAGCGCTGACAACCCGCAGTGTCTAGCAAAGACGGTGCTAGGGATCATGATTTCCTGCATGTTTGGAGGGCCCAACTTTCTGTCAAAGATCCTACCTGTTTCGAGGCTCAACTCGACTTTCCTTCATGAGCAAGTCCAACTGTCGCTGCAGGCTATTCAACAGGCTGGCGGTGACGTCAAAGCAATCATCTGTGACGGAAACCGCAACAACCAGGCATTCTTTAAGCTGTTAGGGGGAAATGTTCAGAGGCCATGGGAGACACAAGCTGGTATATTTCTTTTGTATGACTTTGTACACTTACTCAAGAACATAAGAAACAATTGGTTGACCGAGGCGACAGGGGAACTGCTGTTTCCCCACGATGGAGTGGTGCGCACAGCAAAGTGGAGTCACCTCATTCAACTGTATAAGTTGGAGGCAGAGTCCCTTGTCAAGATGTCTGACCTTGACGAAGTGGCAGTGTTGCCGAAACCAATCGAAAGACAAACAGTATCAACATGTTTGAAGGTGTTCAGCGAAAAGACCCACCAGGCTTTGCTCAAACATCCAGGTATGAGTAAATTTGAGGGCGTGGAAGGCACTGCACTCTTCATCAACAAGGTGCTCACTTGGTGGAAGATTGTGAACGTGAAGTCCAGGTACATGGACGTGAGACACCGGGACGATCTACAAGCTGCAGTTAGCGACCAAGCCGATGATAGGCTCAACACTTTACTTCAGTTTGGTGACATGGCAAAACAGATGGCTGGAAAGCAGGGCAAGAGGCTAAAACAACTGACTGGAGACACCGCTCAGTCCATATTTCACACTTGTAATGGACTTGTCAGTCTGTGCCGTCATCTCCTTTCAACATCTCACCAATATGTGCTGCTGGGACAGTTCTCCACTGATCCTCTGGAGAAAGAATTCAGCAAGCTTCGGCAAGGGTCAGGGGGTACATATTTTATCAATGTTCAGCAAATTGTAGAGAAAACCAGAATCAACAAGGCCAAGCTGCTGCTCACATTGAAAACGGACATGAATGGCGAAGACGCCGGCCACAAGTGTTCTGATTGTGACTTCACAGTCGAGTCGAACGAAAAGGCGTGTGAAACCGTGGACAGCCTGGAGCAACTTGAAGCAAGTGTTCCACCAGAGACAAAGTCTGCACTTGTGTACATTGCTGGCTATGCGACACGGAAAGACCCAGAGTTAGATGAGGGGACATTGCTGGGCCTAACAACGTTCTACTTTGAGAAGTATGGACAGTATACAGACTCACTGGACAGAGGCGGTCTTAAGATACCCTCAGACAGAGCGTGCCAGTGGACAATTTTTTGCTTCATTGTTTTCAACATCGTGAAAGACTCAGTATGCAGGAAATCATTCACCAGGATAGCAATGACAATATCTGACATGTTCGAGTTCGAGATGGAGGAGAGGCATGCCAGGATTGTATCCAACATCTTCATCAAGAACTACTGCTTTGCCGCAACCCCCCGGTCAACAAAAGAGCCTGCCCTGAAACGGTTGAAATTATCTGCGTCATCATAGCGAGGTTAGTTTCATGTGATGTTTTGCTTGTGTGATACTTTAAGTGGCCTATTTGGCCTACTTTGTGATATTTTTTCTGTCTTCTTTTTTTTATTTGTGTCCTTTGCCATTGTCTTATACTTATTGTCGGCACTGCTACTGCATGCAATCAGTGAGTAATGGCATAATAATCAGTTAATTTTAACCCCTGCTGTGCTAAGTGCGATTATTGCTGCGCCATGGTCTTATACTTTGAATTTAATTAAATCAAATTAATTAATTAATTTTGCGCTATCATGTAAAGATTGTAACGTAAAAGAAACAATAGAGACAATCAATATATGTTCCAATCCTTGAATAGAATGCACACATTTGAACAGAAAGAAGCCATTTGCTGATACTTTGTGAGAAATAGTAAGGATATAATTATGTGATGCTAAAATAATAACGCATAGCACTGAAGAGGTTAACAAAGTACAACCCAATATATATTTCCATAGGAATTTAGAGCATTGAAACCAACTAATATAACTTTATTTTGAACCAGAGATTGCAAATTAGTTGCACATTGATGTTTTGTAACATTGACACAGTAGGCCCCCAGTCAAAGCCCCCAGTTGCGCTATGAGAAGGCCTGTTAGTAGAGTTCGCCATGACTACAAGGGAAACACAACAAAACGTAAGTTGTATTGTATGTAAAAATCATTTTCTAAACATAATCCTCTTCAAAACTATCAAGACTGCACTCTTAGATTTTAAAACTATGGTTGGTTGGTTGTTTTATTAACGTCTTCTTCATCGAGATGATAAGACGTACACACGCATTCACACACATTTACACCAGATACATACATACATCCATACATATAAAATACATAATTATATAAACTGAGCAACTGGAGAATCAATCAAAGCTTTTGCTAAGCTAATGCTTATATCAAAGCTTATGTTATCAATGGAATCGATAATAGAAACATCAATTGGCAAAAAATGGACGCATATTACTGCATTGAAGTAATATATGTTTTAGAGAAATAGATTCACCACATATACATTTTACATTTTTACAATATTTGGTTTTAATTGAGTTTAATATTAATCTATGTGCCATACTTGAAACTGATCTAGCAATTCCACAAGGTTTATTATAGTTGCAAGTAAGTTTAATGTCTTTTACAAATTTATTTATTTATTTATTTATTTTTATTGGTCTATAACTTGACGTAAGTGATCGGAGCTTACCTGATTTTAAAATAGGCATTATTATTGAAGATTTCCAATAATCAGGTAAAGTACCCATATGCCAGCATTTGTTAAAAATAGTGTGTAAAATATGTATCCATTTTTCAGGAAGATGCATCAATAAGGTATCTGATATACTGTCTAATCCTACAGCAGACTTTTTTCTTCCTAAATCTAAAATAGCATTTTTTACTTCATGATATTTAATTTCAGAATTAATATATAAATTATTATTTGATGGGGGTGCTTCATATTCATTAGTATTTTCCAAATGTTCTTGTTCATTTTTTTTTTGTTAGGTGACAAATTACTAGCATTAGCAAAAGTATGTTTGGCAATGAATTCTCTTTCCAAAAGTTAAGTTCTTTCCCATTTTCGCTGTCAACCACCCAAATGGTGGATACTTTTTTTCGCACGAAGATGTTTTTTTTTCTCTCCTGGTTTCTTCATTCAGATGTTTTCTTATGCTTCGGAAAATGTACATGTTGTGGCCAAGTGGGCTAAGGCGGGACTAACTTGCCTTGTCCACAGGCCAGAAACCAATAGAGTCTGACAGGTGTTGGAACGATTCCGCATCTGGGCGTTATGTTTCTCCGAATATTATTTACTTTCGACTCGGGCAACGTCTCGTGGGTTTTCTCCGAGTACTCTGGTTTGCCCCCCCCACCCCCCACCCCCCATCAAACTTTCAAAAAACACAACTAATATTATATTAGGTAGGTTGGGTTTGGGCGCGCCACGTCACACACACAAAATTAATGAATTTTTTTTAAAAAACGCAGCCACTATTCATAGCTTTATCCTCTTAGATTAAAAAGGGTATGTTAGCTTTTTTTTTCCCAGGAGGCAAAAAAAAAGTTATAACAGGCCTACATTCTTTCTCTCTTTTTTTTTTGAGAAGGGGGGGGGTGTAGGGGCAGAGGAGGGTAAGTCCATTCACTGTAAATCCTTAAATCATGGCCTGCATTTCGACAGCAGCAGGCCTATTATAATAAATCTCTGACCTGCCACATAATACCATTAACATGCCATTTTATACCCTCGCGTATTTAAGCTTACTGACAGTTACTGAGCTAGTGTATCTGTACGGTAGCTCACACTAAATGTACCGAAATAGTTTTTAAAAAAATAGTGAAGGGCTGACTGAAAGGAAACTAAACACCAAGTAACACTCCCAGAATATGAGGCACCGTATGAGTAAAAATGCTATACTATTCTATTTATAATGTTACCCCGGCAATGTGTAAAATCCCGGTATTGTATAGAATGCCCAGATAAGGTATAGAATGTCTCATGGTGCTAGGCAAACTATGAAATATAATTTGTTTGTGAAAATGTTACATACTTTTCATAGGCATTCTATAACCTTTACATTAGGCATTATACAGAATGACCAGTAACATTTACGCAAAGTGTTAAAAGGGCACAAGATGAGATGCCTTTATTAATTTAAACGCATTTGAACGAACGAACGTTGAGGTTTAACGTGTACACCCACCATTGGCGATATGGCAGACGGGGATAACCATCCCAGGGAAAGAGAGGTAGGGACCTGAATCAACACTGACCCACCAAAGCAATCATACTGCTAAAATGGACAGTGAACAATGGCCACATTTTATATCGCCCACCACGGGATTCGAACCTTGGTCATCGGTGTGACAGGCGAACGCTCTACCACTTGAGCTACGGCGGTGGGACGCATTTGAAACTAAAATCAGTACAACAGTACAACTTATGTTAATCTGATGAATAAAAATTGATACAACAACAACAACAACAACAACAACAACATGCAACTAAAAGAACAAAACTACGAAATAAAGCACAGGGGGTATTCGTACCCGAAAACGCGGAATAACACTTGGAATTGTACTCACTTTACTTCTTCACACAAAAGCACTTTATATTTTGGCACTTTGATATTAATCAACGACCCAAACGCCACCGCAAATAGTAATGGCGGGAAAAAAATGGAGGGATTAGGCCTATTATATACTTTGCCAGCAGACAATCCGGCAAAGTTTAAAATGCCTAGGCAATGTAAAAAATATCTATCATTTCATACTTGGACGTTCGATTTCAGGCATTCTATACTTTATCTAGGCATTCTATAGAATGCCGAATTTCACACATTGCGGGTAACATATATAATGCTTTCTATGTACGTACATTATGTGCATATAATTCATGCACATATAATCTATTTTATAATATAGAATTTAAACCAAGAAAGCGTTATATACATATAGAATGTTATTTATAGCATTTTTACTCCTACATCGCCTCATGTCAGTGACGTTTGTTGAATGAGGACCAATAGGAAGAGTGGGCTGCGCCGGTCGTGGGCACACTTGAGTGATCTGATATGTTAAAATGGCGTCTGATTGTTTGGTCACAAAGCAAAAATCACTTGTTTTTAGTGCACTCGCCAGCAGTCACTTAGTAAACATAACCCTCTTCATAACTACTAACACTGCAATCCTAGATTTTAGAACTATTTTTGGCAATGAATTCTCTTTCAGAAACTTAGGTTTCTTTCCATTTCCGCTGCCAACCAGCTAAATTGTGGATAATTTTTTTTTCACACGAAGATGTTTGTTGTTTTTCTTTTTCTGGGTGTCAGGTATATCTTCTCATGCTTCGGAAAATCAGTCCCCTTGATTTTCACCAAGCCCAGCCGGATACACTGACGAGCAGAGAACCCAGTGAAATGGTTCTTGTTTGTAGATTATAGTCACACGACACTTTCGCATATAGGTGACTACTGGACCGATTTATACTGACACCAGCGGGCCAGTTGTTGGTAAAGGGGAAAATAATATGATCACACGTTGACCAATCCGGGATTCGAACCAGCGACCTTTCGGTTACTAGCAAGACGCTCTTACCAACTGAGCTACTCGGCCCCTCTGCTGGACACGCGAGCGCCTATCCCCGTATTATAGATACCCAGGGGAAGACGCGTCACTGGAAACCCGCTCGCGTGTCCAGATACAAGCGCATGTGGGCCATCTGGATCTATGGCACCAATCCCACAACCCATTGGCAGCAGAGAAAGGGAGATAAATCCTTCCTATCATTTCCTCGTGCCACGGAGGATAGCGTCTCCTAAAGATTTTATCCACGATAAAGTCCAGTCCCTTCCTTTATCTCAAGTGGTTTTGCTCACACTTGTCTCCCGAAAAACACTTATATTATCTCATGTTAAGAGATTACTACTTTGATTATAGAGTTGCTCATAATCCATTCTCATAGGATTTAGTGGTCCTGATCCGACCCTTAGCAGTCCGCTGGATGCTATAAACATTGACTATCTATCTAATTATCCTAGGATTTAAGCCTATACATATTTCCACCCCACCTCCACCTCTCGCCCCCCTCCACTCCTCCCGTGTTTTTTTTGTGCAGTTCCAAAAATGGCGAGCGTTCTAATTATTCTTTCCAGAACCAATATGCGTATTTTATTTATCGTCTATTTCAAGCTACGGCGATTGTAGACCTACACGCAAATTAGGAATTCCATTTGTAAAATATTTATTTTCACCACCTTCCGCTGAATAATTTTTATTTAGAAGCATATTTTCTAAATAATAAAGAATCATTTGTTTACAAACCGTGTCAAATAATAAATAATATGTTTCCTCTATAAATAACTTATTATTTACCTGAACAATGTATTGTTTAGGTAGATAAATCATGATACAGGTAAATCAGGCATTGTTGCTAAATAAGGGATTATTTACCAAAACAATGCATTATTTAGCAGATTGTGTTAAATAATGTATGAGTTAAAAATGTTTCTAGATAATAATTTATTTACATATATAATGCATTACCTAGCGGAATTTGCTTTATGATTTAGAAGATGTTGCTAAATAATGCATTATTTACGTAAACAATTCATTGTTTAAGGACTTTAAAATGTTCATTATTTACGAGATTCGCAGGTACACGTCGTATTACTATGAGGTTAGGTGGTCGCACACATCATGCAGAAAGATGGAGTACGCTGGTTAAACGATCATCTGTGGTGCCCCAACGACCTTCGAGTTACGGGATGGGATAGGATAGGATAGGAAGATCATTTGACATAAAAAGAAAAGTGCATTTTAAAGCCATATGAGAAGAAGAAGAAGAAGAAGAAGAAGAAGAAGAAGAAGAAGAAGAAGAAGAAGAAGAAGAAGAAGAAGAAGAAGAAGAAGAAGAAAAAGACTGTATATACGCGCTTTTCCCCAAATCACCAATCAGGTTCACAGAGCGTCGATCTGTACCGACACGCACGCTAAAATGTTTCACCCACTCTCACACTCACAATAAACACTCATTTATGAGTCAAATGTGTATTGTAAAGGCATGGAGATTGCTATAAGAAGATGGAAAGGAGATCGAATGTTTAGTTTTGACATTTTTATATTGCCTGCACCCCATACCATTATTGAAGGGAGGTAGGAAACCGGAGTACTCGGAGCACCCTCAGTGACCTGAATAGTCTCGTACCTAAGTCACATACGTTCGCCCCTTGCGGGGACAAAGACATAAAACATATCCCGTTATAAATGCATTCATGCCAGCAACTATCACAAGTTATATAATATAACAGTTCCTCAACACGACACATTAATATTGCTACTACTATCACAGTTCCATATCACCATTACATCTCATCGATTGACATTCGCACAAAACAACTTACAAATATATACAAAATCAATCTATAAGAGTATACATTTCATATGCTATTACATTCATACAAGCCAGTATCATTTATCAACCGGTTATTAAAACCGATAATGAATATATATATATATAGGCACAGTGCAAGGAGGTAGAAGAAGAGGGAGACCGAAAAAGAGGTGGGAGGACAACATTCGAGAATGGACTGGTTTGACACTGAACGAAACAATCAGGGTTGTTGAGGACAGGGAAAGATGGAGTATGCTGGTTAAACGATCAACTGTGGTGCCCCTACGACCTCCGAGTTATATATATAGATAGATATAGATATATAGGTAGATATATTTAGATATATAGAGAGATATATATGTAGATATAAATATAGATATATAAACAACTAAATTAATAACATAAATAAATAACCACCTTGCTATTTGCATTTTTAAAAATCAACAACCCAAGAAAGAGACGGTGGGGGAGGAGAGGGAAGCGATGCTAAAAAAAATAGTTTACATAATCTAAAACATTACAAGGATTTGGGTAATCATGCAACCACATGACACAAACACAGCAGTTTACCCTAAGGGAGAGCACCGAACAGTCCACACCCTCCCATTGAGACTGGAAAGGTAATGTGCGCTCTAATGTGTCAGTGACGCAGCTTGCTTTCTAAAAACCAACGATGGCGTGAGCTACTCTGGTGTGGGCACACTGATCGAGTGGTCTGATATTGTCAGACACAGGGCCTTCGGATGAGAATATAAACCGAGGTCTAGTCTGTGCACGCATGTATTCCATAGCATAGACTTAAAAGATCCTGACGCTCATGCCCTTGACGGGTGAATGCGGCTACACAAATACATCCAGCACGCACAAGGTCCCTTCACCCTCACCCTCGGCCGGTCGCACAGGATTGTGGTCAGTCGTCTGGGCTTCATACTATGTGTCAGGGGCTGTAAGTGAGTGTCAGTAGGATCCAATATGGGCCCGCGCACTGAGCATTCGACAATGGATGAACACACGCGCGTGCCGACATCATCATCATCATCATCATCATCATCATCATCATCATCATCATCATCATCATCATCATCATCACATGTTTGAGTACTGAATTCTTGTGATTTTGTTGTGTAACAGCCAGGGGTGTCGGATAGCGCAGTGGTTGGAGCACTCGCTACTGTGTCGCAAGTTAAGCACCGTCCAGTGCGGTTAGCACTTGGATGGGTGACCGCAAAACGTGAAGCGACAAATAACAACGCCCCCAGTTGACTCAACTGTGATTGAGTACCTACTCTCATAAGGGTGGGGAAGGTAAAGCAGCGAGGGAGAGAGATGGGCATCACCCTCATTACGCTGGCCCAAGATAAGTGTGATCTCCAACATCACACTCCCCTACGGCCACAAGGCTATGGGACTACCTTTACCTTTTACCTTTTTAACAGCCTTTATGAGCGTGCATGGTTGATGCAGATCGCCTGGCTTTGGTTCTGATATAAGAACATTTAGCATCCAGTATTATTGTACATGTATTAAATAATAATAATAATAATAATAATAATACCGGATGCTAATACGCGCTTTACTTCGAATGATTTCAAACTCAAAGCGCGGCGACCTATACAAACATACACGCTCACGTGGAACAAATATATTACAGACACACAACAAGGACAACAGTATACAAGGCATACACGTGGTGTAAAGGCAGGGAGATCGCTATTAGGAAACTGAAAGTTAAATAGTTTTGTATTTTTTTTTAGATTAATTTGACTGCATCCAATATTATTTTGAAGGTATTCAGATGAAGGATGTGGAGGAGGAGTAGAAAAAGGAGAAGATGATGATGATGATGATGATGATGATGATGATGATGATGATGATGATGATGATGATGATGATGATGATGATGATGATGATGAATGAAGAAGAAGAAGAAGAAGAAGAAGAAGAAGAAGAAGAAGAAGAAGAAGAAGAAGAAGAAGAAGAAGAAGAAGAAGAAGAAGAAACGAGCAACAACAATAACAGTACTGTATTTCTATCTCCCAATAGACCTCCAGTTACTTGGACACACATTCGGCCTTGAACTCATGCCACGCATGCAATGTCCAAAATTCAAACTCTCTCCTCACAATTAGCCCCGGCGTACTCTGTAATGGCCTGTCTTAATTGGAAGGTTCGTGGAGGCTCGCGAACCTTTTTTCCCAGGTTCGGATCCCGAACCTAGGTTTATGAATCGGGATCTGAAAACTTCCACGAACCTTGAAATTACTCCTTCGGATGAGAGTATAAACCGAGGTCTAGTCTGTGTCGCATACATTCCATCATAACGGACTTTAAAGATCCTGACGCTCATGTCCTAAACGGGTGAGTGCCGGTGACAAGAACACGCCCAGCATGCACCTAGGTACTTCTCCCCCCTCCATGGCTGCCCAGGATTGTGCTCAGTTGTCTGGAGCGTTATTACGGTGCGCCCAAAGGCTGCAAGTTGGCGCCTCGGGCGGTTTGAGTTAGATCCTGTATCGGCCAGCGCCTTGAGCAGCTCTTGAGCTGGAAAAGCGCTAAATAAGAACGATTAAATAAAAAAATAAATTAAATTAAATTAAAATAGACCATGAACTGTACCGTCGGCTATCCCTAGCTCTCTCATTCCACGCGTGACGTCAATTGGTTTTTTAAAAAAATAAATAAATAAATAAAATAAAGAAATTATGATAGAACTATGGCAGTATGCAAAGTCTTGCATGACTTCTGTAAGTCGCTTGTCCGAGGAGGCACAGGACCAACGTAACTGCGGTAATTTTAGGAGTAGTAATATCGTGCTTTACGTTCTAGGACAAACACAAAGTGTATACAGGTTGATAAGAAATATATCAGATGCCGTATGAGTAAAAGTGCTATAAGTAACATTCTCTATATACAATGCTTTCTATGTACATACAACGCATTCTATATGCAAATAATTCATTCTATATACATATATTTTTACACATAAAATCTATTCTATAATATAGAAGTTAATCCAAGAAAATAAGTGTCATTGCCTGTACATCGAATGAATTTTTACATTAAAGAAAATATTTGTATATTATAGAATATATTTTGATATTATGGAAATTATTTCTATGTTAGGCCCCTTAAAAACAATATGTCTGTTTTTACTGTAACATAGGAATACAAATAGAGTCGGTAGGTCGGTTGCTTAAAAAAAAAAAATTTCTAACTTGGGTGCGATTTTTTGGGCTTTTTTCAATTCTTTTCCAGACGATCTCAAGAAATGTTTGAAGACAGGCCCAAAAAATTAGGGTCGGTCGCAACACCACAAAGATACATTTTGGGGGGGGGTTGTTCGCTTTATAGAATACATTAATACATGTATTATATAATTTATTTCTATACTATAGAATTTATTTCTATATAATATAATAGATTTCTATATTTTAGAATGTATTTCTATTGTCATAGAATTAGTTATAGTTTATAGGGTCATTTTTATACTTATGGAATAGATTCCTATATTATAAAATAGATTTCAATATTATAGAATTTATTTTTATATTATATAATAAATTTTTATATAAAAGAATTTGAATATATAATTATACAATTTTATTTTTTGTCAAACGAGCCTATGCTATGTAATACGAGGTCCTGACAGCCTTGACCTCAAATTTCAAGGGGCTTTCTTTTAGTAACAAGACTGTGTCTCATAGAAATCCACCTCCGCCATTTTCTAAAAGAAAGCCCTTTGAAATTTGAGGTCAAGGCTTTCACGGACTCGTTTTACATAGCAAAGTCTCGTTTGACATAGAATCCTATCCTATCCTCTCCTATCCCATTGTGACGGTGGGTCTATTGTTACTGGGCTCTGCACAATGGAATGCTATTACCCACTTGTCTTTGTCTGCGGGGGTCGGCTAGTTTAATCACCTTATGACTAATCTTAATACATTTATATGTTTAGCTCGGTCTGTGTGATAGATAGGGAGAAAATGGTAAATGCTTCACTGACACACTGTCACGTGGGGTTTATGGGCTCTGCACAATGGAATTATGGACCCTCACGTTTATTCGGTGGGAACTGCTAGTAAGTCACCCTATGAATTACTTTAATAAATTTATTTGTTTAGCTCGTTCTGTGTTAAGGTTGGGGTACAGAAATAGATAGAAAAATGGTAAAAGATTACTGTCACACTAGCTTTCACACGGCTATGAATCATATGTAGTCCAGCCACTTGATAACAGTTAAAATCACACATTTATTTCTTCTACTCTATACAAGGTTCTCTAAGTACTAATCTAACTTAAAAAGTCTCAGTCACTGCTAATAGTTCGATCGCTGATAGTCTAGGCAGCTGTTTTTTCTTCCTCGGGCACTTGCTACTAGATTGCATGTAGATTTGGACTACTGTGGTCCGTTTTACAGTTTCTGAAGAGTTGGACTACTGTGGTCCTGTATTGATCAGTTTAAGTGCACCTTGGCGTGTTCACTTAACTGCTAGATGGAGCGTGCGAAGTCCTTCTGTGAGGTAGCTTCTGGTCCACCTGGGTAGTTGTGTAGTTGGGTTCCCTTGCCACGCTGTGGGGTCTTGTAGGGGTTTTTTCAAGGTAGCTCTTTCCGGCTTGTGCGGCAGAGTCTCCTCAACCAAATAGTCGTTTCTGTGGAGTGGGGTGCACAGGATAGCTCGGGATAGCTCGGGATAGCTCGCCTGCTCGTCTGTAATATAAGAGACGAAATTCTGCACAACCCTGAATAATCGGTTTGTGCAGAGCGTCTCACTGAAAGCCAAGTAGCCCTCAGTGATAGCTCTACATCTCTATACATAAGCGACGAACATTCTGCTACTTCCGGGTTCCACTGGAATCTCACTCTAAATTCCTATACATACATAAATATCAATCGTGTCTAACTATACACATACAGAATTAATAATAATATAAACATTCAGTGGTACAGCCACTGGTCTGCAAACATACATATAAGTTCAACAACAGTGGTTCCGTACGGTATACAACATGGCGGCGCAACCGGTCGTGTTTCGCCTCGTGGTAGGCTCTTCCACGTGGTCCCGCAAATTCGGATTAACAATTCACATTTATGCATAGGAAATTCCACAAACATAATTTCAACAATAATATAAATCTATCACGATGAAACAGAAGGGTGTTCATTTACCTGTTTGACAAGTTCAGGCCCGTTGTGACTTGATAGAATTCTAAGATTTCTAAGTCCTGCTTCCTGGTCTATGAGTGTAGAGATTTCTCTAGCTGTGGAGATGTTGACTCTACCTCTTCTCACACACGACTGATTCAAACTGTGTTAGGCTCTGACACAGTCAAAACTGCTCTACCCACTGAGCCTGCTCTGATTGGTTAAAATGTTTACGACTCTCGCACACAGTGCTGATTAAGTCACTACGCTGTGTGGGTCAGGCTCGCAGTGTGCTGTAATTGCTGCTGTGTAATACCTGACTCTCTACTCTTACAATGACTACACATAGCTAAATAGTAAATGTGCAGAGTTAAAGCTAGCCAGTTCGTGACACACACTAGCGCTCACACGGCTATGAAACATAGGTAGTCCAGCCACTTGTTAACAGTAAATGTCACACATTTATTTCCACTCTATACATAATTTTCTAAACACTCTATTAACTTAAATGTCCAAATTCACTTCGAATAATTCGTTTCTTGATGGGTCTATGCTGCCACTGTTCTTGATGTTTGCTACTGTCTCATCATTGGGCTATTTGTTCTGGTTGGCCTAATGTTGGTTTCAGGAGAGTGGACTACCGCACAGTCCTTCTAGAACAGTGTTAGTGCGTTTCTTCTTGCATTTAGCTGATTCGTTGAGGTGTGGTGATGGTGTCTCCTCCTTGGTTGTTGACTGTGCAGAGCGTCTCACTGATGGCAGAAACAGCTCTCAGTGATCGCTCCACTTATACAAACAAGGGACGAACATTCTTATATGTCCGTGGTCCACTGGAATCTCCAACATAATTTCTATACATACATCATGCCTGGCTAAACTAAACACATGGAGAAGTAATTAACAATATACACCTTCTCCGATACAGCCACTGGTCTGCAATAGTACACATAGGAGAAACAACAGGTGGACAGTAGGGGCTACCTCATGGTGTCGAAACCGGTCGCAGGTCAGCCACGTGGTCAAGCAAAGTTCGACTAACATTGACACTGATAAATCATGTCAAGACTTCACGAACATAATCTAACAATATTATCAATAAATTGCGATGAAACAAAAGATTGATCATTTACCTTTCTGACAATGTAGCTGTGGCTATACTGCAATGAATGAATTTCACCCGTCACCTGCTTAGTCTTCATTTAGAGAGATCTTTCAGAGCGTAGCTCCTTCTCGTATGAGGTTCAGACAAAGAATGATTACCTAGCCTTGTGGTCAGCTAAAGCCCGCGAAAATCTCGTGAGACCTGAGCGCCTCCTAACGGGTGGTGGTGGCTATACGTCAGCAGGATGAGGTCACTGCCTACCTGAGCGAGAGTTAGCTTACACATGCTTAGCACACAACTGACTTGTGTCGTCATCTAGGCAGCGACTTTAATTTACAAAGGCTACAGCAAGTTGAACTATTTAAGGCGTGAAGCCGTAGTGCAGGGTCTAAATAGCCTATTGTGACACCCATAACTCGAATTTCGTGGGGGCACTACAGATGATCGTTTAACCAGCATACTCCATCTTTATCGGTCCTCAGCAGCCCTCATGGCTTCATTCAGTGTCAAGCCAGTCCATTCTCGAATGTTGTCTTCCCACCTCTTTTTCAGTCTTTCTCTTCTTCTGCCTCCTTCCATTGTACCTTGCAGGCCGGGTCGTCTTTGCAATGTCTGATGCTCTGGTGATGTGGCCATACCATCGGAGTTTCCGTTTCTTCAACACTGTGAGCATGTCATCGTTGTGTCCAATGGCTTGTGGTATGGTCTTTCAGACATCGTCGTTGGTGATGTGCTGGGTATAATAATAATAATAATAATAATAATAATAATAATAATAATAATAATAATAATAATAATAATAATAATAATAAAGTTGGCTTATATAGCGCGGTACCCCAGCTCAGGGCTGGGCTCACCGCTCTTAACATAGGATATATCTTTAGAACAAACATAAACAATAAAACAGGGTATGCAAGCATTCACACCAACCGTACTCACAAAGGCATACAAGAGAACAACAACATATGCAATACACTACACATGCAAAATAAACAAACAAACAAACAAAAAATATTAATACAATGGCATATTAAATAATAATAAGATTCACCATACAGATTTAAAATATAACTAAAAATTTGTTACATCTAACAATGGTTAATTAATACAATGATCGGATAAAAAAAGATAAGACCCGCCTCTCCTCACTATTGCAGAAATAAAATATTATCAAAAACATAATGTACAAACTAATGCAAAAATAATTATGCAAGAATAGTTCTATAAAAATAATTAGATACTCAGATATAAATGTACAGACTATTTATATGTCAAGCCATGGACGGCACCCCACCGGCATCCGTCATCAGTCGGAGGGTGAGTCAATCAGGATAATACAATTTGAAGAGATGGGTATTGAGTGCGTTTTTGAAGGCCTGGGTGGTCGGTATGCTGCGGATGTTTGGTGGAAGAGAATTCCATTGCTTGGGAGCGCAGAAAGAGAAAGATCGTTCACCGTATGCCTTAGTGCGTGTCTGGGAACAGAAAGAATGCGCGCGTCTGCAGAGGAGCGAAGCGGTCGAGAGGGTAAGTAGACAGTTAAAAGATCAGTAAGATAGGAAGGGTAGGAGTCAGAGAAGAAGTTGTGGCAGAGAGTGGACAGTTTGTAGTCGATGCGGGCTTGAACAGAGAAGCCCGTGAAGAGAGTGAAGAAGTGGTGTGATGTGATAGCGCTTTTTTGCCTTAAGAACTAACCTAGCAGCATAGTTTTGGATACCCTTTGCAGTTTATCGATAAAGTGTTTGGGTGAACCTGACAAAAGAGAGTTGCAATAGTCTAGACGAGAGAGAACGATGGCACCGACTAATGTTTTTGTAGCACTAATAGTGAGGTAATGGCGGATGGAGCTGAGCTGACGAATGGCGGTGTAAGCAGAGCGACAGATGTGAGAGATGTGATTGTTGAGGGACATGTCATCGGAGAGAATGTAGCCAAGATTCCTAGCAGAGGGAGAAAACGGAATGTCAGAGCAGCCTACTTGAAGAGAAGTGGGGAGAGACGAGGCAAAGGATGATTTGTGATTGTGGATAAGAAGTGCTTCTGTCTTGTCGTCATTCAACCTCAGCCTACTGAGGGCCATCCATGACTTGACCTCACCAATGCACTCTTGCATGGACTGGACAGCGAAGTTAACAAGAGAAGGATGGGTGGGTTTGTACAGCTGCGTGTCATCTGCAAACGACTGGCTCTCAACAGCATGCTTTTCGAGCAAGATGAGCAGTGGCTTGGTGTACATTATGAACAAAACAGGGCCTAAAACGGACCCCTGTGGAACCCCGCACACCAAGTCAGCTCTGCTGGAGAAACAGCCATCCACAGCGACCCCCTGAGTTCTATCGGAAAGGTAAGATCGAAACCAATCCAAAACTGATCCAGAGATTCAAAAGTAATCCCGAAGGGTATAAGAAATGCCCAGAAGTCTTCTGTAGCACATCATCTCCATATTTTATATTCTTCGTTGTAGGTCTAATGTGAGGGTCCATGTTTCGCTAGAGTATATGGAGATGAAAATAACAAGGGAACGCAGCAGCCTTACCTTGGAGTGTAGACTGATGGTCCTGTCTTTCCAAATGGGCTTCAACCTTGTCAGGGCAGCAATTGTTTGTGCTACCATGGAGAGGACTTTCTGTCCGGACCCATTGTCTGATACAACTGCTCCTACATATTTGAAGCTGTGCATCGTGTTTAAGTCGCGTTGTATGCCATGATTTGTAAAAATAATATATATGTATTTCAGAAATTATGATATTTATATAAAACGATAAAACAAATTCAATCTAATATATATAGTAATAAATGCAAAATAATACTAAACATTGACTTTTACATTCCACTTCAGCAACAGTTATAATATACAGCATTGCAATGCATATATGGGACCACAAGAACTGGGCATGAGAACAAAAACCATGGCATACAACGCGACTTGAAGTGGGACAGCTCCAACTGATTTTGATTAATGTTTAGGCCACTACATGCATTAAGCCCCTGTATCGGGATCGCGTTTCCAAAGTTAAAAGCAGATGCTTATCTATACTGGATTTTGTCCGGGAATAGTCGACTGCAATTTTCTTCGTCAGTGCTTGATCATTAATTACGATGAAAATAATAACGATGAAAAAAAAAATAAATCAGTTCAAAGCGCAGTACATATACGCACACCGGAATAACGAATTGGGCCTACCGTGCACCCAACTAGAATGGCCAGCTAGCAAACACACAGGGACAAAGCGACTGAGGAATTAGGTTTATTGACACAATGATCCAATCACTGCGCAAGTTTACATTATTCCGTTATTCCCACAGGAAGCAAAGAGAGAGAAGGGGGGGGGGGGGGGAGACGGAAGGGGAAAGGGGATGGGATGAGGAAGAAGTAGGGAGGAAAAGAGAGGGATGGCGGGCGAAAGAGAGAGAGAAAGAGAAAGAGAGGGGAGAAGGAGAAAGAGGGGGACGGAGAGAGAGAGGGAGTGAAACAGAGAGAGGGGGATAGAGAAAAAGAGAGAGGGGGAAAGAGAGAGATATACTTTTTTTGAAAACATGGTTTTAATTAGGGACCTAGATTGTAGACTAATTACAAAGTCTAATCTTTCAATCTGTCCCTTTGAGAGAGAGGGGGGGGGAGTGAAAGTGAGAGAGAGAGAGAGAGAGAGAGAGAGAGAGAGAGAGAGAGAGAGAGAAACTGTTGTGAAACCTTTTTTTTCCCTTTTCTTTTTTAGTTAGAGATTGATTGAATGATTGATTGATTGTTGCTTTAGGTCCAGCGGACTCTTCCGAGCCAAATCAGGACCGGACAACCCCCGATCCGCATAAAAGATCTGCTGAAACAACCCTAGTGGGAAAATTGAATGCCCTCCACCGGCCAGTCACTTTACAATAAAGACATCCCACGCAGGGGACGGCTGAGGCTTTACCCCAACTACTCGAACCCCCGGTTACAAAAACAAAATAGAATACAAACATCATTATAAATTATCAACAAAACATATACATATAAAATGCCTATATTGTTAAATAATATAACCATAGGAAGCCCTAGTGACCACCCGGCAGAAAGCGTCCAACACTCCCAAGCTGATCCAACAGACCTCATACACAAACAAGGAGTCTTGTCCAGGAAGAGTTTTCAAGAAAAAAGGTAGGTCATTGATCTAGCGAAGAAGAAGATAGTATAGCAGAGTGATAGGACAGAGCAGGAATGGGAAAGAGTAAATGAGGAAGACAGCGACAGTGGGAATTTAAAGCACTAAATTTCCATAAAGTGGGGATACTATTTATACTGAAACCCCCGGCACTCCAACGGGGGTACTGTTGCCGCAGTGAATCGGTCATTCCTACAAAGGAAAGACAGGTTTTCAACTGGGGCTTTCCCTTTTCCCTTTATAGGTTAGAACAATCTACAGTGGCAAGATTGCTCATGCCCCCAAGGGGTTTAGTTAGAGATGAAAATTTTAGACGAATTAGATAACCAATCTAGTCTTCAAACAAATCCCTTTAAGAGGGAGAGAGGGTGAAAGAGATAGGGAGGGAGAGAGAGCTGTGGAGTGTGGGTGGATAGGGGGAGGTTGTAGAGAGGTGAACACTGACGAGGAGTGAGTACACTAAATTCAGTGAGTGAAATAAATTCGTTTCAACCTTACAGTTTTGTATCGTTTATTAAGAATAAACAAACAAACAAAACAAAATTGAACAGATCCCTAGCCCTTGAGGTCCTAATTATAATAGGTATCATTACAATGAAACGAAAAATTATTTATTATTAGCTTCGGTTGTTAGATGTCAAACATTTGTGCATGTACAATATGCAGCATCGAATTCAAGGATATAAAATATATTTAAATGCCAGAAATGAAACATTTAATTGACAAATACAATGTAATATTACAAACCATGAATGCAACAAATGGATTTAAATTTCAACATTCGCACAGATACGTCAAAATCATATTTTATCCCTAATGTTTATATATTTTTTTTAAATTATTCCACGTTTTTTTTTGTCTTAAGTAAGAAAAAAAAAAGAACTTTTCTTCAATTGCATTCATTGAAACTCCGTGCATTCCTAAAGCAAAGAGAACGAAAGTGTCCATGTTGAATTATTAACAAAGTTATAGAGAAATTAAACAATAAGAATTATTATCCCCGACAGAAACTAGTCAAGGCGACGGTTACATTAAATATTTATAAGTCACTCGGTGGAACACGTAAGTCCAATTATTGGTCATGTTTAAAATGGCACATGCACATAATAAAATGCAATAAAGCATATAATAAAGCATATTGGTGGGGTGAAAAGGGAGGTGCGTGTGTGTGGGGGGGGGTGTTTGTGTGTGTGTGTGTGTGTGTGTGTTTATTTACTCTTTGTTTGTGATCCTGTTATGACGTTGCATGGCTGCTGTCATCACTGTTTCTCATTCAGAACACAATATCTTGCGTAGTAATACTTGTCGATCAATATTTCTTTTTAAAAATTGTTAAAGTGTGTGTGTTTGTGTGGGTATGTGTTTCTATGTGCGTATGTGTGTGTGTGTGTGTGTGTGTGTGTGGGTGTGTGTTGTTAAAGTGTGTGTGTATTCACATAGCAGACTAGTAGTAGTAGTAGTAGTAGTAGTAGTAGTAGTAGCAGAAGCAGCAGTAGTAGGAACAGCAGTAGCAGTAGAAATATTATTAGAAGCATCAGCAGCAGTAGTAGTAGCAGTAGTAATAGTAGTAGCAGTAGTAGTGGTATCAGCAGTAGTAGTAGCAGTAGTTGTAGTTATAGTAGCAGTAGTAGTAGCAGTAGTAGTAGTAGTAGTAGTAGCAGCAGATTTTGGTTGGGTTTGGGAGATGGGTGCGTGGGGAAAGTGCTGATGGGCGGGGAGTGGGGGGGGAAGAGATGAGAGGAGAGGGGTGATTTATAAATGCATAAACTTTCAATAAAACATGGAGAGAGAGCTAGCTCACCCTCTCCTCTCCTCTCTTCCCCCCCCCCACCCACCGCCCATCAGCACTTTCCTCACGCACCCAACTCCCAAACCCAACCAAAATCTGCTGCTACTGCTACTACTACTATTGCTACTTTTACTACAACCACTGCTACTACTGTTGATACTACTACTACCACCACTATTGCTACTGTCGCGGGACTAAAGTTAAAGTTTATTTTGTGTGCCTGTGGTGTAGCTGTGTGTGTGTTTGTGGCGCTCCAGTGTTGACCGGTTTGGAGTGAACTGAGTCCTGGCACGTGCTGGGCGGCATTGCGTATGGTTTGCAAAAGTAATAGATGAGTGGTTTCTCCAAATTCATAAGTTTTTCTTTTGTGTCATTCGGTTAAAACTGTGGCAGATGAGGTTTAAACGTTTAAACGTCTCAGTAGTAACATCTGGTTTGATGTTCACAATGTGGAAACCATGCTTGGATTCCCGGTCATTTGTAACACCTCTGTGTTGTTAGGCTGTGTTGTGCCTAGGTTATTGTCACCGGGGGAATTTCATTCCATGTAAGTAGATTACATTTTATGTGGTTTTTGTTTATTTGAGCGTAGCTACATTTTCCTGTGGTTATGAATCAGTGGCTATGGTTCGAGGTGGGTGTTAGTGTAAGGAGGGGAGAGTGGTTAGCATTAGAAGACTCTTTCTCTATTTCACTCTTCTGCTATGGTTTTCCTTACTTCATAATCATATGTTTCATTCAACCATGTTATAGTAAAATGTGCTTTGCTGTTGTTTTGTTAGTATATAGTTGTTGAGCGGCTTCTTCAACTGTGTAATGACGTCATGTCAGTCCGCCATCTTGGCAATATGGCGGCCTTTGTTTACATTTGCTTTTAGTAAAATACTTTGGAACTGGAATGAACTATGTGGAGCTGTAGAACCATACATCAGTGGGCACAGTATAAAGTTGTAGATATTTTCGTTGGGTTATTTCTGAATGAATCAAACTTTCCTTGAAAATAACTTGGCCTTTTAGGCCCGGGGGTATTTTGTTTGTTTGCTTGTAGCTCGGAACCTTGCCATTCGGCTGTCGAATCTACTGTTTGTCCATTGATTCTTCCCTTCGCCACTGTTATCCATTGTCAAATCGAGGAGGAGGAGGGAAGTCTTGACTGGTTTGGGACCTCATCATTACTCAGCTGATGCCACTGCTGAGGTCAGACGTCAAGGGCGAGCATCCGGATCCGAGGTGTCACCATTGCATCCTTCTCCTCATAGATCGGTGACTCCAGCTACGTCTGGTGCTGTACAGAAGGAAAGGGGAGGAGGATCATCTTCACTTCAGCCTCACCTTCATCGCTTTCCCTCCTTTCAAGCCGTCACCTCCCTACGTTTAGGGTGACGAGAGGAGGGGAAGATCATCTTCACTTCAGCCTCACCTTCATCGCTTTCCCTCCTTTCAAGCCGTCACCTCCCTACGTTTAGGGTGACGAGAGGAGGTGGAGATCATCTTCACTTCAGCCTCACCTTCATCGCTTTCCCTCCTTTCAACTCCGTCACCTCCCTACGTTTAGGGTGACGAGAGGAGGGGGAGATCATTTTCACTTCAGCCTCACCTTAATCGCTTTCCCTCCTTTCAACTCCGTCACCTCCCTACGTTTAGGGTGACGAGAGGGGGGGAAGATCATCTTCACTGCATCTCCACCACGTCTTCACTGCAACTTCACCTTCATAGCTTTCCAACCTTTCAGCGCCGTCATCTCCCTACGTTTAGGGTGACCGGAGGAGGGGGAGATCACTTACTTTCAGACAGCGTTTACCTGACGCCTGCAATCATCGTTTTTTTTTTTTCGCGTTGGTCTACCTTAGTGTTCATCGTTAACGAAGAAGAGTGTAGGATGGTCATTATTATTATCTTTTATATAAATGATAAGGATCCATTTATTGTATTTAGTATGAAGTAGTTGTTGGGTCACAGGATTGAATAATTATCTGTATTATTGCCATCCATGTCTTTGTATTACCATTTCTGTATCATCATCACCACAACCCCATCACCATTACCATGTTTTGATCATTTATATCAACTCGTGTATTCTTTTGACTTGGGTTTATCTTTTTATAAATAAATGGTTGTTTGTCTTGTCAAATCTTTCTTTTGGAGTTCTTGATTTCCTCTGCGTGAGAGGATAGGCTTATACCCCGGGGGGGTGAGCGCGACAAATGGTGGACCTGCGGGGTAACTTGTAATTCATTCGCTCAAGAACTCAGGGGGTGATTTCGGGGGGAGGGTATCCACGTCCTGTTTTGTGTTTAGTTATGTGTTAGAGTGAACGGAGGATTTTGTTTACTGTGATAACACTGGTACAGTTTTGATTGCCTTTGCATTAGTGCAGTGTAATTCTTGGTTAGTTTGTTGGTTCACCTTGGGTTGGGGGTTACTACCTTCTATGGAGACGAGGGCGAAGGCAGCGGCCAATAAGAACATGGAAGATGAACTGAGTGGTGAGGTGTCTGAGGGAGCTGTGGGGGGCAGTACTCCCAGTAGGGGAAAGGGTGCCCTTCTCAATCCGGCAGGATATGGTAGGGGGATAGCACCTAGGTGGTATGGGGATCCAAGTTCTCAGAAGACTTCACCGGGAATGTCTCCAAGCCTGGAGGAAGGGAAACAGACTCTGCAGCCGAATGCTGATCCCTCCGCTTTGCTTTATCAGTTTATGATAGTTCAGCAGGAGCGAGAAGAAAATAGGCGCCGTGAAGACCAGGAGCGAGAAGAAAAGAGGCGGCAAGAAGAGCAGCAGCGTTGGATGTTATTTTTCGAAAGAGAAGAAGAGAGGAGAACGAAAGAACGAGCTGCAGATTTGGAATTCAAGCAGAATCAACTGGAATTTCAGAAGAAGAAACACGAAGAGGATAGAGAAGAAAGGGAAAAGAAGCAGGATAGACTAGACTCTTCTAAGTTTGCTCCCTTTGATGAAAAAGAAAACGTCGATGATTATCTAGATCAGTTTGAGAGAATTGCGAAGGTCCAGGGTTGGAAAAGGAGTACTTGGTCTAATCATCTGCTCACTCGGTTGACAGGAACCGCAAGAACCCTCTTCTTTGCCTTGAACCCTGAAGATGCGTCTGACTTCGACAAGCTGAAAGCAGCATTGTTGAAGAGGTATGGTTTAACTGCTGAAGGGTATCGTCAGAAATTCCGGAATGCAAAAAAAGAGATTAATGAAACGTTTCTCCAGTTTGTGATCAGACTTAAGGCTTACTTCAGCAAGTGGGTGTGTCTGGCAGGAAAGGATGAGAATTTGGTGGATGACCTGAAAGATTTATTCATCCAGGAACAGTTTATGGACACCTTGTCATCTGACTTAGCCATACGTGTACGAGAGCGTCGACCGAATGGTGTGCACCAAGCAGCTGAAGCAGCCGATGTAGTGATAGAAGCGAAAAAGGCTATGAAGAAATTTCCAGTTCCGGCGGGAGCACATCAAGGAGGACTTAAGAGTTTTCCGGCGCAAGACTCGAGTAGAAGGGGCCTGAGCAATGACTCCAGAACTATAACCAAGGACGCCAAAGTGAAGGGATTGTGCTTCAAGTGTGGTCAACCTGGCCACATTAAAAAGGATTGTCCCAAGAAAGCGGCAATAGTTTTCGAGGGTTCACAGAAGTCAGTGGCAGCTACAGTCCCAACTTTGTGTCTACCTTGTAGCCAGAAACCATTCAACCCCCGCTGCATGATCAGAGTGGATGGCATTGAGGTTCAAGCTTTGAGAGACACAGGAGCAGATTCCCTGATAGTTGACGACAGTCTTATACCAAGTGAACGTCGCACAGGCCAGCAGAAGTGGGTCACTTTAGCCTCAAAAGGACAGAAATATTGTGCGACTCTGCATATGTTGATCTTTCTTCACCATTCTTTTCAGGCCGGGTGTTAGCGATCCTCATGAGAGATCCTATAGCACCAGTTATTATTGGAAATGCCGTAGAGTTAGAATCAGGACAAGAGTGTAATGTGCCTGTCTATGGGGTGGAGCATGATGCGACAGCTGTACAGACAAGAGCTCAGGCCAAGAAGGGGGATACTCAAGACCAACTGTCTGTCTCTAAACCCATGATTGGTCAAGTGGGTCCCGAACTGATTTCCAAGATGCAACAAGAAGATGACTCCTTGAAGAAGGCCCGGGAGAGTGTCAACACCCAGCGGAAGTTCCGGAACAAGGATTGTAGCATGCACTTTGAGTGGAAGCGGCGCTTACTTTACCGAGTATATTCTCAATCCAATTGTAGCTACAGTCAATTGGTAGTACCCAAGGCACTTCGGGGAGAGGTGATGCGGCTTGCTCACGACTCAGCAATGGCTGGACACATGGGAGCGAAACGGACTAGGGAGCGCATATGGCAATCGTTTTACTGGCCCGGGATGTGTGCTGACGTTCGAAGATATTGTGCTTCCTGTGACCAATGCCAACGGATGACTTCTCGCGGCATAACTAAGAAAGCTCCATTGGAGAAGATGCCTCTGATTGATGAGCCATTTCGTCGAGTGGCAGTGGATTTGGTGGGGCCCATCATCCCAGCATCTGACAGGGGATATCGATATATCCTGGTGATGATAGATTATGCGACTAGATACCCTGAGGCAGTACCACTGAAGAACATAGAAACTGAAACGGTTGCGGAAGCTTTGTGGGAAATGTGGACACGGCTTGGAATTCCCACTGAGGTGTTGTCAGACAGAGGAACACAATTCATTGGCAAGGTGATGAAGGAAGTCCAGCGACTGTTGTCTGTGCACGGGATTTCGACCACTCCATACCATGCCCAGTGCAACGGACTGGTAGAACGGTTTAATGCTACGCTAAAGAACATGATTAAGAAACTTTGCCAGGACAAGCCCAGGACATGGGACAGGTATATCCCTGCAGTACTCTTCGCCTACCGTGAGGTTCCACAGGAATCGTTGGGGTTTGCACCTTTTGAACTCCTGTATGGCCGGACAGTCCGTGGACCCATGCAGGTGCTGAAACAGTTGTGGACGAAAGAAGTAGAGGATGAGAACGTACGCACTGCCTCTGAATATGTTGTGGACCTACGGAACCGCATTGAGGACACTTGTGAAATAGCCAGGAAGAACCTCGATGAGGCTGCTCGTCATCACAAGAAGATCTTTGACAAGAAATCTGCGCAAAGGCACTTCAAAGTTGGAGAGAAAGTGTTGCTTCTACTCCCAGAGAAGCATAACAAGCTACAGATGGCTTGGCTAGGGCCTTATGAGGTGGTTGAGAAGAAGGGACTCAACGATTACCGCATCAAGGTTGGAAACAAGGAAAGGTTGTACCACATCAACCTGTTGAAAAGGTATTCAGAAAGAATCCCGGAAGAGGAGGTGAGGGTAGCCACCAGCGTGATTGAGGAAGAACCCGAAGAAGTGTTGTATACCTCATCCGATATTCCTTTGTTACCGCTGCAAGCGGAAGAGGGCCCAGATGATGTCAAGTTAGATCCAGAGAATCCTGACATTCAGGATGAGCTGAAGGAGATGTGTAAGGAGTTCAAAGATGTTCTGACAGATCTTCCATTGAGGACTACATTGGATGTGTGTGAAGTGATTATGCTGTCAGATAAGCCTGTTCGTACTCCTCAGTATCCGTTACCTCATGTCATGAGAGAGACAATCAAAAAGGAAGTTGACAGCATGCTTAAAATGGGAGTCATTGAAAGGACTGCATCACCATACTCATCCCCGATTGTTATCGTTAGAAAACCAGATGGGAAAGTAAGGTTTTGCGTGGACTTTAGGAAGGTCAACAAACAAGTACAGTTTGACGCTGAACCTATGCCAGACGTTGACTACCTTTTCGCCAAGATTGGAGGTGCTAGGTACCTGAGCAAAATTGATTTATCCAAAGGTTATTGGCAGGTGCCTATGAAGGAAGAAGACCGGCCCAAGACCGCCTTTACCACACCGGAAGGCCAGTTTCAATGGCTTGTGATGCCCTTCGGTTTGAAGACGGCAGGAGCTGTGTTTAGCAGAATGATGAGGAAACTCTTGCTACCCTTGAACCGGAATGACATCGACAACTTTATAGACGATGTGTTGGTGGCAACGGAGACTAAAGAACAACACCTGGCTGCTCTGCGGTCTTTGTTCCAACGTCTGAGGGAGGTCAACTTGGCTGCGCGTCCATCTAAATGCTTCTTGGGGTTCCGGGAACTGGAGTACCTCGGTCATAGAGTGGGGAACGGCAAAATGTGGCCTGTTGCAGACAAGGTGGCGAAGATCCGAGATGCTGCCCAACCGTCTACTAAGAAAGAGTTGCGAGCCTTTCTGGGACTTGCGGGGTTTTATCGACGCTTTGTCCCGAACTTCTCTGCAATTGCACTGCCTTTGACTGACAAGACGAAGGGTTTTCAACCCAACAAGGTAAAATGGGATGATGACAGCGAAGCTGCATTCCAGACACTCAAGGCGCGTCTGTGCAGCAGTCCAGTGGTGTGTCTCCCCCGTGCTGATCTGACTTATGTCTTACGCACGGATGCATCAGAAAAAGGTCTAGGGGCCGTCCTTCTGCAAGACCAGGGTCAAGACCTTCAACCTGTTGGATACGCCAGCAAGAAGCTCACCGGGGCGGAGCTTAACTACTCTGTAATAGAGAAGGAATGTCTGGCAATTGTATGGGGTGTTGAGAAATTTGAGCCATACCTGTACGGAAAAACTTTTGTCCTTGAGACGGATCATCAGCCTTTGCAGCATCTAGATCGTGCGAAAAATGCGAGTGGACGGTTGACTCGGTGGACACTCAGATTGCAAAAGTATTCATTCCAGGTTCGAGTGATTCCGGGAAAAGACAACGTGGGGGCTGACTATTTGAGTAGGGTGTCATAAACTTCTGTTAAGTCAGTCGGGTCCTGGTACATAGACTAGTAGGTTTAGCCCGCTTCCATGTAATGTATAAAACCATAAGTTTTATCTTAGTGGGTGGGTGTGTCGCGGGACTAAAGTTAAAGTTTATTTTGTGTGCCTGTGGTGTAGCTGTGTGTGTTTGTGGCGCTCCAGTGTTGACCGGTTTGGAGTGAACTGAGTCCTGGCACGTGCTGGGCGGCATTGCGTATGGTTTGCAAAAGTAATAGATGAGTGGTTTCTCCAAATTCATAAGTTTTTCTTTTGTGTCATTCGGTTAAAACTGTGGCAGATGAGGTTTAAACGTTTAAACGTCTCAGTAGTAACATCTGGTTTGATGTTCACAATGTGGAAACCATTCTTGGATTCCCGGTCATTTGTAACACCTCTGTGTTGTTAGGCTGTGTTGTGCCTAGGTTATTGTCACCGGGGGAATTTCATTCCATGTAAGTAGATTACATTTTATGTGGTTTTTGTTTATTTGAGCGTAGCTACATTTTCCTGTGGTTATGAATCAGTGGCTATGGTTCGAGGTGGGTGTTAGTGTAAGGAGGGGAGAGTGGTTAGCATTAGAAGACTCTTTCTCTATTTCACTCTTCTGCTATGGTTTTCCTTACTTCATAATCATATGTTTCATTCAACCATGTTATAGTAAAATGTGCTTTGCTGTTGTTTTGTTAGTATATAGTTGTTGAGCGGCTTCTTCAACTGTGTAATGACGTCATGTCAGTCCGCCATCTTGGCAATATGGCGGCCTTTGTTTACATTTGCTTTTAGTAAAATACTTTGGAACTGGAATGAACTATGTGGAGCTGTAGAACCATACATCAGTGGGCACAGTATAAAGTTGTAGATATTTTCGTTGGGTTATTTCTGAATGAATCAAACTTTCCTTGAAAATAACTTGGCCTTTTAGGCCCGGGGGTATTTTGTTTGTTTGCTTGTAGCTCGGAACCTTGCCATTCGGCTGTCGAATCTACTGTTTGTCCATTGATTCTTCCCTTCGCCACTGTTATCCATTGTCAAATCGAGGAGGAGGAGGGAAGTCTTGACTGGTTTGGGACCTCATCATTACTCAGCTGATGCCACTGCTGAGGTCAGACGTCAAGGGCGAGCATCCGGATCCGAGGTGTCACCATTGCATCCTTCTCCTCATAGATCGGTGACTCCAGCTACGTCTGGTGCTGTACAGAAGGAAAGGGGAGGAGGATCATCTTCACTTCAGCCTCACCTTCATCGCTTTCCCTCCTTTCAAGCCGTCACCTCCCTACGTTTAGGGTGACGAGAGGAGGGGAAGATCATCTTCACTTCAGCCTCACCTTCATCGCTTTCCCTCCTTTCAAGCCGTCACCTCCCTACGTTTAGGGTGACGAGAGGGGGGGAAGATCATCTTCACTGCATCTCCACCACGTCTTCACTGCAACTTCACCTTCATAGCTTTCCAACCTTTCAGCGCCGTCATCTCCCTACGTTTAGGGTGACCGGAGGAGGGGGAGATCACTTACTTTCAGACAGCGTTTACCTGACGCCTGCAATCATCGTTTTTTTTTTTTCGCGTTGGTCTACCTTAGTGTTCATCGTTAAAGAAGAAGAGTGTAGGATGGTCATTATTATTATCTTTTATATAAATGATAAGGATCCATTTATTGTATTTAGTATGAAGTAGTTGTTGGGTCACAGGATTGAATAATTATCTGTATTATTGCCATCCATGTCTTTGTATTACCATTTCTGTATCATCATCACCACAACCCCATCACCATTACCATGTTTTGATCATTTATATCAACTCGTGTATTCTTTTGACTTGGGTTTATCTTTTTATAAATAAATGGTTGTTTGTCTTGTCAAATCTTTCTTTTGGAGTTCTTGATTTCCTCTGCGTGAGAGGATAGGCTTATACCCCGGGGGGGGTGAGCGCGACAGCTACTGCTGCTACTACTGCTGCTGCTGCTTCTAATAATATTTCTACTGCTACATGTACTGCTGTTCTTACTACTGCTGCTGATGCTGCTTACATACGCAGTCTCTGTGTGTGTTTGGCCACAACATCAGTCATCAAACGTGGAACAAAGCGTTACAGCTGGTGGTCCGCGCTGTCATTAAATAGATCACGTTATTATGTTACGACAAAATTCGTTATCATCATCAGAACATTAATACCCCGCTGCAGTTTTGTTACTGACATAGCACTTAGGCCAAGTACATTACGAGATTCGCCGGCAATCATACACCATTAGTTCCAAACCAATGTTTCAATGTTCTTGGCCTTTTGTTGCTGCCAGATACTGAAAGCAGCCATGGAAGTTTTCGGTTTGCACGGTTTCAATAAACATTCTAGCACAGAATGTATTTGTTTTCAGTACAAATGTTTATATTATTATTATTATTATTATTATTATTATTATTATTATTATTATTATTATTATTATTTGTTGATGCTTAAAAAAATTAGATTAAATTAAGATAACAGTATCTTGAGCAGCCTGAACTGGTACAATTTTGGGGGAAATTTTAGGTTCATGTCAGACGAATTTCCTTGTTTTGCAGCACATATTTTATTGGGCCGTAGAACAAACAAGCAGTGGTTTGTTCATCGTATACGTTATTGTTTCTGTTGAAAAAGAGCAGGCTGTCGATCAGTTGTATTATAAATAGACTCTCTACAATACTTCATTCACCACTGATATTACGATGATAATGCTATCACAGTTTCGTTCATACATAGGCCTAGTCACTTTTCTATCATGATCATCACCATCATCATCATCGTCATCTCTATCAATCACCATCATCATCAGCAGGCTGTCGATCAGTTGTATTATAAATAGACTCTCTACAATACTCAATTCACCACTGATATTACGATGATAATGCTTAGTCATCACAGTTTCGTTCATACATAGGCCTAGTCACTTTTCTATCATGATCATCACCATCATCATCAGCAGGCTGTCGATCAGTTGTATTATAAATAGATTCTCTACAATACTTCATTCACCACTGATATTACGATGATAATGCTTAGTCATCACAGTTTTGTTCATACATAGGCCTAGTCACTTTTCTATCATGATCATCACCATCATCATCATCGTCATCTCTATCAATCACCATCATCATCATCGCCATCGTCATCATTATCATCATCATCATCATCATCATCATCATCATCATCATCAAAGCAACCTTAGAAAACAAAATGGTGGAGTGAGGCAAACTAAATTAATAAAAATATGCTTTGTGCGTAGATTACTTTATACGTTGTGTGTATAGCTATATATATCCCAACCATAGTGACACTAGAGCGGTCTTCAGGATGCTGAAGGGATAGCGCTTCGCTAGGGCTGTCGCGCTTCCTTCATAACATTTCATAGACACATAAACTAATTCATACAAGGAAGCAGGGTTGATGATGACGTTGAATAGTTGTATAGCGCAGTCCCTCCGTGCTATGGTAGCATGCCCTCGCTTTCAGAAAAATGTCATGTTGTCATGACACATCAAACTCATGTCATTGTTTAAAGTGTTAAAAAATAAACGTATGTCTTGTCTTTAAAATTAAAATAAGAAGAGGAGAAAATCTAGGATGCACCCTGTTTTCTAGGAAATAAAACAGCACACGACAGTTTTTATAATAGTCTTTTCAGTTTTCTGTTCTGGGCGTAACGAACCAGCCATTTCTAGTGTTCGACTGTAACATTGATGCTACTCACGACACAAACACACTAACCTCTATGTTTCCTTGCGTGACTTTTATGCTAATAGTAATGATTCTTTTATGTAAGTCTGTTGTCTGTCCATGCATTGCTACTATTACATATCACAGTCACAACAACATCAGCACCAACATTTTCCTGCTTATCCTATTCTATCCCGTAACTCGAAAGTCGTTGGGGCACTACAGATGATCGTTTAATCAGCGTACTCCATCTTTCTCTGTCCTCAGCAACCATCATGGCTTCGTTCAGTGTCAAGCCAGTCCATTCTCGAATGCTGTCATCCAACCTCTTCTTCTGTCTCCCTCTTCTTCTACCTCCCTGCACCGTGCCTTGCAGGATGGTCTTTGCAAGGCCTGATGCTCTGGTGACACGGCCATACCATCGGAGTTTCCGTTTTTTTTTCACCACTGTGAGCATGTCATCGTGTTGTCTAATGGCTTGTGTGATGGTCTGTCGGACTTCGTCGTTGGTGATGTGCTGGGTATAGAAAATGCCCAGAAGTCTTCTGTAGCACCTCATCTCCATGCTTTGTATTCTTCGTTGTAGGTCTGATGTGAGGGTCCATATTTTGCAAGCGTTAAGCGTGTAGGAAGATGGAGATGGCAAGGGAGCGCAGCAGCCTTACCTTGGAGTGTAAACTAATGGTCCTGTCTTTCCAAATGGGCTTCAACCTTGTCAGAGGAGCAGTTGTTTGTGCAATCCTGAAGAGGACTTCCTGTCGGGACCCATTGTCGGATACAATGGCTCCTAAATGATGCCAATGGTGTTGTTGTTGGCCATCATTTTGATCTTGTTTGCACTTATTTCCATTTTAAAGGCTCTGGAGGTGGTGTCAAGCCTCTGTACCAGCTGTTAAAGTCCTTGTTTTTCCCCAGCCAATTTTTCTGCACAGCTTTAGAATTGGGATAATTCCGTGGTGTCACAGTTGGCAGCTATGCGATCCGACATTTTGCGCTTCACCCCAAAATTGTTTCTTCCTCTGTCTCCTTCTCCTCCTCTTCCTTCTCCTCTTCCTTCTTCAGATCGATCTCGTTGAACTGGGAGCCTCTTGGGCCTTCTCCTGCAGGGTCCGAAGGTCAGGATATAGACGAAGACCTCCAGGAAGAACTGCAGGACCTCGAAGCCGCTGAGAAAGGACAGGCCAACCCACAGTCCCACCGTCCCGCCAACGTCTGAGACGAACTGCACCATCTGGCATAATCATGCAACAGAGGAAACTTGTGCAGTAAGATCTGTAACATGGTTTAGCAAGGATGAATAATACAGGAAAAGTTTCATTTGTAGAAAAAGTACAGTAAACCAAAACGTTTGTACTTAACTTGGCAAGGATTGTTCAATATAATTATTAGTAAGGTTTCTTTCTTTTCTTTCTTTTCTGTTTTTTTTTTTAAAGTAGATCTAACTGTTCTTATAAATAGTACGTTTTACTTCTACCCATCTACGCCCACCATTGGCGATATGGCAGACGGGGATAACCATCCCAGGGAAGAGAGGATATCAACACTGAACCACCAGAGCAATCATACTGCTAAGATGGACAGTGAAAATGGCCACTTTTTATCTTGCCCACCTCGGGATTCGAACCTGGGGTCATCGGTGTGCCAGGCCAACGTTCTACCGCTGTGCTACGGCGGTGGGACAAAGAATGCTATAGAGAGTAAAACATGGGTATTCACCTCATAGCTTTCCACTTCCGTGATGTTCTCATAGTTCAGGTCCTCATAAAATATGTTGATCTTGACGAAATTTTGACTGCAACCACCACCAAAACATCATCATATCAATTATATGTACTCAGGTGATGATGCTGATGCTAATGATGATGCTGTTGCTGCTGCTGCTGCTGCTGCTGATGATGATGATGATGATGATGATGATGATGATGATGATGATGATGATTTTGATGACGATCGTGATAATGGTAATTAAGATCATTGTGATGATGATGATGATGATGATGATGATGATGATGATGATGATGATGATGATGATGATTTTGATGACGATCGTGATAATGGTAATTAAGATCATTGTGATGATGATGATGATGATGATGATGATGATGATGATGATGATGATGATGATGATGATGATGATGATGATGATGCTGATGATGATGATGATGATGATGATGATGATGATGATGATGATGATGATTTTGATGACGATCGTGATAATGGTAATTAAGATCATTGTGATGATGATGATGATGATGATGATGATGATGATGATGATGATGATGATGATGATGATGATGATGATGATGATGCCGACGATGACGCCGACGCTGATGGTGAAAACAGCGAATATGACGATGATAATGATAATGAGGTCTTTTACTAACACAAGAAGTGAGTAACCGACTTACGCAATGGTTCTAGGGCTGGCGGATCTGTATTTCTGGCACTGCACTTCACTTCTGTGTGCACAGAGGGTTTCCACCAGCACCGCCTGCTCCAAATCACAAACAGGTTCAGTGGATAACGTTAATATCCTTCTGCTCGGTCACGAACTTATAATTGACTTCCTCTGAATCCCATATTCTCATGCACTTTCTTGATGCCCCTTCTTCTTCTTCTTCTTCTTCTTCTTCTTCTTCTTCTTCTTCTTCTTCTTCTTCTCCTCCTCCTCCTCCTCCTCCCCGTCTTCTTCTCCACTACCACCACTACCACCACCGTCCGCTGCATAATATCTCTCCTAATCCTGCTTTTTCTTCTTCTTGTTGTTAATCTCCTCCTCCCTTCAGCTTCTTCGTCTTCTTTCTTTCTTTCTTTTTTCCTTCCTTTGTTATTATTATTATTATTATTATTATTATTATTATTATTATTATTATTATTATTATTATTATTATTTCTTCCTTCATTTTTTTCTTTCCGTCTTTTTCTATTTGATATTTCTTTTTTCTTTTTTTTTTTTAATCGTAATCATTCTCTTTTTTTGGTGTGTGAATGCGTGAAGATTGCTGTTTTAACCGATTTTTTTATAGGAAAAAGTGCTATATAAATAACCTTCTTCTTCTTCTTCTTCTTTCTTCTTCTTCTTCTTCTTCTTCTTCTTCTTCTTCTTCTTCTTCTTCTTCTTCTTCTTCTTCTTCTTCTTGGATCTTCTGCTCTTTAGTTCACGAATCTAAACAGTGCTACTATGACTTGCTTAGGGTTTGTTGTATAAAAGGATAATTATTATTAACTATTTATTAATTTATTATTATTATTTATTTATTTATTTATTATAAATAATATTACTGTGATGTGTCCAGGTCTGTCAGATCGGGTGTACACTTTAAACATAAAAATAAATAAATATTTTTTTAAAGGCTTATATAAATAATAAAATAAGATGAATATTTGAATATTTAAAACATTATTTCTCCTAAGGATTCAGATGTAACACTTGACTTCTCTGGATCACATTTATACTACTCATATAGCGCTTGTCCCGTTCCGTTGACCAAAACCCTGCATTAATTCTTTTGAAATTAACACACCAAATCTCCCCCTTCTCCCCCCTCCCTCCCCTCATTCCTTCCCCCACTAAGTGTATTCTATGGTTATATGTCCATTACCATGTTGACTTGTTTTCATAATAATGTCTACTGCAAGGGTCATACAACATGTAGAATAGCTATTGAGGCAGTCAATTGACCGGTGGCCTAATGGTAGAGCTTTGTCTTGCGGATCGGAAGGTCCCGGGTTCGAGTCCTGGCCGGGGCATTGTGTTGTGTCCTTGGGAAAGACACTTTACTCCCGTTTCCTACTCCTTCGGATGAGAGTATAAACCGAGGTCTATTCTGTGTCGCATACATTCAGCGGATGAGAGTATAAACCGAGGTCTAGTCTGTGTCGCATGCATTCCATCATAACGGACTTTAAAGATCCTGACGCTCATGTCCTAGACGGGTGAGTGCCGGTGACAAGAACACACCCAACATGCACCTAGGTCCTTCTCCCCCAGGATTGTGCTCAGTTGTCTGGAGCGTTATTACGATGAGCCCAAAGGCTGCAAGTTAACGCCTCGGGCGGCTTCAGTTAAATCCTGTATCGGCCAGCGCCTTGAGTCGCCAAGCACGGCGAAATATGTGCGCTATACAAATAATAAATAATAATAATAAATAAATAAATAAATAAATAATTGTGAATAAATTAAATCTATAAAGACAATTCTAAAACACATACCCCAAACCCATCAGACCTTTCCCCTCCCCATTCGCCCCCCTCCTCTTCCTCCTTTCCACCCATCGATTACTTTGCTTGCTGCGGTTAGACTCCTGGCGTTTTACAAATTCATTTGGTTTAAAAAAAACTTGCACATGAGGCATTAACCAAGTAAAGTAGATCCACAATAGCACAGCTCTTTCATTCATTCATTATTCAGTAAAAATTAAGGTCCCCAACACAGTGCGTATAGGGTACCATTACTATCATGATAGTTAGATATACAGGGCTGTTACCGCTGTGCTGACGAGGATCCAAAACCGCAACGTCACTTTCCTACAGTACATACCGTGTATTCGTCTGATGGCCACTGGCGCATGGACACAGTTTTCACGTAGCTCTGTTCCCTGAAACACGTTACGAGGAAACAGTAAAGTAAATCGTTCTTTCTATAGTGCAGCACTGATTCGTTCAAAGGCAGCTTAAGGCGACAAAAAAATTCAGAGTCTAAATCATGCCGCCTGAGATGTCAGTGTGCCACAACCAAGCGCGCTGTCCAGCGTCCTCGGCAACTGAGCCACCATGACCAACCGTTTGACTATTGGAGGTGTTTATTGGACCCTGTCGATTGCACCAATAACAGAATGTCTGGGTTCATTCCCGAGAGAGAGATGAAAAATGTAGCTTCAATTCAACGCATCTAATTCATTTTACCATTGTACCAAATTTGGCAAATATTAAAATAATGAGGACAATGACTCACGAACAAGGGTTCTCGCAGTCACAGCGCAGTTCTCCATCCTCAAAGTCATACTGAATGCCTAACATGCATCGTACTTCTGAAAGGGAAATAAAACGCAAAATGATCGACACAAGAAGAGGAACAGCACCTTACATTATAAATACGCAATTTTGCGATTCTGTAAAACATGACGATAATGATAATGATGATGACAACGTCGACGATGATGATCATATGATGAAGACGACGATTTTACTTCTGTTGCTATAGTTGCTGATGATGATGATATTTACGGGGATGATGACGACGATAATGATGCTGTTGCTGCAGATGATGATAATAATTATAGTGATGATAACGAAGATGATAATGCTCCTACTGCTGTTGCTGCTGCTGCTGATGATGACGATGATGATGATGATGATGATGATGATGATGATGATGATGATGATGATGATGATGATGATGATGATGATGATGATGATGATGATAATGAAGAAGAAGATGATGATGATGGCGACAACGATGTTGCTGCTGCTAATACTGACCACGATCGGACAGACAAGGCTTGAGATTAGGTCTGTTGAGGACAGTCTGCACATAGAGGCCATTCTGCTGGTCAAAACAACCACATCGGTCCATGATGCTTGTGTGCTCGCAGAAGTACTGACACGCCTGTTTGACAATCAACCTTTTCCATGTATACTACACAACTAGGTCTAGGAGCCATAATAGGAAAGCGTGATATTGGACGGCAACTATTTGCCGATGACTCTTTTCTGTACAGATATTTCTGCCTCAGAGACGGTAACGAAGATGGAGTCCTGTTGCAATGAGGTGAAAACTTGGATGTCCCATAATATTGAATGAGGACAAGATTGAAGCCCCCCTCTGTGGCCCAAAGAATAAACTTGATCTAGTCGCAGTTGATAGTCTGTTTGTGGGAGAGTTTACCATTCCGTTTTCGTCAACCATCCGAGAGCTTGGCATTGTGATCGATGCTTCTCTATCAATGGAACAGCAGGTTAATGCAGTTGTTAGAGCGTGTTACTTTCACCTATGCTGCCTTGGTAAATTGCGACCTTTCTTGACGTTAAGGGCAGCCAAATCGATTGCAGTGGCCCTTACTTTGTCCAGGCTGGACTATGGCAATAGTTGCCTCTGGGATCTCCCTGACAAGCACCTGGCTCGTCTGCAGCCTGTCATGAATACTGCGGCACGAACAGTCACACGAACGAGACAGAGAGAACACATCTCCCCTGTATTCAGTGAGCTTCACAGGCTTCCTGTCAAACAGCGACTTGATCACAAGATTCTTTCTCTCTGCTTCAAATGCCTTAATGAGTTTACAGCATCTTTATACCTTCAGGACATTATAAAAAAGTCACTAGGTTATAGAGCTTTCTCCCATTCTGGGCCCGTACTGTCAAATGCCCTCCCTCCTGAGAAATGTGGTCACAGCTGACAGCTCAAAAGCGTCTTAAAATGCACTTGTTCCCCTGATTGCGACAATTAACTTTTTTTTTGCGCCCTGAGTTGGCTGCCAGCGTGAAGTTGTGCGTGGAAACAAGTTGATCATCATCAATCATCATCATCGTCATCATCATCATCATCATCATCATCATCATCATCATCGTCATCACCATCATCATCATCATCATCATCATCATCAATCAATCAATCAATCAATCACATTGATCAAATCAAACTAGCAAGAAAATTAAATAGGTAAAAAATATCTGTCAGCGATAAAACTAATTATATCATAATTAACATGTTTCTCTCTCTCTCTCTTAAAATGTCAGCTAATAGGTGATAGATCATGTTGACATTAAGAGTTATGTTTAGGAAGGGTCTCATCCAGTCAGTCTGCTATTATACAAGTCAGTTGGTCGGTCATCTGGCACGGCAAGCGCGGTTAACCGTAGTCAGTTAAGTGCAGTCGGATAATACTCCAATCAGCTGCTTAGTCTTATAAGTCAGCCAGAACAATACAATACAATACAATACAATACAATACAATACAATACAATACAATACAATACAATACAATACATACAACACAACAACACGAAACGCAACACAACACATAACAACACAATTTATTACTTCGACGAAGGAATGTATACAGCAGCGCAGATTACATAATTAAAAACAACAATTTGCCAGTTAGTTAAGACAGCCGCTGGATCTGTCAGACAGACAACAACTTTGAGTCGATCGGTCAGCCAGTCAGTTAACCAGTCAGGCAAAGAAGAGCTGTGCATTTATCACAACATAAAACTGGAAAGTGAAGCTAGCTGGAAAGTTAGGATGTTTAATATTTTAAAAAAAAATTAAAAAAACTACTAACCCTGCGAGAATACGTGTGTTTGTACAAGGCTTGAAACTCTTCTCCAGGCTGGCAAACTCCATGAGGCTCACCCAAACGGTTAATGTTCACCTGTTGTAGTGAAGATTCAATACAAAGCTGTACACTTGTTGTGTTTACTAAGAAGAAGAACACAAAGAATGAATGAACAGTTATATTTAACGTCTACACACTCCATTGGCGATATGGCAGACGGAGATAACCATCCCAGGGAAAGAGGGGTGGGGACCTAAATGAACACTGAAACACCAGAGCAATCATGCTGCTTTAATGGACTGTGAAAATGGCCACTTTTTATTTAGAAGAAGAAGAAGATGATGAAGATGAAGATGATGATGATGATGATGATGATGATGATGATGATGATGATGATGATGATGATGACGACGATGATGATGATGATGATGATGATGATCATGATGATGATGCTGATGATGATGATGATGATGATGATGATGATGATGATGATGATGATGATGATGATGATGAAAAAGAGGAAGAAGACGAGGAAGAAGATTAATAAGAAGATGATGATGAAGAAGAAGAAGAAGAGGATAAGGAGGAGGAGGAGAAGAAGAAGAAGAAGATGATGATGATGATGATGATGATGATGATGATGATGATGATGATGATGATGATGATGATGATGATGATGATGATGAAGGGTGACGCAGTACTGTAGTGGTCTGGGCACATGCTAGCAATGTTTCATGTTACGCAACGACGGTACGGGTTAGTACTTGGATGGGTGGACATTGATAGCAGGCAACCACCAAACGATAAACGACTTTAACAACAACAAAAATGAAACAAGCCCACGACACACCCCACTCCACCATGCTATGAATGGGCATGACTGGATCTGTCTTTTTTTTTTATAGTAAAATTTACGTCCCCGGACGCATTAAGCGTATAGGGGACGGGTGAACCACCACGATTGGATCTGTCTAGAAGGCATGACACCTATATATCTGTCTAGAAGGCATGACACCTATATATATGATAATAATAATAATAAATATATATGTCCGGGAACAGAAATCTACTATGGGAAGGAAAAGCAGCGAGGGAGAGGAGATAGGCAGGCACTGCTCTCATTAAGCTGGCCTAGAAAAAAAGGAGGTCCCAATGGCCTACCTCCCCAACGAATGAAAGGTTACGAGAACACCTTTAACTTACTTTTGTAAGTTGTTGTTTTTTTTAACATGAGTTAGCGTCTTTATCTGTATGGAGAAAGCGGCGCGATACAAGTAGGCCTACGTCAACATTATTATCACTGTAGACACAAATCTTTTAGGAAAAGCAATTAAAGACGTAAAAATGAAATTTGAAGTTTAACGTCTACACCAACCTTTGGGGATACGGCAGACGGAGAAAACTATACCAGGAAAGAAGGGATAGAGACGATTTAGGTTTTTATAGATGTAACATTTTTAAATCAACGTTGACGACAAATGCAAGATAAAGTTATGATGTCATTTACATATTCTCCAAATACACAGATAATTTAGACAGAAGAAGAAAAAGAAGAAGAAGAGAGGAGGAGAACAAGAGAGAAGGAGAAAGAAGAAGAAGAACAGCAACAACAGTAAAACAACAACAACAGAAGAAGAAGAAGAAGAAGAAGAAGAAGAAGAAGAAGAAGAAGAAGAAGAAGAAGAAGAAGAAGAAGAAAGAAGAAGAAGAAGAAGAAGAAGAAGAAGAAGAAGAAGAACAACAACAACAACAACAACAACAACAACAATGACAACAATGACAACAATGACAACAACCACAACAACAATAACAACAACAACACCAAAGAAGAAGAAGAAAAAAGGAAAAGGAATAAGAAGAGAAAAAAAACAAGAACAAGTTGATGAAGAAGAAGAAGAGGAGGAAGAAGAAAAAGAACAATAACAATACAACAACAACACAATAACAACAACAACAGCAACAGGAGAAGAAGAACAAGAACAAGAACAAGAAGAACAACAACAAGCAACAAGGTGCTACAACTGTATTCTTTTACACCGATAACCCCACCCTCAACCCCCTCCCCCCTCCCACCTCCACCCCACCACCCTGTACATGTACAGTACATGTACCATTCAACAGCACTGGGAGCGATTTCTATAAATCAATAGATATACACATACTAATCATCGTTATTAATTAATTTCCTTACTCGTCTCAGAGCGACGTTGGTTTCCGTGCCCGCCATGATAGCCAAGCCGTCTTCTTCCGGAAAAGGGAGAGTACCGTGAGGGTGGATGATGATCTGTACGCCTGTGCCGGTTGTGATGCCATGCAGGTACTCATCGCCCTCCAAAAACACCACCAGCGACAGGCCTGCAAGAACACGACCGAAAATAATGACTAGTCTAACTATCTAGAATTCTAGATTTAAGATCTATATAGAGTTATATTATATAGCTATCTAGATCTAAAATGTAAAGATAGCTATATCTTGTTCTAAGTTCTTTTACATTATGCACAACCAATTATCTTTCGTGTTTTTTTAAAATATATATATATTTATTTTATATATTATTTATTTAATTTTATTTTATATAGCGCTTTTCCAGCTCAAGAGCTGCCGAAGGCGCGCTGGCCAATACAGAATCTGACTCACGCCTCCCAATGTTTCAGACCTTCACACCGGACATCGTCGAGAGTTTTCCTTTCGGCAAAAGTTGATGGGGCATGACAAGCATGGGAAAACCCATTTTTAAACAGATCCCTTCCCCCTCCCCCATTTCCCTCTCCCTCTTCCCTCCACCCCCCCCTCACCCCCCACCACCACCATTCTTCAATCTCCACCAAGGCTGGCCCTGATTTGAGAAATAGAACAGGCTTAACCAACAATGATAGGCCTAAGGAAAATCTTATGAAAAATACACATCTAAGTGGCCAACCTCCACTGTAACCTCCTCGTGTGGTGATCATAGCTGGTTGGTCGATGGTGAAGCAGTTACCGAACAGTGTGGACGACAGCACGCTGAAATTCCTGCGCAAGAAAGAAACAAATGAGTCAAAGAGAAAGAACACTACTTAGGTTTGACGGCATAAGGATCAATCTACCGACGTGTCCACTCAAGTACTATAGAGTATCTGTACGTCGGCTGCCTCTGTAGGATAACCACGCACTTAGTAATAATATATAATAATATACATAACACTTTCATTCACTTACTGAGTGGTTGTAGCGTGGTTTCTATGGTGTTTGTAGGCCTATGTTCTCATACATGTATTATTTGTCAATCTAGAACGCACACATAGTGGTAGAAGGTGTTCACTCCGACTTTAATCGCCCCTCTTCTCCCTTCCGTTACCCATCAGACATCTCTGGAAAGCGTCAAATGCGAAGATGCACGCGCAATAGCACACGTACCATCATCTCTGCATCATGCATTTACATATTATCAGGGGAAACAACTCGCGCAACACTGTTCATAATGCATGATCCGGTCGTCTGCTGTTGATGCTACACTACAAGTGGGCCGTTCCTGTTATAGTAATATAACGTTTGACTCACTGAGGATAGCAACGGCGGCCAGCAAAAGAACAATCCACCATCATGTCTTCCACTTGATGTCCCGCTACCTGTCTCTGTGCTCTGAAACCACAGCCACAGTTTTCGTTTCATAAATAATGTTACAGGTAAAAAGACAAGTAGCTAGTCTACAGTTCTTTTAACCACGAGCTCAAAGAGCTGCTCAAAATGGTAACCATCGCATAAACACCCAACATGCAGAAATACAGCTGAACAAATATGAACAAACACAAACAACTATTGCGCTCGGCCTGCCAACTGAGGTAAAACAAAACAAAAACAGCATTTAAAAAAAAAAAAGAGCAAATGAATCAGCTCAAGCCAAAAGGCACACATTTAATACAATGTTTGTGCACAGATTAGCCTCACGCAATGATAGTTGTGGAGTTGCTTCTTCGTCCGGACGGAATTTCCACAGTATCCTGAAGAAGAAGAAGAAGAAGAAGAAGAAGAAGAAGAAGAAGAAGAAGAAGAAGAAGAAGAAGAAGAAGAAGAAGAAGAAGAAGAAGAAGAACAAGAAGAACAAGAAGAACAAGAACAAGAACAAGAACAAGAACAAGAACAAGAACAAGAAGAACAAGAAGAACAAGAACAAGAACAAGAAGCTTTTTGAGAGGGAAAGGGTCGAATTTACAGTTGGGTATAATGAAATCCGCGTAGCGATGGGTAATTCCGTACCGTGCTGTACGGTTTCGCGGATTTATCCACGGGGTAAATGCTTCTTGAATACCACTCCAGGTTGTATTAAATATGATGTACAGACATAGACCTATATACATTACATACATATAAGTAATATATACACACACTTACCCATAGGAAGTCCAATGTAGATGTCTGAATTTCCGAAAACATAATATAGTTAGAAGCAATAATGTGTTTAATCTGTTCACTATATTACACACACACACACACACACACACACACACACACACACACACACACTCTCTCTCTCTCTCTCTCTCCCAAACAATTTTTTTTTAAATTATAAAAATAAACAGACAACGATCCATAGGGTCCGGTTCGAGGTCCGCGAGCTTTACATTTCTCATGATATACATGAATAGTGGTTCTTACTGCGGAACAGCGCTGTACAGGTAGTTAAATTCCTCTCTGATGGCAGCCGTCGCTGAAGGCTCCGAAAAAGGCTCCTGTGCCGGATCCCCTAGCTTCTTCTTCCTCTTCTTCCTCCTCTTCTCGTCCTTCGCTAGTATGCGCCTCTGTGCGGTGTTGGTAAAGTTCACGCCAAGGTCAAGGCCATTGATGAAGTCAAATTTTTTCTTTGGCTTCTTCTCTTTCATTTGCCCCACAGACAGGCCCTCTTCCTGCTGCCCATTGTTGTCGTTGTTGTTGTTGGTGTTGCCGGCCTGTGGAATAAACACAATTAGTATGTGTTTTAAATCCGTACGAGTTCTTCAAGGTACTAGAATAACGAGGCAAGCGACGCCCCCCGTGACGCTGTTTGTATAGGATCCCATTATTGCCTTTCGAAGTTGTCTGTACACTTGTCGGAGAACTTTCACCTCAATAAGGTGCTTTAATAAACTCTTCCAATATCACACTATCTCGTGCAAGGGTTTGAAAAAAAAACAATGATCCTAAACGCAGTTGGCTCAGTGATGTAGCCAACGCAGTGTAAGCTACCCGAATGTCAGGCTTTAACATTGCATGTAGCCTGTACTGGCAGTGGTCCAAACGCCAGATGACAGGAGTTTGTAAAAAAAATAATATTTTTTTTAAAATACCCTAATACTAGTTATAGCCTGAGACACTGCGCTCCTACTTCTTCGGATGAGATTATAAACTGAGGTCTAATATGTGCAGGCACGCATTTCCTCGCACAGACTTTAAAGATCCTGACGCTCATGTCCTAGACGAGTGAGTGCCGGCTACACAAATTACACCTAGCACGCACTTCTCCCCATCCCTGGTCGCCCAGATTTGTGCTCAGTCGTGTGGCCGTCAGACTATGCGCCCAAAGTACGTGGGCGCCTCAGGCGGCTTGAGTTAGATCTTGTATCGGCCAGCGCCTTGAGCAGCTCTTGAGCTTAAAAGGCGCTATATAAGAACGATTACATAAATTCGCCTAAATTCGTGATCAAGTTTACATTTTACACGCTATGATTATACATACCCTAGGGTCGTCCCCTTGCATCGGCTCATCTACCGTCGTTGGTTGCGGTGGTATGGACGCTGATGTTGTTTTAACTTTTGAAGTTGTCGACGTCGTCGTTGGCGTTGTCGTTGGCGTTGTCGTCGTTGTTGTCGTGGTCGTTGCTGTTGGCGTTGTCGTGGTCGTTGGTGTTGGCGTTGTTGTGGTCGTTGTTGTTGCTGGCGTTGTCGTTATCGTTGTGGTAGACGATGGCGTAGTCTCTGGGCTCTATGAAAAGAGTACAACATTAATGAAATAATAATAAAAAGAAGAAGAAGAAGAAGAAGAAGAAGAAGAAGAAGAAGAAGAAGAAGAAGAAGAAGAAGAAGAAGAAGAAGAAGAAGAAGAAGGGTATTTATATAGCGCTTTTTCCTAATGACGTCAGTTCAAAGCGCAGTTCTCACGCCTTTATACTTAATATTAACATCGAAACACATACGAAAAGAAGTGAAACAAAAACGATACCCCCCTTAGATTATGCCATGACATAATACAAACATGAAAAAGAATAGTTACAAGTAAACTATAAAAGACGTGGGAGGAATAAGGAGTAGGAGAGCGAGCAGCGGGCTCCGGTCGTGCGGAATGACGGCGGTGTCTGAATCAAAAAGAAGGACTGATGATGGTGATGGGAGGCGAAATCAGACATTTTTAAGGAAGAGATGAGTTTTTAAGTTGGACTTGAAAGTGGCTGCGGGGAGCTGCGACGAGAGAGAGAGGAAGAGTTCCAAGTTGAAGGACCAAGCTCTGAGAAGGATCGACAGCCCCGCAGAGGAGAGTTTGTAGCGGGGTATTTGTAGCATGAGGGTGTCAAAGGAAGAACGAAGATTTCTAGATGGCTCGTAGAAGTGAATGTTCCGGATGAGGTAGAAAGGGGCTAATCCATGGACGCACTTGTAACAGAAAGTACAGATTTTGTAGGTAATCCTCTGAGATACAGGAAGCCAGTGAAAAGAATGTAGGGGGTGTGATATGGTCAGATTTTTTTTTCACTTTGAGAACCAGACGAACAGCTGAGTTCTGAACACGCTGGAACAGATGAACAGGAAAGGAAGGGAGACCAGCAAGAAGAGAATAACATTAGTCTAAGCGTAACAGGACAAGAGAGGAAATGAGTTTGGCTGTAGCGTCAGTGGTCAGGTCCTTGCGGACAAGGCCTATTCTACGGTGGTGAAAGTTGCATATTTGACAGGTTTTGCGGATGAATTCTGACATGGAGAGGTGTTGTCAAGAATGACGCCAGAATATGAAATAGGAATAATGGTTAGGCCAAGAGTGACAGTGTCTACAGGGGAGGAAGACAGGTTGTGTTTGGTGCCCGTGAGTATAACTTTAATTTTGTTAGCATTGAGTTGGAACTTGTTGGCAGTCATCCAATTAGAAATGTTTTCAAAGCAATCAGAAGTTTTGGTCAGAATAGATGGAAGGTTTTGAAGAGTGTCACTGGTTTTGGGCTATGTATCATCTGCGTAGAAATGGTGGAAAGTGTCATGGTTTTGGATGATCTGAGACAGAGGAGATGTGCAAAGGGTGAATAGAACAGGGCTTAGAACTGACTCCTGAGGAACACCGAAGACACGTCTGGACGGTTCAAAAAGGTAGTTGTCGATCCAGACAGATTGGAAACGATCAGAGAAGTAAGTATGGAACCAGTTTAGGGTATCGTCCTTTATTCCAAAAGAGTTCTCAAGGCGCTGAAGGAGGATGGAGTGGTCGGTGGTGTCAAAAGCGGCTGAGAGATCGAGAAGGGTCAACAAAGAGATTTTACCAGAGTCAGTGGCAGAGAGGAAGTCGTTCAAGATGTGAAGAAGAGCTGATTCAGTAGAGTGGTCAGGACGATAGGCAGACTGGAGTGGGTAGAACAAGTTGTTGGAAGAGAGATGATGGTAGAGCTGTTTGAGGACAACCTTCTACAGGAGTTTGGATAGGAAAGGGAGATTAGAAACAGGGCGGTATTTCTTCAAGTCTTCTGGATCAAGGTTTGATTTCTTTAGTAGTTGCCGTACGATGGCAGACTTGAAACAGGAGAGAACAAAACTAGATTGCAAGGAAGAGTTGACTATGTTGGTGATGGCTGGGAGGAGGTCAATGATACAATCTTTGAAAAGTGAGGTAAGGATGGGATCAAGCTCGCATATCTTAAACGACATGGTGCTAAAAATTTCAACCACTTCAGTTTCTGAGATAGTGTGAAAGGAGAAGAGTGGCGTGCCGGTGAAAGTGGGATCAGAAGGACATGGTTGACAAGGCGTGTCATCAAGAGATTTGCGAACAGCTTCAATTTTCGAGGTTAAAAAGTTTGAAAAGGATGAAGATTGTTCAGAAAATTCAATTTTTGTTGGAGGATAGTAGAAAATAGTTCTCTGGAAGAAGTAGAGTTCTCAATCTTTGCGTTGTAGTAATGTATTTTAGCTGCAGAGATAGCTTTTCGGACATCACACTTGCGCTTCTCATAGGTCTGTTTGTGAACTGTAAGTTTGGAAGACCGCCACATGCCCTCGGCTCTACCCCGCTCCCGTTTGGCCTTGCCGGTTTCTGGACAGAACCACGGCGCAAATGGACGGTCAGAGATCAGGCGGAAGGAAGAAGGAGCATGTTTGTTAAGGAGATGGCTGAGAGTAGGATGGAAAAAGGAAGCAGGTTCAGTGTCAGGAGGAACAGAAGAAAGTAAGTGGACAGCATCAAAAGAGAAGGTTTTGTTATCAATGTTTTTTTCAAGTTGCGACGGGTGATTGTGCGTTGTTTTGTTTTTTTTCTTTTGAGGAGGAGAGTGACAGAGAGAGCAGAGAACAGCATAATGGTCAGACTCAAGATCTTGTGATACAATGACATTAGAGATAATGTTGTCGGACTGTCTAGCGATTGCACAGTCGACGATATGTTCAGATCGAAGGTTTGGAATCAAATTGTGTAAGGCTGTAGATATGGAGGTTGTGACAGATGCGTTTAGTTTCCCAATGTTCAGGTTGATCAAAATGAATGTTGAGATCTCCGAGAATGACGAGTTTGCCAAGTTTGGAGTCGAGATCAAGAAAAGATTCGAAGTCTTGATGAAAGGTTTGAGTTGGTTTTTGGGGACTGGGACGAGGACAGTAAATGCGGATAAAGATTATGAATCATGTCATCGTTGAACATGTTCTCTATAAATGAATCATTATCACAACGTATAGCGAGCATTAGATAGCAAATCTTAAACCAGAAAACAAGGAAATAAAACAGAACCACTCAGATCCTGTCCTTTGGAATGGTGAGGAGGGGAGTCAGGCCTAAGGTTGGGAGACAGAGGGCAGGGTTGTGAAACTTCCATTTTTGTAGCTTAGAAAACCAACATACATATATGTTCCGCCTTCCTGGTATTTCTGACGTCAGAATCTACCTGACCCGTTAAGGCAGCAAACCCAGGTAGCTAGCAAAGTCAAAATAGTCCTACACACAAAGGTATTAATGCTATCCGGTATTTCAGACGGTCTACAAACAAAGGTATTAAGCTATCTGGTATGTCAGACCTACTCATGCCATATTATCTACTTAAAGCGGTCTGGTATATTAGATCTAATAATGGCATGATTATCTACAAATACAATGGCATAAAATCAACTTAATATAAATGTCATATTATCTAATAATACAATGGCATAACATCTATTAATACAATGATATATAATCTACTCTTACAATGGTATAATATCTGCTAATACCATTACATATAATCACAAGTATATCAACTAATAATGGCATATTATCTACTAATACAATGGCATCATATTTGCTAATACAATGACATAATCTACTAATGCAATGGCACAATATCTCCTATATTAGATCTGCTATGGCACGATTATCTACTAATAACTACAATGGCATTCTATCTGTTTAATATAATGCCATAGTAGCTATTATTACAACTGCATATTATCTACTAATAAAATTGCATATTATCTAATAATACAATGACATATAATCTACGAATACAATGGCATAATATCTACAAATACAATGGCATAATATATAGACTACTAATACAATGTGCCATGTTAGACCTGCGTGACGAAATAAGGCGTCGGAAGAGATGGAAAAGTTTTCTGTGGAGAAGGTTCTTTAGATGGGGCGTCGGGTGCTGGAGCAGCTGTTGTTTTTTTGGCCTGACCCGGAGGAGTTCCGCCGACCCCGAGTCCTTGACCTTGAGAAGTCTGATCACTGCCTAGAACAGAAAACAGGCGTAGTGCTTGGTTTCCTTGGTTAAAACGGTCTTGGCCGGTGGGTGGACAGACCCGGTGACTGCCCTTGCTCCTGTCCACTCAGGGCATGTGGCGGTCAAAGGCACAACTCACTGAGCATGAGGAAACAGGTCAGTCAGGTCAGGCAATGATCTAATTCAGTCAACAACCACTCACAGACCACCATTTGGCTTGTTCTGATTCCCGAGAATTTCAAAGCATTGCCAGAAACCGACGCCACTCTCATACCCACCCCCACTCACCCCACCCACCCAAAATAAGAGAGAAAAATCACTAAACACAAACGAACACAAAATGGTGGACAGTGCTTACCTCGCCCTAACGTCAATGTAATGTTCATTATGCCTGCGAGCCCTTCTGGGTTACCCAGCTGATTTAAAATGCTTCCAACTCCGAGCCCAGGCAAAAGCACCCCGCCCTTGTTGCCGTGCCGTTGCCAGGACCGTCGGTAGGTGCCTCTCTCTTTCGACTCTTCCGCTTCCGGTCTGTCGCCATCTTGATGTCAGAGTCAGCATATTGTTTCTCTGCAGAGATTTGTTCGCTCCGTTTTCTGCGAATTTTTGATGCTTCGATCTGTAGCAAGAGAATTGAAACACATTGAGCTCTGCGAAGAAGCAACAGGTCGGTTTTGTTTCCGGTTTAGACGTGAAGAAGTTTGTGAGATGGGATCCAATCGCACCGTAAATGTCGCACGGTAGGATTTCATTTCTTTTTCTGTCTTCCACGTTTCAACAATCATTAGAAGCTGTGTGGTTTAATTCATTTAAGAAAATAACCGCTCTTTTACTTGTCAGGCGTACTTCTGAGACACCAGCAGCAAGAGGAACGACAAAAGCAAAACCAAGGTCAGCAGCAGCAACAATAACAACACTACAACCACCGCTACCAGCACAGCAACTTCAACAAACACAACCATCACCTCCATAATTACCACCCCCATCACCACGAACAACAACAATATCAACAACAACAATACAACAACAACAATAGCGACAACACAACAACACCTCCAACTCTGCCACACCCAACAACATTAAAATAGACTTAGCATCACCATCACCACGTTGGTTGGTTGGTTGTTTTATTAACGTCTTCTTCATCGAGATGATAAGACGAACCATCACCACATCCTCCATCACTACCACCACCACAACAACAACAACAACAACAAAGACATTGACCATCTGCTGGACGACGTAGCTGGGCTCCGTCCTGTTGACCAGAGTGGCCAGTGTGATGGACGCTGTGCTTTCCACTCGGGAGCGCCTGACAGGGTTGACGTTGCAGAAGGTGACTGCTGGGAAAGTGAGGGCGCTGAACCCGAGTTCGATGGTGGAGTGCTTGGGGTAGGAGTAGAAGACGTCGAAGAGGTAGTACAGATGTCCTCCCAGCATGAAGAGACAGATAAGGAAGAGGGCAGCCCAGGCCAGCTTGCCCCACACGGTCTTGGATGATTGAATGTACGGCACGCCCTGCATTGACGTTTGCTCCGCGAACCTGCACACACGCAGCAGTTGTTGTTGTTGTTGTTGTTGTTGTTTTTAATTGACAGTTTTGCCTCTGTCGGGCTGTTTCCTAAGGTTATAATTATATTACATAGCGAGCGTTGTGGCCGAGTGGTCTAAGGCGGGATTAACTATCTTTGTCCACAGGCTAGAAACCAATTGCGCCTGACAGGTGTGGGATCGATCATGCCTCTGGGCGTTAATGTTTCTCCGAATATTATTTATTTCGACTCGGGCAACTTCTCAGAGCTTTTCTCCGGGTATTCCGGTTTGCTCCTCTAGCAAAATTATTTTAAAAGAACAATCACAACTAATATTAGATAGGTTGGGTTTGGGCGACTACGCTTTCCCCAGAGGAGGCGGCCCAGAACTTCCCGATTTAAAAAAATTAAAATGTCAAAAATAAAAGTTTTTTTTTTAAAAATAAAAATCAAGTATTATTTATTTAGTCGGCCCGAAAGCGACCTAACCCCAGTCTGAGTGTCAAGAGGCTGCTGATTGATATACGCCCACACACAGTTAATGCTTGATACATCCCTGTCATGTGCAGAGTGGAAACTGGTTTCTTGCGTGAGCGTTGCAAACCTAATAGAATAACCTTTATAACTCTGTGCGTGTGTGTGTGTGTGTGTGTGTATGTGTGTGTCTGTGTGTGTTTGTGTGTCCTTGTTTACACAGTATTATCTGGACAAATCAGTGAACATCTACATAACTTGTATTGACATGCCTACTTGTTTTGACGTCAGAACAATGATCCGTTAGGGTTAGGGCTGGGTTAGGGTTAGGGTTAGGGTTAGATTTCGAACACTGCAAAGTACTTAAATGTGGGGACGAAATATGACCCATTGTCAGCACAACGTAGGTGGCGTTTCGGGAAAGTCATGAAAATACTGTGTAACCTCGGCTGTGCGTTTGAGTGTGTGTGTGTTTTTGTGGATGGTACGGTATAACTGACAGCATGCAGATTTAAAAATAACGTTCCTACTATTTTTAGATTTTAGGTACTAGTTTTTTTTTATTTCTTTGTTTTAAAACATGTTGATAGCTACTGAGATGCAGTGTACTTGTATGAACTCTCCAATATGGGTCATCACGATTAGTTCATTGGACTTGACTCAAGACTGACTGACCTGGAGACGATGGTGAGGATGTTGCTGACGTGGGAGGCGCTGGAGACGTTGTCGCCGCCGTGGTCGTCCGCGTCACGTGCATTGTTACTAGTACCGGAAAATGACTCCATGGGCGCCTGCAGCTTGGAAGTGCTGCTAAACTGCCATTGGAAAGGACACAATTTACACAACCAGTAGTCAAAGTAACAACACCAATAATTACAATAATGCCGAACATGGAGATTTACGTACAAAATGCAACTATTTTAGAACAGTGAACCCTCGTTTATCGCGATAGATAGGGTTCCGAAACTGGTCGCGATTGCTGAAAATCCACGAAGTAGGAACACCATATTTACAGTATTTATTTAACGTGTATTCGGACTACTAAAAAATACAAGGTGCATGTTTTATGCTAATTTTACGCTTGTTTTGTTGTTCGTAGACTAGGAAATAATATTTTTTTAATCAATGTTTTAATGGAATTAACGAAATATTTTATGGAATTAACGAATTACATGTATTTTGGGTCTTCATATATCGCGACTATTTCAGAAATTTTCGAAAAATCCGCGATATATTTTCTCATATAATATAACGAAAAAAATCCGCGAAGTCGTGAATCCGCGAATGTCGAACCGCGAAGTAACGAAGGTTTACTGTATTTTAAATAAAGATTTCCCATCTAATTTGTTTGTTTGTTTGTTTGTCTGTTTGTTTTGTTTTGTTTGTTTGTTTCATTCAACGTCTATTCACCGAAGTGATTTTAGGCTAGAAAATAAAAGGAAGGTGGGGATAAATGATATTTGCTACTTGGATGGGGAAAAAGAGATAACATTGAAACAAAATATTATAGTAACATAACATGAAATAAAATCAAATAAAAATTAAGTAGTGAAACTAATATTTTAAAAGACCAAAAATGGCAATAGAACATGTCAAACTTGTGAAATGTTCATGTACACAAAGTCAATTTTGTGATATTGTCATATCCTAAACTTTCAATTTTTATTTTTAAAAAATGTCCTATAGGACTATAAAATATAGATTTAGCGATGGTTATCCAATATTCACTATTTTTAATTTGAACATTATGAATGGTCTGTGGAATATATTGTGCTATTACTCTGCAGTCATGAATGATAAGATTTTTAGTTAAATTTTCATTGCAAATGCAAACAATAGTACTATCCTTGCAATATATTGTCCTCCAAGAATTTAAAGCAAGACGATGTCCTAAAGAGGTTATTGTTCGAGGATACTGTAAATTTTTACTATATATTAGTTTTAAAGGAAAATTATTTGTTTCTTTTCTTTTCGATCTAAGTTGATAGTAGTATGACACTGCCTTGGACTTGGAAGGCAAGGTGATTCGATCATCTTTCTGGACAACGCTCCTCCATTCTACATACGAGGACCACTGTTGGTTAAGGCCTTCATATTAATTTACTCCCTGCCTCTCCCTCCCTATCCTCTAGCCCTGTGACTTAACAGAACATAAATCCCCGTTGGGGTGCCGGGGGTTTCAGTATAAATAGTATCCCCACTTTCTGGAAATTTAGTGCTTTAAATTACCACTGTCGCTGGCTTTCTCATTTGCTCTTTCTCATTCCTGCTCTGTTCTATCAATCTGCTATACTATCTTCTTCTTCGCTAGACCAGTCACCTACCTTTTTTTCGTGAAAACTCTTCCGGGACAAGACTCCTTATTTGTGTATGAGGTCTGTTGGATCAGCTTGGGAATATTGGACGCTTTCTGCCAGGTGGTAACTAGGGCTTCATATGACGTTATTATTTAGCAATGCAGGCATTTTATATGTATGTGTTTTGTTGATATTTTATAATGATGTTTGTATTCTACTTTGTTTTTGTAAACGGGGGTTCAATAAATTAGAGTACAGCCTCAGCGTCCCCTGCGTGGGATGTCTTTATTGTAAAGTGACTGGATGGTGGAGAGCTTTCAGTTTTACCACAAGGGTTGTTTCAGCAGATCTTTTATGCGGATCAGGGGTTGTCCGGTCCTGATTTGGCTCGGAAGAGTCCGCTGGACCTAAAGCCATAGTCATGTAATGTAATGTAACAGAACATAAAAGAACGTCCATGTTTTTTTCTAAGACATTGAGAGAGAGAGAGAGAGAGGGGGGGGAGAGTGAAAGAAAGAAAGAAAGACAGACAGAGAGAAAAAAACAAAGAAAGATAGTAAGCCATTCAAATACATTTCCAGACATTTCCATACATTGCTTACAATCAGCATTCTTCAAGTGTTCAGCTGTTCGTTCTCTCGACTAGGCCATCGACATTTGTGTATTCGTGTGTGTGGGGAGTGGTGGAGGATTTGGGTGAGGAGTGCGTGCGTGTGTGTATGTAAAGGTATGTTTGTACAGTCATACATCTTTGTGTTTGTGTGTGTGTGTGTTATTGTCTTTCACCGAAAATAATAAGACGAAAAATAAAATAAAATAAATAAATAAATATTTTTATTTAAAAAATGCACAATTGATCTTACTGTACATATATACTTATGATCAAGCAACCGTCATGTATCATTATGATCACCCAGTATAAGTTATCATAGATACTGATCACTTACAGAACTAACAAACGTTTTGGCTAAACTAATGCAAACATCAAAACTATTATTGCCCAGAGATGTAACATTGCTAGCCAGACTATTACGCATTTGATTGCGTTCAAATTAAGCAAGGTCCAAAGAAAACATTTTATTACATATACATTAATCTGATATTCTGACAATATTTAGTTCTTATAGGATTTATATATATTCTATAAGCCATCGTCAATAGTCCTGTGAATTCTCTTATGTTGTTCAAATTTTTTATTAAAATGGCGTTTCTTGTTAACTTGTTTGTCAGTTAAAACAATTATCTCTTTAACTGCTAATGGTATATTTAACGTGATATTTACGTTTGTGTGTGTGTGTGAGAGAGAGAGAGTGTGTGTATGTGTGTGTTTGTGTGTGTGTATATATATATATATATAAATACATCTTCGTGTGTGTGTGTGTGTGTGTACATGGGTAGTTTTGATGAGTAGATATGTTGGCAAGCACAGTCAGAAGTGAGTACGCAAGAGTAGAGCCTACATGGTGGCTAATTACTAAAGGCACAGTTAGACAATGACTGAGTACGTGGGTCAGAAACTATAGCGTAGAAGGAAATATTTCTACACGCGAACCACTTTACTGAGGAAACACATACAACTCAGTCAAAATTAACAACGCTGGACATGTACTGGACGTGTACAGCTACAAACACAAACGTGTATTTAAACGCCAGTACCCATTAATACACGAAGGTGTGTGTGTTTGTGTGGGTTTGTGGGTGTGTGTGTGTGTGTGCGGGTGCGCGCGCCATATGCTAGAGAAAGAGTGTGCGCCATGTACAATTAAACAAAAACACTGATAAAAAAAATACTTGGATAACAAAATAAGCTAACCCAAAAAATCCCCGCCTCTACCCCTCTCCTCCTCCCATCCCCTTCCAAAAAAAACCACTTTTGTTTTAATTTTTTTTCATTCATCAGATTAACATTTAGTTGCACACTGCTTCGCTGAGCGAGTCTTACCTTTGCCTCTCTACATGTGAGAGGTCCTCGGCGAGTCTCAATAAAGCTGTGCGACTTCACGTTGTACTGATACTATACACAACTCTCCTTGGTATTATGTACGAGGACAATAAAGGGTTCTGTAATCTGTATTAAATGAATAAGCTAAAAGAATGCTATTCAGGACAATACAAGGCAACAAAAAAAGCAACTTGCTTAAATAGGCTTATATCTATGCAACGGCCGTCTCACGTGTATTTCCACCCACACAAAATGAAAGTGGTATACAGTATCCTTAAGTTAAGGACTTAGTGTATTTATTTTTTTTCTTTTTTAAATTTATCACAGACAATTTAATATAGCGCTAATATCCAACGGTTCTAAGCGCTGTACAATGGTAATACGCTCACAAACTCACAAGCAGTTTATAAGACATGGTGGAGAAACCCAAAAACTTACGTTAAGAAAGGCGCTATCTGTGGATAGTGATGTGCTGTTGGTTCGAGTGCTCTCTTTCCTGGAAAATGTCGGTAGCTGGGGAGAAAAAAAACAAAGGTTAGATTTGGTATATAGACTAATGTCTATCAGAAATGTTGAATTCTGGACTAAATCCAACTTGCGGCTTAAATGTTGAAAGCTGTGTTCTGGTTCGAGATGATCCTTGATAAGCCGAAAGAAATGACGTCACAAATTTCAAAGTAATTTCCTTCCTATTAATGAAGGTCTAAAAATCACGTTCAAACCCACCTCTCTGAGAAGTTACTCCATACGCTGTAGCTGCAAGATGTCGAGTGTTATCTCGTCTGTTGTGAAATTGTAGGATTTTGGTCTGATTAAAGTGTAAATTATGAATACCCATCCGACAAACGGAACAAAACTTTAATCAAGTCCATTCATGAGAATATTTTCCTTGTTCGTAGTTTTGTTTTTTGTGTGGGTGTGTGTGTGTTCGCGGGTGTACGTGTGTGGGTGTGCGCACGCGCCTGCGTGTCTGTGTGTGCATGTGTTTGTATGTGTGCGTGCTTGTGTGTGTGCGTGTGTGTGTGTTTGTGTGTGTGCTTGCGGAAATTATGAATATGTTACAACGGAAAATATTAACCAACAGTGAATGAAACACATTGAATAAATAAATAAATAAAATTCAAATCTTAAATTGCATTGAACAGAAGGGATCACAAAGTGCAGACTGAGTGGCTACGGTGTTGAGAATATTAAATGTGTACGTATTTTTATTAGATGATGATGATGATGATGATGATGACTATGATGATGAATAATACTCAACAGGTTGAAACCCCAAGCTGAACAAATCATAGCTGAAGAACAAGCAGGATTCAGGGCAGGCCGAAGAAACAATGAACAGATTTTCAACCTCAGAATAATCTGTGAGAAATACCTACAGCACCAACAACATCTACATCATATGTTCATAGACTTCAAGAAGGCGTTTGACCGAGTCTGGCATGCAGCTCTGTGGGCAACGATGAAAGTGTACAACATCAGCCCTAACATTATTGAAGTCATCAAAAGCCTGTATGACAAGGCTACCAGTGCAGTCCTCCACAACAGCGTCATCGGGAACTGGTTCAGAACAACAATCGGTGTGCGTCAAGGATGCCTGCTCTCTCCAACACTCTTCAACATCTTCCTAGAGCGCATCATGTCAGATGCTCTTGCAGATCACGAAGGCACAGTCAGCATAGGGGGTAGAGCAATCTCCAATCTTTGTTTTGCGGATGACATTGATGGATTGGCTGGAGAGGAACAAGAACTTGAACAGCTGGTACAGAGGCTTGACACCACCACCAGAGCTTATGGAATGGAAATAAGTGCAGAGAAGACCAAAATGATGACCAACAACACCAATGGCATCAACACAGACATCAAAGTCCAAGGCCAATCCCTCAACACAGTGCATAGCTTCAAATATTTAGGAGCCATTGTATCAGACAATGGGTCCCGACAGGAAGTCCTCTCCAGGATCGCACAAACAACTGCTGCCCTAACAAGGTTGAATCCCATTTGGAAAGACAGGACCATTAGTCTACATTCCAAAGTAAGACTGCTGCGCTCCCTTGTCATCTCCATCTTCCTATATGCTTGCGAAGCATGGACCCTCACAGCAGATCTCCAACGAAGAATACAAAGCATGGAGATGAGGTGCTACAGAAGACTTCTGGGCATTTCCTATACCCAACACATCACCAACGACGAAGTCCGACAGACCATCACACAAGCCATTGGACAACACGATGACCTGCTCACAGTGGTGAAGAAACGGAAACTCCGGTGGTGTGGCCACGTCACCAGATCATCAGGCCTTGCGAAGACCATTCTGCAAGGCACAGTGCAAGGAGGTAGAAGAAGAGGGAGACCGAAAAAGAGGTGGGATGACAACATTCGAGAATGGACTGGTTTGACACTGAGCGAAGCCATCAGGGATGCTGAGGACAGAGAAAGATGGAGTATGCTGGTTACACGATCATCTGTGGTGCCCCTACGACCTCCGGGTTACGGACAGGATAGGATAGGATAGGACAAATGAATGCTAATAGAATTGAACGTTTTTATTTGGTCTGTACTTTTGAGTATTGTTTTATACAAGAACCACAGTGCATTCTTGTACTTGCATATTTTGTTGTTTGTAAAAGAATATTTTATAATAGCAACAAAGAATAATAACAAAATCATCTTATCTAATTTACCTGACATGTTGAATGATGAATCAGATATCTAAAATAGTTATACTTTCTTCAAATCTACGGGTTATTCCCATGCATCCTTAAAGTAACACTTAACTATTGTACACATGTACAGTACACTACATGTACTTTCAGATCCACTCTTCATTGAAGCCATACTACAGCAGACTACGCTGCTCCCAAGCAACAAAAAAGTAGACCATATCGTCTTTCTTAAAGGCGTCTACATACCTATCAACGATGAGATCATACATTGTTTTCTTGTTGTTTTGTTGTTGTTAGTAGTAGTAGTAGTAGTAGTAGTAGTAGTAGTAGTAGTAGTAGTAGTAGTAGTAGTAGTAGTAGTAGTAGTAGTAGTATTCCTTCCTTCCTTCTTTTTTACTTTGTTATTGTTGTCGATTTTCTTGTTGTTGTTATTGTTCTTCTTCTTCTCCTCCTACTCCTTGTTCTTCTTCTTGTTGTTCTTGTTCTTGTTCTTGTTCTTGTTCTTCTTCTTCTTCTTCTTCTTCTTCTGTTCCTTCTCCTTCTCCTTCTTCTTCTTCTTCTTCTTCTTCTTCTTCTTCTTCTCCTTCTCCTACTTCTTCTTCTTCTTCTTCTCCTTCTCCTCCTCCTTCTTCTTCTTCTTCTTCTTCTTCTTCTTCTTCTTCTTCTTCTTCTTCTTCTTCTTCTTCTTCTTCTTCTTCTTCTTCTTCTTCTCCTTCGTCGTCTATTCTATGCCCACCCCCTGTTCGAACTTCTCCCCTCTGGCCGCCGCTTTCGATCCTTCAGATCCCATACTTCCCGCTTTAAAGATTCCTTTTACCCTCAAACTGTAAGATCTCTAAACGCCGCATCCTCCTCCAACCGCTGATCCCCCTGCCGTGCGCACGCCCTGCTTCTCCCTACATGCTCGTACATCTATATCTATATACTACAGTGACTACTATAATTTAGAATGTTTTTGTGATCACTTTAGACTAGTCATTTGTGTTTTACTATATCTTTCTGTTTATCTGTTATTGTTGGGTATGCTGTGCGAGTGCGTGTGGTTGTGCATACATATGTGTGTTTGTGTATGTAGGTATGTGTGCGTGTGTGTAAGAGAGAGAGAGAGAAAGAGTAAGAGAGAGAAAGAGAGAGAGATGTTAAATCTAAAACATTCTGCCATTGTCCAACACCAAATAATATTCCGATTGTTGTATCTATTACATGTCAATTGGCGAAATAAATTCCTGTTATCCTGTTATCCTGTTATCCTGTTATTCTCTTTATTCTTTTTTATTCTTTTCTTCTTCTTCTTCTTCTTCTTCTTCTTCTTCTTCTTCTTCTTCTTCTTCTTCTTCTTCTTTCTATTCTTCTTCTTTTCCTCCTCCTCCTTATTTTTTCATCTTCATCGTCCTCATCATCATCACCATCACATCATCATCACCATCACCACCATCACATCATCATCATCATCATAAACATCATCATCATCATCATCATCATAGTCGTCGTCGTCGTCATCGTCATCATCTTCTTCTTCTTCTTCTTCTTCTGTCTTTCTTTCTATCTTTCTTTCTATCTTTCTTTCTTCCTATCTTTTTTTTTTCTTTCATTAAATAATGTATGAAAAGAGAACTATTGGTGCTGAAATGTCACCCGATGTCTTTGTTTTATTTATTCTTTCTTCTTTTGTTGTCTGCGAATCAATAATGACAACAATGATAATGCTGGTAATACTATTGTATATAGGCTATTATTGCACAAGTACAGCTATGTCTGCAACGTCAGGTAAAATATAGTGTAAACCATGTGACACACTTGGGGAAATTCACACCAAGGGATTTAAACACATGCATCCACGACGTCGGGCGACGAGCAGCGGCAACCAGTCTCTTCAAAATTGACCCGTTTCTCGTTTGTCGTGTGTACACTTGATGAGCGGTTTATTTCTCTTTTCCACGCCAATCGACAGCGTTGAAGGCCCTTCATCTCTTTTCATACTCATTGACAGGTTTTCCAGTGGTCGATTTATGATACGTGTGAGGCGACCATATCAAGAGTTAATTAAAGAAAACAGTACAAAACAGCGTTCTTCTTTTAAGATACCAGTTTATTTCTTGTTGTAGTTTTTCGTGTTCGTGTTCGTGTTCGTGTGTGTGTGTGTGTGTGGGTGTGGGTGTGTGTGTCGCGCTATGTGCGTGTATGTGCGCGTGCGTGGTTGAGTGTGGTTGAATCTTTTTTTTATCCAACTACAGAATGTTCTATTTCTCAAATTTAAGATTATGGACTGTATGCTGTTAGCCCGTTGTTCCATCCTCTGTATGTATTTAGTCTGTTTCTTACCCTACAGAAACAACCTCAATAAGCGTTACTCACACTGCCGTGGAAGCGATCCGAGGCATCATCATCGACTGAGAGTCCTTCGGCGATGTCCATGCTTGACCAGACGCTGGAGTAAAGATTCTGCCTGGCCTTCAGGATGTCATCCACGGCCTCTGCGCTGCTGTCCACGCTGCTGCCACGACCGCTAGACCACGATCTGGCATGCTGCGAGTTCGAGTCCCAGTGCTCGTCCAGTCCTGTGTCGCCCTGTCGTTATCATTAACAGCAGCATTAGCGACAACAGCAGCAGTAGTTGTAGGTGCATTGGTGTGGGTTTCCGTTGTTTAAAAAAAATGCACATACTAACTTTAAATTAGATCTAAATTAATTTAAAATTACATTAACATTAAATTAAATTGAAAATACATTAAATTGCAATTAAATTGAATTGCAATTAAATTGAATTAATTTAATGAAATTAAAACTTTAGATTAAATACAAAATAGATTAAACTAAAGTTTAAAAATAAATTCAATTACATCACAAAATTAAATCAAATTAAAATAAATTATATTAAATTAAACGTTGTTCCTACCGTTATACTAGGCCTCTTGTCCAGCGCCTCAGCTAAGGCAGTAATCCCCAGCAGTGCGTTCAACTGCAGGAGGGGGCTGAGGGGCGTCTGAGTCGGTTGCCAGCGGAGGACGGGACTGCCGAGATTTTTGTAGATGTAGCCGTCAATATTATCATCTCCTTTGTCTAAGTTTCCGCCGTCAATATTATCATCTCCTTTGTCTAAGTTTCCGTCTACTGGCATAAGTGTATTGTAGCTTGCCATGCTGCGGTCGTTTTAAAAAAAATTAACCACGATGTCAAATCATTTAAATGTATTTTCAGACACAAACAAATACACACACACACGCACGCACACACGAATAGTCGAAAAATAAGCATTTTAACAAGTATTGATTGTCTTGACCGGTGTTGTTACTGGGTATTAACCTAACGAAGCAAAAGGAATTCATGGAATGAAAACAAGAAAATAAAAAGATATTTCTATTATATAGCGCACTTACAAGCTCAGAGAGCTTCTCAAGGCGCTGGCCACTAATATCCAGCAATCACACAATAGTTTGCTGAAGTCAGGATTCGAACCCATGTCGCCCAAGACGCACTCACACAAGTCGTGCGCTCTGACCACTGAGCTATCCCTGCCGCCTGACAGGCCACGATCTGAACAATCTGCAAGCAAAGCATTATCCAAATCGCCTAAGCCAATTTTAAGATAGCCTATAACACAAAACAGTTTCGAAAATGATGAAGTACAATGACCTTGGCCTTTAAGAAAGTACAAATAGATAGGATTTAACACGCTTAGTAGTAATTGAAGTATACACAAAGAAACAAATTGTAAATGTTGGTTCAGATATTTTTAATATAAGGCCAAAAATGTGTTGTTGTTTTTTAAAAGTGAAATTTGAAGCAACGGACCAACCGACTGACCGACAACGGGACTGCTACTGGAGGATGTCCCATTATTTGAGGTATCTGTAAACCCAGCCTCAACAAAATAGCTTCAGCCATTTTTGATAAATTGAGCAAAACGTGTTTAGCAACAAAATGACCCCATTAACCTTAACCGTTGATGTAGAGCCAATTTGACGGGACGAGTACATGTTCCTATGAAGTTTGGTCAAAATCCGTTCAGTGTTTCTTGAGAGAATGGCTTCCAACGGACCGACCGATTGTCCAACAGAGCTTTGCCTCCTTCTGATTACCCCCGACTATTTCAAAGTATTTCCAAATAAGTGTGGAAATAGAAATACACGTTCACTGGTTGGTGGCTGTTACGTTGAAACGCGCACGATAGATCCGATCGTTTTGTTTTGCAAAGCATGCAATAATAGAGTGTATTTACCTTTGATTTAATGTTGCATTGTTGTTAGAAGAAGCTTGGTATAATGTTGATAATTTTAGTTGATCGATATTATTTGAGAATTTTCTAGAGTTGGTTGTTTACCATCGATCGAAGAATCTAGATAGATCCAATAGAAGCTGAGAGGTTCTTTTGTGATGAAGAAAGTTCTATGACGTAAGACAGTGATGACGAAGTTTGTTTTGATTGGTTGTGGTGCGTCACGCTGGAGTGTTCTAATTTTTTCTGGACTATAGAGAGACTATATATATGTGCCGCACTGTTTCAAAAAAAGAGAGTTGAAAGTAGAGAGAATTGTAAAGTGGAGAAAGTGAAAAGCGATTGAGCGAATGTATGCAATTGTTGATGTACGCTGAATAAAGTTGGAAAACTTCATACGACGACTTCTTCCTTGTTGCTGAGTGAACGGGTTGCGTAAAAAAACGAATCTGAGTTACACTTCTTAGGATTCAAGCATTGGGGCTGAATCAACTACTGATAAAAACCAGCAAGTGTAACAGTGGCCTTCAGCAGCTCTGTGACCTTAAATGTGGTTTTAACTAAGAATAACCCCCGTTGGGGTGCCGGGGGTTTCAATATAAATAGTATCCCCACTTTCTGGAAATTTAGTGCTTTAAATTCCCACTGCCGCTGTCTTTCTCCTTTGTTCTTTCTCAATCCTACTGTGTTCTATCAATCTACTATACTTTCTTCTTCTTTGCTAGACCAGTCACCTACCTTTTTTCTTGAAAACTCTTCCGGGACAAAACTCCTCATTTGTGTGTGAGGTCGGTTGGATCAGCTTGGAAATATTGGATGCTTTCTGCCAGTTGATCACTGGGGCTTCCTATGATGTTATTATTTGGCAATGTAGGCATTTTATATTTATGTGTTTTGTTGATATTTTATAATGATGTTTGCATTCTATTTTGTTTTTGTAAACGGGGGTTCAATAAATTAGAGTATAGCCTCAGCATCCCCTGCGTGGGATGTCTTTATTGTAAAGTGACCGGCTGGTGGAGTGCCTTTAGTTTTACCACTATGGTTGTTTCGGCAGATCTTTTATGCAGATCAGGGGCGAGTCCTCTTTCAGCGAAGTTGTGATCTTGATTTTGTGGTCCTGATTTGGCTATACTGGTCCTGATTTGGCTCGGAAGAGTCCGCTGGACCTAAAGCAATAATCATGTAATGTAATGTAATGTAATGTAGCTAAGAATATTACATTTATGAATGCATTTTACACAGGAAAAGACTGGTTTGATTCAGCACCTTAATGAGAGATTTTGAGGGTCAAAGTGCGAAATATGTTGATAATATTGGTCGGTTAACTTCTTGGCTAGATAGTTTTTATGTTGTTGGTAGGTTTATTAGTTACGTCATTATTTGGGTGGAGAAGCAGAAATGAAGGTTAAAAAAATAAGTTATCGGTTTTATCTCAGTAAATTCTATTTGATTTTTACTTGTTGTTCCGTGATGATCGTCAGTCATCCAAATATAGTTAGCTCGTTCTTCATCCTATTTCCAATAGGCCGCTGCCTTCAGCATCTTGAACATTCTCCAGCCGAGTTATTTTATTTTATTTTTACTTATTTTATTTTATTGTATTTATTTATTTATTCATTTATGGATTTATTCATTTTGAAATTTAAAAACTTTTTTTATTTTACTTCGAAGCACTGATGGTTACAAATTAGGATTATGCTAAACATTTAGACTATACATAGTGTTCATGTATGCCAAACCAGAGACAAAATACTTAATTTAGTGGTGCATAAACGTACCAATGAAAAAACGCGAAGGGAAAATAATACAGTGTGTAATATCTTATAACACAAATATATCAACTAACAAGTTAGTATCTCCCTTCTATGTCTCTGTCGACGTGCGCGTGCAACCGGTTGCTTCCCTTTACATGCTTTGCGCTCCATAGAGCGTCGTCGGCCTGAAATAATTGTTTTAGAAACTTCAAAACCTAGTTGATATACTTGTGCTTATAATTACAGTGTCTATTTATGTAGGTGGCACCTTTAACATTTGAAGGGTACACAATAAACTTTTTTTTAAATATGCAGCCGATTTAAGTTGATCAAGTCTATTCCTCCCATCCCCTTATCTCCATCTCCCCCACCCACACCCTCGTCCATTTTGTCCTGGATGGCTATGTTCTATGGCTGGCGTGTTGTCACCGAGTTGGTGACCCATTATGTCATCCCTAGGGATGAAAAGAATTCCAAACTATAAATCTCCAGCATAATTTTTTACTGGGCTTCAACAAGTAGGTCTATTAATTTAAAAAATAAATTTTAAAAAAGCACCATTGAGATAAACTTTACACCTTACCTTCATCCAGCATACTTAGTATCCTTTCGAGTACCGCAAAATTACCGTAGGCATCACACTACCCATATGTATAAGTCACAGAAAGAAGTTAAAGTCACAGAAAGATGTTAAAGTCACAGAAAGATGTTCAAGTCACAGAAAGATGTTAAAGTCACACAACGATGTTCAAGTCACAGAAAGATGTTCAAGTCACAGAAAGATGTTCAAGTCACAGAACGATGTTCAAGTCACACAAAGATGTTCAAGTCACAGGAAGATGTTCAAGTCACAGAAAGATGTTCAAGTCACAGAAAGATGTTCAAGTCACAGAAAGATGTTCAAGTCACAGAAAGGAACAAAAGGATTCAGCAACACCTTTTCCTGTTGGTTCGCAAAAGTCCCCCACCCAAACAAATTTAAAAAAAAAAATCCTCTACTTATTCTATTTTGACGTCTTGTTCACTTCTATGATATTAGACAAAAGGAAAGAAATCACCGCAGCTCAAGTGCTGCTGACGTCGCTAGCTTCAAACACGATCAAACTCAAGCCGCCCGAAGCGCCAACCTGCTTCTTTGATGTGCCCGTTATAACGCTCCAGACTACTTTGATTTAATCACACAGATCTAACCACAGGCGCTTGTATCTGGACACGCGAGCGCCTATGCCTGTGACGCGTCTCGTGGTCCTGATTTGGCTCGGAAGAGTCCGCTGGACCTAAAGCAATAATCATGTAATGTAAAAATGTCATGTAATGTGACGCGTCTCCCTTTGGTTAGCTATAATACTAATTTTATAGATAACCAAAGGGAGACGCGTCACAGGCATAGGCGCTCGCGTGTCCAGATACAAGCGCCTGTGGATCCAACTATGCCAAAATCAACCTTCTTTCTTTTTTCTACTGCAAGAGACTGCAATGAGAAGTTTTCTAAACAACACATCTAAGCTAAGTAGCGTTATAATGATGAAGCTAAGTAGTACACCATGTGTGTTCTTCGCGTCTTGAGAAGGACTCAGATTCCCAACAACCACAAAAAGTAGTAGGACTGAAGAAGACAGTATGACACGGTTGAAATACAGTATTATCATAGTATTGTTCTATCGCACGGACTTTAAAGATCCTGACGCTCATGTCCCTAGTGAAGTGAATGCCAGCTTCACAAAATACACCCAGCAAACACTAGGTCCATTCTCCACAAGTCCAGGTCGCCCAGTAGTACTAGTTGTTTGGGGCGTTCGACCATGTGCGGTAATGCAGCAAGTGTGCGCCTTTGGCGGTTTGAGTTAGATCATGTATCGGCCAGCGCCTTGAGCTGCTGTTGAGCTGGAAAAGTGCTGTATGAGAACCATTTAAGGCAACTTTCTTTCTTGTGGTTGTGATTTTACTGCTCTAAGAATTTCATTCAGGTGTTTGTAATTCAAAATACCCTTTCTTTAACACATACATTTAGGTATTTATCATTCAAAATAACTTCTTTTTTTTTCTCCTGCGGATCCGCTACTCCAGGAAGTAAGAAGTCAGGCCATTTAACAGCTAGATCAGACGGCAACACGAATATTATTACCTCTACCTGTCACGATAAAACACCTCATCTTTCTACAAGCCCGCACCGACAAATGAAACAACGGGAACTCATGTTCATACGCGAGAAAAGGGAGAGGGAAAAGGCGGTTGAGGGAAAGGGTGAGAAGTAGGGAGTGAGAAAGGAGACGGTGGTGCCTGCCTACAGAAGAGAACGAATGGCGAATTCCTGTCTCGCGCATGATGAAGGAAAGGAAGAGGGTAAGAAAACGTGAGTGATTTATGGAAGGAGGTGGGAGGGATGAAGGGGGTGGAGTGGAGGGCTGTAAAAGAGAAAGTAACCAAAAAAAACAGCTAAAAGAACAAGATGGAAAGCCATCCACATATGTTACCAGACACTCACACACCCAACAATGGAAATGGGGGGGGGGGGGAAGGAAGGGGAGTAAAAAAAAAAAGAAGACATGTTCAAAAGTGCTGTAATTTTCGTGGGCTGTTTTATCCCACCTAAGCTAAATTAAAAGACGGGACTATAGACCACATCTTGAACTAAAACTGTTTTCAGGTCGGTTCAGTCAATATTGAGATACAGTACAACAAAATGTTTAGAGTTTAGAAAATGGTGAACATCAGCGACCTTTGACTATTTAGAGTGTGCAAATATGAATTCCATAAACAGCTGCGCAGTTATTAAAATATCTGCATAGCTGTAGTGTGTTGTTGTATTTTACAATAAAATAAAATTAAAATGTATTTTAAAAAACACACAATCAAATTCGGTGAAGTCATATTTGAGATGATCCTGGAAACGTGCTTGGGAAAAAAATTCAAATTCGGACTAAAGGAGGGACAGACTGCTATAGTATGTATTGAACTTTCACCCCACCACCCACCCCACCCCGCCCCACTCTCTCCCCCTAACCCCCCGAATCTTCAGTGCTCAAATAGCCTACCATGTAGAGGACACTAACACCAAATAAGAGCAGCATTAAGTCACAAGGTCAGTAACTCAAACGTTATTCTCAGGGAACACCGAGTTATAGTTCCTTGTTTTCAAAAACCAATATTTTTTCATTGCACCTCCTTCTTGCCTTCTTTGCACTGCACCAAATTCGTTATTATTATCGTCGTCATACTTCAACGTATTTATCTGCATCAGCATCGTTGTTATCGCAATCATCATCAGCAGCAGCAGCGACAGAATCACTATCGCCAACAGCATCATAAATTGTTTTATTTGTGATCATTTGTCGTTATCGGTGTCATCGGTAACAACACGGAACAACATCATGGACCAAGAAATCCCATCGACATCGTATATATAAATGTTGTCGACCCCAACACCAAGTCCATTGTAAATATTCTAAACAAAATCATCAGTTTGTTCTCTTTTGTTAATTTTCTCTTCTATTTAAAAGTCATCTCTTCACACACATACACACACACACACGCACACACATACGCGCGCGCGCGCACACACACACACACACACACACACACACAATGTCCAACAGTCTTCTGTAGCACCTCATCTCCATGTTTTGTATTCTTCGTTGTAGGTCTTCTGTGAGGTCCATGTTTTGCAAAGCGTATAGGAAGATGGAGATGACAAGGGAGCGCAGCAACCTTACCTTTGAGTGTAGACTGGTGGTCCTGTCTTTCCAGATGGATTTCAAACGTGTCAGGGCAGCAGTCCTTTGTGTGATCCTGGAGAGGACTTACTGTCGGAACCCATTGTCTGATACAATTGCTCCTAAATATTTGAAGCTATGCGCCGTGTTGAGGGATTGTCCTTGGACTTTGATGTCCATGTTGATGGCATTGGTGCTTGTTGGTCATCATTTTGGTCTTCTCTGCACTTATTTTTATTCCATAGGCTCTGAAGGTGGTGTCAAGCCTCTGTACCAGCTGTTCAAGTTCTTGTTCCTCTCAAGCAATGTCATCCGCAAAACAGAGGTTGGAGATTGCTCTAACCTCTACGCATATTGTGCCTTCGTGATTCGCAAGGGCATCTGACATGATGCGCACCATAAAGTTGTTAAAGAGTGTTGGAGAGGGTAGGCATCCTTGACGCACGCCGATTGTTGTTCTGAACCAGTTACCGATGGCACTGTTGTGGAGGACTGCACTGGTAGCCTTGTCATACAGGTTTTTGATGACTTCAATAATGTTAGGGCTGATGTTGTACACTCTCATGGTTGTCCACAAGTCTGCATGCCAGACTCGGTCATACTCTTTCTTGAAGTCTACAAACACATGATATAGGTGTTGTTGGTGCTGTATATATTCCTCGCAGATTATTCTGAGTTTGAAAATCTGCTCAAAGGTACTTCGCCCTGACCTGAACCCTGCTTGTTCTTCAGCTATGATGTGTTCAGCATGGGGTTTCAACCTGTTGAGTATTATTTTCACGAGGACTTTGTTGGGGTGGCTGATGAGGCTGATGGTGCGGTAGTTTTCACACTCCTGAAGGTTACCATTTTTGGGAAGAGTGATGACAAGCCATGGCGTAGGCCACTCCCCACTCTGCCAGGTCTTGTTACAGATAATAATGAAGGCGTCAGTCATCGCTTCTCCTCCTGCTTGAAGCAATTCTGCGGGTATGTTGTCCACTCCCCCTGACTTCCCATTTTTCAGTGATTGCACTGCTGCTTCAACTTCTTCTCGGAGAATTGGGAGGATTTCTTCTTGTTTTCTGTTCTGGGAACATGCTGAACTTACGGATGGAAGGTTTGGCGTGTGGTTGTAAAGGTCAGAGCAGTACTCTGTCCATCTATCCAAGACTTCTTTTTCTCCTGTAAGGAATATGATCTTTGGATCGTGGAGACCTTGGGCTGTTTAACACTTGTCACCCGTTCACAGTCTGGTAGGCTTTCTTGCTGTTGCTCTAGTTCAGACTGTTCACTATTTTTTGGCATTGATTTTCTATCCAGTTCTCCTTTGCTGTGCGCATGCCTTTTCGGATGTCATTATTGGTTTTTCTGTAGGCTTCAGCTCCCTATGAAGTGTTCTTTTTATGTTTCATCTTTCTTCGTTTGTCACAGAGTTCCAAAAGTTCAGGTGTGATCCACGGTTCTCTTCGTTTGTCACATAGGTCCAAAAGTTCAGGTTTCTTGTTTAATAAAACTACTACTACTACTACTACTACTACTACTACTACTACTACTACTACTACTACTACTAAGAAGAAGAAGAAGAAGAAGAAGAAGAAGAAGAAGAAGAAGAAGAAGAAGAAGAAGAAGAAGAAGAAATGCAATTCGAAATTTGTGGTAAAATACGCGATAGTCCTCGTTAAATACAGACAGGCATTGATGACAAACATAATACACGTGACATCACGACCAGTCCTGTGAAATCGTGACAATTATTTCACTTGACACTCCCGCAGTAAGAAAACCATCAGCATTTTTATCGCAGCCTTTGTGATGCATCTTTACAAGTATACCATTAAACATTTTTCAAGTAATTGTCTATACCTGCGCCATTTGTATAATCTGATTTATTGCTGTGAGCATAATAATAATTTTTAAAAACACATAAATACACACACAGACACACACATACACGAGCGCGCGCGTGCGCATAAATTTTACACATACATAAATGATTGAGAGGCACGGTGGTCTAATGGTAGTGCTTTGGCTTGCGGATCTGACGATCCCGGGTTCGAGCCCTGTCCGGGCCATTGTGTTGTGTCCCTGGGAAAGACACTTTACTCCCGTTTCCTACTCCTTCGGATGAGAGTATAAACCGAGGTATAGTCTGTGTGTCGCATACATTCCATCACTTTAAAGATCCTGACGCTCATGTCCTAGATGGGTGAGTGCCGGTAACAAGAACACACCCAACATGCACTTGGTCCTTCTCCTCATCCCTGGCTGGCCAAGATAGTGCTCAGATGTCCGGGCGTCAGACCATGCGCCCAAAGGCTGCGGGTGGGCGTCTCGGGCGGTTTGAGATAGATCCTGTATCGGCCAGCGCCTAGAGTCTTGTCAAGTACGGCGAGATAAGTGCGCTATAAAAATCCTCAATAATACTAATAATAATAATAATAATAATAATAATAATAATAATAATAATAATAATAATAATAATAATAATAATAATAATAAATATGTTAATCTGGTGCGATCAAGCCCAACACACCCACACAACACACACAGGCGCGAACGCGCAGCGCAACTCTCCTTCCACCTCCCCTTCCCCCACCCCCACACACACACGTAGGAATATACTTAAACGCGAAAAGGTTATGACAATGATGCTATTATTGAGTTTAAACTTTGCTTACTGGAAGCTGGAGGA